>CM037878.1:225443900-226043900 GCA_021292165.1 Shinisaurus crocodilurus | reverse complement strand
CAATTTCCTGCTCTAGAGAGCAAATCAAATGTTTTCAGATGTTTTTCTTTTGTCACTATCAGTGCAGTTTACCATGAACGTGTGGCTTATAACTGGTTTGGTCGCACTTTACAGTGTCTCTGGAAATAAATAAAATCCATACATAAAACAAAAAGTGCCATATTGCTTCTCTCCTCCTTTATTAAATTGGTTAACAGATTACTTATTTCTAATACCATGAGCAAGGCAAAATGTGTCTTAGAGCCACCACAGATCTCTGCCAGTAATTCAACATGCAGAATGCATTATGCACAGAGAGCAAAAGTATAGAGCATCCAAAGAGGTGTGTAAATGGATTAGGAGCCCGATTAAATGAAACTAAGATTCCCTCTATTTATTGTACACCTGTCGTCTTGTGGAAGAAACTCTGTCACAAATTTGCTTGCCCACATTTTGATCCAAAAGCTACCATTTGCAGTTTAGACATTCTAAACATTTTTCTGTAGCCAGTCTTTTCCCTTCCCCCGGCCACGTGCTACTGTGGGTGGGGAGAATTTTGCGCGCGGGGGAAAGGAGAGTGAGACCACTATGGGGTGATCTCACCCTCCAATAGAATAATAGAAGGGTGGAGCGTGCAGGACCGATATTAGGCCCGCATGCCCACACCCTGGCCTCTTTCTTTTGCACCTCCCTCCCTCCCTCCCTGTTCTCAGTGTGGGCTTTGCTGGCAGCCATTTCCAGGGGCCAAGTAGGAATTTTGGCTCATTGTCCTGATTGGCTGGGGGCAATGTGCGTGTTTCGCCTACTCTACACTGTGTTGCAGGGTTGGGTGTTTTTTATTTTGGGTTTTCTGTGTGATTTGGTCCAATCCGGTCACATTTGGCTAGTAAGTGCGGGAATAGGCAGTGGGGTTAGGGTTCGGTAATCATCCAATGGCACTGTTCAGGTGTCTGGTGAGACCTGAGGCTCCCCATTTGCTGAGTTTCGCGGCTTAGGAGATACGGATCTCCAGTGAGGCTGGCTTACATCACACGAATCGGTGTTCTGCGGCACCGTGAGGTGGGGACTGTGAGAAAGCCTCCCAGCACCCAAGAGTTTGTAAAACTGGGGGGGGGGGATGGCAAAGTGCTGCGCCACCCCCCGGGTTTGGATGTATCTGCCCGGGATACCTCACTGGCCAATGGCTGGTTTTAGTTAGTACCCGCACTTTCACCCTTCGCAGATCTTGATTAATAAAATGTGGCCCTTTATTTACACCATATACCTGTGTCTCGCCTCTTCTTTTCCCCTTTTACGCACAAAAAAATAATAATTTTCACATCACGCTAAGCCACCCTGTGAATAAGCCACCATGGGTTGGTTGTTCACTGAACAACCCACGGTACTCCCTACAGATGATCGGGCTTGCTGTGGTTTGTTTCCCCTCTCATTCCCCCTCAGTCCTCCCCCTGGCTCCGGCACATATCCCAGGTTCATTTGCAGCAGAACTCCTCATTGCCTTGGTCCCAATGTCAGCACCTTTTCTGCAATTGGTTTGCTGGGGTATGCGGCTACCAAGGGAAACTCCCCCCTCCCACATCAGATCACCAAATGGAATTAATTTTCTAAGTCCTAATGAATGCAGAAACACGTTCTATTATTATTATTATTATTATTATTATTATTATTATTATTATTATTTGTGGAGGGGGCTGAGAAGAGATGAGGGAAGATGGCAGCATGAGCGAGATCATGAGGAGTGACGGGTTTGTTTGTTTTTTGCTGCTCTGGCTGGGCAGTTCTTTAGCCATTCCCAGCAACCCATGATAAAATGGTCCTGCCTGGTTTGGACAACAGAACAAGCCACCGTGCATATCAACAACCCAGAGAGCTTCAGCTATTGGGTGGTATAGAAATCATCATCATCATCATCATCATCATCCCATGGGTTCTCCGGGTGGCTTGTTCATGAAAAATATAAGCCAACCTGCAGAAATTGCACTGGGTTTGCATGACATGACAACCCACCATGTTTGATCACCCATGGTGCGTTGTTGTGTCATGCAAACCAGGTCAATGTTTCACCTATCCCTTGGCTCTCATCGGAGAGCTAATATCTTATTTCTCATTTATAAGCCAATTCTAAAAATGTGCCCTACTATCATTCTTAGTTATGTTGTATAAACAGGTACAGTAGTGCATGTCCACTAATCATGATATGAATCCTGGCATTACTGCAGTGTTGCCATGACTGCCTATTAGTAGACTTATTTTGGCAGGATAAAAATAAATAGAACATTTGATCTATTTCTGCACCAACTACACTTCAGCTCTGACAATAAATTTTCATTCATTGTGCTTAGTCTCTTGTTGCCAGAAGCAAACATGCCCCTGATTCTAAGACAGTGAGCAACAATGTTTAATGTTTTTGCTTTTAGATGTATCACAACCTCTTTGTTAGCTTCTTGCATAATTATTTGCATGCTCACATGTTGGATCACTCTATGAAAACAGGCCTGCCAGAGAAAGTCTTCTGTTAGGACCAAACTAGACATAATCTATATGTGTCACTTGAAGTTGCATGCCTCCAGATGATGCCCCCATGAGTGATTTTATTTTAAGGATATTCATCTAAAATAAATGGTTCATATCTTAATTGCTTCCAATTAAAATGAAGAACATAATTGATATCACTATTTCTAATTTAACCTCCCAAGCTAGCATCTTAGAATCTGATTTTAGTTTTATTGGTGTAACATAGTTTGCCTAATATACTGACTCAAAGAGTTACTCCTAATTTGCAAGAGCATTGTTTTATACTCCTAACACCTGAAAGTTACAGATCTTGAAGATATAGCAAGGTAATTAACATCAGAAGTAAGGCTTTCATTAGCTGGACCTCCACATCAATTGTTCTCTAGGCAAAATACTTTGGTCAAAACTCCTCATAGAACAAAAATATGACATGTTAAATATTGCTTTGTAAACAAACAACAAAAATGGGCACAGAGAGCAGGCTATGACTATGGGCCAAGCTAAACATGGTGTTCAATCCATTATTGCCTTTTATGTGCATGCCTTTAAAAAGGCAAATATCTGTTGTGGGAGTGGGGGGCAGGAGGATCATGACCGCAGAAGCTGGGGATGGGGAATCTATCAATCTAATCCTTTCTCCCCTACTGCAGTCTTGATGAAAAGATGGTTTCCCTAAATTGCAGTATGTTCAGGGAAAAATCAACGTTCAACTTTTCAATTAATTATTTAGGCTGCAATCCTATACCCAGTTACCAGGGAGTAAACTTCATTGAAATCAGTGGGTCTTATTTCTGAGTAAACTTGTAGAAAATTGTACTGTTATAGTACATTCTTATGCATGTTTAGTCAGAAGTAAGTCCTACTGTATTAAATGGGAATTACGCCCAGGAAAGGGTGCACAGGATTGCATCCACAGGTCATATTAAGTGCTCTCATATATCTAAACATATTATATCATTTAAAAAGTAAACTGATAAGATTTTGATTTTAGAATGAGTTTTTCTTCCCTCCTGGATTATGACAGGACAGGGGGAAAAAAGATAATTTACATTGATTCAATAAAGTTACCTAATCTCCACTTATTTAATTATGAACCTTTTTTGACCGTAGTATAATTATTATTGAATTGTTTGTGGTTATCTGTAATTATTTATATTGTTTTTTTTGAATATTATATTTAGTGTTTTTTTTTGATATTTTGTAAATTATATTTACTGTTCTCTGATATTTTGTAAATTATTTTTTAAAAATATTATATTTAGTGTTCTTTGATGTTTTGTAAATTATATCTACTGTTATTTATTTGTCATGTTGTCAGCCGCTTTGGGCACAATTTTTGTGGAAAAGTGGCATACAAATAAAAGAAGAGGAGGAGGAGGAGGAGGAGGATGAGGATGATCCTGCTCTTCTCACAGAGATTATATGATGCTCCTTTCAAGGCCCAGTTCTAGCTGAAATCTACTTACTTTTAACAATGTATTTGAAACAATGTATTTGCATGATGTGCCATTAAACCAATCTCAGGGTCCATCCAAGGAATGCTTTGCAAATCCAGTCTTTACAGAATCCTATACAAAATGACCTGACCCTCATCTCTTGGAATGATTTGAGGATTGGACCAGATTTTGCACTCCACATGTTGTGATTCAGTTCTTGGCGATTTAAATCAGAAGTGGGCAGAAGATAGTTCTTCAGATGTTTTGCACTTTAACTCCTAGAAGCCCCTGTCAGCATGGCCAAGGGTCAGGAATGCTGGGAGTTGAAGTCCAAAACATCCAGATAAGATATCTACTTTCAACCCACCCATGGTTTAAATGTATTTAAATACACATTTAAATGTGGGCTTTTAAAAGGAAAATAAACATTTACATATTTATTTTGAGAGAAGATGCACATTTAAACATGTACTTTGAGGGGGGAACTATTAAAATGCATATTAAGATATCTAATTAAATATGTATTTTGAGATTATTTTAAAAAAACAAAAACAAATGGCAGATTAATTCAGAAAGGGAATGACATTATGGGGGGGGGAACACGCAAAAGTGGCACAAACCAGAAATAGATTTGTCCATCATCAGGCGATCACTCGTGACCGAGTAAGATTGTCTTCCGGGATAAAAGGAGGAAATTCTAAAGAAGATTGTGTAGACTCTAGCGATGGGTCCGTAAGTGACTGTGGAGGCCAATTCTAGATCCACACAGCTTCCCACAGTGAGGACACAGGTTACCAGATAGAAGATGGTCCTGTAAAGGATTCATTTGACGTGCTTTTCGCTTAGCACGTTTCTCCCTTTCACCTTGCACTCGGGCTTCTTCAAAGTCCATGGAGCCTTTGTGAAAGGCCAACCTCCATTTAGATCGTTCATGGGCCAGAGCTTCCCAGTTTTCGATGTTTATATTGCATTTTTTTAGATTAGCCTTATGAACATCTTTAAACCTCTTATATTGACCACCGATATTCCGCTTTCCATCCTTGAGTTGGGAGTAAAGTAACTGCTTTGGGAGACAGCAGTCAGGCATTCCATCCCTAGCCATCACTTAGTCTTCAATCCCTGAGATTTACCTCAGAGTAAGCCTCATTGAACCTGAAACTAAGCCTCATTGGATCAATGCAACTATAAAGACCCTAGTAACCGTATATATATATATTTTAAAAAAGCTGCTGCCATACCTCCCTTTCATTTGATGAAAAAAAAGGTAGACATTTCTTTCCCCCTATCTAAAGACATTTTTCTCATGGAAGGTGGAGAAAAGTCTGATGTTATTCAGACAAGTTAATTTAGTTCTTGATGTTGTAACTCACTCATTAATTTGCCCTCTAAAAGAGGCCAACACTTGCTCATCAGTTAAGTGAGATAGATCAAATGCCAAGAACAACACATTGATTTGCTTAGAGTTCTGATTCATCACTTCACAATGTGGAGATTGTGATGTGCATTTTCTGCCCTATCCATCTTGCAGGAAGAGAAAGTCTATTGAGTGTCTTTGAAAAGGATTCTTTGTGAGATAAACAGAAATCAGCACACCTGCTTATCAGATTGTGTGTGTGTGTGTGTGTGTGTGTGTGTGTTTTAACAGAGAGATCCTATTGGAAAACCATAAGATATGCCTTTCATAATACTTCCTGGACTAATAAAATCTAAAGTAATAAAATATGAAGCAAAGCATCTTAATTTGCATAAAGAAAGTCGTTACAAACAGGTCCTTCCAAGTTCTAAACTCATGCTAAATTTTATTAGCAGGACTGATTTGCACTGAACTCAATAGGATTATGTATGTGTACAGAATCACCGTAAATAATGGCTCTCATGCATTATATTTCATTATTGATATGAACTAAAAGTAAATGGCTTTAAAGTATATCACACACACACACACACACACACACACACATACACATGCTTTAAATGCATATGCCGCTTGACCTGACATGCATATGCCGCTTGACCTGACAAAAATACTTACCGTATTTTTCCGTGTATAAGATGATACTTTTTCCTAAAATCTTTAGGCTAAAAATTGAGGGTCGTCATATACACGGAAGTACGGTAAGCCCGTACATCTGCATGTCCTCCAGGTAGCTGCCCTCGAAGGTAGATCTGCTGCTCCAGGTTGGCCAGCGTCTCCTGTGGGGGAAGGGGAGGAGGGGTGGCTGAGCCAGCGGTGGGGCACAGGCTACCCACCTGCCCGGAGCCCTGCAGGGTGGGTGGTGGTCCTGTGTGGTGCGGACCGCCGCAGAGGCTGCGAGCGTGCTCGGGGCATCAAGGGCTGCTGCGCAGGCCACCCACGGGAGCCTAGGCCTCGCCCACCCGCCTGCCCCCACCCGGCCTCTCACCGCCAGCTCCTGCTTGCGCTTGATCAGCTTGGTGAGCTCGCGGCGCGTGTCAGGGATCTGTGGTGGGAGACTGGCCTTGGTGGCCGCCCCGTGAAATGCTGTCATCGCCGCCCTGCGGCGCAGAGAGAGCAGAGGGCTGTGAGCAGGAGCGAGCACCATGCCGCCATGAGGAGTCCACGAGGCCAAGTGGAGCCTGCGAGGGGAGTGGCTCAGGTGCACCCGGCCCCCGGCCCAGTCCTGCCACGCACTGCGCCGGCAGCCGTGCGGATCCGGACCAACAGGCCGGCCTGAGCAGCCCTCTGGGAAGCCGAACATGGTCTGAATTGCCTGTTCACAAACACGCCACCCAAAATGTTTGCAGCACAACTGCGAATGACATTTTGTTGCTGGGGGAATTCCACCCCCCCATACCTTGTCTCTGTTTTGTTTATAATATTTATTTCTGAATTTTGTGTTAGAAAAGGGGGCGTCTTATACATGGGGGCATCTCTTCTCGATCATCCCCATTTGCAGGACACAGAATAAATGTGTACATGGAAAAATACGGTACTTGTATACAGAAGGGTTACTTCTGAGTAAACATGTATAAGTTTGAGATGCACATCTGTTTCTGGAGTGGGGGGGTGCAGGGGCATTCATATATACCTCCCATTCTTTTCAATGTGATTCAGCAGGAATGTTTTTTGATTGATGCTCTGTTCACCTATTCATATGGGCATACATACAACACACAGAGAGAGGGAAAGGCCTTCTATGTTCTGGCTTTCAACTTGGCACCATTCATAGGACTTGGCTTTCAGACGACATGGGGAAATGTTAAAAATGAATTGCCAATGAGTGTTGACACCCAAATCCTGTTTGTGTCAGTGATTGCACAAAAGAC
Source organism: Shinisaurus crocodilurus (assembly GCA_021292165.1). Classification (NCBI taxonomy): domain Eukaryota; kingdom Metazoa; phylum Chordata; class Lepidosauria; order Squamata; family Shinisauridae; genus Shinisaurus; species Shinisaurus crocodilurus. Next base: position 226,036,686 of record CM037878.1, on the reverse strand, counting down.
AAAATGGCTTTCCGTGGCTGGCTGGGAGATCCTGGGAGTTGTAATTCAACACATCTGACGGACACCAGGTTGGGGAATGCTGGCTTAAACTTTTCCTTTCTGCCCATTTTTCCATGCAAAATCTCTCTCTCTCTCTCTCTCTCTCTCTCTCTCTCTCTCTCTCACACACACACACACACACACACACACACACAGCGAGAGAGAGTGCCCTGGTTCATGCATGATTCGTACCCAGGGTATAGGTGAATGTAGCTGCACTAATAAAACATGGTTCGTTAACTAGGAACAACCCATGGTTTGTTGTTAGATTGTGAACTCTGGGTTGTTTTATAGAATCAAAGAATAAGTAGAGTTGGAAGGGGCCTATAACGCCATCGAGTCCAACCCCCGTCTCAATGTAGGAATCCAAGTCAAATCATCCCTGACAGATGGCTGTCCAGCTGTACCTTGAATGCCTCCAGTGTTGGAGAGCCCACTACCTCCCTAGGTAGTTGGTTCCATTCTTGTATTGCTCTATTGCAGAAACCTGAGGTATCATAGAATCATAGAAAAGTAGAGTTGGAAGGGGCCTACCAGGCCATTGAATCCAACCCCCTGCTCAATGCAGGAATCCAGGTCAAAGCATCCCTGACAGATGGCTGTCCAGCTGCACCTTGAATGCCTCCAGAGTGGCAGAGCCCATCACCTCCCTAGGTAGTTGCTCCATTGTCTTATTGCTCTAACAGTCAGGAAATTTTTCCTGATGTTTAGGCGGAATCTGGGTTCCTGTAACTTGAATCCATTATTCTGTGTCCTGCAAATGGGGATGATCGAGAAGAGATCCTGGCCCTCCTCTTTGTGACAACCCTTTAAGTACTGGAAGAGTGCTATTATATCTCCCCTCAGTCTCCTCTTCTGAAGGCTAAACATGCCCAGTTCTTTCAGTCTCTCCTCATAGGGCCTTGTTTCCAGTCCCCTATTAGGGATGTGAGCGGGTCTCAAAAGCGGGGTAAAAGCTTGGCAAAATCGCCGAGCTCAACTTCCCTGAGCCCCCACATGACTTACTGTGCCTCCACTCGCCACAAGACGCGCCAGGGAAAGGAGCTTCCAGGTCCCTGGCGCGTCATTACCAGGTCCCTGGCACCGCGTTTTTTCCATAAAAACCATAGGAACCCACCTTAAACCGGCCGTGATTTGCTATTCGTGGCCATTTTAAGCTAGTTTACCATGTTTTTCAAGTTAAAAGCGCAGTGTCAGGGACCCGGAAGTGACACGCCGGGACCAGGAAGTATTTCGAGCGCCTCGGCAAGCGCTGCGAGACTGGGGGGGCGCTCGCCGACTGCCTGCAAGTCTGCTCAGGGTAAGTCCGTACATCCCTACTAGCAGGACCGGTGCAGGGCAGTTTGGCGCCCTAGGCGAAATGATATTTAGCCCCCCCCTCTTGTGCCGGGGGGGCCTCCGGAGCAAAGCAGCCCTGCTCTGCAAAAAAAAACCCGCGCCGCCACCACCAACCTACCTTCCCCCCCGCCCTGGCTGCTGCCACCTCCTCCGAGGAGGAAGTGACGCGACGACGGGACCCCCGCGCTCTGTTTTTTGCCGGGGAAACCAGGGCAACAGGGCTGTTTAAGCCCTGTTGCCCTGGTTCCTCCCGCCAAAACAACGCGGGCGGGGCTCCGGAAGCGATGCGATGTGGAGAAGGTAGGTGGCGGGGGGGGTCGGAGGTGGTGGTGGCGGTGGCAGCGGTGGCTGGTGGGGGGAGGCGCGGCGGGGGAGGCTGCAGCGGCGGTGGGTGGGTGGGCGGGCGGGTGGTGCGGCAGCGGGCGGTGGGAGGCGCGGCGGCGACAGCAGGTGGGCGGATGGGGAGGCGCGGCAGCGGCAGCGGACGGGGAGGCAGAGGCCTGGCGGGGGCGGGGGCGGCGCGGCGGCAGCGAAGAGGAGCGCAGCGTTTCTGCGCCCTCTTCAGCCGCACGCCTTAGGCAACCGCCTAGTTTGCCTAGCAGTAGCGCCGGCCCTGCCTACTAGGGATGCACACTTACCTTGGGGGGTGCTTGTCTTGTTCTCGGCGAGCACCCCCCGCCGCTCGATTCCTCGCAGCAGCAGCAAGGAGCCCGTCGCATCACTTCCGGCTGCCAGGAAGTGACTGGACAGGACCCCGTGCTGCATTTTTAGCATAAAAACCAGGGCAACGCAGCTTAAAACGGCCACAACTAGCAAATCGCAGCCATTTCGAGCTGGGTTGCCCTGACTTTTACACTAAAAACGCAGCCCCAGGGGAACCAGAAAGAGATGCGCTGGTGAACTGAAGCTCCTTTCCCCAGCGCAGTGTGGATTGAGCAGCAGGAAGGTAAGTCGCGAGAGTCTCGGGGGCGAGCGGCCCACTTTCGGCCCACTTTCAGCCCCCCCGAGACTTGCGGATACATCCCTAGCAGCCACATCACATTGCTGGGTCACATTCAGCTTGTGATCTACAACAATTCCAAGATCCTTCTCATTTGTAGTATTGTTGAGCCAAGTATCCCGCATCCTATAACTGTGCAGTTGGTTTCTTTTTCCTAGGTGCAGCACTTGGCATTTATCCCGGTTAAATTTCATTGTGTTGTTTTCAGCTCAGCGCTTTAGCCTATCAAGAGCACTTTGAATTTTGTTTCTGTCTTCCAGAGTATTAGCTGTTCCACCCAATTTTGTGTTATCTACAAATTTGATAAGCATTCCCTGCACCTCCTCATCCAAATCATTAATAAACCCAGTACTGTGGGTTGTTCATGGGTTGTTTCACCAGGCTACAGAGGTGGTGGGCAAGAATGGTAAAAACACACACAACAAAAACAGCCACTCTACATGCCAGTGCTACAGCGCCACAAAGGCATTTTGGATACAAGGAGGGAGTGGACAAAGGAAGAGGGGAACAACAAACAACAAACAACAACCAGTGTGATGTAGTGGTTAGAGTGTTGGACTGGGACTCAGGAGATCCAGGTTCTAGTCCCTGCTCGGCCATGAAACTCACTGGGTGACTTTGGGCCAGTCACTGACTCTCAGCCTAACTTACCTCACAGGGTTGTTGTGAGGATAACATGGAGAGGAGGAGGACTATGTAAGCCGCCTTGCATTCCTTGCAGGAAAAAAGGCGGGGTATAAATGTAATAAATAAATAAATAAATAAATAAAACAACCCATGGTTTTCTCGATCATCTGCTAGACAAACCCTGGGTAGGGCAACAAATCATGGGTAAATAAACCATGAATTAGTGTTATGTGCAAACCAGGCCACACACACACACATACACACACCACTTTCATTTTGAGCAGTGGAGGAGAGATTTTCATATCTCTGTCCTTATAATAGGCCTCTGTTATTTCAGTGGGGTACAACATATTTACATGTTTGCATGAGAACTGGCTTCATGAGATCAATAGGAAACAGATCATCATCATCATCATCATCATCATCATCATCATCAACTCCTCCTCCTACTACTACTCAGCACCATGTTCAATATTAATCTTAGCAGGCTTGTTGGATCCAAAGAAATGCAAGTAGAATTCTTTTTGCATAATGTGGCTTTCCCTCCACCACCTCCTTGCAGCCCCCTGTGCCTTCCAAGAAACCACTGCTGAAACCTCAAAGACTTTCTAGAACAGTGTGGGATGTGCACTGTGGCCTGCAGCACAAGTGGGGGATTGACAGAAATTGGGGGTGGGGGTGGGCAGCTCCCTGCATGAGCAACTTGTTCAAGTCACCTTTAGATCCATGTGATTATGTTGATTTTGTGTTTTCTCTAATGGGATTTTGGGAGGGAGCGATGGGGCTATGAACTAGAAATGACTTGAGATGTGTAGATGTAGAGCTGCTATGCTATGAAATATGTATGGGGGTGGGAGTGGCATCCTTCAACCTATGCTCATTCCTTAGAATGCATGAGAAGAGCCCTGTGTTTACACTTTACAGCTGCATGTGCAGAAGGCTGTCTTTACACATTGTAATGAACACACGCAAGCTGGGGAGGTCATCCACCCTTACACGGACATTCACAGCAGCCCCATGCCATCCAAAAATGGCTACGGTCAATGTCATTTGGAGAAACAGCTCCTGCGCAGTTGCACAACACACAGCGGGAAGGGAAGCTCAATAAGCTGAAGTTTCAAATAGACACCCTGATTCAGCCCTGAAAATAGCAAGCAAATGCACAGAGAGTGCATGGCTGTTCATGATTATGTCAAGCCAATTATGACTAAACTGTTTTCCTCCCACAAGCCATCACTTTCCTCTATTGCTTTGTGTTGGATTTAAACCTATTCCCTGCAAATGTTTCAAACGGCGCATTGAAAGCAGAAGACAAGCATATCTACACGAAAGCATTGTTTTTGCTGCTGGTGTCAGAAAGTCGTTTATCGCTGTCATTTTCCTGTAACACAAAAGCCTGTCAATGCAGACAAAGGAAATATCTGGTACTATGGTGCAAGATACATTTTAGGTGACATGAAAGAGAAACAAAAAGAAGTAAGGGAAACCTATTAAGGTGTCTCTTTCCCCAGCATAAAATGGAACAATGCCGAACCTTACTGCCAAGAGTAATAAAGTAAACCAGGATGGCTTTATTTTATTATCTTTGTTTAATGAAGAGGAAACCCCCAAATCTCAGCGATGGTAACTTATTTTACATGCATGTAAAATACACACACGTACATCATTTAAATGGCATTAAAACTCCCACTAGCTTAGCACTCAAAAGCCAGCCCATATGGAGAGCCTTTAGAGTGCTCCCTAAAGAGGCTCCCATTTGGGTGAATCTGCAGGGGTAGGAAACTGCAGAATCATGTGACGGCTCTAAATGATGTTTTGATCCATTCAGTTTGGATTAACTGAACTGGATGTAGACTTGTGCAAGCTTGCTTCCACTCATACAAGGTAGTTTTTCATCTCTCCCCTTCTGATAAAAGAGATCAGAGGGGGTCCTTGTAAGCCCTTATTTTTAATGCTTAACCTTGAACCATTTTCCTGAGAGAAACAATCTAATCAATTTAAGAACAAGATACTGTTTCATCATCAACAACAGCTCTCTGAGTATCCCTGCAGTGGCAAAGGAGCAATAGTGGCAGAGCTTTCTGCCGCCTGAATGAGGAGGCTTCTGAGGTGGAGAGGGAGGTATACATTATCCTGTGGCCCCTGGGATGTCTTCCCATGGGCCATAGGACTGAGCCCTTAGATTACTGTAAACTGGTGCCATGACTTTATATTTCAGGGATTCAGGTATCTATGACTGTTCTGTTTCTGCCATACTTCCAATGCTTTGATTTTCATTGTCTAGGTAAGATAAACTTTCATTGCATTTTGCTGGACACTAGAGCACACTGAGTTACCTAACAATGGAGGTATGGTGCCAGGTGGTAATATCCGGACCATTTGTAATTAATTATAGATAACAGAAATGTGAAAGTGACACAGATTTGTGTTACTTCAACACCAATACAGTATTTTTAATTAAAAGCAATAAGAGATCCAGGGTGGCACAGTGGTTAGCGTGTTGGACTGGGACTCAGGAGATCCAGGTTCTAGTCCCCACTTGGCCATGAAGCTCACTGGGTGATAGGGATGTGTTAGGATTTTGTTTGGGGGGTGGAAGTCTGGCAAACTTGCTGGGCTCGACCCCCCAAACTCCATCCCGCCTACCTGCTTCCTCAGCTCAACTCGCGTTCTCCTGAGTCAAGCTGGGGAAGTGACTTCCAGGTTCCCAGCTGAGCGCTTTTTACGTTAAAAAATGGCATAAGATACGTTAAAAACGGCTACAACTAGCGCAAGTTACACAAATTGCAGCCACTTTAAACATATTTTACACCATTTTCTATGTAAAAAGCACTCAGCCAGGAACCTGGAAGTTCACCAAGCGGCTCCTCTGGCATCCACTTTTGGCCCGGCTTGGCTTGCCGAGTGTCCAGCGAGTCGGATGGTGGGCGGATTGCCCACCACTACGATTGGGTGACTTTGGGCCAGACACTGACTCTCACCCTAACCTACCTTACAGGGTTGTTGTGAGGATAAAATGGAGAGGCGGAGGAGGATTATGTAAGCCACCTCTCTTGCAAGAAAAAGGCAGGATATAAATATAATAAATATAATAAATAACGAATTATGCAAGTCTCTTGGCACATATTGTTTTGGTGTAATGGAAAGGACATTTTGGTGCAATGACAATGACAGATTCACAATGCTAAGGCTAAAATGCTCAATTAAAAGAATTGACAGAATAGCCTACTTGAAAGTGAACCTGAATGGGAGGGTTGGCAGGAAGGCCATTTCAAGCATTTGCCAATAGGGGGTGAATGTGATTTATGCCATCTCCTGAATGCTGCTAGACATCACGGTGCCACCAGCAACCTGCCAATATTTCTAGTTGTTAATCTATTTCACAGTTTATTTTTAGTTAATGGCATATGTGTGTGTTGTGATATGAACAGGGAGAACAGGGAAGTTGTTTTGTTGTTGTTTTTGCAGGAACTTCCTGCCCTTTAGTCAATATGTTGTACTTGTAACCAATGAGGTTGTTAGTTTTCCATAATGAAAGAATTACCAAGGCAAACTTCCAATTTGAATCAGTAGCAATGCTAAATCAAATGACAAATGTGCACAATGGATGCAGTACAAAGAATTCAGAGAGCTCTTTCCCCAATAACTCAATTTCTTATGTTTTGTCATGCCTGTTTCAATTTTCAAATATCTAAAAGGGCTGATGCAAAGACTTTGAGTTTCAAGCACAGCTGCCTTTCAGAAACCACTTTTGGTTTTGGATCAAACCAAAGTTATTGTGAGGAAGAGCCCATATAGATTTTCTTGGAAAATGCTTCAAGGGTCTTCCTTCAAGGGCCAATTTGGGGGGGGAGGAATAGACTCTGTGAATGCTCCACAGTAGCCTCCTTCACATATTACTTGTGTGGGGGGTGTCCATGTGTAGCCCAAGGAGGAGGGTCATGCCGCTGGTCCTGCACCTGACCTTATGCAGCTAGGCTAGCTTTGTTCCCAATGTCCACAGACTGAGTATGAAGGTCTGAAGAGAAGGCAGCTGCTCATACATAGGGATTCCTGTTTAGATATCCACATGCAACATGTAGACATTGGAGGAAGGGCTAGCCCAGCCATGCAACATCAGGGGAATGGCCAGCAGTCTAGACCAGCTCCTTGTTCTACATGGAGACCTCATTCAGGACCAGTGTCAAGGGTAGGTATGGTTGAGCCCCTGCCAACGGTCCGTACCCCAGCAGGGGCCCACTGACAAGAGCCCCCAAGACTTGCTCTTTATCTTCACCATGGCAACCTGCTTGTTCACCTGCCACTCGCTCTGGCCCAGACAACGGTGGGACCCTATTAGTGAGAAGGAGGAGCAGGAGGTGCCACTGCCTACTTGCTCACTGGTTCTCTGCCTGTGAAGCGAGCAAGTGGGAGCAATGATGGAAAAAAGGAGGAGGAGCAATAGCAGCTGGTGACAATGGTGGTGACAAGTTAGGCTCACTGAAGAAGGTGTCCCATTGAGGGTGTATGGGGGATTTTCTCTCTGGTGCTGCCACCAGCTATGGGGGAGCTGCTCCTTGACTGGGCAATCCCACTTATAGGGTTTCTTATTTTTCTTTATCAAATGCTTATAGTTATTTATTTATCAGATTTATACCCTGCCTTTTTTCCTGCAAGGAACCCAAGGCGGCTTACATAATCCTCCTCCTCTCTGTTTTATCCTCACTATAACCCTGTGAGGTAGGTTAGGCTGAGCCTGAGAGTCAGTGACTGGCCCAAAGTCACCCAGTGAGTTTCATGGCCAAGTGGGGACTAGAACCCGGATCTCCCGAGTCCCAGTCCAGCACTCTCACCACTACGCCACACTGGCTCTGGGCCTAAGAAACTCCCTGCCACTATAAGTCAGAGTTCCACAAGCCGACCCTTTTCCGCTGCCAACAATTCTCTTAGGGTGCAATCCTATGCATGTTTAGACAGAATAAAGTCCTACAACTCTCAGCATTCCCCTGCCAGCTATGCTGGCAGTTGTAGGACTTTTTTTTCCTGTCTAAACATGCAAAGGATTGCTCCCTTAGAAAACTTTAAAACCTCCTATTAGCTTGGTATAAGAGACTTAAGCGTGAGATGAGCACCAACACTACAGATAAGATAAACTATTAAATGAGTTGGTTTATTAAAGGAATATTTTGTACATAAGGAAATACTAGTATAGACAGCATCTGAGGGGCATTAGGACAGTTCAGATTCCCAGATCTGAGGTCAGGGACGGCGTTCCAGCCTCAGAGCCGGGAATCAGAGCTCAAACCCCCTCCTCCTCACAACCTGTGTGGAAAGAACTGCGCTGGCTACTCTCCGAGGTCGGGAAAGCAACCTTGGAAAGCGGGAAAAGGAGACATTCTGGTGGGCGGGGAGAGGAGGAGACTGGTGAGGCCAGGATACAAGTTATCTTGATGCCTCTCCAGCCTCCTTGCACCCCCTTCCAGAATGCTCCAGCTGGACGGGTAAAAAGTCTGTCTGGCAAAACATCCAGGATGGGAGGATGGGGAAGTGGAGATCGCCTCCAGTGCGCCTCCCACTCTGCATTGGATGGGGATTATGGGCATCACAATAGGACTGTGCCCTCAATGGCTTCTTTTGCCTCAGGCCAAATTCCCAAAACCTCCATCCAGTTGGGGATGTGTGAATCAGCAAAACCTGAGCTCACAAAAGTTCTCCAAATTCCATCCTTAAACTCGTTCCAACTCAAGTTTGTATCAGATTGCAAGCTTTTTAAATTTTATTTTTGCATGAAAATCCATCTGTATTTTTGTGCCTATTTTTCCAAATGTTTGTATCAATTGTGTGCATCTTTGAAATGTACACATTCTTCTCCCATTGATTAAAGGGTATTTATGCACATATTACAAAACCACATTTTTTCATGCACATTTTTCAAATGTACACATGCTGTTGAACACTCTTTCTTTGGTCTGTGAATCACATTGGAAGCTTAGAAGCGTATGTGGACTTCAACTGCAGATTGCATCCGAGTCTGTGTTCGGTCCGAAAAGTATGTTCTGGGTAAATCTTGATCAAAAATGAACTGAAATGAATTTCTGATACATCCCTAGCCGACTCTACCTCTGACTCCCAAAGCTACTCCTATTGTATTTATGGCTGGCTTGGGCCATTTATCTGGGTTTTAATGCCTGCTTGTGTAACCTTCTTCTGGAAAGATCTTAGGGCAGCCTCCTGGCACAACACAGCCACCTGTTCCTTACTCCTGATCTTGACCAGCCATGTATGGTTATCCCACAGAGGAGGAATATCTTATTAATATTCAGGCCTTAGCTATTCACTTTCTCCTCAGCTTTCTCCTAATTCTTCTATAACACCACCTACCAACCAACCAGCAGACTTTCTCCCTGACTCCAACAACAGACTCAGAATCCCTGTCAAGTCCTGAACTGTTAACTGTCATTTCCAAACTGCTCTTTTCCATCTAGCTAGAACACCTAGCCAAACAAAATTGAATGTACCTGATCCAGGCCCCATCTAAAAATATTATAAGTGATCATCTCTCTCCCCCCACTCAGAATGTCACCAACCAGCTACCACCAAAGCAGGCCTCCAACACAGCAACAACACCAGGCCCCAGGCCTACACAGTTACATTATAGCCTCTCAGAGGCCACACAGAGTATTTACAGTACACTACACCACATAAACGGTTATGTACATGGCATTTCTTCACAAGGTGTCATGCCCAAGGACCCTCCAAAACCTAGAACCTGGTCCCAACCCCATTCATGCATCTAATATTTGAGGGAGTTTAATTCATCCTTTAGTTTCTAGTGCTTTGGCAGAGGAATAGCAACTGCATGCATTTATGCTGAACAAAGTTTTGGCCTCACCATAAGCTTAAAAGGTCAAAAAAACAGAAGCTGCGGGTGAGGCAGGGAGCTAGCAACAAATACTTCAGAAGCCTGTTGTGGTCTTTTGGGGTTTTTAAGCTTCCCAGCCGTTAGTTAGACAAGCTGTGGGACTGCACACCTTTTCTTCCAAGACTCCTGGCAAGTTGGAACTCAGCTACATGCTATGTTAAATTTGTACTGTGTAGCTGGTGCTCAGATCTGGATCGGGATCACTGGGGTAGGGTTAAACCTTCCTACCCAGCTCCTTCCCCCCACCACATGGGGAAAAAAACTCAATTGGCTCCAATTGACTGAGGCTGCCCATACTTAGTACACTAAAGTAAAAGTTTAAAAAAGTAAGATTCAGCTAGAGACAATGCATTTAATGTGGCATGGCATGTAGTTTACCTTCAGTGTAAGTATAAAGTGAAGCACATTGGGGCAAAAATCCAAACTTCTCATTTTCACTAATAGGGTCTCAATTGGCTGTGATTCTTCAGGAAAAAGATCTTGGAGTCCTGAAGGGTATCTCAATGAATGCATTGATTCAGTGTGCAGTTGCAGGAATAGGTCAGGGATTGGTATAAAATATTGAGTCTCCTAGCACCTTTATATACATTAATGATGTATCCATTTTGGAATACTGTTTACAATTCTGGTTTACCCATCTCAAAAAGGACATTAGAGCACTGGAAATGGTGTGGAAAGGGGTAGTCTAAAAAATCAAGGTGTTGGAGCACCTTCCCTATGAGGAACAACTAAAATGTTTTTGGCATATTAGTTTAGGAAAGAAGAAAACTAAAGGGATAGATGTTAATAGATAGAGCTTTATAAAATTATGAAATAGGTGAAGAAAGTGGATAAAGAGACGTTTCCCTTGCTCTCTCACAATACTAGAACTCAAGTTCACCAATGAAGTTTATTCAACATGGATGGAAGAAAATATCTATTCTATTGAAACAATGCAGAATTTACTTATGGAATTCACCTCCCCAAGATATGGAGATCAAGCCTAGCTTAGATAGCTTTAAAGGGGTTTGGACAAATCCATGGAGGATAGCTCTTCCATTAGCTTTTCAGCAAGACAGCTTAATAGAACATCCATATTCAGATCCACTCTGCCTCTGGGTACAATTTGCTGAATGGAAAATTAAATAAATAGAGGAAGGCATGTTTGTGGCATGAGGTTTTTGTCTGACTGTGGTTGGAAACAGGATATTAGAGTTAGATGGAGCCCTCCATCTGATCCAGCAGGGCTTTTCTTACATTGTTTATTATTAATTTATTAATTTATTCATTTTCTATATGCCTAACAGCCGAAGCTCTCTGGGCGGTATACAACAATAATTAAAAACAAACAATAAAATACAGTTAAAAATAAACAATAAAACATTATGAAATTTTTAAAACCAATTTTAAAAATATCTCTGAAACAGGGCTCTCCAACCTTGGGTCCCCAGACGTTGCTGGCCTACAGCTCCCAGCATATCCAGCCAGCATGGCTGATGGCAAGGGATTCTGGGAGCTGTAGTCCAGCAACATCTGGAGACCCAAGGTTGGAGAGCCCTGCTCTAAAATAAGTTAATAAAACACGACCACTAAAAACAATTTACAACCCCACCACATACCATTTAATTATTAAAAGCCTCAATGTAGAGGGCAGTTTTAACCTGGCGTCGAAAAGATAATAGAGTTGGCGCCAGGTGGGCCTCAGGGGGGAACTTATTCCACACTTGGGGGGTTACCACAGAAAAGGCCCTCCCCCTTGTCGCTGCCCTCCGATCCTCACGTGGAGGTGGCAGTCGGAGGAAGGCCCCAGATTTTGTTATTTGGGAAATTGGGGTATGGCAACCCTCCTTCTCCATCCTCATCTAACAGTGGATATGTGTCTAATCTAGACCCAAGGACCAGTGAGCCAAATAGAAATATAAAGATAACCTTGAGTGTTGTGTTTGCTTATAAAGTTTTGTACAGGTTCCTTCTACATTATTTCTCCAACTAAATAAATGAGTTACTTGGGAAGCACAGTAGTGCCTCAGATTTTTTGCTTCTCTCACCACATAATAATGTTATCTAAACTGGTTCAGTATGGCACAGAACAAAGTCCAAAGCTTAGGAAGAAAAACATCCTTTTTATCATACATACCCTAAGCATTCTGTCTATAACAGAATAGCTGCAGCCCGCAAGCTATTAGATTTTGAGATGCCCAACCGATTCTAATGAGGCTAGTCCAGAGTGAGTGGTTTGAAGACTGTAGATAAGAACAACTTGATCAAAAAGGTTTAGAGTTATAACTGGCTCTGTATTATGCCACACACACACACACACACTCAGCTGCCAGTGAGAAATGGTTATGCTGTCATTTTATTTTTCATTTTATCTTCTAATTATTTATAAATAATGCATCTATCATTAATTTTGTTTAGGTTTTTACAATAAACAGGATTAATCACAAAGCTGAATTCTGAGGGATTTCACAGCTTTGTTATCAGCTTTAGTTTTTCAGTACTTAGCAGGCTTCTGGTTAGGATCTGTAAGATAGTAAAGAGATGAAGGTGAGGGATTTTAAAAAACAAAACAAAGAGAAATAATCCCTTGAGCATGTTTTCTCAATAGACAGAATCACCTGCTAACCAAGGAAAATAAATGATGAGGGAAAATGAAAAGAAAAATGTTCTGGCTATAAAATACTGAACTACAGAGCAAACTGCACTATATATCTCATTGACCCAGTGGTGTTTTTGAAAGGATAGGTTCCATCCAACATCATGTGAACAGACTTTCACTTGAATTGATACTGGGTATGGGGAGAAGTTTGGATTGGTATTTTCTTTTGAGGCAAACCTTTTTTCACCAGTCTATCTCCTTGCTAAGAAAATATTCACAAGTTAATATCTTTGTGCTGGGCTGCTGCTAAAGGTACACAAGCAAGGCCATTGAGAAAAATACAAATACAGTTAGACTTCAAACCTACCATCTATTAATTTTATTTTTATTTATTATTACATTTATATCCCGCTTTTTTCCCTCTTGCAAGGAACCCAAGGCAGCTCACATAGACCTCTTCCCACCCACTTTATCCTCACAACAACCCTGTGAGGTGGGTTAGGCAGAGAGTCGGTGACTGGATCAAAATCACCCAGTGAGCTTCATGGCTGAGTGGGGACTAGAACCCATCTCTCCTGAGTCCCAGTCCAATATAACTACTACAGCACACTGGCTAGACTACAGACTTACATATAGCATATTGTTCCAGAGTGGGAGAGCAAGAAGAACACTGGGACAATATATAAGTTAAAATTGGCCTCAGCTTTACTGGCTTCAGCTTACGTAGTGTTTGGCATGGCACTATAGGGCAAGGATCTGTATCTCTGACAACCTGGCTGCTGACTGAGACAATTATCCAGCCTCCATGCTAGGGAAATGTAAGGGGCGGAAGGCAAGTTCGGGCCAACAAAAGAGAGTGGACCAATAGCATGCCCATCACTGCCAACCTGTAGGTGAGGTAATAGCCATGCCAGCCCCCAAACTGGGCTAGACCTTGAAGTGACACACACCCAAGATGCCTTACAGGAGTCCTCCAGTGAGAAGCAAAGAGTGCAGCCCAGCTTGTCAGATGCTATGGATCCTGCCTGATGTATGCAAGCAACACCAGCCAGAACAGTTGTGGCAAAGACAAGGAGCAATGTAATAGCACCACCAACTAAAAACATTACTATGGGGAAGGGGGGGAAATTTCAGTTTACTAGGCCAGTCACAAATAGGGGTAAAACTCCGTCCCAGCCCCATCAATCAGTGTAGAGCAAGATGTTGGATTGGATGAGTGTTGCAAGAAAAGAGAAATGGGAAGGAGCAAGGAAGAGAAAGAAGAAACTGGCTAGGAATTAGATTGGGTTTCCTATTTATGGCCCAGGAGCAGACCTGAAGGGAAACGTTCCCTCTCTGGTCTGTGCCAAAGCCCACCCCCAGAAAGCCAGCCTGCTAAACATAAGATGTGGTTTGGCCAAGCGGTGAGCCCGGTCAAGTTGCCACTCAGCCTTGCCAAAAGGATCCACCAACTGCTCTCTTTTCACCACCCCTGTGACAGGCACAAGTGGGATCCCCTAGTAAGTGGGGACCCATCATATCTCTCAACACAGTGTAATCTACTGATTAAACTTTTATACAGATTAGCCTTCTGTGTTAGAATATGTTACAAGCCAAACTATGGAACATGGTTGCATGTGTTATATCATTGGTTTTTTAAAACATTGGTTATATTGTATTTGCTTATATATGTCTCCCTGAGAACTTCGGCTATATGGCAATTCATAAATTGAATAATATTTTTTTTAAAAAACTGACATAAGGTGCAGCAGTAACAACTCAGTACATATCAATACATATTCTAACAAACAGTTTGTCAATGGATAGTACCACACAAAGCACAATGACTGTTAACAACATGACCTGTTTTCTTTTTTATGTGTCCACAATCTGTTTAACAATTTAGGGAAGTTTTTGATGATATACGGGGTTGTTGGTTGTTTTTGTTTGTTTGTTTGTTTTTCATGAGAGAAATTCCACAAACCAACTCACTTAAAAAAAGAAAAGAATGGGAGGTTCCTTCCTTCACCTATGAGTAACTGCTTTGCCCCTGAGACTTTTCATCACAGCGGTGACTTCATCATAGCACTCTCCTGAAGAAAAACTGTAACCTGAACTGTGGAACTCAGTATGTTACAAAGCAACAGGTAAACTTCTTTCTACAGATATTTCAGGAGAGAGGTCAGTCACTGAGCATCTTCTGATGTACCAAGGAGAGAGGTTTGAGTGTTAGGGATCCTTTCTTGACAATCAGTTCCCCTTTCTCTAGCTTTTTTCACTTGCTGCCCCTCTCTTCCTTTGAATGAGAAGCCTATTTTTCTTCAAGGAAAAACCTCATATTCTTATATAAGAAAGGTGTGGAGGGAAAGAAAGACTAGAGCTGTGCTCAAATGGGCTCTCAAAATTCTCCACCCAGTTTGTGGGCAGGAGAAATTCTCCCACAGTTTTTCACAGGAAGGGCTCACTACTGGCAGGGGCTGAAGCACAGCTGCTTTCTTTTTCCCGATTTTTGTTATTTTGCACTGCCACTGCAAATGGCAACAGCATCAGTTGTTGTGTTGGCAGGCTGGCCCTGATTTTGCATCCTCACAGTGCCCCATACCTAGCATCATTCCAGCCAGGGCATTGTGGAGAGGAGAGGAAAGGCAGCCCAAAAGAGGTGAAGAAAATTCTGCAAAGTGGCCTTTTATATTGGGGTGGGGTGCAGAGGGAGAAAAGGAAAATCTCAGAACTTTTCTGAGAAAAATGTCTTTTGAGAAATTTTGGCTCAGCTCTGGTTGTAATTCTTCAGGGTCCAGCACCTCCCCAAGGGTCTTCCAAACATTAAATTTCTGAGGGGGGATTGTGGACACATTTTGTTTCTAGCACAGATGCTTGTAATACCACTACTTCCGTGAAAACCCTGACGCAGGTGTGAGGGGGCAGTATTGTGTTCAGATCCAGGGAAGAGGTGGAGCTAGTGCTGTGCCAAAATTGCCATCCAATTTCTTGAAAGTTTTCATCTGCCATGGAAGAGGCTTCCATTTTTCTGCTTCATTCTCAGGGAATTTTATCATTTATTTTGAATTTCTTTTGGTGTTTTTGAGCCTAGTTAATCACTGTGAGGTGGTCAAGGGTGTCATGTGTGTGTTTTCTTCCTATTACAGTGATGGCGAACCTTTTTGAGCCCGAGTGCCCAAACTGCAACACAAAACCAACTTATTTATTTCAAAGTGCCAACACTGCAATTAAACCTGAATACCAAGGTTTTAGTTTTAGAAAAACAACTCATACAGTTGTCCGAACTAATGAACATCTTTTGTCTTAAAAGAAAAACACAATAACAGAGCTTTCAATGATACAAACAGGTTTTTTGTTGGAAAAAAAATCAACTCAAAAAATTATTATAGTACTACATTGTACACATAGCCTGAAGGGGATTTATACACACTTTTAAAATAATTAGGCACATGTATTTTTGGATAAGGGATTCTCAACTTGTAATATGATTATATGCCAGACTGAAATTGTATGGGGCAAGCTTTACTCCAGGTCCTTTCCCTGCTTCTACAGGTGTCGGATTAGTAAAAGTAAAAGTCAACGCGTCCTAGGATGAGCAAGATAAACAAGAAAACTAAACATGCTTAACACATTTTAAACACTTTATGTCTTGGACTGCAAACACTGCATTAGGTAAAAGTTTGCATTGGGCATGCTTTTGCACAATTAATGTGATTTTTGCTATTGCATGCATGCTGATAATTTGTCAAACCTTGGCTCATACTCCGTTAGTTTGAGAGCAACACATGCAGCACTCAGGTCAACTGTTAGGGCTTTACATCCAAGCCATGCTCTGTGCATCATTCTTCAAAATCTTTTAAATGTGATAACAATGTAGAAAATAATTCTGTAACAGGAATTCTAGAATAAAATCATTCTGTTCCACACACTGTGAGAAAGAACAAGATCATTAGTGTTTTGCAGAAGGGTTCAGTCTTTTTGCGATCTGGTGACCAATGGCTCGAGTGCCCACAGAGAGGGCCCTGCGTGCCAGCTGTGGCACCCATGCCATGGGTTCGCCATCACTGTCCTATTACATGTCTGTCCATTGCTCTGCAGCCTCCTGGACTGCTTGCACTTTCTGATCCGGAAAAGCCCTATGAGAGAAATTACCTAATGGTGTCTTCCCCTGGGCTTTACAGTAATTGAAGTGCAGGAAGCTAAGGAAGCTACAGGTGGCTGGAGAGGTGATTGTACAATGAAAGTCAGAAATAAGTAAGCAAAAGAACTCCAAACACAACCCAAGTGAATTTCTCTAAAATTCTCTTCTCTTCTCCTTTGAATTTCTTTTCAAAAACAATTTCTTTTCTATCAAATTGAATAAGAACAGTAAAACAAAACAAAAAAATGTAGGGAATTTTTTTGGCAGAGCACTAAGGAAGACATACATAGAACCTGTGAAAGAATGAATGTAACCGTCAAGAACTCTTGGCTAAAAATGTTCCCTTCACTGCCACCTTGTGTGGTCTCAGGCAGGGTGTTTTTGTTTGTTTTGTTTTGTTATGTTTGTTTGTTTTGTTACTGTTGTGTGGAGGGAAGAACATCCATTATTTGGCCACCATGTTTAGAAGACCTATTTTCTTTGACTGTCTATAGTGTCTTTTTTGTGACGCAGCCAATGAAAGTGTTGAAGAGGAGGGGAATTGTTGTTGCATTTCAGTCCCTCCATTCTGTTCTATCATGGGCTTTGAACCTCTTTCAGCCTGAAGATCGATTTCCATTTCAGAGAAGCTCTCAGAAGCCACATTCCAATGGTGAGCAGGGCGAAGGGCAAAAGGAGGAGGCCCAAAACACCAACAGTACCAGTAAATTTTAGCTTGAAGTTCTTTCTGACTAAGCGTTAAGAGAGGCATTTCGATCTTTTAGAATTGAGAAAAAAACTACACAGAAGCCAAGAAACCAATCAGTGGTCAGGGAAGGGAATTCCAGAGGACCGCATTGGGACCCCAGGAAGGCTGGATTAGGACCAGAGGTTCTTTACCCCTGTATTATAACTTGCCTTTGCCAGCTCTCTTTGGCTGTCCACCTCTCCCCCTCAGATACTTGTCCTTAAACTTGAAAGGGTGGGGTGGCAGTCGTTGCCTGCCTTGCAGGGCTGGGAAGGAACTTACTAATGATTCAAGGTGGAATCTGACCAAGAACTCTTCCTAAGGAATTAGAGGCCATCAATAACTTGTATTAACTTGATAGAGAGCCAAACTACACATTACACTAATCATGCAGTGTGTAGCTGAGACTTGTCTTTTATTTTACTCTAGGGTAAGAATGTAGCAGCCCCAATTCAAATTGGGATGACTGCATTCCAAGAGGGCTGCACTCCCCCCCCCCTGCAGAGTTTGCCTTAGATTATCCTGGAGGAGGAGATTAACAAAAGAAAAAAGCCTCCATTATGCCAAATGGAGACATTTTTTCTTTTTTTTCTAACTCCCCATGGGGTGGGGGGAATTCAGGAAACAAATGGGGGGGAAGTTTAATCCTCCCCTCCCGGAGCTCAGTGGTGCCAATCTGAATTGGAGATGCATCTGCTTACACTGAAGTAAAACAAAAGATAAGCCTCAGCTACCCGCTATGTGATTAGTGTAACGTGTAATTTAGCTCAGAGACTCATAGCTGAAATGGCCTTTTTAACAGTGATCTGAAGATTGTGATCTATACATTCGTGCACTGGTTATTTACAATATTCATATTATTGGGATTTTGTACATAGTTAACTAATTGTATATAATTTAATCTCTTTATTTTTGTGTGTGGATTATGTAGCAGTTTGTGCCAAAGTCGTCATGGAAAATGTTGATTCTGAGGAGAAGTTTGACAGTAGTAAGAAAGGGAGCATCACACAGGTGTTCTGGGAGCCAGTTCTAAGCACAGGGAGAAAGTGCAGCAAGAGAGAGAGGGTAAAGTCTTTTGAGGGAGCAGGAGAACTTCAGACAGTGAAGAGTGGTGGAGCTGGAGGTGTGAAGATCATGGGCAGTGTGCCTGGATATAAGAACAGAGAGATAAGGGAGAGCCTGTATCTCTCAATACCATGGAGAGCTTTGAAGGTAAGGTAATCATACTGAAGTAGGCTTTATTATTGTACATGTTAGGATGTTTTTTGTTGTTGTCACAATTTGGGTCTTGGGTACAGTGCCGATGGTAGATGAAACCCTGCCCCCCCACGCATGCAGTGAGAGGCTTGTGGACCCAGATGGACTAGCCCTACCTCTTGTCACTGATATGAACGGTGGTCATGCTCCCACTGGCCATCCATTCAGTGAATCTATGAAGCAGCCCAATGTGCATGCAAGTGGAGCACCTGGGCCAATCACTGTCCACTCTTGCATGGGTGCATTCTACACTTGTGTAAGTCAATATGTGCAGAGCGCCACTACACATGCTTCTCATTCTCAAACACATGTCTAGTGGGGGGCTTGGTCGGTGGATTTGTTGGTGATGGGGAGGGGCTAGTCTACATAGCCCAACAACACATGTGCTTTAAAGGCACAATGGGTTCATCTCCCCCCTCCCCCACTGAGACTGAAACTCAAGTAGGGTTTAACTCTGTAGCCGTATTGAGGCGTTACTGGAGTGAAGAGGGAACACATAATAGGGATGGACAATTGTGTCAGTTTCAGTTTCTCTCCGTTACTCATTTTTCCAATCTTAAATTCATTCCATACCATTTCTGCATCAGTTTGTAATTTTTTTTAAAAAAAATATCTGTACAAATATGTGTATGTGTTTATATGTGCATTTCTCCTAATGCACATATTTTTGTATACAATTTTGCCTAATATATAGATTTTTTTTTTTTGCTAGAAATTATCCCTGCTATAATGCAGTTTTATGTTATTTTCTCCAATATACAGTAATACCTTGGATTGCAAGTAACTTGGTTTGAGAGTGTTTTGCAAGACAAGCAAATTTTTAAATATTTATTTAAAAAAATTTGACTTGATATACAAGCAACGTCTTGCAATACAAGTACTGTAGTATGGCTTAAATTAAAAATCTCTGTACAAATTGTTTTTGGGGGGGAATTATTTTGATATACAAGTGTTTTGGATTACAAGCACGTTTCCGGAACAAATTATGCTCTCAATCCAAGGCATGACTGTACACATTTGTGTGTGTGTACTTTCCCCTAATATATGCATATTTGTATGCATTTCAAATTGGAGAACTGCATCACAGAATTCAGAGAAGTTTGAAGAAGGATAACTGTGTTTTGAACACTGAAGTGCTAGGGAGCCACACATACAGAAAAGGCTCCCTGCTGCAAAAGTTCATCCTCATCACATCAGGGACAGGAGGAGTTGCACTATCCACCTAGGAAGGTGGTGGGATCTCCCAATCTGGAGGCATTCAAGGTGCAGCTGGACAGCCATCTGTCAGGGATGCTTTGACCTGGATTCCTGCATTGGGCAGGGGTTGGACTCGATGGCCTTGTAGGCCCCTTCCAACTCTACTTTTCTATGATTCTATGATCTTGCAGTGCAGCTAAAAAGCATAGCCCCACACAGCCTCACTGTATCTGTGTTGCCTTTTTGCCCCAGTAACACCTGAATAGGGCTTGTGTTTCAACAACTGGGTGTGAACATATTTGCAATCAGGTGCGTGTGGGGTGTGTGTGTGTGTGTGTGTGTTAGTGAATGTGCTTAAAACAGCTCTAAGAGGATTTACATCCTCAGCTATTCAAACTGTGAATTTTATTTTAACTGCTCGACTCCCTGCATTTAATGTTATGGAACAGTGAGCTGAAAATGTTTAAGTTGGCTAAGTTCTGCATGCTCTGCTTTGTGGAATCCTTTGCTTTGGACCTATTATTTACATTATAATTGATTAAATTGATTAACAGTCTATGGATTGTTCAACATCCCAACTAAGTTGACCTGTCTATTTCCTCTATCAAAATTCTGCAGATATGCATTGTTGTCCAGGAACAGCAACCTTTGTTAATGCTTGCATGCCACTAAAGTATATCATAACCTGGACTTCTGTCCTTCTGCTTCTTTGAAGGAGGTTTGAGAACTAATAAACATAAATCTGCTGGACAATGGGACATTTCCAAAATGTTACCATTCCTGTTTCATTCTTTTTACTGTTTGAATGCCCCACCACACACACTTTTTTCTTTCTTCTTCTAGTAACATCTTTTCAGGAAGAAGTAATTATTCTGGCATATTCCTCAGTCAACTGGAATGTTGTCAGTGAGTTACCTCAGGATAGGAGGCATTTTAACTTCTAGTGCATGTTTCAAACTTGAGAAGAGAATGAGAAATAGAATTAACCCTTCCCTCTCTTTTGGGGGGTATGCTGTGAACAGATAATGGATTAGCAGTTTGGCAGGGTGTTTGAAGATCAGTCAACATAACACAACCAGGACCATTTAAGTGAAATAAGAATCCTAAATTTGCTGGTTTAGCAAAAAAAAATAAACACATCTTAACCTGTGCTATTTCAGTAATCGATATCTAATCTGAGCATTTTTATTTGAGCTTGAAAGTGAGAGGGCAGAAAGGTGCCAACTTCTATAGCCAGGGAAGGTGGCTTCTTCAGCTTCTTCACATGTCATCTGCTCTGGTCTGGTAAGATCCACAGACTTTTGCTTCCAACATGCACAAAATCAGGCAATCTATCTTTTCCACTGAGTTGTTTCTACCTATCTAAACACTGTTTTATCAGGTAATTTCAAAGCATTCTGAGCTGACTTTATTGACATGTAATCTCTCTTCCAATTGTTATTCCTCAGTGTTATAGATGTATCTAATAACCATGTGATTATTGCCTGATGGGACATATAGTAACCTCTTAAAAAGGTTTTGAAAACACAGAATAGGAAGATAAGAGGTGACCATTAATATGGAGACATTTGCAAATGCCGAACACACAGAGAAACAAGGGTACAAGAATATTTATTCAGGACTTCATCTGTCTTCCATTAATTCATGAAGATCATTGTTAAAAGCTTTCATTACTTTCACCAGCTACAGAAACAAGTCCTATGTTTCAACACTAAGAATGCCTTCTTGGAAGTAAGTTCCACTGAAAAGATTTGGTCTTTAATTTCTATTCCTTCCAGGCAGAAGGGCTAGTGTGCTTCTGACAGTATCTAAGGAATCACCATCTTTCTTTGTTATTTCTGTTTTCCATTCCTATGTTCATTACTAATTGCATCATTGATCCTCTATGTGAGCTAATGAGATTGATAAAATAAATGCCTATTGCACGGCTATGCTGTGGCAATATGATCACATGACTGCTTCATTCAGATCACCTCTCAGTGCATGCAATAAGGTGGTAGGCGATGAAGTAATCAAATGACCTCTTGAAAAGCTATAACACTAACTTGATTCTCAGTTCAGCATGCACACACACCCTATACGCACAAGCCCTTTTCATGCATTTCATGAATGCATGAAGTGGGTAGTGGCCTAGTGGGGCCACATATGCAAGTGATGCCCCCAAAGATCCTGGCCATGCCCTTCCACTCCTAGCCTTTGTGTATTCAACATGAAGGTCTGAAGGGAGATACTAAGCATGTTTGGCTAGCTGTGATTAGGGTTCTCCTTACAATTGGAAACCCTGTATAGTGAGGAGGATTCTAATGCACATTCTCCTAAACTCTGTTGATTTATCATAGGGATGTATGAGAAAATTGATTGGGGGTTGAAGCGGGGGCGAACTCATCCCGCTCGACCCCCCCCCCCGAGCCCCACGTCACTTACCTTTTCCCCGGCTCGGCTCATGTCCTCACGAGATGAGACGGGGAAAGGAAGTTCCTGGTCCCCGGCGCTATTCTTCTAGGTCCCCAGCGCTACATATTTTACATTGAAAACAGGGGGAAACCACCTTAAAGCGGCCGCAATTTGTGTAAGCAGCGCTTAAGGTGGTTTCCCCTGTTTTCTACGTAAATTACATAGTGCCGGGGACCCGGAAGAGTAGCGCCGGGGACCCAGAAGTGCTGCGAGTGGCTCGGTGACTGCATCAGCTGGCGGTCGCCGAGCAGCACTGGAGGGATCGTGGCGGGGGTGATCAGCCCAGCACATGGACAAACAGGTCAGTTTACATCCCTAAAATTTTATGGAAGCCTTCTGCACCAATGTCTATGTGCATAGACATTGTATGCACATTGGCTCTGTATGTGCAGTTGCATACCTGCAGAAGGTAGAGTCTTCAGTTGTGTGGAGAATATCTGTGCATACAGAATTTATATACACATAGTCTCTGTTCACAAAAGAGCCATAATATGTGGAAGTCAAGATTGCAGACAGTGGTTCAATATCACTTTCCCTCTATGCATCAGCTTTCCCGGATTTGTGCATGTAAAGTGGGAAATAAACAGTCAAAACACAGAATATGGTGTCCAACCATATACATCCAACCCCGAGGGGCAGCGCTGCAACTTGCCACCCCCCAGTTTTACACCATCCTGGTGCTGGGAGGCCTTCTCACTGTCACCACCTCATGGGGCCATGAAACTCTGAGTGGGCGAGGTGAGTCAGCCTCAAAGGTGATCCTTATCTACCACATTGGGCCACAAAACCCTGAGCGGGGAGCCTCCGCTCTCGCTAGTCACCTGAAAGGTGCCATCAGATGCTCACCGAACCCTATCCCACTGCCTGTTCCCGCACTTACCTGCCAAATGCAACCGAAACCCGAATTGAATCAAAATGATTGAAATAAAAAAAAGCCCAACCCTGGATCACAGTGTAGTGGTCTCACTCTCCTTCCCCGGCACGCACAAAATTCTCCCTGCCGACGGCTACGAGTGGTTGGGGAAAGGGAAATCTGTGAATGGGTCTAGTGAATTGCTCGAACCAGCACTTTTACCTTGGCAACGCTAACCCAATTAATACTTTTTTATTTGAAATGAGTTAATCCAGGAAGTTTCCTCAATATCTGAAACAGAGAAGTGTCTACCTGAAACAGTAATATGCTGAACTCTTTTCAACAACTTCCTGGATTATGTAAAACCCCCCCCCCCGCCGCACTGTCATGTATTCATGAACTTTATATCTTCCACAGAATGATGAAATAAAATAAAATTAATGAGTAAAATTATGAATTCATAAATGACCAGACCTTCAAGGACAATAAGTCAAACCAGATTGAAAATTATTTGCCAAAGGACACATGGATGGTAGACTCTTAAGAAAAATCACTCACTCCACTTCATAAAATATTAGGGGGTACATTCATATGGAGTAATATATTTAGAATCCCTCCATTATGAGATAGATTTACTACTGGAAAGGCAACTCGATTGTACCGCCTTCATGAGTAGAAATGGGTATATTGTTCACATTTTTCTGAGCTACAGTTTTATTATATAGTCAGTGAACATGTAATTACACCATCTATTATTCTAATTGCTTTGTCCTCTGAAGACATCTGAATATAATTAATAAGACAGAGCAAAATTATATGTTTAAAAAATATTGTATGGCACATACAGATACAAAGCTTTCCCCCCTATAAATCATAATTGTCTTTTCAGTCTGCTGTTTCATGCTCAAGAGTACAAGTATTTTCCAAGGAAAAATATTTTGATTTTTACAGCCAGAGTTTATAATACAACAGGTAAGACTAAATGTATGGAAACAGAATGGGTTATACAATGGGTTATCTAGCTCGGGCTCTTTCCCCATAGCCAGGCTTTGATCACTTTGCCCTCAGGCATAACTTTTCCCTCAGCTGGGCTCTAATGCTGGACATGAGCTGATAGATTGGGAGAACATAGACATAGAAGGACAATAAGACAGGGACAGAAATCAAGTGAAAACAGGTTGTTGATCCTCATCCCATGCCAGAGGGTTAACTATTGAGATGACAACCAAAACAATTCCTTTATGGATGTACAGCTGATTGGGACTAACGGAAGACGTTTTGGAGGTAAGAGCCAACTTCCTTAACCAAAGCCAATGTTAGTGATGGCCAGACCCTTAGTGATGGCCAGATCCTACACTTGGGTATAGGATTAACTCAAGTTTTCATTGCACCATAATGGGGCCCTAGCTGATAAGCCCAGAGGAAGCTTATAGGAATTCATGTCTTTTCAAAATAATTCCCCACACTGGCTAATGTTGTTGCTACACACTTTTACCATCACCATACTCTCTTCCGCCATTTTTTCTCCCCTCTCTCTTTTTTCTTCTCTTAATTGATTCAGAGCTGGATGATGGGTATGGGGAATTAAGGAAGGATGGATGATACTGATTAGGTTAGGGTGGGCTAGAGTGGAGAAGGGAGTTTCATTTAAGACATTTTATGGAGAATCCAGACAACCAGGGTTTGCCCAGCTCCATCATGGGATGCGTTTTGCACTCTGTAAGCAGTGAGATTCAGATGGGACAAGGTCTCTGAAGGCATCTGATATTTATAACCACCATATTTAGAACAGTCTGCAAACATTTCGCAGGTGAAAACAGAATACAGAATACATGTATTCTAGTAGACAATGCAGTGAGTAGACAATCACTGCAAATCTTATCATATGGTGATCTTTGTGCATTAGAATCAGATTTCTTGGAAGCCTCTATTATGCAATTGACATTACAGGCCCACTCTTTCAGTATGTCTTTAAAAAAAGTCTCACAGGAATTCTGCAATATAAGTTAAGTGAAGTTTCAGTAGGGATGTATGAGAATTTCATTTTAGTTTGCAAATCACTCAAAAATGCCTCGTTTGCAATCCTGAATGCTCACAAATTCCCAAACTTGCCTTCACATTCACAAAATGTGTACTTGAAAAATGAAAATTTTCTTAAAATGCACAATTTCCTCAAAATACACAAATTTCTCATAATACACAAATTTCTCCTAATACACAAATTTCTCAAAAGGGCACAAATTTCTCAAAATGCACAGTTTCCTCAAAATTCACACATTTTTAAGCACCCATGCTTTAGTCTATGGGGGAAATTTGTGCAAATCTGGGATTTGTTTGCAAAACATTCACATTCGACAGCTATTCATTTTGTGCAATGTTCCTGTTCATGCACAGTGATTACAAGCATGAACACAAATTGAGGAGAGATGAGCAGTGAGCTGATGTTTGGAGAAGCTTGGCGAGGTCGAACCTAGCTCGTTCACTCGTCAGTGACTTATTGAAGGCCATCTGAAAAGCTTCACAGTTGAGCAGGGATTTGAACATCTTTCCTGGGCCAGGTTCAACATTTTGTCCACTCTACTACCCTAGCAATCCAATGATTGCTATTGGCAAGCCTACTTTTGGCTGAGCATAGGTCACAAACATAATTTGAGCAGTGAGAACCCATGAGAAAGTCTCATTGCTCCAGTAACTGCAACATAAAGTGTGTTTATGGCTGTCCAATAAATGAAAAAAACTGCAGCATAATGATCTGCAGCAAGCAAAAGGCAGAACCCAGAAGCCAACCAAAACTATTGCTGTATTGGAGATTGTGTTCTAGTTTTATCACTGTTATTATATAATAGAGTCTATTATTTTCTGTGTTGTTTTGAATTTAGCAATATTTCATGCTGTTCCCACAAAAGGAAGAATGTTATATGCCATTAAAAATTTCACCGACAATTGTACAGGAAAATTGACCAATTACTGAGCTAACTCAAAATGTGCTTTTACAATTATTTTTAATGGTTTCTACCCCGTCCATTTCTGGAATGCGTCAATCACATTTCCACAGATCTGTATTGTATCTGTCTAGCACACATGATTTTACACACTTTAAAAAAAATGCCACACATTTATTTTACATCTCATGTTTTTAAGTCCATCATTTTGTCCTTTTCCTTATTCTAAAAATAAAAAAATAACCCTATTTGATGATG
Source organism: Shinisaurus crocodilurus (assembly GCA_021292165.1). Taxonomy (NCBI): domain Eukaryota; kingdom Metazoa; phylum Chordata; class Lepidosauria; order Squamata; family Shinisauridae; genus Shinisaurus; species Shinisaurus crocodilurus. The sequence continues at coordinate 226,010,395 of CM037878.1, read as the reverse complement.
AGGCATGACTTATATGAATAAATGAAAATCTCACCATGTTGCTCAACACTTTATAATGCTTAATCTGTTTGATGAAATGTCAATGACCTTCACACATGGTCTGTTTTCCTGCACTTCAGCTCAAAAGCAAAATGTCAAATACTAGAGTACTTTCAGAGCTACCTCTGGTGGAGAATATTAAATGGGATTGATTGATTGAATGATTGAGCTTATTGGGACCCTAGCACATTCCATAATGAAGCATCCCTGAAACAGAAGTTGGGATAATATATTCTAATATAGGCTAACGCTTAGAATAATGGAATCATAGATCGGGAATTCAACAGTGTTTTGGAGGATGTTCTCTCAAGGAGGATGAGTAAATGATGGGGTTCACAATGGTCAACAGAAGAACAACATTGACTCTGATGTGTAGGGTGCTCTATGGTTTACCAGTGAGAAAAGATGGACCCTCACAATCCATCAATCTCCCCAAAATAAAATCAGCCTTGCTTTGGATTTTAAACAATATTTAAAAATATTTATTCATTCATGGTAGATTAATTAATATGAAATAATAATTAATAAGGTGACCAGCACACCTCTTCAACAATGAAAAGGATTATATGGGTTCTTCACACTTTGCCTGTTTGGCATTGTACAATTTAACAGTATGGTTGAGTTAGTGGCACACTGGATATGTGCCAATGAGCTAATTGAGCAACTAGGCAAGGGAAACAGCAGTGTCAGTGTCTTCATGGAGTTCAAAGGGTATCCCTTCAGAATTGACTTATTTAACACTATTCCTGTTACAGTATACCTCTATATCCCAGCAGTTTCTCTGTATGCCTTTGTAGACCAGTCTGCTGGTGTACCGCCCACTCAGCAGTCTCCCTGCCTAAGCTGACAGAGATAGTCTCAGACTTGGTGTTGAGGACTCCCGGGATGATGGTCCTGGGGGATCTCAATATCCCTGTTGAGCCTGTCCAATCTGGTGTGGCTCAGGTCTTCATGGGTGCCATGACAGCCATGAGGCTGTCCCAACATATCAACAGCCCAACCCAATACCCCTGTTGGATATCCTGGACCTCTCAGTGGCATTCAATACCATTGACCATGGTATCCTTGTGGATCAGCTGTCTGCGTTGGGAGTTGGGGGCACTGTTTTACAGTGGTGTCATTCCTACTTGGATGGTCACTCCCAAAAAGTGGTGTGGGGGGATTATTGCTCTGTTCCATAGCAATTACATCACGGGGGCCCACAGGGCTCAATTTTATCCCCAATGCTATTTAACATCTACATGAAACTGCTGGGAGAAGTTATCTGGGGATGTGGATTGAGGTGCCATCAATATGCTGAAGACACCGAGCTCTGTCTCTCCTTTTTATCAAACCCAGGTGAGGCAGTGGATTGGTGCCTGAGCAGGGTAATGGACTGGATGAGGACCAACAAACTGAAGCTCAGCCCAGACAAGATGGAGGTAATGTCAGCAGGTGGTTCATCTGCCTGGCTGAGTTGCATTCAACCTGCTCTGGAAGTGGTTGCACTCCCCTGAAAGAGCAGGCACGCAGCTTGAGGGTACTCCTAGATCCATCACTGTCACTTGAGGCCCAGCTGGCCTTGGTGGCCACGAGCACCTTTTATCAGCTTAGGTTGATATACCAGCTGCAACCTTATCCGGACAGAGATAACCTGGCGACAATTGTCCACACTCTGCTATGCTAACCTGCCAGTTGGATTACTGCAATGCATTGTCTGTGGGGCTACCTTTGAGGATGCTTTCAGAAACTTCAGTTAGTTCAAAATAGAGCTGCTAGGTTACTAACTGGAACTGGCTGATAATATCATGTGATGCCAGTGCATCAGCATCAGCACTGTCTTCCAATCCATTTCCAAACCCAATTAAAAGTGTTGGTGTTGACCTTTAAAGCCCTGAACAGCTTGGGACTAGTGTATCAAAAGGCATGTCTCCTCCCACATGTGCCTGCTCAGACCCTTAGGTCATCTTCAGAGGCCCTCCTCTGGGGGCCCCCACCAAAGGAAGCTAGGCGGCTGGATACAAGAGAGAGGGCCTTCTCAGTGGTGGCACCCCACTTTTGGAATAAACTCCCCAAAGAGGTTTGCCTAGCATCTACACTGTTATATTTTTGGTGCCAGGCAAAGTCCTTTCTTTTCTCCCAGGCATTTTAGAGACTTAGTGCTAGGTTATTAAGGCTGTTTTATCAATTCTTGTGCTGTTTATTGTTTTGCATTGCATTGTATTTTATTCTTTTCAATATTTGTATTGTATTTTATATTTTTAACTGTTCTGTGGCATTTTAGTTTTTTAACTGTTTGTAATATGCCCAGAGAACATTAGTTATTGGGTGGATTAGAAATGTAATCAATAAATTAATTCATTAAATTGCTGTGGAACATGAGTGAAATGGTGCTAGTACACTCATGCCCTACTTGTGGGAAGGGCCATAGCTCTTCGCATGCTTCGCATACAAAATGTCCCAAGTTCTGGAAAAACTCCTGCCTGAAACCCTGGAGAGTCACTGCCAGTCAGTGTTGACAATACTGGGTAGATGGACCAATGGTCTCACTTGGTATAACGCATCTTCCTGTGTTGCTCTGTGGGTTTTGCACAGGCTACTGTGTGAGCAGAATGTTGGATTAGATAGACAGTCTGATCCAGCATGGCTCTTATGTTCTCATCTAGTCCAGTATTTTTTTTCTAAACTAAAGCCCCCCACAAATTGTAACCATTCCTCATAGGGGAGTTGCTCCAGCCACTTGATCATTTTAGTTGCCCTGTTCTGCACCTTTCTCAACACTAATATATCTCCTCCTCCTCCTCCTTCTTCTCGCATGAATGTATTGAATTCAGCAACTTGGTAGTTGCCTTAAAATTGATCAACAAGACTCATGATTTAAGGTTTTATATATATATATATATATATATATATATATATATTAGAAGTATCCCTTAAAACAAATGTTTTTATCCCTTAAAACAAAGTAGAAGTATCCCTTAAAACAAATTTCAAAAGGACAAATTTGAATTCTAAACTTTTGCCAAATGTTGAATTTGTGTGACTTGTAGTTCTAATATCGAAGTTTTTGTGCCAGCCTATAGTATATTTCTTAGCACCATTTCTCTTCTAACTCTACAACTCTAGAGGTTTTTTTCTCTGTAATTATTGGCCTTCTTTTATTTAAGGAAAGATAAGTTGGACATTTGCTCTATTTTCAGGCCAACTGGCACTCAGTGCTATTTTCTGTCATTATAATTGGGTTGGAAACAAACAGCCCTTCGCCATCTCTTGGGAAAGGATAGCACTGGTGCCACTGTCTAAAAGCCATATGAATATTTCCCCCCCAAGCTGTAAGGCTGCTGTATACACAGCCCTACATTATCCCCCAGACAGATGCAGTCTGCATTTTGGAAGGAGGAAAAGTCACTTGGCTCAGAGCTTCTATCACTGGCATGATGACTAAGGCATGAGAGTATTCAATGTGGTTCTGCACTACGTTGTGTTCAAGTAGCCAAATAACTGAGATGGCGTAATGATAATGGTCTCTAGATGGTTAAGCTATGGGACTGACTAATGTTCCCTCTCACTCAGCAGAACCACCAGAAGAACACCAGGTGAGTTGCACTTGCACCCATGTCAGAACAATTAAGTGAAATGCAAAGCAAGATCATTGTGCCTTTGAAATCTGCAGGCAATTATATGTAATTGGGGGGGGGGATGAATGGCCAAGTCCAAAGCCCTCCTGGACTGATTTAGATTTTTTCCCACATTAAAAAAAGGGCTCATAACAGGAAGGAAGTTAGACTAGACTACATCTCAATCATGGACTAGCCTTTCATGTGCAGTGCCTTTTTGACATCAGTTGGGGGCATTCAGACATTATAGCCCAAACCTGCATTTGGTGGTATATTCCCAGGAAATTATTTGTAATGACAGTTTGGCTTCCAGAAAGGAGCTCAAATCCAGCCATCACCAAACCATGCAGGAATCCCATGCTGTTTCCTGATAATTGGAATGGCAGCTTCTTGATTAGAAAAACAGTATTAAACACTCTTCTCACCGATTCCTAAACGGCATCCTTTCTATAGCATACTCTCCAGTCAGTTGTGCCTATTTCCTTGGGTCTTTTATTCCCATATTTCATTTAAAACATTTGACACAAATAAACAGTCTCATGCTTGAATAGTTGGGGTTGACACACTGTATGGAAATATACATGCACTTTTTGTTTTAAATTCATATTGTAGAATATTACATTAGGCAACAATATGGTGAGTGTGAAGGAAGAAGTACTTTGTCTTGTCTGTCCTGAACCATCTAATTTCCTTAGATGACTGTGAGTTCTTGGTATTGACTAGTTGACTCCAAATTGGGGTATGAGTGTGAGGGAAAAGAAGGAAGAGAAAAAAGAGGGCAAGAATTAAATACAAAAACCCAGGACACAGACCTGGGAGATGTGAGAAGGCTTTTTCCCATGCCATGATTCCAAATTAGAGGCTGGAGAATGCTCTGGACTAAGGTAATGGGAGATGAGTAATATAGTGACAATTCTCCACATATTAAGGCATAGACACTCTGAGATGTTGCATGAGAAAAGACAGGCAGGCAAGTAAGCTGACTGAGTCCAATCTGCCATCAGGCTTCATGACGGTAGATTTACTAGATTGTTTATCTCAGGGCTGGCTAGCTGTCTGTCTGTCAGCTGTCTTGACTCCCTCAGGTCAGTTGGTTTCCCAATCCCAACCAGTTCCTTCCATGGCTGTTTTCATCCCTCATCAACCATACCAGACATGGCATTGGACATATTAAAGTACCACAAAAGGAAAGTTATTTTGCTTGTGGAATAAAAATGCAAAGACAAATGGGAAAACAGTAAACCTTAAAACTAGGGTTGTCCCCAAGACATTTCTCTGCCTGTAGCAAAGGACAAGAAGGTGCCTTCCCATTCTACCTAGAGAAGCCAACTAGACTGGCAGTTGAATCTTCAATACTGGGCATGAAACAGCATTGTCCACCAGATCTGGGGGCAACAGGCTAGTTTAGGGGATGCAGGGGAGGATGCATGGCACAGACAACTCTGTCCTCCAACCCCTCACCACTGCTCCCACCCCTCCTAGCATCTGCTTCCTGAGAAGACCATGGTTGGGCTGGCCCTGAATGTCCTAATATAAATACACACATATCTATTGAGATATATATATATAATTTTAGACCACATGGTTGAATAGTAAATAGACATGCTGGACTCTAGTCCTATTAAAAATGCAAGTCAATTTGGGAACACACACAGCAAAGTAAAAATTTAAGGCAAGCAATTTTAAGTTCATAACAGAACCTAGCATATCAAAAAGCTAACAAGAACACAAGTAAAACTTCTTACAAAGGTCATGTTATGCTATGCAGAGATCTCCTATCCCTTTGAGGCTTTATACATGTAGGGTGGGTGTTAAAGCTATACTAAGGGGAATAAAAAGTTGCATCTTGTCAAAGATGAGTCATTTCATCAATACATAACACAGCCAGTGTAAATAGTCATGAGTCTGGAACAAATTTGAAACAGTGGAATCATACAATCCACTGCATGCATCTTTCTCAAGTCTTGTCAAGCATCATGACTCCACAGCTGCCTCTGAAGCTTATTAAAATCCTAGCAATGGTCAAAGAGTTTAGTTCCATCAATAAGGCTACACCGGTTTTCACCAGCTGAGAATCTGACCTGTAATCACATCTTTGAACTGTCCTTCAATATATTAAGCTTGCTGTATTAAAAACGATATCAAGAGGCAAAGTACTGGTTATGTCCGATGCAGAAATGAAAATGACCTTAGCAGCAGGGGATACAGCAGGGACTATGGAACTCCTGCAGCTTTTACTGCAGAAATAGTGATTGAAAGCAGGGTTGGTGGCACCTACCTAAGTGCTATCATTGGGAGCATATTGGGAACCAATGTAAAGCATTTCCATACTATATATTTTTTTTTAGCGTTATGTTCTCAATTGTGCCATTTACTGAAATGTTTCAGCCGCTGCACTCAGCAGTCGTGATCATTTGCAATCACTGCTGCTGCCACTATTTACCTGGCGGAGGGGGGAATTAAAATGCACTTCCTCAGCATCACAGTAAGCAGATACCTACCTACACAGATATATGAAATTGATTGCCATCACTCTGAGAAAAGAGATGGACGGATGTTATGAGCTGCCTGATGGTTCGTATAGTTGCTTATTCACATTTTTTAAAAATTGCTAGGATGGGGTGGTGGGATGGGGGAGAGAATCTCAACATGACCCTATGCATGCTTCCTAGGAAGTCATTCCCACAGTTACTTAATTTTTAGTTCTTCTAAGACCTCATCTTCATGAGTACATCTGCACATAGTGTGATTTTAAAGATGTTGAGTATGTTGATATTGTAATTGTTTGCTCAGGTTTTGCTATACCAGCCTGCCGAGACTTTAAGATCATCAGGGGAGGCTCTGCTCCAAGTACCATTGGTACATTATATGACAACAAGGGAGAGAGCCTTCTGTGTTGTGGCACCCTTATAGCGGTGGAACACTTTCCCCATGGAGGTTTGACTGTCACAAGCATTATATTCTTTTCGGCACTCGGTCAAAACCCAATTGTTTACCAAGGAATTTCAAACTGGTCCATTAAGCTGGTTAAGTGAGTGATCATTTTATGTAACCCCTGCCTTTGTTGTTGTTGTTGCTGTCACTGATGTTTTATTGTATATTATTTTGGTATTTTTAATTTAAATTTTGTATACTGCCCTATTATTGGAAGATGAAGGGCAGCATAAAAATATTTTTGATAAAGTAACGAAAGTTTGATTTTCAACAACAACAAAAGCAGGGAGAGAGATATTTTGGGTTGCATCCAGTTGCGTCCCTCTGCTGATAGAAGGCTCTGTGATCTGGGGAAGTGATTTCTGCAAATCCCTCCCTTTCTCCTGCAGCTCCCCTGCCCCCCCCCCCCATCCATGCAACCTCTGACACAGTTCCAAAGGGTCCTCTGATTCTCTGGAGCAGATTTGTGTGAGGAGTTGCAGGGAGATGAAGAGGGAAGAGGCAATCAGTGAAAATTTCCTCCTTCCACCTTCCATTCAAAGAAGCCTCTGCTGGATAAGTAAAGATGGACAGATCTGGCCAGTTCTATAGTGCTTGCAGTTTTTCATGCAAAGGTTTGTTCCATCCCATTCCTACATCAGTTTGCAAATGTTTTAACATTTTGACAAATGTTTCTCAAAAATATTTTTCATGGACATTTTCATATCTACAAAAAATTGTATGCACCTTGTATGCATCTGTCTCATAATACAGCATTCTTTGCAGGCAATTTCCCCTAACACATATGCCTTTTTGTATACTACACTCCCTAATGTGTGCATTTATGTATGCAATTTCCCCTATATATACATTTTTGTAACTTTTTTTAAATAACAGAATTAAAAAATTCTGCCGCATCCAAAATTCAGAGAAGTGGGAAAACCAACGGATAATTGCATTCCAGTTCGCATTTTAGTTTGGGAAGTGCAAAGTGCAAAGTAGGTTAGTGCATATTAAAATGTGAAACAAACAAATGTCTCCCCTATTCCTAGATCAACAAGCCTTCCACCGGGGATGGACAGACCAGTCAGTCTTGGTCTCATTGAGATTGTCAGTTTTTTGAGGTCAAGCTCATTCTGTCGCATTTCCGCACAAGGTTGCATTTAATAAAATAACAAATCCATATGGAGATTCATATGCATTGTTTGTAATGTACACATTTTTGTCTGCATTTTTAAACATACACATTTCCCCCAAGTATGTTACATTGCTGAAATGCTGTTTTTTGTGCACTGTTCTCAAATATTTATTTCTTATATTTATTAATCGCCCATCTGGCCGGTCACCCGGCCACCCTGGGCGATGTACAATTAAAATACAATAAAACAATACAATAAAATATAATAATTAAAACAATATAAAAAATTCTTTTAAAAACCTAACCCACTCCATATTCCCGCCTGAACAGCCATGTTTTTAATGCTCGGTGGAAGCTCATCACGGAGGGGGCATGGCGAAGGTCACTAGGGAGGGAGTTCCATAATGTGGGGGGCGCATTTTGTGCACCGTTTCCCCTAATGTGCAAATTTTGTGTGTGCATTTTTTCCCCTGCGATGAGCTGCATCAGAAACCTCACAAAAATGTGGATTTCAAAGTGCAACTCTGTCCCAGCTCACTGACAAGGTTAGGAGGTGCACATTGGGTAAATCCATTAAAAAAAAACCAACCTTAATGGAGCACATTTCTCACCCATTCATACCTTCTGTCGGGGCTTGCCTTAGCACAGAGGGAGATTCAAGGTCAGACACAGATTCTGCCTCTGGGGAAGAGCTGGGAGAGGCAGTTCCAGCTGTGGGGCCTTCGAGATGAGGCAGTGCAGCCCTGCCAGGCCTCCCACCACCCAGTGAACAGTGGGAGGAAGAGACGATCGAGGCTGAGTTAGTTAACTCTCCTCAGCTGGGAAACTTGGCCTTGGACAGAGCTTCCTCTTATCAGTCAGGGACTTCATCCATGGCAACTGAGCAACAGGAGGCAGACTCTCCGGGGGAGGGGGTCCCTGAGATGGGCCCGTTGGTTGGCAAGGCATCAGCAAAAGAGGGCAGGTCCAGGACAGAAATGCCCTGTCCGGAGGAGTCATAGGTTGAGGGGCTGGTTTCCCTGTCAGGATCCACTCTCAGCCAGTGACTCCTTGTAGTGCCTCCTCTCACTGTATATCAACTTGGGTAGTTCCACAGGCCCATCATAGGTGACAACGCTCTGTCGTTCTGAACTACTTCCCCACATCTTCGGATTTTTGGCACAGGTTGTTGGGCTTTGGTGAGTGGACTTCGTACAGCACAACCAGGTGGTGATTTCTATTATTGGGCATTGATTCACTGGTCAAGTGGATTGCACGAATAAAGGACCATCTCTAAGACTGATTGCCTTCTCTGTGGGGGTGCATGCATGACACCTTCCAACAACAAAGGGACACAATTTGATAGAACCCCTTGATAGTAAGGAATCAGAATTTGGGTGAGCAAGCATTACTATCCAGTTGCTAAATATAAATATATGATTTTTCCATCACCCCACCAGTTTTTCCTTCTTTTGGTTTCAATGGGAGGGGAAAATAAGTACTCAAGCTCCATGAAGAGGGAGATCTACCTGTTAAAATCCATCCTGGATTATGGTGGAAAGCTCTACTGCCTTTATTGCTCCACTGTTGCAGCTCCACCTCAACAGTGGTGGGCTCCCTTGTTCTGCTGACACTTCCCCTCAAAAAGGCAAACAAGTACAATGCTGCATCCAATGGCCCATCAGCAGTATCCCAAAGGAGCATATGATTGCACAGGACTACTTCCTGAACAAACTTCATTATCTTAATCATTTCATAGGAAACAAAACTTAACTGTGAAGTGAGAAAGATTTCATCCTTTCACATTTAAATATTTCATTGCTACAGAAATACCTATTGTTAGGTATTACAATTTTTGGTTTTAAAAAAGGAGTAATTGACAAGCAAGATCCAATGTTCATGAAGCTGTAGGGGTTTTCTGGGATGGGGTGCATCTGAATTATGAATTGCAATACCTTCCTCTCAAATCTAAAGCCTATTTTGGGTTGTAGTTGAGTTAAGTTAGTGAAATAATTTCAGTTCCTTAATTTCTAAGCTTTTCTACTGGGCATTTATTTTAGTATTCCAGCTAAATTATAAGCAGGAGATGAATAACATGAAAAAGTAAAGTAGTTTTTTAAAGGAAAAAATATAAAGTTTTCCTTTTAACCAAAGTTCAGTAACATAAAACTTCTTTATTGAATGTGTCATTAGACATTAGCAAAAGCACTGTAAAAGGAATGAAAATAAGTGCGAAACCTTCTTTTGGTTTCAATGGGTGCGAATATGGTGCGAAATATTTTCCCATGGAACTGTAGGTATCTTTTCTGAAGAAAGATTTCGCTTATCTAAACAATGTAGTCTTAAGTGTTTTAGGTTTTTGTTTGTTTATTCATTTGGTTTTTTTTTACAGAAGTCCCAAAGGTTATTTATAAGATCCTTCTTAAAAGTCGGCATTTTATATTTCCAGTGCAATTCATTTATCTAACTTTGTAAATATTAATAAGGCTCCCATGAAGGCATTCTGGATATGCCATATCACTGGGGTTTTCTATCTGATATCCTATATATTTTGCCATTATTAGTTTTGTATGTTAACAGTCAGAGGTTTCCCAGAACAGTTAGTTGGAAACTCAGCAGAGGAGCTTCTTCCCCCACTCCCTTGTGTCATCATGAATACTCCTACATTGATAGAGCAAACCTATGCATGTCTACTCAGAAGTAAGCCCCACTGAGTTCAAGAGGGCTTACTCCCAGGTAACTCAGTATAGGATTGCAGCCTAAGATACTTAAGGGAAGTAACATCAATACTGCAACTGTAAAAAGATACCACAAAATTCAATCAGCACATGCATTTGTGTTTTCTGCTCTGTGGTTTAAATCTGAGAGCTTTGGCTTATAATATGTTATAAATACGTGACACATAAAAGAAAATTTAAAAATAGAAAATCGAATATGAATAAATGTCAGATAGTGGTGTGTGTGTGTGTGTGTGTGTGTGTGTGTTTTAAATGCTTCTTTTGGTATGAATAAGCACAAACATCTTATGCACTACTTTCCATTAGAGTGTTCAATAAAATGCATGAATTAGATCAAAAGCAGGATTTTTATTGTTTTAACCATTTGGTATACCACCAACAACTATGTAAAAGAAAATAGTTATTATTAAAAAAATCCATAAAACCAGGAAATGTGAAGTGTCTAAAGGAACTGAAAAATAACGTGTTTTCATTTTTAGATAACCTTAGAGGAAAGGGACATAATCAGTGGAAGAATTATGCAAGCACTAACCTAGAAGCTGATGTGCTATACTTATAGGGATATAGTGAAGAGATTTAAGAAGATGGACAATATGATTATGATGATGGGAAAGATAGAAGAGATTAGAAGAAATATCTACTGAGTAGGACAGATAGGAGATTACAGTAGTCTGGTATTTTATACTTGTTCATACTTGACTTTGAAGTTCACAGGACTGGATTGGCAATTTCAGCACAATTGTTAAAAAAAAGAAGCAGACTTTAAAAAAAAAGAAAACAATTGTACATGATAATATTGTATACATATACAATGCATGTATATTACTTATTTGTAGGTTTTTAGTGCCATCAGTGTGCAAGAGGACTGAGTACAAGAGGTAGGTCCCTGCCTGGAGCAGTTCACAATCTAAAATTCAACACAAGGGAAACAGAGGAAGGGAAGGGAAGTGGGAATAGAGATAAATAAGGAAAAATATACAATTATTTCTGTTACATGCTCTTAGGCTTGGTTACAGGCTTAGTTGCAGCAGGACATTGCAACTAGGGGGTTGAACTAATGGGCTCATGGGGAAAGTAGGTCTTGAGAAAGGATTGAAAGAAGTGAGAGGTGGCATTGCACATGTATTATGGGAGGCAGTTTCAAGCATATGAAGCAGGAAGGAAGGAAGGGTGGAGAGATGTGAGGGAGCAGGAAACCTTTCAATAGGTGATGGTGGTGGAGGTAGTGGAACATAGGTCATATGCAGGGATGTATCAGGTTATAAGAGTGGAGAAATGAGAGGAGGCAAGAATGCAAGGACAAGGAACTTGTGTTGGATCCAGGTGCAGACAGGAAGTGAGTGTAGGGATTTAAAGAACGTTGCGTAATCAGAGTTATGAGATTTTGGTAGCAAAGTGTGGGATAGGAATGAGGATGCTAAGGTAAAACAATGAAGACCGGAGAGATGATTGATTGCCATATTCTCAGTGAGAGATAACCAGAGTATAGACCAGAACATTTGCTTAGTGGAGAGTGAGGATGATGGGCTGCATTCTTGCAGTGTCAAAAAGAGAGAAGTGACATGGATATGAGAGGCTAAGTAAATAGAGGAGTCAAGGATAAAGCCAAGAATTTGTGCCTGTTTGGTGACACTGCCAGTGATTGACAATGAACGAGTACAAGAGGGCCTGGGAGGAAAAGATGTGGGGATGGCCTCAGTCATACTGAGTTTGAGATGATGATAAAGTTTCCCAGTAGAATTTTGTACTGGGGGCACTATGAAAATGTTTGAAATAAATAAATAAGATTGTTACATGGCAGAAGAAACATGTGGCTGAAAAACAAACATGCAATGTTTCCATAGGGGAATGCTCTTCCTCTGCTTTCCCTGTCTTTATTGGGGGTTCTTTGGATCACTGTTTCTGGTCCTCTACTCTTTTCCATCTCCTTCTGCTGAACTGTCTGTGGAAGAAAATAATGCCCATCTACCTGTGAGCAGTATGAGAATTTCCTTTTACTTCATTTTTTTACTCAAATTTGCCCCATTTGCACCCCTGAACATGAGCACATTCCTTTTCCAGAAAAGCTCACATGTTCCTGAACTTGCATTTGAAAAATGCACATTTTAAAGAAAATATGCATTTTCATGCTTCAGTCTATGAGGGCAAAGTGTACATTTTGGTGCACACTCTCAAAAAATGTGTACTGAAATGGGCCATTTGAATGAAAAGAAAAACCAGTGGCAATCAAAAGTAGGAGTGAGGCAATCCGAGGTACAAGGTGGTGTTCAGAGAATAAAGACCAAGAGAGTAGACATAAGTGGAGAAATAGTGTTCAACATTGCAATTCCCATGCATTCTTTCCAGAACCAATTTCATTTTTCTTTTCTTTAATATTATTTGAGAGGGGTGATAACTCAGTAGTGGAGTACATACTTTGCATGAAGTGGAACCCAGATTCAAGCACTGGCATCTCTTCTTAACAGATTTCATGGAGCTAGACTGGAAAACACCTCCACCTGAGACCCGGGATATCCTCCTGGAAAGTCAGTGTAAGATAAAGTATCTTCTTATATATCTAAGGCATCTTCTTATATATTAAAAAAAAGAAGAGTAGACTTTTTTTTTTTTAACAGACATGGGGGGGGGGGACTGCCCTGGCCTGTGATGTTTTTGTTTTGGCTTTTGGGCCAGTTGCTGGGATAAAAATGAGAGGCAAGGCAAATTCACACTCCCCAGCAGGTTTTGTTTCTAGCTGTAGACTTTTCCTCTGCTGAGCTCTGTCCCCAGACCCATCAGAAATAACTGGATGCCATACTCAGATTTTCCCCAACTAGCAGATTTGTTATTTATTTGAGGAATTTGCAACTCCAAATGATGAGCAACTGCACTTGTCTGCCTCTCTCCACACATGTGCACACACACACACCTTCCTCTTCCTCTTCCTCCTCCTCTACACGCTGAATGAAATGTCACATGAAACAGTTGGTTTATTCCTTAATGTTTCAGCTATTCTGCACAATTGTGATGAATAGTTTGAGAATGTCTCAGGCTCCTTCACTAAATGATCCCAAAGAATCCAGAACAGAGGTGAGCTAACACCACTCTAAAGATGGCACACTAAACAAAAAGGGATCATTTGGATCATTACCTCTTAACTTCAGTTTCTTATTCTTAGCTTTCATGTGTCAGTAGCTGTCTTTTCCAGCAGTCCCGCTTTGTCATTGTATTGTAGTTCATAAGACCTTGGCTCAGCGTGGGACCTCTATGTTCTGTACAACACTTGGCCCACTATTGACATTAAATAAATGCTAATGTTAAATAAATGAGGCTGCTACTGTTGCCAGTGGCAGTAGTGGTGGTAGTAGTAGACTCTTCAAGTCCAAAAGGAACTCTGCCAATATGTTGCAAAGAAAGGCTTCCCTGTCTTACTTTCTTCAGGATGCTGCTCTTATTACTTTGTTCTGTGTAAATGAATACAAAGCACTGAGGAAATTTATCTTGGGGTGGAATTGGGGCTAAAAGTTATGGGGCACTGGGGAGGAGGGAAGGCATACAAATGATGGGAGAACTTTCAGTTATTGTAATCACATACAGTATTTATCCTATATTTATAATCCCTAATGTCTCAGAAGTTACTCCTGCCCCTTTAAGGTTGCAGTCCTAAATACACTTAGGGTGCAATCCTATGCATGTTTAGGCAGAAAAAAAGCCCTACAACTCTCAGCATTCCCCAGTCGGCTGGTTGGAGAATGCTGGGAGTTGTAGGACTTTTTTCTGTCTAAACATGCACAGGATGTTTAGTAAGGATTACATCCTTACTAGGGATTAAGCTCTGTTGAACACAGTAGGCCTTACTTCTGAGTAAGGATGCAGAGGACTGTGGTGCCCCTGTGGTATATACTTATTTATTAAATTTGCATAGCTGCACACACCATAACACATGTTCTTTGGGTGATTCATAAGACAAATGCAATTGAAATACAATATAAAACAATAAGAACTGGTTAAAAGCTTACAACAGAAGTAAAACATGTGTCCCAGTTAGAGATGTGAAAGCCTGCGAGCGCATTAAAAATGGGGCAGGGGGCAGAATTTTTTAAAATCTTTTTTTATTCCAGGAATTTTTGGGAAATGATCCCTGTGAAGGACTAGACCAGTCCTCTTACCCTTGCCTGGGCTTGCCCGCCGGCCCACCGGTCAAGGTACTGGATTTTGGCACTGAATTCGTAGAGAAAACTGCACACACCCAAACAGGATTAAAAGAAGTTTATTTAGGATTAAAAGGTAGCAGGTATAATAAAAGGAAAGGAAAAGGGTGAGGAGGGACAACAAAGCAGAAATAACCAATTACTTTGATACACACGAGTAGAGCTACAAAACAACAAAAGCTATACCTATAAACACACCAGCTGGTCTCCTCCGCAAGGGGGTCGATCTCCACAGGGCTGTGCCTTAACAGCAGCCCCTCCGCCCTTTCGCATCACCGGGCCAGAAAAGAAGACACAAAGGCCCAGAATGGAGGTTCCTATATTCCCCCCCCAGACCGGAGCCAGGTCGCTTCTAGCCAATCAGAGCCTTCTTACCAGGCTACATTACCTCACCGCCCAGGATCTCCCTTAATGGGCCTCAGCTGTAAATTCACCCAACTACTCAAGGGGCCCCAGCTGTAAATCCTCCATGTACTCCTCTCTCACGGGACGTTTAGCCTTGAAGACCAGCAAGGTTATTTTCTTAAGATAAGGGAAGAGCCATCTGGCCGGAGGAGGCTTTTATGACTCCATCTAGTGGGAAAACTATTGCTCCTGTCACCTTTACTATTTACATGGGCCTTCGCAGACACAGAACAGACTACCCGGCTTTCTCTTCACATCCCCCCATTTGGGAAAGATGAAATCTGGGGTCTAAAGCCCCCACATTTCATCTACTGTCACTCTGAAGGAAAGCCCGGGACAGCCCATCAGCTAACACATTCTCCCTCCCCTTGATATGGGCCACAGAAAAGTCAAAGTCTTGCAGGGCCAGGCTCCACCGCAAAAGTTTCTGATTGGACCCCTTCACTTTGTCCAACCAGCACAGAGGGGAATGATCCGTTTGCAGTTGGAACCTTCGGCCCCACAAGTATGGCCGGAGTTTAGTCACCGCCCAAACCACCGCCAAACATTCCTTTTCTACCGTGGCCAAACTCCGCTCTCGAGGGAGAAGTTTCTTACTTAAGTATGCAATAGGGCACAAGCCCTGGCCCTCCCGTTCCTGCAACAGCACAGCCCCCATCCCAGCTTCCGAGGCATCTGTTTGCACCACAAAGGGAGCATCAAAGTCTGGAGCTTGTAAGATGGGTGCTGCCATAAGGCATGCTTTTAATCCCTCAAACGCCAGCTGGCACGCCTCCGACCACTTCACTCGCACGGGTTGCTGTTTTTTGCACAGGTTGGTCAGAGGGGCTGCCAACTGATTAAAATGAGGGACAAATTTCTGTAGTACCCAGCCAATCCTAAGAATGACTGGACTTGCTTTTTCGTTACTGGGCGAGGCCAGTCTCTTACCGCCTCTACCTTTGCCTCGAGGGGCTTAATGGTACCCCCCCCCACGCGATGACCTAGATATACTACCTCTCCCAGACCCACTTGACATTTCTTTGCCTTCACGGTGAGCCCTGCCTCGGAAAGGCGCTGAAATACTTGCCGAACATGCGTTACATGCTGCTCCCAGGTAGAACTAAAAATTGCTATGTCATCTAAGTAGGCGCAGGCAAACTCCCCCAACCCATTTAACAACCCGTTCACCAACCTCTGGAAGGTTCCAGGAGCATTGCGCAGCCCGAAAGGGAGGGTATTAAACTGAAACAACCCCAGATGGGTAACAAAAGCAGATTTAAGGGCGGCATCCGGGTCCAGAGGTACCTGCCAATACCCTTTGGTCAAGTCAATGGTGGTAATGTACTTGGCTCTTCCCAAACGCTCCAGGAGGACATCCATATGGGGTATAGGATAGGGGTCAGGAAGAGTCACCTTATTGATTTTTCTATAATCTACGCAGAACCTGACCCCCCCATCCTTTTTAGCCACCAAAACAATAGGGGAAGACCATGGACTGGAACTAGGAGATATAACTCCCAGCTCCAACATAGCCTGCACCTCCTGAGCAATTTCCTGTGCATGTTGCCCCACGGCACGATACGGCAAGGACTGGATTGGCCGGCTGTCCCCCGTTAGAATGGAATGCTGAGCTAAGGAGGTTCTACCAGGCCGATTGGAAAACAGGGCCCGAAAGTCCTCCAAAACCCCCCAAATTTGCACCCGCTGCTTTTCCGATAGGGAGGGTGCCAATTCTAGCTCCTCCAGTCCGCCCTCTTGTTTCCAATCCTCTAAGAGATCCCCTTCCGGTAGCTCTTCCTCTGGGGGTCCCTGGTAACACAACATAGCAGGTTTACGTTCTACATACAACTTCAGGGAGTTAACATGATAGACCTGGGATGGTTTCTCCCCCTCCGGGAAGGCCACCAAATAATTCACCTCTCCAATTTTTTGTAACACAGTCCCTGGTCCCTCCCACTTCAAAGACAACTTATCTGTTTTCAACTGTTTCAACACTAGCACCAAATCCCCAACACTAAAACTCCGTGGAACAGCCGTCCGGTTGTACCACTCTTGTTGTTGCTGCTGGGCTTCCTGTAGATGTTGTTGGGCAGCGGTTCTTACGGTTTCCAAGGTAGCCCGCAGCCGTTGCATAAAAATAGCCACAGGCTGCGGCACAGTACTCACTTCCCCCTCCCACTCAGCTTTCAACAAAGCTAAGGGTCCTCGCAGCTTCCTTCCATACATCAACTCATTAGGGGAAAACCCCAAATTCTCCTGGGGAGCATCCCTATAAGCAAATAACAGATATGGTAACGCTTGATCCCAGTCCCCTGGGTGCTGGCTAGCATAAGCCCTAATCATTTTCCCCAGGGTCTGGTTAAACCGTTCAATCAACCCATTAGTCTCATGATGGTACGGCACTGAGGTCAAGTGCTCCACCCCCGAAAGTTCCCACGTCTTCTGGAGCAACTTGGAAACAAATCCAGAACCACAGTCTGAGACTAGGGTCTGAGGCATTCCTAAACGAGCAAAAAGAGAAAGCAAGGTTTTAGCCAAACTAGTAGCAGTAATGGAGGACAACGCAAAGGCTTCCGCATAATGAGTAGCAAAATCAATCACAGTCAAAATAAATTTCTTTCCATTTTTCGTGGGTGGGTTAAAGGGGCCCATTATGTCCATTCCTAGCCTCTCGAAGGGAATCCCCACCACTGGCAAAGGCTGAAGGGGGGCGTTAGGATGGTCTCTGTTATAGCCCACTCGCTGGCAAACTGGGCAGGAGCGACAATAGTCCTTTACATCCTTGGCCACTAGAGGCCAGTAAAAGCCTTCCGAAATCCTGGAGAGCGTCCATTTAATGCCGAGATGCCCTCCCCAAACAGCATCATGAGCCAGTTGTAACACGGAGGATCGATATTCCAGAGGGACCACCAACTGCCTCCGCTTCTTCTCCCTTCGCAATCGGCCGGTGGCTTTTGGCATAAATTCCCTATATAAGGTTCCTCTATCCCACACGAACCGAGCTGAATGGATCGGTTGCCCCAAGGGCGAGGCCAAATCTGCCTCCTCACGACACGACTGCAAAGTTGCATCTTCTTGCTGGGCGGTTTGAAAAATGGGACTAGCCCCCAAAGAGGATCCAGAGTCCAATTCCCCCTCCTCCTCCCCCACGCTTTCCAGCTCAACTGTTCCTTCAGGAGGGCAAACCTCTCCGCCCTCCATCTCCGGGGAGTTAGGCTCGGCTGCCTCTGGGAGGGGGGATCCTCCTTCCCTTTCTTCGGCCTCTTGCTGTAGTTTAGCCTCCTCGGCTTTACACTTCGCCTGGCTACGGGTTATAGCCCCCATTCTGGCAACTCGGTATCCCAAGTCATTTCCTATAATTATCCCCCAATGTTCTTGATCATGCACCAGCACGTCCAAATTCCCTTCCCAGCCTCGATACTTCACCCACACATGGGCCAAGGGAACATCAATATCAGGGGAATTATAGGGCAAAACAGTAAAAGTTTCTCCCTTTAAGATTTGAGAGTCTCTTACATGGGAGCGATGTACTGCAGAAATTTCCGCCCCCGTGTCTCTAAACCCTGTATAAGGCATATGATTAATAAAGACAGACTCACAGAACTGCAGCTGGCTCCAACGGATCTGCTCCCGAGGCACAATCCTTAGCACTGAGGCAGTTGAGGCTTCTCCTTGTCGGGCACCTGAGGGGCGAGTACGCAGCCCATCCCCTGAATCAAGCTCTTCCCTCTCGGTCACACTTTCTCCTGAGGCGGATGCTGATCGTGGCCAGCTGGTTCTCTGGGGTGCCGGAGGATAAACGCTACTGACGCTGGCCGATCTTCCTCCCTCCCTTGCCAATGGGGTCGCGACTGGTTCCTCCGCATCATCCCACACTTCAGGGCTATCTGCCCGCGGCAGGACCCGACCCAGCTTGCTGACCTGTGATAGTTTCTCTCGCTCTTTATTCAAAAGTTTGGGGCAATTTCTCTTAAGATGGCCGGGTTCCCGGCAATAAAAGCACCCACTGTTGGCAGGAGTGGAGGCCCCACGAGGCCGGGACACCCATCCCTCCGAGCGCTCTCCCCCTTCCTTCTTCACCACGGAGCCCCCGTCCTTCTCCTTAATATCTCCACGACTGAGGTCCACTCGCCTGGGCAGAAAGACGCGCCCAGCGCCCTTCTGACGATACAGCCCCATCTGATCTCCCAGTAGGGCAGCTGCTCTAGCCGTAGCCGGATCTCGATCATGGACTATAGTGGCGAGCTCTTCTGGGATAGTGGCATAAAATTGCTCCAAAATCATTAATTCTCTTAGCTCTGCTACAGTACGTTTCCCTGTCGCTTCGAACCAAGCATCCCAGGCTTGTTCCAAAAAAGCCACCCAGGACACCAAAGTCTCTTTCTGGAGCGGTTTTTCTTGCCGGAACCGACGCCGGCAGTGCTCAGCTGAAAGAGCAAAACGCTGCCGCACTGTCTCTTTAAATTTAGGATAGTCCTGGATCTCTGCCCGCGGCAAAGCCCCCAAGAGATCAGCCAGCTCTCCCTTTACTTGTGTTCGAAGAATAGACATTTTCTGATCATCTCTCACCTCCAACTCCTCACACGTAGTATCAAATAATGCAAAAAAACTCATAACGTCCTGCCCCGGCTGGTACACGGGGAACAACTTACGATCAGGGAGTGTCCTGGCCCTTTCCGGGGTAGCGCCTCTCCCTCTGCCGCTTCTTGCTGGCACAAACAGCCTAGCCATCTCAATCTGGAGATCCATCCATTCCTGTTGACGACGGAAAGCAGCCCGGGCCTCTCTCTGCCAATTCACCGACTCTTGGTCACTGCCACTGTCGGAAGCCCCATCCTCCTGTATGGCTGCTCCTTCTCCCTGCCTCTGATCATCCACTCTTACACCTTCCGTAGCGGATTCCTCCACTTCCCACTCAAAGGCAGAAATCTCCCGCTCCGGTGGTCCTTGCTCTGGAGGCTGGTCTCCCACAATCCGAGCCACCACCTCTGAACTCTCAGGAGACATTCTCTGTGCCTCCATCTCACCCTAATATTTCTTAAAAACAACAAACCTCCGCTATGTGTGTATCAAAGCAACCACCAATCCTCCTCTCCCCACAAGCGCCTTTTCTCTATGATTCAGTGTCGAATCCCACCGCTTGCCACCATGTGAAGGACTAGACCAGTCCTCTTACCCTTGCCTGGGCTTGCCCGCCGGCCCACCGGTCAAGGTACTGGATTTTGGCACTGAATTCGTAGAGAAAACTGCACACACCCAAACAGGGTTAAAAGAAGTTTATTTAGGATTAAAAGGTAGCAGGTATAATAAAAGGAAAGGAAAAGGGTGAGGAGGGACAACAAAGCAGAAATAACCAATTACTTTGATACACACGAGTAGAGCTACAAAACAACAAAAGCTATACCTATAAACACACCAGCTGGTCTCCTCCGCAAGGGGGTCGATCTCCACAGGGCTGTGCCTTAACAGCAGCCCCCTCCGCCCTTTCGCATCACCGGGCCAGAAAAGAAGACACAAAGGCCCAGAATGGAGGTTCCTATATTCCCCCCCCAGACCGGAGCCAGGTCGCTTCTAGCCAATCAGAGCCTTCTTACCAGGCTACATTACCTCACCGCCCAGGATCTCCCTTAATGGGCCTCAGCTGTAAATTCACCCAACTACTCAAGGGGCCCCAGCTGTAAATCCTCCATGTACTCCTCTCTCACGGGACGTTTAGCCTTGAAGACCAGCAAGGTTATTTTCTTAAGATAAGGGAAGAGCCATCTGGCCGGAGGAGGCTTTTATGACTCCATCTAGTGGGAAAACTATTGCTCCTGTCACCTTTACTATTTACATGGGCCTTCGCAGACACAGAACAGACTACCCGGCTTTCTCTTCACAATCCCCCCCCCGGGTTTTCTGTGTTTTCTCCCAGTTCCGCCCTCACAAGCCTTCACATCTCTAGTCCCAGTTCAGCTTCTTCCATAACCGTAATGCAGGCTACACCTGCCAAGCATCTCCTAGTGTGCAACTTTTAATGGCATTTGGATTAGAAAGCTGGCAGTTCTTAAGTCTGTGATTCACAAAGGCCAAACTACACATTATATTAAATGTGTTATTGCATGTAAAAAACCAACAAAACAGAAACAAAAATAGCAGGTGTGCAGAGGGGATAATCTATATCAGGACCACAGCAAGTGGGGCAGATTTTTTAAACCCTTCCTCTGCAACAATCCTGACAAAAATCTTTCCAAATGTTGCTTTTACAAAGGGGATCTTTCCTCCCAATGTGAATAGCAGCATCAGGAGGATTTGCATCAGTATCAGTTTGGAGGCAGAAGGGTCAAACTCTCCTCCATGTCTGCCTGATTGCCAACCCCTGTAACTGCTTTTTTTTTTTTTTTTTTTTTAAGAATCAATTTAAATAGAATAGCACATTTAATGTTACAATTTTCTTTACTGTCTTGAGGGATAGAAACTTCATTCATTTATTTTTAGGAAATGGATGATAAGATCCTAAGATGCCATGTTCCATGCTAGTACCCTATACTAAATACTGTATACATATTTTGGGATTGCATACTGAACATCCAGAAACACCTGAATATCCTGGTTATATTAAACATGAATGGATGATTGGATGTTTCTTGTTTATTTTTTCAGTCAAAATAATTAAATTGGGATGGGCTGCTCTGTTTGCAACAATATGGCTTGTTCTTGTGTGTCCATTTTCCAAGGTCCTTATTTCGTAGATTTCATAGATCATAGAGTCGGAAGGAGCCTACAAGGCTATCGAGTCCAACCTCCTGCTCAATGCAGGAAACAAGAGGAGGGGTCTCCCATCCAAGTAATAACCAGGCTTGACCCTGCTTAGCTTTTCTACATTCAGACAAGCTGAGCCAGCGTAAGCCACAGTGCATCTTTGTGGGGGATGGCAAGGGGCATTTAATGTTACTGAATATTTGCTCTGTTCAAAGTAGTAAAACACTGGCAGCCATTTTGCCATTACTTATTTCAAAGCCCAAGGAATTTAATTAACATTTTCAACACTTCAAATTAAAATTCAGCCACTAAATATACAGAGTAAGCTGCCAATATAGTTTATGTTTCAGTCCTCAAGAACTATTGCCAGCTCTACAAAGTATTTAACGAGTGAAGACTGCCATCTTCTGACTCTCAATGTAAAGCTGAAGAGCTGAAGAGACACCTTAGTTATTCATTCTAATACCTGTCGCAATGCTTCCAGCCAAAAACTCCTGGACCATATCATGACCATGTGCTCTGCTGTGACGGATATCAGCCAGCAACACCCACAGAAAGCTGCTCCAGCCTCCCAAGGGAAAACAGTCATTTATGCAAAAAAGCACAATGTCTATGCTCAGAGGCTTAGCTGGAGATACAATGTGTTTCTCCCTCTAGTTTATATGGACAGGGATACTTTTGAAACTTATTATTACACATACAGTCTAGAAGGGGAAACACTTTTATTTAAAGAAACATTTACATCAAGATCAAAAGCTAAACATAAATTTGGGTTAGGCAACAGAAAGGATAAAATATTTGGTATAAGCCCCAACAAACATATTGCCAAAACATTATCAAAAGGGACACAGACATAGAAATTTCTGTAGGAGCCGCAAGAACAACTTAAATCTAGTGCCATGCAGCATCTTGAATTGACATTAATAAAATTAGGGACAATCTAATTTTCTCTAGACCTCTATTCAGTCACAGAAAACTGACTACCGAAGGAACTATCTGACCCCACAACATTGCTGCAATATCTTTAGGACACAATCTTTATTAATTTGGAAGATTGCCTTGATATTCAGGTAGAACAGATAGCTCTTAGTAAGTTTTAGAGATCATAATGGAGCATAAAGAGTGCTTTTGCCAGAACCAAGCAATAGTATCAACATATGCCTTTGCTTTGGCTTCCCAAGTAATGCACTTATTGAGATTATTCTGACAAACCCATCTAGATTTGGTTTGACTGCAACTCTGCGTAATCCTACTTGTAAGTAAATCAGAGTGTTTTACTTCTTAATTAGGGTTGTACTGCATTCATTCATTCTATGAACATCTTCAACCACTTATGAGTAAAATACAAACCCTATGTAGGCATTTGCCTGCTCGTGTGTAGGGCAAACGTGTGTAGGGAGATGTGGGTGCATGTCCCCATGTACCTGGCTGTCAGTTGTGCTTTGAGCATGAAGGTCTGCAGCACAGGGCTCTGTTAGCCATGCAAACCCTGATAAGGCAGGGTTTGCAATAGCAGAATCTCTATACACTCATTCAGCTGGATGTGTTTACAGAGCCCTATACATACCTTCATGCTCAACATGCAAAGTTCAGACTGGAAGCTGGGCATGCAGATACTTTAGGGGCTGGGCTTAGGTGCGCACCTATGTTTCCCTACACACTGTTGCCCTACATGCGAGCAGGCCCATGCCTGCATACGGTTTCAGTCTTCACATAATTAGTAGATTATTACCCTGATCCACCAGGGACTATTACCATGCAGAAACAGGCTTCCATGCATATGGAGAACTCCACATACATTATGTGGAGTTGCACATGCAACAGTATTGGTGAACGCATATAGGCCAGTAAGAAAAGGCTGGCATGCCATGAATGAGCTGTTCAGGAAAGGCAGCAGGATTCACAGAGGGACAGGGCATAGCTCAACAGGACAGTGTGTACTTCACATTAAGAAGGTCCCAGGACCAATCCTCAGGAACATGAGGTAGCAGGTAGAGCAGGGAAAGGCCTCTGTCTAAAATCCTGGTGAGACTTGCTAGTCAGGGAAGGCAATACACTTCTAACGTTCAGTCCGCCTCACCCCGCATTCCTTACCAAACAGATGTTTAGTCAGATTCTAGCCTCTTCTTTTATCAGATAACACTCATGTAACCCAGGCCACTGTATTCATGATCTGTTGCATGAGATATATAGTTCTGTCCTTTTGCCACAATACTTTCACAGTACCAGTCTGCCTTTCCCTTTGGGTGCTTTGTTTTTTCTTTCATTTTTCAGATGTTCATTGGCTACTAATAATGGTGTTAGCTACGGTGGATATGCATGTATTCCTTACAATGAATGAAGATGCCTGATTATCAGTTTATACACAGAAAGGAAATTAAGTCATTATAATATTATTGGACTACCAATTTAATAAATCCCCAGTTCTATTGATGAAACACCATACATTGCACACATAATTTAGGATGCTCAGGGATTTTAAGAATAGTACTGGCAGCATCATATTATCTTGACTAAAGATTTTTTTAAAAGTCCTATTCTTCCTTCAGGAAATGGCACTGAGATTCCAGCAGATCTGATTATGGTTATTTGTTAGCCATTAAGCAAATAAAAGCCTTTTGTTAGGAGTTTGATATTGCATCTTGGTTCCTACATTCATATTCCTTTTTTACCTGAGAATATAGTTGTAATAATTCAGTAAAGCTGTTAGGCTGAGCCCTAAAGAGGATCAGGATTAAATGAGCACAAGGAAGTGCATTATCTTCTCAGAAGGCGATCTTTTCAGCTCATGGAGCAGGTCATAAAGCCCTATACTACACCTGTTTACACTTTATCTTGAGGTGACACTGCTCAAATCCATCTGCTTAATGGAATCTGAATTTATTTTGCTTGCTCACTTGCATGCTAACACAAATATCTCCAAACAAAAGGAATCTTGACCCACTTTCATACATTAAAGCAGTGAAAGAAGACCTTCCCAGTAGCAGCACTGGCTGAATAAAGATTTGGGGGAATTGTACAATCTGAAGGCTATAAAACTAGTTCATAGCTTAGTCGGTGCCAAAATTACTTCCCTGTGATGGGGCTTTATGCGGCTGCTACAATATATGTTATGGGCTTAATCTATGGATCTACCCCCTTGTTCACCAGCATTTATCTTCTCTTCATGATAAGAGCCAAGCTACACATATATTTTCCTTTCATTAAAAAAAACAGCCACCTGATAGGATATGGTGCTGGGAAACAAAGGTTAACCCCTTTCCATTGTGCTATGGCCACAATCCAATATTGCTCCCCTCTGAAGTCGCTATTAGCCACTGAAGAGAGAGAAAGAAGGACAGCTACCTGAACTGTACCTGTCTTTTTCCCTGCTCACCCTCTGCAGCTTTGGGGGAATGACTGGAGAAATAACACAGCATATATATATATATTTTACAGAGCTTTGGACACATTAAATGATAATATATATTATAGGTTTAATCTGTGGATCTGCACTCTCTCTTGTGGACTGTCTCCACTGCCCCAAGGAAGGGGAAGTGTCACTGGATATCATCAGTCCGTGCGGTAAAGTCATAACATACACCGGGGTACCTGCATTGAGCTTTATCATGGGGAAATTGTATGATGGGCAGACACAGCACTGCTAAAATCTATTAACTGGATCACGTCATTTATGGTCTTCCCCATCCCAATTTCTCCTCATACCACTATGATTACAAATTGCTTACAAAAAATCCATTTGGATTATTCCCCCCCCTCCATTATTGGCATTGAACATGCCAGTGTTTGTCACAAAAGAAATATAATCCTACTGAAGTCGCAAACTCCTATGTATTAAGAATATTCTTTCACAATCTCTTCTAGGCTTCTTTTTGTACTGGGAACTGCACTGAAGGCTCAAATGATGTTTTATTTTCTATATAATTGATAGTGTTTCCGTATTTTCCATACAAGTGGCAGTGTGTTTCATTGTAAGATGCAGGACATGTAAGTGTTGTTTAAACAGCTACTGCTATAGAAATCATATCCTCTAAGTAGCTGAAAATTTCCCCTATAGTAAAGCCTAAGAGAAATTCAGCGTATTGTGAGAGTAATTGATCAGCAAGTGCCTGTGGCTTATGCTGGCTCAGCTTGTCTGAGCATGGAAAGCTAAGCAGGGTCAAGCCTGGTTGTTACTTGGATGGGAGACCCCTCCTCTAGTTTCCTGCTGCATTGAGCAGGGGGTTGGACTCGATAGCCTTGTAGGCTCCTTCCAACTCTATGATCTATGAAATCTATGAAGTGAAAAGAGATTTAACGGCCATTTAGTCCAATCCTTTGCCCACACACAAAAACATATTCACACAAACCTCCATAAATCAGCCTCTACAACCCAGACCAAAATGGTCAACAAGCAAAGAATAAGTACATCTTTTTAAAAAAGGGTTGATTTACTAGTTGTTTACATATGGTATTTAATTTTAGTATTCATACTGGTTTCCTTTTCTAAGACTTTTTTTGATGAAAGGTACCCCCCCCCCCATTATAAAGGAGAGCATGTTTAATCTTCTGTTGACAGGTGGGATCAAATTTTCCCTAATAGCACTGAAAAAAATTATAACATTTATTTAAAAAAAATATGCTTACAGTTTTTGGGATCAATTCCACCCCTGTTTGACTAATTGGGACAACTGAAATAACACTCACAAGTTGCTAGGGAACAAAGTGATCCCCAAAAATGAGTTTAAAAGTATTATTTACTTGTCATATTGATAGATCTCTACAAAATAAAAATAATGCAGACTCCTGTGATCAGATGGTCTCCACATGTACTTCCAAATGCATTTATTTATTTACTTACAACATTAGTATGCTGCCCCATAACAGAAAATTCTAGGAGCAGCTTTTAGTATATATAAAAACAAATGGTAGCCAATTATTTTTAAATATAATAGGGATTGCCTGTTCTAATGTCTATATTGTCTGAAGCTGCACATCCCAGAATGATGTGAACATCCCAAAGGAGTGACTGTGTTCAGATGGATGCCATGTTAAGAAGTATGTAAGAAGAGCCATGCTGACCAAGGGTCCATCTAGTCCAGCATTATGTTCACACAGTGGCCAATCAGCTGCCAAAGGGATCAACAAGCAGGACATGAATGCAACAGCACCCTCACATACAACAACATATTCAACCTCCATTGGTGTGTGTGTGCAAACCCAGTAAGCATGGGTCATGTGAGGGTTAAATGCAGCTCTACCTCTGTTTCAAGTCTTCACCGAGGTTGGCCGTTGAGACCCTGTCCAAGTGCCTGGAGTCAGTGGCTGGCTGGATGGGAAGGAACATGCTGAAACTGAACCCCGACAAGACCGAGGTACTTCTGGTGGGGGACAAGGGGAGGTTAGGGGATGTTGACCTGGTGCTGAATGGGGTACATTTACCCCTGAAGGACCAGGTCTGCAGCTTGGGGGTCATTCTAGACTCCCAGCTGTCCATGGAGGCTCAGGTGTCAGCTGTGAGCCGGGCAGCGCTGTATCAACTCCATCTGATACGGCAGCTGCACCCCTACCTTCCTAATCATCTACTCCCATCAGTGGTTTATTTATTTATTTATTTATTTATTATACTTATTAATCGCCCATCTGGCCGGTCACCCGGCCACCCTGGGCGATGTACAATTAAAATACAGTAAAAACACAATAAAATATAATGATTAAAACAATAAAACAATTCTTATTAAAAACCTAACCCACCCCATATTCCCGCCTGAACAGCCATGTTTTTAATGCACGGCGGAAGCTCATAACGGAGGGGGCATGGCGAAGGTCACTAGGGAGGGAGTTCCATAATGTGGGGGCCGCCACAGAGAAGGCCCTCTTCCTAGTCCCCACCAGCCTGGCTGCTCTGGCTGATGGGATAAGGAGAAGGCCATCCGTGGCAGACCTTGTTGAGCGGCCCACTTGATGTTGCTGGAGGCGCTCCTTGAGATAAGCTGGGCCGGAGCCGTGTAGGGTTTTAAAGGTCAAAACCAACACCTTGAATTCGGCTCGGCAAGCAACTGGTAGCCAGTGCAACTCATTAAGCACTGGCGTGATGTGATCACGCCGGCGGCTGCCCTTAATCAGGCGAGCCGCCGCGTTCTGTACCAGCTGAAGCTTCCGGACCGTCTTCAAGGGTAACCCCATGTAGAGCGCATTACAGTAGTCTAGGCGAGAGGAGACCAAGGCATGAGCCACTGATGGGAGCAGGTGATTAGGAAGGTAGGGGCGCAGCTGCCGTATCAGATGGAGTTGATACAGCGCTGCCCGGCTCACAGCTGACACCTGAGCCTCCATGGACAGCTGGGAGTCTAGAATGACCCCCAAGCTGCGGACCTGGTCCTTCAGGGGTAGATGTACCCCATTCAGCACCAGGTCAACATCCCCTAACCTTCCCTTGTCCCCCACAAGAAGTACCTCGGTCTTGTCGGGGTTCAGTTTCAGCATGTTCCTTCCCATCCAGCCAGCCACTGACTCCAGGCACTTGGACAGGGTCTCAACGGCCAACCTTGGTGAGGACTTAAAACAGAGGTAGAGCTGCGTGTCATCTGCATATTGATGACACTGCACCCCAAACCTCCTGATGATAGCTCCCAGCGGCTTGAGGTAGATGTTGAATAACATCGGGGAGAGGATGGAACCCTGCGGCACTCCACAAGTGAGCAGCCGAGGGTCCGAAGCCTCTTCCCCGAGAACTACCCTCTGATACCTTCCAGAGAGGAAGGACTGGAACCACTGCAATACAGTGCCTCCCAAGCCCAACCCCTCCAGACGGTCCAGGAGGATACCGTGGTCAACGGTATCAAAAGCCGCCGAGAGATCGAGGAGGACTAGAAAGGAGCATTCGCCCCTATCCAAAGCCCTCCTCATATCATCCACCAAGGCGACCAAGGCCGTCTCCGTCCCATGTCCAGACCTGAAGCCCGACTGGCACGGATCTAAATAATCGGCTTCATCCAAGTGTGCCTTCAACTGAGCACCCACCACCCGCTCGATTACCTTGCCCAGAAATGGTAAATTGGAGACTGGGCGAAAGTTGTTTAAATCCTGGGGATCCAAGGAGGGCTTCTTTAGAAGCGGTCTTATTACTGCCTCCTTGAGGGCTGATGGCAGCACTCCCTCCTCGAGGGAGGCATTCACCACCGCCTTGATCCCCTCACCCAGTCTCTCCCTGCAGCTCATTATGAGCCAGGACGGGCAAGGGTCAAGCAAGCAGGTGGTCGGCCTCACAGATGAAAGCACCTTGTCCACTTCATCAGAAGGAAGAAGCCGAAACCGATCCCACAAAACCGGTCTGCCATTGGCCTCCTCCCGCTCACTCCCTGTGTCCACGACGTACGATATCCCACTCCTAATCCGATCGATTTTATCTGCGAAGTGCTTCGCTAAAGCCTCACAGGAGGCTTTAGACTGTTCCAGTGGGTCCGGAGCGACTGGACCGACCAGACTCCGGACCACTTGGAACAGCCTCCTGGGGCAGCACTCCGCAGACGCAATGGAGGCAGCATAGAAATTCTTTTTTGCTGCCTTCACCGCCACCCGGTAGGCTGAAGATGCAGCTCTAACCCGTGTTCGATCGTCTTCGGTTCATGCCTTGGTCTCCTCTCGCCTAGACTACTGTAATGCACTCTACGTGGGGTTACCCTTGAAGACGGTTCGGAAGCTACAGCTGGTACAGAACGCGGCGGCTCGCCTGGTTAAAGGCAGCCGCCGGCGGGACCACATCACGCCAGTGCTCAAGGAGCTGCACTGGCTACCAGTTGCTTGCCGAGCCGAATTCAAGGTGTTGGTTTTGACCTTTAAAACCCTATACGGCTCCGGTCCAGTCTATCTCAAGGAGTGTCTCCAGCAACACCAAGTGGGCCGCTCAACAAGATCTGCCACAGACGGCCTTCTCCTTGTCCCTTCAGCCAGAGCAGCTAGACTGGTGGGGACGAGGAAGAGGGCCTTTTCTGTGGCGGCCCCCGTACTGTGGAACTCTCTCCCGAGTGACCTCCGGCATGCCCCCTCTCTGCTGAGCTTCCGCCGTTCATTAAAAACCTGGCTGTTCAGGCGGGAATATGGGGTGGGTTAAGATTTTTTTTTAAAAAAATTGTATTTTATCTTGTTTTTATTGTATTTTATCTTGCTTATAATTGTATTTTATCTTGTTTTTAGCCTCTGTACATCGCCCAGGGTGGCCGGTTGCCGGCCAGATGGGCGATTAACAAATGTAAATGTAAATAATAAACAACCCACACATAACCCTAGAACAGACCACGGGTTATGTGAGGGTAGCTTAGCTCTCTCATAACCCACACTCAACTGGTTCACATGACATGACAACCCTCAGGTGGAGTTTATTTTTATTTATTTATTTATTTATTTTATTACATTTGTTAATCACCCATCTGGCTGATTTTTAAAAATGGCAGCAGCATGTGCCTTGCATGCACCATAACCTCATCATGGGTTAGATAACCCATGGTGGTCTGTTGTGTTGTGAGAACAGCCCCATACTGTTCCTAGTAAACCTTGATCTAGAATTGATCAAACCTTAGATTGCATCTAGGACATAGCCAGCTTGCCTTGAATGTCAAGAGAGGCAGCCTGAAAACTACCAGCATTAAATTCAAACATTCACAGAGGGGGAGGGGTGAACAGAAATGCTAATAAACTTTGTGTTGGGAAAGAAGACATTTATTAGAAATTCTCAGGGTGGGGTTGCCTGTTTAGTTTACTCTTGCTCCTATTTTAATAACATTACAAGGTAGCTGAGCACTTACTGGAGTTTCCATGGAAACCACCACACATTTCCATGGGCACTCTAGGAAACATGACAAGGCTGACAAACTACAGAGAGCCATGAGGGTAATTTACATTCCACTCCAGCCAGCTTGAGAGTCTGAGGAATGCTGTAGACCAGTGAGACACTGTAAAAGAAAGAAGACCACTTGGCCACCTTATAATGTTGTTAAGGTAGAAGCTAGAAAGAAGGAATTTGGGGGGAAAGCCCCCACGGCCCTCCATGAAGATTTCTTGGAAGTTCTCTCCCGCTCCCCATGATAGCAGCATGCTATCACATCATGCTTTTCGCACCAGGTGAAGAGATTAGTGAAGTGTGTGTGTAGAACTGGTAGACCTGACACTGTAGACACCAAGACAAGGGGCATAGATGTCATCTCTGCAGTTTATTCAATGGAAAAAAATTGCAACAACCCTCTGCTCCATGTAATCATTTTATCTGTCCTACTCATGGAGTTGTGAAATATGCATAGGCTACTCAGGTAGCTTGTGCTGTGGTTGCAAGGTCTGTGAGCTTTGTTGTTGTTGTTACTAGTAATTCACAATGCATGGTTATTTCAGAGTTACACTTGTGCAACTGTTATAATTATGTTATACATTCATTAATGGCACAATATAGCTGTGTTTTTCTAAAAAAAAGTGTAGGGTCAGTCAGACCTACCTTTTGTGTAGGTTTTTGTACTTTACAATACGGAGTATTATTGACCTCGATGACTCATGTGCAACTATAGTGTTTTACTGGTAAAGTGAAGGTCTCATAGAGGCATGTTGTTCTGTTTCTTTTTTTACTTGTGAATAGTGTCATGCTTAATTACTTCCATCAGGCATTTTATTTGTATGGCTTTCTTGGGGTACCGTACATCTGGCCCTGATACTGGATTGATACAGTCAAGTGAATGTGAATCAAGATCTTTACTAAGATTTTGGTGTTTGCGTTTTGCACTTCATTTTTGTATGTTTATAGTGAATTAGAATATGTTAAAACAAATAAGCAAAGAGTACTAGCATTGTAACTGGATTCAAGCATATTTTGATTCTAGCAGTAATTTATGGTTGCGCCAGATCAGCTGTTAAATTTCACCACATTCTGAATTCTTGGTATCTTAGCCTTGGTTTTTTTTTTTTTTCCCCCAATGAAAACTCTGATAAGATGGAGCTGGTGTGATAATGCAACAACTGCCATCTTGATTTCTGCTTTGATTGCCCAGTGATCTTAATGAGCATAAACTGCTACGGTCTTTTACTTGCAGTCACCTTGGGTGTGAACACACACTGAAATGGATACTGGACACATTCTTCAGCAGCAGCAGCAGCAGCAGCAGCAGCAGCAGCAGCAGCAGCTCAATAGTTATATAGCATTAGATATCCTTCTTTATTTTATTTTTTAAACATGAGTGGTACTTTTCAGTATATCTGCAGTGGGGTGGGAGGTGGGGTTAAGAACGTGTGTGTGTGTGTGTGTGTGTGTTTAACTGAGCATTAACAGAAAGTATAGATAATAAAAATGGAAGGAAGGTCTTAAATAAAGGCACATAATCTGCAAAATAAAATAAAATAAAAATCCCTGTAGTGTTTTGTTGGTCTGAAAGCAGTGATTGGCAAATTAGCTTTTATGAAAAGCTTAATTTGGGTTTACTAATGTAGGCTTACACATGGCCTAATTCTTAATCAAATATATTGCAGCAGCAGGAGACCCAACATTCAAATAATGATTAATTGAAATTTTAATTAAATGCTGTAGAATGCAGATGAAAGTGTTACTATAAAGTTTCAGGTCATGTTATCCGCACAGCCCTCTAACAACTGAAGATGAAGGAGTTGGGTCGAAGCCTAATTACCATCACTGAAGCTGTTTTGAGTGGATTCCAGGACCTGCTTGTAAGCCCCAGATTTCAGGACTACATCCCAAAGTGTACCACTAATCATGAATCCTGGACTACAAAGATTTGTGAAATCTCCTTTACAAAACTGTCCTGGAATATGCAATACAAACATTTTCTCAACTCCCATTTAGTTCTGGGAATAAAAGACATCAAGTTTCTGGGTTTTTTGTTTTTTTTTAAGAAACAAATGTAGTTTAACGATCGAGCTTTGATAAGATATGGATTTTTGAGTGGATGCTAGAACCTGAATATATTTTAAATTTCAGGCAGGAAAAGAAAAAGAAAAAGAGAAAAACCCACCCCAGATTAGAGTAGTTATTTGGACATTTTAGAGACCTGTTTATATGAAGATGATTGGTTCTTCTAACATCATCATAGTAATAGCAAATTGCCCGTAGATCCTTACGGAGCTAAGACTGCACCACCCACACTCAAGAGAGAGATATCAGCAGGCTTGGGGGAACCGCAAGGTTTGCAGAAGTACACACAAACTTAGAGGGGGGGAAACCTTCAGGGGGAGGGACTGCAAAAACAGCTCAGTGATGACTGAGTATGTTTGGTGGCCATGGACTGCTGGCTGACTGTTGTGGTGGTGGGAAGAAAACTGGAGCACTCCACATTATAAAAACAGGAACACTCCACACTACAACATTGTATTGCACACCCTACTTCTTCCCCTTAATAGTGAACTCTGGTGGTGAGTGACAACACAAATAGAGCTAAAATTGGCCCACTGAAAAGGTAGAATCAACATGCTCAGGGGGGAACCCAATGTTCGCATAAACACAAACAATATTTAAAAACAACAACAACCCTAACTGACATAAAAACCCAACAAAAACCCAAGGAGGGCTGAGCATGCTCAGTAGCTAATGAACGTTAAGTGTCAGTTAGACATAGGGATGGGTGAATGTGTTGGTTTTGCTTTCTCTTGCACTTTATTTACCGGTATTTATTCATTTACTCTCAAGTTTTTTCTGTACCAAATATGAAGAAATGTGTGTTTTTTGAGAAACTCTTATAAAAAACAAACTGAAAAGTAATTCTCACCCATCTGCACCAACCAAATATAATAGATACTGCTGTTCTCACCATGAACAGGACCATGTTTACCTGCCTGCTATGTAGCTGTTAAAGGTGAGGAACTTGTCCAAGAAAAAGAGGTGGCAGCCCTAATTCAGCACCACAAGCATGGCGGCATACACAGGGATTCAAACCCTAGACTTTTAAGAACTAAGCGCTCAAACTCCTGGGCCTGGATGCATCTGTCAGTTCCAGTTTCTCCCACATTCATTTTTTTTTAAAAAATAAAAAATCTCATATTCTTTCCATCCTGAATATGAATATATTTACGAATTTTGGTAAGTTCTTCTCAAAACTAAATTGAAATGAAATTCTCATCTTTCTGTAGTTGGAAAAAAACAATAGAAAACTGAGGGAGGGAGGAATGGCCTGCTGAAGGAGAGCGCGGCTGTCTGGCTGCCTGGAACTCTGTACAGGAACAGCCCCATTAGGAGCGAATAATACATTGCAGCATTTTGTTGCAGGTTTCACATGTATTTTACTTTGAAATCTGAACATTAATAATGTCTTTGAATTAAAATATGCATTTTATATCTATAATAGGAACACAGGAAGCTGCTTTATATTTTTATTTATTTATTATATTTATATCCCACCTTTTTTCCTGCAAGGTGGTTTATGTAATCCTCCTCCTCTCCATTTTATCCTCCCAACAACCCTGTGAGGTAGGTTAGGCTGAGAGGCAGTGGTTGGCCAAAAGTCACCCAGTGAGCTTCATGGCTGAGTGGGGACTAGAACCTGGATTTCCCAAGTCCCAGTCCAACACCCTAACCACTACACCACACTGGTTCTCAGTACTGGCCTGGTTTGCATGATCATAGCTGGGGAAATAAGCCACCGTGGCTTATTTCCCCCCAACACACATGCCAGTTGCATGCTGGGGGGATTAGCATAATTACCCTCAGCAGAACAGCTTGTCATGTCATGTGAACTTGGCCAGGCCAGTGTGGCGTAGTGGTGAGAGTGTTGGACTGGGACTCTGGAGTTCCGGGTTCTAGTCCTTGCTCAGCCATGAAACTCACTGGATGACTTTGGGCCAGTCACTGACTCTCAGCCTAACCTACCCCACAGGGTTGTTGTGAGGATAAAATGGAGAAGAGGAGGATTATATAAGCCGCCTTGGGTTCCTTGCAGGAAAAAAGGCGGGGTATAAATGTAATAAATAAATAAAATAAATAAATTGTTGTCTTGGGTAACAAGCCACGCAGCACCCATGGGCTGTAGTAAGGTCCTGGGTGGCTTGTTACTCATGACAGCAAGCCACCCTGGTCAGGTTCACATGACACAACAAGCCATGCTGCTGAGGGTAATTATGCTAGTCCGCACCACATGTGACTGGCACACACAGGTTGGTTAACAAGTCATCGTGGCTTATTAACCATTCTGACATCATGTGAACCAGGTCATTGAGTCAAAATATGAGTCCATCTAGCTTAGAAAATGTTGGCTATCCATGTTTTCAGACAGGACTGAAGAAGTTGTGGATCGAACCTGGGACCTTCTGCTTGCAAAACATTTGTTCTACCACTGGGCTATAGCTTTTCCGCCCACTGCAAAACAAATGCAACCACCCAACTATAGTGTCAGTAGTTCCTTATCCTTCTCAGAAACTCATTCTCTTTTGCTTGATCCACATATAGAGCTACCACAATCTGGATCCAGTTCTGCAGGCTTTAAGGCCAGCATCATGGCAAACCATTCAGACAGAGATTAATGGACTAACACAATGCCTGCATTCATGAGTTTCTAACTAGGGCTTCTAACCAAAGCACATTAGACTATTAAATAAACATATGGTCATCTTTGTAATTGTAAGTTGTCTTGAGAATCATTTGATTGAAAGGCAGGATATAACTATTCAAAATAAAGAAATAAATGCATACATAAAAATAGACAAGAGTTTGAAGACTTTCTCTGGAATTTGGGGATCATGTCTTCCCCATGCTCCACTCAGACACATTAACAGAAATGAAGGACAAGGTAGCCTTAATTCTTTCTCCTCCTCAATTCTGCAGGAGCCAAGGACCAATTGGTGGTTATTTCTGAACACATAGTCTGCTTTACAGGCTTCTGACCATGGCACTTGTCTGATTATTGCCTTTTCACATTAAATGATGGTTAGAATCACTAAGCTGTAAGTGTGTTTCTTAGAGAAGGTCATCACATTATAGCCTACTGTGAAGAATTGGTAGCATGCAGGCAGTATTCTGCCTGTGGCCATTATCCCTTTCTGCTTACTAAATGTGCACAGATGCTGAATGTGTATATGCCATAGCTTTCTAGCAAGCTGATCATGCCAGGATACTCAGCATCAAATGGCCCCAACAACTGGCTCCTCTCAGTCCCAAAGGAATTCAGGAACAATTTGGCTTACATCTAGTTGGTTGCTGCATAATCTCACATCAATCGCCCCCTACCCCTTACCCCTTACTTTGACTCTGTCTTGCTCTGTGAACAGAACTGTGAGATGCACAAACATAATTCACTTTTCTCAAGCCATTTCCCTCTGTGTGTGCAACTTGCAATATAGGACAGCAGTGGTCAGGTGTCCTGCTATACAGAGGCTGGTCCTCTATTTTGTAGAGCTGACAAAGTATAGCCCTCTATTGGAAGGTGGCTTCTCTAAGAGGGGCTGTCCAGACCAAGTCTGGTTTAAAGTCAAAGAACTCTCCAATGATTTAAAACAACAACTGCCAGCTTAAGACCATATTTAAGGCTCGATGGCACATCAGTAATTGGAGATAACAGGAGCATTGCCCTTAGCATGCCACGGTTGGCAGTCCTTCACAGAAGGGTTAGTGGTGCACTAAGTGCTTTGCCTAATCTGCACCTTCCCCCATCGGGAAGAATGTGGGGTGGGAAAACCAGCCACAGCCTCAGCTGAGGCTGGAGCACTTCTTACATGGCTTCACCTGGAGGCATTTCACCCTCACCACACCTTCCTCCATTGGGGAGGATGTGGTGGAGATGAAGCAGCAAACTGGAGCACTCCAGCCACAACTTCAGCTGGGGCCTCATCACCCTCACTGAGCCTTCTCCCATCGGTAATGATGCAGCACAGGCGAATCAGGCCTGACACGAAGTGCCAGCTGGAGCTCCAGCTGGTAGCTTCGTGTCAGGGCTGTTTCACCTGTGCCATGCCTTCCCTCATCAGGGAGGACATGGCATGGTTAAAGTAGCCCCTACACAAAGTGCCAGATGGAGCTCCAGCCGGCACTTCATGTTGGGGGATGATGACATCTGGGAGCTGAGTAGATCCATTGCCTCTAACCTTCCTGCCCACTGGCCCACCCACAATACACCTATTTCCTCCCTTCCTGAGAGTAGAGTCCCAGCCTCAGGAGAGGGAACCACTGCAGAGCTTTCTGTAGGGGATGGCAGGGGCTTTGGAGAGAGATTCAGAGTCAGATCTCTTCTTCTGAGGTTGGAGCTCTGTCTCCAGACTCAGAGCAGGAGATCCACTACATCCTATGGCCCCTCAAATGCTGTCTAGAGGGCATAGGGTTGCACTCTTAAGTATATAGCATTCTTAAAACAGTTTCTATTTCATTATATGTTTTATAGAATCATAGAAAAGTAGAGTTGGAAGGGGTCTACAAGGCTATTGAGTCCAACCCCCTGCTCAATTTATATCTCCAAGGAACTTTCAAGCAAAACATAGTACATTATTACTGTATGAACAGAATGCTGGACTAGATGGACCCTTGGTCTGATCCAGCATGGCTCTTGTTATGTTCTTATGCACTCATCACTTAGGTATTGATTCTGCTATTAAAACACAGGAAATATTTACGTCTGAGCTCAGCTAGAAACAGGATTCTGTGCTGGAGGGACTATTGGTCTAACCCAGTGCAGCTACAAATGGGCCATAACTTTGTCATTGCACAGTAACAGGTGTGTCACCGACTGGAACATGGCTGAAACAAATTCAGTTTAATTTAAAGAGGAGGTGGGGTTAAACAGTTTGTGCATGGCTTGCCTCCAGGTTCATTGAAAAGGCATCCTTTTAAAAAAAATGTGAGCCTACTGCTTATTATTTTTGTAAAATAAATAGCTTATCTCTGAATTACCCTGCAGCAACATGATTTCAGAGTTCTTTCAACTCTCTAGGGCACAGAATGAAAGTGGCAGCTCCCCACTGCATACAGTTGAATTCTATTTGTAATTTGCTATGGAAAGAGAGCTCACCATTTCTTGCAGAAAGTAAGTTTTAGTTTGACACTGAGGGTTTTTAAAAACAACAACAACGAGGTTAAAATAAGGAAATTTTTCCTACAAATGGTTAGCAATTCACTGCCCAACACATGCCAAATCCTTCTCTTAGGTTCAAATAAGGCACTTAATTTTGGCTCTCTGGAAGGGAAAAGAGAACTTTCCTTGGAAGAGAGCAGACAGTTTGTGTGAGAGAGTTCATGTGTGTAAGGAGTAGGGCTGAGTTAAAAACTGCTAGCAGTTTCCCATAAACATTTTCACAAGAGTCAAAAGAATCGCTTTCAATAATTCATCTGTACTCTTTGCAATGTTTGCCAATTTGTTTACACTGCCAGCAGGATACATTTTTCCCTTAGTGACCCCAGAAGCTGAGAGAAAGTTCAAGAAGACGCTGGAAGATGTGGTCCAGATGAAGCAAATGGAGGATTATTCTAATAAATGTAACTGGCTTTTGTGTCTGGCCTAGGAGGTGCAGGAGGGGAGTTTGCCCACTTCCCTTTGAAAAGGAAAGAATACTAGAAGGGGCCTTTTCTTCAAGGCAGGAAAATCCTCCAATGGGGGCTGGCCAGTGATGGGCCTTAAAGGGAGTAGTTGACACAGTTTATAATATTCACATTCATCTAAGATAGGCTTTCCCAAATCTCTCTACCCTGCCTGGTATTTATTTTTTATGGAGAGCTTGGGGGAGGTTCAGAAAAGTATCAATCCCAACAAGATGCAGACTCTCTGGGTGGGTGGTTTCTGGATATGGGTTCTATGGAATTTGCCTGTCCTAGATGATATTGCACTGCTCAGAAAGAACAGCTACATAGTCTGGCAGTGTTCCTGCAGTTAGGAATGGGCAGTTTCACTTTTTCCCACATTCAGATTTCTTACATCTCAAGTTCTTTTAAATCTCATCCTAGTGGTGTAAACGAACCTGGGGGGGGGTTTTCCCGGTTCTCCGCCGCCTCGACTCTCCGCAGCAGCGCCCCCCCGCCTCAATCTTCTGAGCGGCGCGGAGCAGTTCTCTGTGCCACTCGAGCTGCCCTCGCCGGTCCCATCACGTCACTTCCAGCACCGGAAATGACTGCGACGGGACCCTGCACAGACGCAGTACGTGGCATGGGGGTCCAGCACACCGCAGAGAGGCGAGACACTGACAGAAGAAGGTAGGCTCGTACGAGCCTCGTGTGGGCGTGAGCGGGCCGAATTTCGGTCCGCTATGCCACATGAGGCTCGATGGGACATCGGTATCTCATCCGAATGTGAAGAATTTTATTAATATTAGTACATTCTTATCAAAAAGGAACTGAAACGAAATTCTCAGCATCTGCACCAGCCAAATTCAATAGGTACAGCTATTGCCTGGAGAGGACCATGTTGTACCTGCCTGTCATATATTAGTAAATTCTTATCAAAGATTATAAAGATGAGGAGCCTGTCAGAAAGAAAGGAGGTGGCAACCCTAATCAACACATAAGGATCCAAACCAGAATTTCAAGAGCTAAATGCTCAAAGCCCTGTGCCTGAATGGACAAATCTTCCAGTTTTAGTTTCTCCCACATTTGATGTTTCTTAACCTCAAGTTCTTTTTGTCCTGACCTGAATATGGAGAAATTTGTGAATTTTGGTAAATTCTTATCAAAACTGAACTGAAACGGAATTCTCACCCACCCATCCCTATCCTGGATTCATCATCGTAATTAGAAGACCAAATGATTTTTGCAGCAAAACACACCTATTACCAGCTTCAGTTGGTATGCCAACTACACCGTTTCCTGGACAGGGATAGCCTGGCCACTGTAGTCCATGCACTGGTAATCCCACATTTAGATTACTGTAATACAGTTTATGTGGGGCTACTGTGGCGTAACCCCACAATTCAGTTCCCTGGTGTATACTGTATCTGCTTTAGTATATTTAGTGTGTCTAGAATGTTGAACTGAGTGGGTGTGATTTGTGATATCTTGGAAAGGGTGGGGGGAGGAGTATATAAGGAGTGTTTGAGTGATGTTGGAGTGAGTTAAGGCAGTTAGTGTGTTAAGTGAGAGTATTTGGAGTTATAGGGACTTAGGTTAATTATAAAGTGTTTGGGGTAGGCAGGTTTTAAGTTATTTTCTGGAACTAAGACTTTGAGAATTAAAATAAACTTATTTTTATTTTGTTTGCTACCCAAATCCTACATGTCAGCTTGGTGTTATTAACCTGCTTTACTTTTAAATCTACACACACACCTTTGTACCCACAGTATCATAAATTTAAGCTAGATCCTTAATAACCAGTATTAATCTTTTCCCTTGTTGGTAGGGGAAAGGTTTCATTTGACCCTCCCCTCAGGTTTTTAAGTGTCGATGCTTAGCCTGAGAAGGGTCTATGCACCATGGTCCTAAAGTGTAAGGGACTGTGTCGTCGCAGCTATCCTTGTACTTGGTCCAGAAGCTGATGCTGGTATAGTATGCCTCAGCCAGGATTGCTGACTGGCATGCCTGGCCACATACAGTGTTTAAGCAGCTGCACAGGCTGCCTTTTACCTACCAAGCCAGGTTCAAGGTTTTGTTGCTGGCATATAAGTTCTGGACAACTTGGGACCAGTTATCTGGTAGATTGCCTTCCCCTATATGGACCCATTCAATCACTAAGATTATTGGAGGAGGCCTTGCTGGATGTATGGCAAACCTGGAGATTGCCATTTGGCAGCAACCCGGAAACAGGCCTTCTCTGTAGTGGCAGCCACTTTGTGGAATACCCTTCCCCTTGGTATATGTGAGGTGCCAAATGTGACTTGTTCTCATCCAGGCCTTCCCTGACTGATTGTGCTGCACAGTTTGCTGATTGTTAGTTCCTAATTTAAATGTTTTATTGAGAGTGGTTTTTGTTTTGTTTAAAATGTTTTAACTGAGACATTTTATATTCTCTGTTTTAAAATATTTTAACTGTGGACATTTTATATATATATTTTTTTAATGCTGTAAACTGCTTTGATGTATCTTTTTAGATATAATTGAGTGTTCTAGAAATTCATTAAATACATGCATACATATATGAATAGGTTGGGGGGGGGAGGCATGCATGTAAAAATATCCTTCTGAGGCTCAAAAGCAGGCCTGAAGTTTAGGAGCAGCGGACTTTGCTTTAGACTCACTCCTTCTGATGAGGATGAGGATCACTTTTATATCCCAACTTTTTTTCCTCCAAGGAACCCAAGGTGGCTTGCATGATCCCCCTTCCTCTCCATTTTATCCTCACAACAACCCTGTGAGGTAGTTTGGGCTAAATGTCAGTGACTGATCCAAAGTCACCCTGTGAGCTTCATGGCCAAGTGGGTGCTAGAACCTGGATCTCCCAAACCCCAGTCCAACACTGTAAGTACTACACCACACTGGCTCCACTTTTGTCTGAAGTGGATGCACACCTGTACCAGGAACCTGAGCTCAGAAGCCAACAGGGCTACTGACCTTGCCCATTATCTCCTTATACTTAGACCCCGGAAAAAGAGAGTTGTTTGCAGGCAAGTAGTCATTTTGAAGTTTATATGAAAAGAAAGGAGC
This sequence comes from Shinisaurus crocodilurus, assembly GCA_021292165.1. Classification (NCBI taxonomy): domain Eukaryota; kingdom Metazoa; phylum Chordata; class Lepidosauria; order Squamata; family Shinisauridae; genus Shinisaurus; species Shinisaurus crocodilurus. Next base: position 225,969,164 of record CM037878.1, on the reverse strand, counting down.
AGGCCCCTGGAAGTTTGCACAAGATGTTAACAGTTATTGGCAAAGGACTCCTTTGGGGTTTCAGAGTGAGCGTAATGTAGCTTGCTTAAAAAACAACAACAACAACAGCAACAAAACAATTGCCATCACTATGCAGACTAAGCTTTTTTTAAAAAAAAATCTGTGGCTTTGCAATGTCATCAGTGTTCACTCCACGATACCAAAGAAGCACATATGTCATAGTGAAGGGGAAAGAAGTCCTTTTTAAAAAATGGTGCAACCCAATAGCAGATTGGGGAAATTAAAAACAGCACGAAAAGGTGAGAGGCTGAGAGTTTGGGAATGTTTTCTGCATCCCTCAAGAATGCATGTTTTGCATCAAACTTGTTTGAGAGTAAAAATTCAGCTCCACTCTAATTTTTCAGTGCTCTGGAAAAATTGCAGACAGCAGCTTATGTCAAAAATATAGCATTCACTGCTCTGTTGTGTGTGTGTGTTTTTGTGGGGGGGGGGGTTGTTTGTTTTTTAGACAGTTTTTTTAGGTTCCTTTGCAGAAGCAAAGCCATTAGAGGCTCAGTCATGTAGCAGTTTGCGGAAACATTCATTTCTTATAGTCATCATAAAAGTCTCCTCTGCCCACTTAACAGACAACACACAGAGAACACTGTATTCTCAATAGCTTTATTACTCTTCATTCTCTGAAATTCTCACTGCTTTGCCTTCCAAAAAGAGATGGGAGAACACAGTCCTTAAATTACGGGATGTGTGACGAATCTGCTCAGACCAGTTTTTTTATGGATCTCTTCAGTCCACAACCAGTGGAAACTGACAAGGACTGGATAGCATTTTTGCATCCAAAAATCTGTACATTTAGGACTAGCAAATGTGTTCTGCAGAACAACCCCTCCCCAAACATACAATGAAATGCACAGTTTTGAAAGAAAGAAAAAAGGAAGATGCATAAATGCTCAAAGAAAAATATACATTTTAAAAGTATGTATAAACACACTCTAGTCAATTGGGTGGATGCATACAAAAAGCGTATAATTTGAAAAATGCACACACACAAAAATGCACATTTTTAATTTTAAAAAAGTACGCAAAAAAACCTGTTCAGATTTATGTAAGCAAAATCATTTGCACAATTCTGTATGCATTTATGTCTGCATAAAACACTGCCACGGGATGGACTCAGTGGTGAAAAGTGGCAGAAATCCATGGAATCAGACATGGCACATCTGTCCATTCCTGCTTAAATTGGGTAAAACAGGCAGATTGCTTATCACTCCACAGAGGCTAACTCATCACAAGAAGAAAATGGAATATTAGAAGTCAAATGAAAAACAGCAGCCTATATTGGAATAACCATCAAATAACATAAAAATATGTACATTAAGGAAGGGTGAGAAGAAATAGGTTAAATATGTGTAGAGATTTTGTCTTGGACAGATGGAGGAGGAGGAGGAGGAGGAGGAGGAGGAGGAGGAGGGGATGTGAATTCTATGGGAGTTACTCCCAGATAAGCAGGTATAGGATTTCAGCCTAAAATTATTTACAAAATGATTGTCTAGTGAAAACATATGAAGTGTTATATCATAACAAAAAATTGCTACAAAAATAAAACCAGCTGTGCAAATACAAAAGAAATAAATCTCAGCAGCAACTGTCAAAAACAAAACCAGCTAGCCAAAGTCAGGGGAAGCTCTCCCAAACAGCCAATTTTAATGAATTAACAGTGCAATCCAATATGGCTGCCTACTAGGGGTGGGCGATCTGCCCACCACCTGACTCACGGAGCGCTCGGCAAGCGCTGCCGCTGCACCTGCTGAGTTGGGCCGAAAGCGAGTGCCAGCTGAGGCACTTGCCGGACTTCCGGGTTCCCAGTGCTACGTTGTTTACATCGAAAATGGCATAAGTTACATTAAAAGAGGTCGCAATTTGCGTAACTTGCGTAACTTGCTGCCGTTTGTAACTATATCTTATGCCATTTTCTACATAAATAACATAGCGCCAGGAACCCGGAAGTCACTTCCCGGGTTCGGCTCACGAGAATGCGAGTCAAGCCGGAGAAGCAGGTAGGGAGAGCAGAGCTCGGAGGGGTTGAGCCTGGTGAGTTCACTGGACTTCCACTCCCCAATCAAGCTCCATACACATCCCTACCTGTAACACTCTGAACTCGGAGGATTAGGAGCATCCAATCCAGGGTGGGAGGAGTGCTGAGGATAAGATATCCTCCGCACATCCCTCGCACTCAAAAACCTCTAGATGACTGATTGTGGCTGTCTAGAGGTTTTTCTTCTTCTCGTGAGGAGAAGAGGCTGAGGCACTACCTGGATTCTTTGTAGGATGGCGGCATCTCACTTCTCACTTCTCTGCCCCCAGGAATGTCCCCCCCATGCCAGAACCAAAGATGGAAGAGCATCTTCGGTTCCCCTGCAATTCCCTTCTAGCACGGAAAGAACCATGCCAGCAACAAGGTGGAGGGAGGCGTGCGCCCTGAGGACCTGTGACCTCATAAGGAATTTACAGAGGTTGCAGCGCTTTCTAAGGAACATCCTAAGTCCCTGCAGACAAAGTCGGAGGGGCATAGGATTGCACCCTAAATGATGAAAATAAATAATATGGGTATTTTGAAAAGCAAGCTTCTCTTGACAGGGACTTTCAAAGATTGGGTACCACTCCCAAGAAGATTCAGTTCCATGTACCCAGCAAACTCATTTCCTAAAATACAGGTTTGCTATTACATGTAATTTAATACTACTTATTCATGTAGCATAAGTATTAGCCTTATACTTGGGGAGGCTGCTTTTTATTGGGATCCCACCATGCAGGGAAGGAGGGAGGGTAACATTTCCTTCCACTGTTGTGATTTTACCAATAACTACCCTTCCCATGGGCCTTCCCCTGGAGAAAAAATACTGGTGCCAATATTGTGGAATATTCCAATTGCGGAATGCTCTCCCCAGTGAGGTCTGCCTGGCACTCTTTATTTCAGGTGCCAAGTTAAGAGGGAATAGAGGGAGTTGCTGTACTCCCAGGCATTTGACAACACATGATGGGCCTTCTTAATTCAGCTGTTTTATCAGATTCTGTTATTTTATTGTTAATGGTTTTTAGCTGCTTCAAATTGTTTTATATGTGTATGTGTGTGGTTTACAGTGCAGTCCTATGGCTGCTAGACAGCATCTAGATGGCCATAGGATTTTTCGAAGTCCCAGCTCCGACCCTGGAAACTCACTCTGAGGTCAGAGCTGCGACCCTGAATGTGGAGCGCCTTCCCCCACCACCACCTCGCAGCTCACGCGGAAAGGAACCACACCAGCTGCTTCTCCGAGGTTCCAAATGCGACCTTGGAGAAGGGGTTTTGTGGGTATTCTGGGGGGCGGGGCAGGGAGGAGACCGACGCTACCACGATAGGAGGTATCCTGGTGGTGCCTCAGCCTCCTCCCTCCCCCTCCAAAGCACTGCACTAGGCGGCCAAAATGGGCTGCCTAAGTAACATGGCGTAGTGGTTAGGGTGTTGGCCTGGGACTCGGGAGATCCGGGTTCTAGTCCCCGCTCGGCCATGAAACTCACTGGGTGACTTTGGGCCAGTCACTGACTCTCAGCCTAACCTACCTCACAGGGTTAAAATGTGAGGATAAAATGGAGAGGAGGAGGAGGATTATGTAAGCCGCGTTGGGTTCCTTGCAGGAAAAAAGGCGGGGTATAAATATAATAAATAAATAAATATAATGCAGGGTGACCTCCTCTGCGCTCCTCCCACCCTGCATAGGATGCCTGTAATCGTCTGAGTTTGGTGGGCATCCGGATTGGATTGTGCCCTTAATCCCTCTTGTGAAGTCACTTTGAAACTTTTTTTTTAAAAAAGAAAGTTGTCTGATAATATTAACAACAACAACAACAACAACAACAACAACAACAACAACATGGTGGCTGGGGATGGAACTATTAAGCCTCCATTCCCTGTGTGTGTGGGCGGGTGTGGGCTGTCCCAATAAAAAAATATGAGTGAGTGTGCAAACACCTTTTTCTCATAATAAACTAATCTTTTATCTTTTTAAACTAAGCTTGTTATGTGGGATTGTGTGCTTTTAGTCACAAATCTAATTTATTTATACTCATTGAGCAGGGCTTTTTAAGGACCTATCTCTGGAAGATTTTAATTCAAAAAGTAATATTTTCCTACCAAAGTTGCGGACCCTAATTTGAAGCTCTACACCCTTTGTCCCAAATCCCATCCCTTTGTATTTAATTTGTTTTCTTTGTGGACTGTGAGCCTATGAACAATGTTTTAATCATTGTTTAGCTAACTACAGGTGTTGAACAATTATTATTATTTCATACCAGATAGGATTCTAATTTTGGAAAGAGCCTTGTCTTGTCACTCACATTCAGCACAAATTAATGCAGCTCTCTACAGAGGATTATACAGCCACATTTTTTTTCAAGTCTTGAACAAAATTATAAATAGAACATAACTTTTAAATAACTGCTCCATGGAGCTGTTGCAACATGCATCTGTTCCACGCTTGCAGAATGTTAAAGAATAATATTAAAATGAATATTACTTACATAAAACTTAGCGTAACCCCTCCTCTAGGACTATTTCTGAGCTGAAGAGTCTAAAATATATGTTTGATGGTTAGGCACCGTATATTTTAAACGTATCTATTTGTCTAAGAAATAAGACATTTTGAGGAATGTTTAACACAACTGATGTTCATAGAGGATCTTTCCTAAGTTACCTGGCACAGATGTTTCTATAATTGTGATACATTTGGTAAATTTAATGTTCAATCGGGCTCAAAATTCCTCATTTCATACTTGGAGCAGAGGTACCTTCAAACCTGCCTTAGCTACAAAGCCTTTAATAATGGTTGACTTTCCTTTTGTTATTTTTCCCAACATAAACCTGCAGTCTGCTTGTCTGTAATGCAAATACACCTACCCATTTTCATATTTTAAAATGTTAAATATTTATCCGTTGGAATTCTGAATTTAACTATTCCCGAATAATGAGGAAATAGGGACAGAATCTAAATGGGGTGCTTATACCCCACCCACCCCGATTATCTTACACCCACACCAATTTCATTGTGCAAGCAGCCCACGTGTGCAGCAGGAATTTAGTGCTTCTGGGACAACCCCAAATGAGCAGAAACACTTGTTTCTGGAAGGAGACAGGTTGGCGGAGCTCACATAAGGGAGCTCCAGCAACCTGCCTCCTTCCAGAAGAAATAAGCATGTCCATTCATGTCAGGGCTGCCCTTAGGAAGTGCCAAATCTCCCTTTCATAAGCGGTGGGTCCCACTTGCACAGTGGAATTGGCAGGACCCGCTGCTTACAGAAGGGAATTGGTGGAGTGCAAAGGAATCAGTGAGGGCATACATTCCCCATTGGATTCTGCCCTAGATTTCCAGATATTAGCATCTAGAGTTTATGAAAATGTCAATTTTATCATAACAATTCATAACAATGTACTAGATGTCTGCATGTGTGTTGAATGTCTGTCAGCCCACATTACTCCTCTTTTTACTCCACTGGAACTACCTCACTGACATGTGTAGGAAAGGCGTCATTAGAAAGCTAAGAAGGGTAGTAAGTACTAGGGATGCATGAAAATTTGGTTTCAGTTTGCAGATCACTCAGAAATGCCCCATTTGCAATCCCAAACTCGTTTATTCCGAAAAAGTTCACAAATTCCTAAACTTGCATTTGTATTTGCAAAAGATGTACTTGAAAAATGCACAACTTCCTCAAAATGCACGGCTTTCTCAAAATGCACAACTTTTTAACCCCCCACACTTTAGTGTACGTATGTGGCAAATTTGCACAATTTCAGAAATTTGCACAAAGCCAGGGGTTTTTTGCACAACTTTAACATCTGATTGCTGTTCATTTGGTGCAATGTTTGTATTTGCACAAAGCAAACAGCAATCACAAAGTGCAAATCGAGGAGAAACGAGCCATGAACTGATGGAAGCTTGAACATCGCTCATTTGCCCATCCCTGTGAATATCCTTAAAATGCCCCACCCAATCAAAAACAAGCTCTCAGTGAAGAATGGAAGGCAGTGTGACATTCCCAGCAAGTAGGCACATCTGTGCTGTGCCATATTTGCATATTTGGACAGGTGCAATTACAGCAGCCAATACACCAGCCTTCCCCAAACTGGTGTCCTGTTCTGGATCAAACAGAAGCCCACGGGTCTCAGTACAAGGCAAGGGACAAGGCAGGCTGGAAGTTGTAGCAACCAGGAGAGCTCCTACTGATTAACTTGCTGCAATGCATCTGAGACAAAATTGAAGCCTTTTATGCTACAGTTCCAGACCCCACCCTTTTCAACAAAATGGAAGCCTTAAAGGGACAAGTCTCTGCCTTGTAGCCTACCATTCCTTCATCTCTCCAAGGGCTCATGCATGGCACACTGCTGACGTTGATGCATCAGCTCCATGGAATGTGGGGCTTTTGTAGAAGGGGGTGCTGGTCTGGTGCTGCAGCTAGGCTTGAAGGTCTCAAGCTCGGGGGTCTCTGGGAAGCACATATGTCTCTCACATTGCACATAATGGCTGACCACATTGCAGTCTGCTTGACACTACTCACAGTGGCCAAGAACTGGTGGGAAAGTGTCCATTATGCACTATAAGAATCTTTTATCTGCACAGATGGATTTTGCTGCATAATTTTAAGACAGTCTGATACAAGTTAGCATATTAGAATGTCACCCAAAGCCCAATACTATGTTACCCGAGCTATCTGCCTCTCAGGCTGTCTGTTTTATGAAGAATGTAATGACAGATAAAGGACACATGCTGATGCTAACTGATCGTTATAAACATCAGCCTTTTCTTGTAATGATGTTAAACATTGGCTAGATTAAATGATGCACAGCTTCAAACCAATGACAACCAATCAATATACCTCAATGCCTGTCTAGCCATTTTGTCACACAGAGAAATTAAACTCATTCACTTTCAATAACTGAGTAAATGCTAAGTGTCATAAGGATTAATTGATATTTGAAAAGACCTATATAAATATAGTTATCAATCCAGCTTGGGCCACTATCCCAATGCTGCTTAAAAGAAATGAAGACAATTCGTCATGGTTTCTTGATTGACATAGCCTGAAATTATCAGCTTTGGGGTATTCACGATGCATAAACCCAGTTGGCTTAAAGCACACAAAACCAGACATTGTATGTTAGTTTATGGTTTTAAGAAATGCACCAACCTATGAATTACAGACAGGGATGTCTGTGGGAAGAGGTGTGATGAACAGGTATGAAGGTTCTATGTGTCTTTAGGTGGGGTTATACTCCATGTAAAGGACAAGGTGAGTAGCCTTGAGATACTCCTGGATTCTGTATTGCTACTGGAGTCTCAGGTGGAAGCAGTGACCAGGAATGTCTTTCACCACAAGTGAACTGGCTGCAATCACATCAAGGACTTGGCCCTCTAGGCTATTAGAATATACAGTCTACATGGTATGTCTCTAAAGACAGCTAGGAAAGTGCATGATCACCGTTTGACTGGAGCAAGCCACAGGGTGTATGTTACTCCTATTTTGGCTCAGTTGCACTGGCTTCAGGATTTTAAGTGCTATTGATGATAAAGGCCCTTCACCATCCTGGGCCTGTGTACAAGGGGTGTTCACCAATCACAAGATTTGACTCCAGAACCTGATTTGACACTTCAGAAAATGCCCTGATTCTCTTTGAACTTAACCTGAGATTCAGAAATCAGGGGATTGGGGCATCCCATTGACTATCATGGGAAATAAAAAAAAACCCAGCTATAACCTTTTTCCTGTTTGTTAGGAACAGTTTTAGAAAGTTTATGTGGTAGAGGAGTGCTCAAATTTGGGAGTGTGTATGAGTGATTTCCTTTCCCTTCCCTCCCTACCACTAGCCTATCCCAGTTGCTGGCCCACAATGCTGTCCTACTAGACTCTGATACAATCTAATAGTGAAGTGTATAGTGGAGTGTAATAGTGGGATGGGTGAGAATTTCATTCCAGAACTGATTTGGCCATCCCTATGTAGGGATGTGCGTGGAGCTCATTTGGGGGGGTGGAAGTTCACCATACTCACCGGGCTCAACCCCCTGAGCTCTACCTTTCCCCCGGCTCGACTCGCGTTCTCGTGAGCCGAGCCAGGGAAGTGGCTTCCAGTTTCCGGCGTTATGTTGTTTATGTAGAAAATGGAGTAAGATACATTAAAAACGGCTGCCATTTGTGTAATTTGCACAAATTGCAGCTGTTTTTAAAGTATTTTATGCTATTTTCTACATAAACAATGTCGAGCCGGGGACCTGGAAGTCCAGTGAACTCCTTGGCTGGCACTCTGCTCTGCTCTGCTCAGCTAGCGGCGGGAGTGCTCAGTTCACGTGCCGTAAGTCAAGTGCTGGGTGGATCGCCCACCCCTACGTCCCTAGAAATTAACTCATGATCAGTGCAAATGGATTCTCAGTGCCCTTTGACAGCTAGAAGACTGATATTACATCATTAGAAGGATAAATGCTCACCTCCTATAACTGCGATGGATTGAAGACCTAATGATGCTTTCAACATTTGAATGGATGGCATATAGATACCACTCTTAAATGGATACACATATGGATATTTGGTCTGCTTTTGTTGAAGTTTATGTATAATTTTTAGAAAGCTGTATTTTCACATGCACACATTTCATATGTATGTATTGAAACTGATATATTCAAATCAGTTACATTTTTTCTTTTTTTCTTTATAGGATTTCATAGGATCATAGAGTTGGAAGGAGCCTACAAGGCTATCGAGTCCAACCTTCTGCTCAATGCAGGAAACTAGAGGAGGGGTCTCCCATCCAAGTAATAACCAGGCCTGACCCTGCTTAGCTTTCCACACTCAGACAAGCTGAGCCACAGGCCTGTGATTATGATTTTGTTTTGTTGAAATTTTATATAATAATTAGGGGGCGAAGAAAAAAAAAGGAGGATTCAGGACAAGCGGCTTCGTAGCCATTCCCGACACCCCACGATGAAGTTGCTCTAACGCAGTGTTCTCCAACCTTGGGTCCCCAGATGTTTTTGGCCTACAACTCCCAGCATGCCCCAGCCAGGCCTAGGGATGTCCGCGAATCTCAATTGGGATAGAAGTGGGGGCGAACTTGCACCCCCTCGACCCCCCCAAGCCCCATGGCACTTGCCTTTTCCCCGGCTCAGCACATCTCCCCGGAAAGGAGCTGGGGAGAGGTACTTCCGGTTCCCCGGTGCTGCGGTTTTAGCGTAAATACCATAGAAAAAGACCTTAAAACGGCCGTGTGGCCATTTTAAGGTGGTTTTCTATTATATTTACCTGAAAAAAGCAGTGCCGGGGTCCTGTTGCGTCAGTTCCTGGCACAGTGCTGGGACCTGTCGCGTCACTTCCGGTGTCCCCGGCGTGTCCGAAGAGAGCCTCGGTGTCACTGCGAGAAGACTCGAGCTGCAGGGGTGCTCGCCGAGCACAAGTTGAGCACCCCTTAAGGTACGCATACATCACTATTTAGGACAGATAAAAGGAAGTATTTCTTCACAGAGCACATAGTTAAACTATGGAATTCACTTCCACAAGATGTAATGATGGGCAGTTTGGATGGTTTTAAAAGGGGATTGGACAAATTCATGGAGCATAAGGCTGTCAATGGCTGCTTGTCCTGATGGCTAAATGCTACCTCCAGTATCAGAGGAAGTATGCCTACATATAGAGGTGTTCACGTACCGGGGGGGGGTGTCCTGCCTATCCGAAACCTCGACTCTCCGCAGCAGCGGGGCCCCCGTCTCGATTTTCTGAGCAGCGCGGAGCATTTCTCCACGCCTCTTGAGCCCGCTGCGCTGGCCGTGCTGGTCCCGGAAGTGACGCGATGGGACCCTGCGCAAGCGCGCTGGGCCAAAATATGCAGCGCAGGGTTTTGAAGTCCAAAACATCTGGATATCTACCTTCTGCACAGCCCTGCTTCAGGGGGCAGTGTGTGTGTGTCCTAAGGAATGCAAAGCCAGAAGCAAGGGAATGTGGTAGCAGCTGGCTCTGTGCCTTCTTTTCCTTTTGCATGGTGGTTCCTCCCCTGCCCCCTTTCTCCTTCTTCCCCATTTCCCTTCCCAAGAACTCTGCAAAAGAGAGTTGTTGCAGTGGAATTCATTTTTAGGATGGAAAAATGTGGTGTAATATTCTAACCTTTAAAGTCATTTCTGTACAGGAAGGAGAGGTTTAAAAAATGGAAGGCCTTTTTCACAGAGTGCTTAACTCTATGAAAAATGGTGGATGGAGGAATAAAAATGCACTTGAAACAGAACACTTCTGTTCACTACAGGCACAAGAATAGCCGGGCACTTGAAATTGATTGTAGTACATATGCTTTCCTTCATGGCCATCAGTTGATTAAAAAAAAAAATCCATACACTTTTAAAACTACATTTCTCTCTTTTTTACACATCCATATCAACAGTAGGAGAGAGGCACAAAAGTCCTTTAAGGGGGACATATGATAACCTAACATATAGATGAATGTCACATTAACAGGTCCTTCGGATTAAATCTCTGAGATGGGAAAATCCATGAGACATCACTGTCATCAATCATTGTTTTAATATCATACTTTCACTGAAGTGACCGACAATGTTAAAATTCTCATATGATGTTGCCTTTGTGGTCCTGTTTCATTAGAATGGATATGGATGAGGTCTCATTAGCTGTGTTGACTTGGATGGAATCATCATACATACTAATAGTAATCTCACTTTGCATACCATTCTCTTATGTAGCCAAAAAGTGGCATCACTCACTCACAAGAGGGAAATATCAATATGCATGTGGCAACCCTGAAGTTTGCAAAGCTACCGCCCCCAAAAAATTAGACCAATAAAAACTATCAAGAACCCCAGTCTCGTGGGCACAGAATGCTGATTAGTAGTTTGGTGAGCGTATCAGAAAAAATGGGGAGAAGAGAGAACTGAATGGAGCAAATGTAACCCTAAACAGAAGCACTTCATACAGCAACATTTTGTTGCAGGCCCCACTTGTACATATTACAGCTGACTACAACTTAGTGTTCTCTGGTGGGGGAGAAGGAGATCCTGCTACTTGACATAATATAGATTATTATGATATAATTTATTTTTTAATCCTTCATGAATATTAAAGGATAAGGTTTTAAAACCCTGATTTATCTAAACATTTATGCTGGTGCACTTGTTCCTTTGCATTGTAGCTGCTGCAAATCCAGCATGATGCCATACTTTATTAGACTGTGCAGGATTGTTGGTTTCCTCTCTCCTATATAGGGATGGGGAAGAGAAAAGATTTTCACCTAAACTTATAATGGTGTTATGGTGATGCTTTCTGTGAGACAAATTACATGCACTGCTTTTCTTATGCTTTCTCTCCACTGCAATAGACATGGAGATACACCAAAGCAAGAAAAAACTTTCAGGTGCTTTGTTAGTTATCCACAGTCTGCTTCTGGGTAATATAAATACCTTGAGTAACATAAACATCTTACAATGGGGCTTACTTCTGAGTAGATATGTACAGAATTGCACTGTTGGTTTTTGTCACAGCTTTGATATTTCACTGTAGCTGCAGTCTCCGTACCAATCTTATTAATCTTCTATGCTGGAATTGATAGAATTGGGCACTAGCATGTGTGTATATAGACAAATGCACACTCAATAGATCTACCATGACCTTCAATAAAGAGTCGAGAAGCTGTCACTGAACTAGGTCACTTTTGAAACTCAGATTACAGAAGGTATCTAAATGTGAAGTGTTATCATTTTAAGCCAAAAAGTGACAAAGGCTGTAATGATCCTATTATATTTTACTTTCTGTCATGAAACATAGCTCAGGAAAATAATTTTAATCAAATTGGTTACACAAAATAGTTGGAATGGAGCTGAAGGTAACCAATGAGTTGTGAATGGCAAAGAATCAAGTTTGGAATCAAACTGTCAGGGCCATACTCCCCCTCCAAGAAGATCTAACCAAAACACTTTATTAATACAGAGGCCAGCCTAGCAAACTGGCTTTGAATTACAAAGAAGTGATCAGCATAGTCAATCACAAGGTGACAAGCTTAGTTAGAACACTAGCCATTAAGGAAGATTGCCCTATTGTTGAGCAGTTGATTCCAAACTAAGAACCTCTTCTCCCTTCCAGACTCAAACTACCTACATCCACTGCCTCCTAAGGTGGGTCCTTATTCTTAAAAGACAATCTCTTAGAACACCTGACATTTGTCAGCTGTTCCCTCCTCCTTAGCTGACATCTGACCCTGGGGTTAGTGATGCTTGATTCACCCTCCTCCTGATCAGAGAGCTTAGACTGCTTTCCCATGGAATTTAACACCGATTATTCCTCCCTGCCTGTGGCGTTTATCTACAAGGGATGCTGGCCTTGAAGATTCAGGTGCCTCTCCCTCCCTTCCAATTTCTCCTCCTCCCCCTCTTCCTCAGAATCTGTTCCCAGATCCTCCACTGTAGGAAGAGTGGGCCCAATCCCTACACTGGCATTCTTGGGCATCTTCTGGAGCACCAGGACATACTATTGACACCCATCCTGCCCTACCAATACAAAACAAAAAACCTGGCCCTCTGAGTAGTACTGAGTGCTTGAATCTGGGTACCACATTAATTTCCCACAATGCCTCTGAAGTAATATCACTCTGGGGCATTGTGGGGAATTAAAATGGTGGCTAGACACACCCATTCAGTGTTGTTTGTAGCACTGCTCAGAACACTGTTGCCTGCTGCTACCAGGTGAGCTTGAGGAGGCCCATCAACAGACTTGTCCAGGACCCTTTCAAAACTGGAGCCTGCCATGGCAGATGCACTGTACTCATCCTCCAATATAAGCAAACAGGAGTCTGGTGAAGTTGTAATTCACCAGCAGATCAAATCTATCAAAATGTATACAATATTTATTTGTTTTTAATTCCAAATCATGGACTGTATCCAAAGGCATCATTCCACTAGCACAAATGACACTGCGCTAGCAGAAACCAAGTTCCAAACTATGGGCAAGGGGAGAAATCCAACTAAATTTCTGCTTGCACAACCATTTGCTGATTGCAGGTTTACAAACTGGTTCACTGGCATTTGCACAACCACTTGTGCAACAGGAAAAGGCAGCAGAGTTCCACTAGCACAACAATTTCTTCCACTAACGTTATGTTGGATTTAGGTCAATAACACCCTTTTGGGTACACAGACTTCATCCATCTGCCTCTTGAAGCCTGCTTGGATCCTCACTGCTGGACTGGGGCACATATGAAAGCTAAATTATTATAGTTAAATTGGGGAAAATTGCCATCTGTATATTCTTCTAATGGGAATTCGTGATTCACAAGAACAGTAAATTGTTCCTAACATGTTGTGTACTGATATACATTAAAAGGAAGCAAAAATAATAATAGTTCTGTTCAACCTACCCTTACAGTGAGGTTAAAAATAGAATCAGTGCTAATACAGGGGAAAGAGATAGGTATGAACATTGCTAAATAGGGAGGAATATTATTTATTTGTACAATATTTAAACCCCACCTACTAATTGGAGTTCTTGAGGGTTTCCCCCCCCCTGTTATATTAAGTATGGATGTGTGTGTGTGTGTGTGTGTGTGTGCAAAGTTGCTTTTTTTGCAGTGCGAAACAACACATACAATCAATAAATAATAAAAAGAATAATAAATGAAATTCATTGCCCCTTACTAGGTGAGTGTCTCTCCTGACTCACAACTGTATGACACACTGGGGGAGTTCAGGTGTTTACAACTGTCCCTGCAATTTTCAGATGTTACATTGTTACTTCTGCTGGACTGCATAAAGCCTTGAAGAACTACTTATACTCTGGAAATAGCTACCAAATGCAGCCAGATGTTAGAGCCCCTCAGAGGGCATGGCAAACCTGGACTAGCTCCTGGCTCCTGACAGCAGACGCAAATGGCACTGGTAGAGAGGTGATTAGTGTTTGTAAGTCTCCCTTTGTCCTATAAAACATTTAGTCTGTAAGTGCTAATCAGATGTTTTCTGGTGAACACACTTTATAGTGTGAAATGCATCTAAAGACAGATCAATCCGCTTTTTTCCCTTCAAACTGCTAGCAGTTATCGCCACTGGAGGGGAAAAAATATAATCTTCCAGGCTTATTTCACTTCAGAAACAAGTCATATAGTAGGGAAACAGCTATAAAAAATTAAAATCAGTCACAACCACCTTTAAATATAATACAGGGAAATGTTTGTCTTTTCTGGGGAGAAATAAAGAAGAAGAAGAATGCCATTTCAAAACAGCTACAACCAACGTTATTAAAACTGTCCTCTCTAGAGATCTGAGAAATGTAGTAATTGTCACATACAAACCACACAAAAATAGGGATAATTGGGGGAACTTATTTCATAGAAGCAAACAGCATTTCAGGGGAGGAGGGAGAGACTATAAATACATTCTAGTGTAATGCAACTGGATTGCATTACCAAGCACAGAATATAACTGTTTAAACCATTGCAAATATTTGATTTAAGGAACCAGAAAAGACACCCCCACTGAGAAATACACATAAGTTAAGCTATGGGCAACCCTAGGGGCAGCTCCTGGTCCAACTTGGTAACCATCATCTGACCCACGGAGCTTGATTTGAATGTCTGAAGATTGCTCCTCCCCCACTTCATCTTGGGATTCTGAACATGCAGACAATAGGACTTCACCATCAACTCTCCCCTCCACAACCTGCTTTTTTTGTAACAACTTGCCTAATAAAGAGATCTGGAGATTTTGAAAGCTTGCACATTTTTGGCTATCATTTGATTGACATAATAAAAGCATTTACATAACTATGGATTTTGGAATGTTTCTTATGGTCAACACAGCTACCTTTGCTTTTTTATGGGTGTGACATAATTCAAACAAACACTTCAAAGATTCAACCCTATAGCAAATCCTCTCATGTAATGCAGGTTCTTCTCATTAGCTGTGTGAATTATTTCCCCAGATAATTGCTTTGGAGTTGACTCATAGGACGATTTTGACATTATGGCAGAAAGGTGAAGCTATGCCAGGGTTGCTATTTTGCTGACATTATCATTTTGTCACCACTTGGGACCTTGCTCTGTACCTGTTGTATTTCCCCCCTCTCCAATAGAAGAGAAATTGTGATCTCACTTGGATTTGTGATTCTGATGATACACAGTGTGGTCATATGATTCTGATGATGCACAGACTTTCATGATTTCATGAAAGTCAGCTACTTGTGTATTTCTGGAATTCATTAAGAAATCCATTCTCTGTTCTGTGCCTCAGTAATCATAGCATACTTGACAGTTTCCATCAAGGCACTCCAAACTCATCTGGCTTCTTCACTCCCTGACATAACCTGACTTCTGGTTTCATCAGCCCATCCTGTTGCACATCAGTTCTACTTGCCTGCAAGCTTTTTCTTCTTCTTCTTCTACATTACCCGAATTCCTGCGCACACACTGCATCAATCTTGCTGCTAAAGTGGCTCATATATTTTCCATGTCTTGTTTCCTGTAATCTACCTAGGTCCAGGATAACATGGGTGAGAATTTTGTTTCAGTCCAATTTTGATATAAATTTAAAATTCACAAAGTTCTCCATATTTGGAACAAAAAGAACTTGATTTAAAAAAAAAGAAAAAAGAACGAACATGGGAGAAACCAAAACTGACAGATTCTTCCCTCAAGTCAGAGGGCTTTGAGTGCTTAGCTCTTAAAAGTCTGGGTTTGGATCCCTGAGAATTACACCATGTTAGTGCTGACTTAGGCTTGCCGCTAGGGATGTGCCACGAACCTGTGGGGGGCTTGCCTCTTCGCTGGCATGCCTCTCCGCAGGGGCGGCCCCCCTGCCTCGATCTTCTGAGCAGCGCAGAGCAGTTCTCCATGCCGCTCGAGTCGCCGGCACTGGTCCCGTCACGTCACATCCAGCCCCGGAAGTGACACAACGGGGACTCTGCACAGGCGCAATATGTCACGCGGAGGTCCAGCGTGCCTGCACAGGGTCCCATCACGTCATGTGATGTGACGGGACTGGAGCAGGTGGCGCGGGCTGCTCGCCGTGGAGAGGTGAGCCGCCGCTGGACAAGGTAGGCCCGTAGGCCCGCACGAGCACCACACAGATGTGAGCGGGGCCGATTTTGGCTTGCTATGCCCGCGCGGGGCGCATGGTTACATCCCTAGATTGCCGCCTCTTTTTTTCAGAGAGGCTCCTCAACCTTAATAGCTATATGACAGGCAGGTACAGCATGGTCCTCCCGATGCCAGGAATTGCTGTATCTGTTGAATTTGGCTGGTGCAGATGGGTGAAAGTTTCATTTCAGTTCATTTTTATAAGAATTTACCAAAATTCACGAAGTTCTTCAAATTCTGGAGAGAAAGAACTTGGGATTTAAAAAAAATAATGAATGTGGAAGAAAGCACAACAGACAGATTTGCCCATCCCTAGCACTCTGCACTAAACTCACTCCTAAACTACAGTAGTTTATGTCTTTTCCATTTCTTGCTCCTTATCATCTACCAGAATCTAGGATGGTTGCTTAATGTTGATCCTCATTCCAGGCTCTGTCAGAAATCTGGGCCTACTCAGATACACTGTAGCCTCACAGAGGCCACACAAAGTGAACATTACATAACAACAACAGTTATATACAGGGCATATCTTCACACAACCCAGTTTGATCTAAGTGAAATTGCTTTGAATTGATTTTATTTTAATTGTTGTTTTAATGAATTTTATTCACTACCCTGTGATTTCATAGTGAAGGGTATACATATTTTAAATAAATAACTAATTGTTATTTTATTTTGAGATTATGTTCACAATGGCCTATATCAGGATAAAAAAAAAAAAACACTCCATGAATATTGACAGATTACAGTTTGAATGCAAATCCTTGCTAGTACATGTGTATGGACCTGTGTGTTGGGAAATGTAACTGAGAATCAGCCCTCACTGAAGGACAGCTGACAAGGTTAACTCAGTGCTGAAGAGCTGAGCTGATACAGTATTGATAGTTCTGAGACTGGTGAAGCCAAGTAGCTAACTGAACACTGGTCAAATCTGACTAGTAACAATTAACCAGTCAGCAACCTGGCAAATATCTTGCCCATTAGGGTTCCCCCCATAAGCTAACTTATGAAACACTTTTATAAGTAGGGATGGGCACTGAGCCCAGCACTCAACTCATGGGGCACTCGGGGAGCACCCCTGCTGAGCGAGCAGAGCAGAGCCTCCAGTGAGTGCCTCAGCCGGTGCTCGCCAGACTTCTGGGTCCCGGGCTCTATGCCGTTTACGTTAAAAATGGTGTAGTATATGTTAAAAACGGCTGCAATTTGCATAAATTGCAGCCGTTTTTAATGAATACTACACCATTTTCTATGTAAACGGCATATATTACGTCAGTTTCTACGTAGAAAATATAGCACCCGGAACCCAGAAGTAGCTTTCCCTGGCTCTGCTTGCGAGAATGTGAGCCTAGCCGTGGAAAGATAAGCCGAGCAGAGCTCGGGGGGTGGGTGGGTCCAAGCCCGGCAAGTTCACCGAGCTTCCTCCCCCCTATCAAGCTCCATGCACAACTCTGTTTATAAGGACATAAAGCCAAGGTAGCAATACTTAAAGTATTTCCCTTTCCACTTTAAGGGTGCAATTCTATTCATATTTAGACAGAAAAAAGTTCTACAACTCCCAGCATCCCCCAGCCAGCATGTTTAGCTGCTATAGGATTACACTGCCCCAGTATTGTGATTAAGGAAGATAAAGAAAACAATTTATTTATTTATTTATTATAATTATGAATCACCCATCTGGCCAGACATCCGGCCACTCTGAGCGATGTACAGTCCAATAAAATACAAGGGTGGGGGGAACATACACACACAGTATAAAACACAATTAAAAACAGTACAAAACTTAAAAATCCTAACCCACCCCATATTCCCACCTGAAAAGCCACTTTTTTAATGCCCGGCAGAAGCTAATCAAGGAAGGGGCATGGCGGAGGTCACTGGGGAGAGAGTTCCATAAATTGGGGGCTGCCACAGAAAAGGCCCTCCTCCTAGTCCCCACCAGCCTGGTTTCTCTGGCTAATGGGACAGGGAGAAGGCCGTCTGTGGCAGATCTTGTTGAGCAGCCTACTTGATGTTGCTGGAGGCGCTCCTTGAGATAAACTGGACCGGAGCCATACAGGGTTTTAAAGGTCAACGCCAACAGGTGTCACCTGTGAGCCGGGCGGCGTTGTATCATTGAATTCGGCTCGGCAAACAACTGGTAGCCAGTGCAACTCTTTGAGCACTGGAGTGATGTGATCACGCCGGCGGCAGCCTTTAACCAGGCGAGCTGCTGCATTCTGTACCAGCTGCAACTTCCGAACCATCTTCCAGGGTAACCCCACGTAGAGTGCATTACAGTAGTCTAGGCGAGAGGAGACCAAAGTATGAACCACTGATGGGAGCAGATGATTAGGAAGGTAGGGGTGCAACTGCCGCATCAGGTGGAGCTGATAAGGGTGGCCACGTGACCGGCCAGATGGGCGATTAATAAATATAAGAAATAAAATAAAAATAAATAAATAAATGATACAACGCCGCCCGGCTCACAGGTGACACCTGAGCCTCCATGGACAGCTGGGAGTCTAGAATGACTCCCAAGCTGCGGACCTGGTCCTTCAGGGGGAGATGTACCCCATTCAGCACCAGGTCAATTTGATATGAAGTTACACATTCATCCTGTCACTATGTGCAGGGGGTTGGCATGAATACAAAGGAGATAACATTTGTTTTGGGATGATTAAAATAACAGCACATTTTTTTGTGAAGAAATCATTACAAAATTAATTAAATGCTACACACATACCATCTTAAATATATAATTCACATATTATGAAAACCATTCTAAAATATAGTCCTGTCTCATTTTAATTGCCCCTTGCCCCTAAACTCCAAAAATGCTCAATACTTCTCATATTAAATTATTTCTGTTGTCAAAGTTAACATTTCATGTAACGGTTTATAGAAAATAGAAAGCTGCAGATGGACCCTATAGCAAAAGTTACAAATGAAAATTTCTCTGACTAGAATCAATGCACAGTTAATGTTCAAAGTCTTTTTTTTTAACTTTCTGTTTTATTGGTAGTATCATTAAGTACAAGGAAGCCATATTGTATATACATAATGTGTCATGTTTTCCTAGTAGCACTACTATTGCCTCAGGACATTAAAGTTAAATGAATAGTGGTGGCACTTTGAAAGCATATATTGATTAATACACTAAGAAATACAAAACAATATGAACAACCCTCTGCCATGAATAAACCATGCTTATGTTATTTTCGGATGGTTTTTATGTTTAGGACCTTTTGTAAACCACCTTGATTGGTTTACTAAGGCAGCACAGAAGTACTATCAATGATGAATATATCTGCAACATCTATATGACTCATAACCGCTAATATTTTGAATTACTTTTTATTCAGTTCTTCCCATACTTAGTAAAAACAACTATTAATATATACAGATTATTGGGTTGGATCCAGACCAAGTTAGTTGTACTTAGGTCCCACTGAAATCAACTTGAAAAGTTAGTCATAGCTACCTAAAGTGGGACTAGTATGGTCTGGATCCACCCTATTGTGTTTAATTGCTAGATCATAATATCCATAATTAACAAACAGAAACCATTCTTCCAAAAACATGTCTTCTCCAGCCTACTTTGCACTGCTCATATCTTATGAGATAGCTTGTCTATAATAAGGACATTGCATTATTGACAGCATTATTCATAAACAGGGATGTCTGTTTTCTTGCATTTTTGTGAGATGAGTGTTAATAAGTTGAGAATTAGTTTTTTTATAGTCATATTTATTCACTGTTTTTTCTATGTGCTCCAGAATGATTGATTGCTAGTAGGGTCATCTGGATTGGATACTCCATTATTTTCCTTATATATTTTATTACTCACTAGAACTATTATATTTCTGGACATTCCCAAGAAACATACACATATAAAACTGGGTGTTCACTAAGGATACTTGAGGATTTAATTCACTCCACATTTTGGAGCTAACTTCCCTGATTCACACCTTCTGGTCTAGTGCTCAGATTGGAGCATATACATGCAGATTAGCCTTAGCCTGCACTTCTACAATCCTTTTCACAGCACCGTTAGACTACTTACATTTTTATGAGCTGGGCCAACTTTTTTTGTTATTAAAAACCTCTGGGGTTTTGGTTTTTTTAACAGTTTCTAGTTGCTTGGAGCAGCTACAAAGTGAGGTGCCTGCCATGTGCATTCAAAATTAATCTGAAAATGTTCCAGTAAGTAGCAGCACATCAGCTAATTGTACATTTGGGTAACTATACATCTTTTTTCAGTACACTGTCCTTGTGAGGCTCCCAGTAACATTGTATTGAAGATGGATTCCCCCATTGGTGCATGTGGGCAGCCATCATTTCTCCATACAATTACCCTGAAGGAGAGACACATCATGATGTAGCATCATTTCCCAAGCATATTGAGACACTTTTTCAACAACCATGGCAGGCACCCTACTTTTTACCTGTTCCAAGTGGCTAGAAACTGTAAAACAAAGTGTGGGAGTAGAGGGCAGCCATTGGACCATCTTGAAGAAAAAAGTGTGCAGAGTTTTTAGAATTTCCTTTAAAACAAAACCCACACCCGCAGAAATAGGATGAAACGGACTTAATGGTCAACACATGCAAAACGGACATGAATTCGATAAAGACTGTTCTATCCATCTGTAATGTCCACAGATATTCTACCATTTCCTTTCTCTGATTTCTATATAAACTTTATTTGGAATACCAGAATTGCATAAATTCATAAAGAGTGTATCTGTATATCTCTTTCACAACATAAAAATTCACCATTGCACATGTGTATATTTGAAAGGTTGTTGTTGTTGTTTTGTTTTTAAGTTGTGATGATACATAGGCCACATTGGCGGTGCTGAATTAGGGTTGCCACCTCTTTTTTTCTGGCAGGCTTCTCATGTAACAGCTACATGGCAGGCAGGTATAATATGGTCCTCTCTATGCTAGGAATAGCTATAGCAACTGAATTTGGCTAGTGCAGATGGGGGGGAATCTTGTTCACTCGGTTGTTTGATAAATTTCTTCATAAACAGGATAGAAAGAACTTGAGGTTTGTTTGGTTGTTGTTGTCTTATTTAATTCAATTAATGTGGCCTTAATTTACCCAACACCTGAGTCTCACTCCTTTATTTCCAGGATGGTTGAAAATGCATGTTCATTTATTTATTAATTTATTTATTAAATTTATACCCCACCTTTTTTCCTGCAAGGAACCCAGATCTCCTGAGTCCCAGTCCAGCACTCTAACCACTATGCCACACTGGCTCTATTTGATAGTACTGAATGCAGCCACATTTGGAAAGCAAGTGTGTTATGATCAAAAATGTAGTCAGGAGTATTTAGAAGGGACCCATTTTTTCAGTGCTACATATAAACTGATGCATCAACTGTATTTTTGCCTCACTGTAAAAACAAACATTTATAATACTGTTGACGAATTACCTGGCACCCAACGTGAAAGCGAGCAACAGGCTGAAGGTTAGTCAAGTAGAGGCAATCAAATCAAGGCCTACAGCAAGAGAAAGAGAAGAGTACTCGTAGTGGGAGACTCCCTCCTGCGGGGGATCGAAGCCAAAGTATGTCGCGAAGACCCATGGACTCGCCAGGTGTGCTGTCTCCCCGGGGCACGGATTAAGGATGTGACAGAGCAGCTGCCAAGGCTCATACAGCCCACCGACACATACCCCTTTCTTCTCATCCACATGGGTACAAATGATACTGCCAGGCAGAGTTACAAAGAAATCATGGCAGACTTTGAAGAGCTGGGAAGGGAACTCAAGAACTTCGGGGCCCAGATAGTTTTCTCATCCATCCTTCCAGTACTTGGAAGAGGCATAGAAAGGGAAAGAAAAATGCTCCGAGTGAATGACTGGCTATGAAGGTGGTGCAGAGTGCACATCTGAGAGATTTGGATTCTGGAACCACGGGCTACACTTCCTGGAAGATGGACTGCTGGCAAAGGATGGGTTGCACCTCACAAGGACTGGGAAGTATGTGTTTGGCCACAGCATGAGGAACTTAATCAGGAGGGCTTTAAACTCAATCCAACAGGGGAGGGAGACATAAACTCGGGGGTAACCATGGAAGAAGGCCTCTGTGCCACAATGGAGAGAACAGCTCCAGCGGTGCCCAATGATAGTCTACTACAAAATGTAGGGGGAAAGTCAGACTATAAAACACATAGTCTTCGATGTCTCTATACTAATGCCCAGAGTATGGGCAACAAACAGAACTAACTTGAACTCTTGATACATGAGGGCAAATACGACTTGATAGGGGTAACTGAAACCTGGTGGGATGACTCCCATGGCTGGAGTACAGCAATTGAAGGGTATAACTTGTTCAAAAGGAACAGAAGCAACAGAAAGGAGGTGTAGTTGCGCTGTATGTTAAAGATACGTATCTCTGCACAGAGATACAGGAAGAAGAGCTTGGCAGCACCATTGAGAGCATCTGGGTTAAAATAAAGGGGGCAAAGAATAAAACGAACATGGAGGTTGGAGTCTACTACCAACCACCCAATCAAGGAGAAGACAAGGATGAAACTTTTGAAAAGCAAATTGCCATTGTTTCAAGGAGGCATGATGTGGTAGTAATGGGGGACTTCAATTTCCCCGATATCTGTTGGGAGACTTATTCAGCCAAACATGGCCCCTCCAAGAAATTCCTGAGTTGTGTTGCTGATAACTTCCTCCTACAGAAAGTGGAGGAAGGAACTAGAGGATCAGCTATCCTTGACCTGATTCTAACCAACAGAGATGAGTTAGTGGATAAAGTGGCAGTTTCGGGAACTCTGGGGGAAAGTGACCATGTTATACTTGAGTTCTTGATTCTAAAAGGAAGCAAAAGCTGAGTGTAGCCAAATGCGTACCCTGGATTTAAATCGAAAGCCAATTTTAACAAACTCAGAACAATGATAAGTAAGGTCCCATGGCAAGCGACTCTAATGAGAAAAGGAGCCCAGGATGGGTGAGAGTTTTTTAAAAAGGAAATTTTAAAGGCACAATTGCAAACAATTCCCACAAGGAAAAAAGGCAGAGGGCAACAGAAGAAGCCAATGTGGCTTCACAATAAACTCAAAGATGACCTGAAAACAAAAAAGGACACGTACAGGAAGTGGAAGGCAGGACAGGCTACAAGGGAAGAGTACAGGCAGGTAGCACAGAACTGCAGGAGTAGTGTCAGGAAGGCTAAAGCTGAGAATGAGCTAAGGTTAGCGAGGGATGCTAAAAACAACAAGAAAGCTTTCTTCAGATTAATGCATAGTAAAAGACAGAGGAAAGAAATGGTGGTTCAACTATGCAATGAGGATGGCAAATTGATAACAGAAGACAAAGAAAAGGCAGAAATGTTCAATTCCTACTTTGGCTCGGTCTTCTCCCAAAAGAGGGTCCATGACACACACCCCCTGGCAAACCTGAAGTGCAGACTGAAGGGGCAGGATTGCAGCTTGAGATTGATAGGCAAATGGTCAAGGAGCACCTGATTACTCTGAACAAGTTTAAATTTCCAGGGCCTGACGAGCTGCATCCTAGAGTAATAAAGGAACTGGCAGAAGAACTCTCAGAACCACTGTCTATTATCTTTGAGAAATCATGGAGGACAGGTGAAGTGCCAGATGACTGGAGGAGGGCAAATGTTGTTCCCATCTTCAAAAAGGGCAAGAAGGAGGAACCTGGGAACTTAGGCCAGTCAGTCTGACATCAATCCCTGGAAAAATTTTGGAGCAGATTATTAAAAAAGTCAGTCTGCAAGCACCTTGAAAACAATGCAGTGATTACTAGAAGCCAGCATGGATTTGTCAAGAACAAATCCTGCCAGACTAATCTGATCTCATTTTTTGATTGGGCAACCTCCCTTGTGGACTATGGAAATGCTGTGGGCATAATATATCTGGACTTCAGCAAAGCTTTCGACAAAGTGCCTCATGATATCCTGATTAGCAAGCTAGCTAAAAGTGGGCTAGATGGAACAACTATCAGCTGGATCCACAATTGGCTGCAGATTCGGACTCAACGAGTGCTTATCAATGATTCCTTCTCAAACTGGGGAGAGGTAACGAGCGGGGTACTACCGCAGGGCTTGGTCCTGGGCCCAGTGCTATTCAACATTTTTATTAATGACTTGGATGAGGAGGTGCAGGGAATGCTTATCAAATTTGCAGACACACAGTTGGGTGGAACAGCTAATACTCTGGAAAACAGAAACAAAATTCAAAGCGATCTCGATAGGCTGGAGCGCTGGGCCAAAAACAATGGAATGAAATTTAATAGGGATAAATGCCAAGTGCTGCACTTAGGGAAAGGAAACCAAATGCACAGTTACAGAATGGGGGACACTTGGCTCAACAATACTACAAGTGAGAAGGATCTTGGAATTGTGGTAGATCACAAACTACATATGCGATGTGGCTGCAAAGAAGGCAAATGCTATTTTGGGCTGCATTAATAGAAGTATAGCTTCCAAATCGCGGGAAGTGATAATTCCCCTTTACTCAGCACTGGTTAGGCCTCATCTTGAGTACTGTGTCCAGTTCTGGGCACCACACTTTAAGAAGGACGTAGACAAACTGGAGAGGGTTCAGAGGAGGGCAACAAGGATGATAAAGGGACTAGGAACAAGGCCCTTTGAGGAGAGACTGAAAGAACTGGGCATGTTTAGCCTTCAGAAGAGGAGACTGAGGGGAGATATGATCGCACTCTTCCAGTACTTGAAGGGATGTCACACAGAGGAGGGCCAGGATCTCTTCTCGATCATCCCAGTTTGCAGGACACGGAATAATGGGCTCAAGTTACAGGAACCCAGATTCCGCCTAAACATCAGGAAAAATTTCCTGACTGTCAGAGCAATAAGACAATGGAATCAACTACCTAGGGAGGTGGTGGGCTCTCCCACTCTGGAGGCAAGGCATTCAAGGTGCAGCTGGACAGGCATCTGTCAGGGATGCTTTGACCTGGATTTCCTGCATTGAGCAGGGGGTTGGACTCAATGGCCTTGTAGGCCCCTTCCAACTCTACTTTTCTATGATTCTATGATACCTCAGGTTTCTGCAATAGTAACAACAACAACAACAATAACAACAACAACAACAACTGCAGCACTGAAATCTGAGATTGGTTGATATTTGCAGGATCCCTAATTTCTATATTAACAAAATATGAGAAGTAGAGCAAATATGATGAATACAGATATAGAAACAGAAGGAACTTTCTAAAACAATTCACGACAATCATTTTCAGGTTTGGCAAGCAGCATTTCTAGACTCCAGTATACATGAAGACAACACCCAGAACTCTTTTCTTTTCCATGATTCTAGGATTTTACAGCTCTTTGAATTTAACACATACAATCTTTTTTCACAATGTACATCATTTAATATGCATTGCAAGTGTGTCCTGTTTGTACAGAAATTCTGAAATTTTGATATGCATACAGTTCATGATCTTCCCAATATCAACATTAATTTGACTATGAGAGATTTAAAGGTTAGCAGCCCACTGCAGAGCCTCCATTAGTTCAGTTCAGAAGAATCATCATCAGTAAATTAGTGTAAATTGGTAAAGTAACTGTATTAGTGCATTGCAGGCTTACCTGTCACGTCTAATTAGTTAACTGTATGCATGCTGATGTTCAGTTAAATAATTTCAGAGAGCTTACAGTATATGTATATGTTTAGAAATCATTACAATTAGAAATATAATTTTCTTGAACTAGGTTCTGATAGATTTTAGTTCATGCCCCCCTCTGGGATCCGTCAATGGAAGAGCAGTGAATTAGGAGCTGACTGTTCAAATCAGTGGTAATGCATGAACACTTACTCCTTTCATCAGTAATGAAATGTCAATCCCCTGTGCTGTTGATTCTAGGCAAGCTGTTGCAAGAATACATAATGGGAGACAATCTTAGTTTACCTAAGCATGTGCTGTGTTAACGGTACTGAGGATCAGTGGAACAGAACCAGGCAGATCTTATAGACAGAACAGTTACTTTCTGTATTTGTTTAATGATTCACCCAGGAGCACCACATTCTGTTCAAATTTTGGCTAGAAATAATGACTATTTACACCACAGGTAAGCTTTTAATAGCAGTGATATTGCTGGGCCACTGCGTTGGGCCCTTTTGGTGTCAGTCAGGAGCCCGCCCCAAACGAGGTCACACAATGAAATAAATTGCAAACATCAAAATAAATAATCTCCCAAGGCTCAGGTAACCTGTTTGATGTTCTAATAACCCCTTGTATTTAGAAAGGCCTTCATACTGGATGTTTTCTGAGTAAAAACTCTGCAAGGTTATTTTGCTTTCTTGAAATCCAGTTTCCATTTGAATGTGTTTGAGAAATTATTACAGTAGCTTTTTCATATATTGACATTTGCTGCCAAACGTAAAACATGGTATTAATAGCATCTCTTTTGAGATCATATGATGAAGAGGGTTTTGTTTGTTTTTTTAGTATCCTAATTATGGAATTTACTAAACCATGGGCTGGATACAGACTTAATCATACTTAAAGTAGACCCATTGAAATCAATGGGACTTCCCTAAATATGACTAAATTTGGATACAACCTTATATTTTCTACTTTTCCATTCTCCTTCTTCAGATGTGCCTTTCTGCATCATGTCCAAGGGTTCTATCTGGACTAAGGCTGCAGTCCTGTGGTCCCCGAAAGTGTATCAGGGGCCATAGGATGGAGTAGATCTCCTTCTCCACCCATAGAGAGGGAGGTCTGCAGGCTATGGAAGAGATCCGCCCTTGGAAGCCTCTTTGTTGTGCCTTGGAAACATCTGCCACCCTTGCAACTCCAGTGTTCATGCTCTGAGAGCAGTAACAGCAAAAATCGGGCTTTTGGGGTGTGTTTGCCAGATGGATTCACCAGATCCGAAGCCCTCTCATTCTACCAACATGCCCCTGGAATGGAGGAAAGTATGCCAGCCCTGATGTTGGATTTGGTGGTTCCTCCACAAAGGATTTTACCTCCCCTACCCTCATTGGATTACTTAGTTGAACTTTGTCCCTACTGAAATCAATGGGACAAATTAGTCATCCCTTACATCCCATTGATTTTGACAGAAACTCAGTTCAAACAACTTAGGGCACAATCCTAATGCGTGTTTAGACAGAAAAAAGTCCTACAACACCCAGTATGCCCCAGCCAGCTGAGAGTTGTAGGACTCAGCACTGGTTAGGCCTCATCTTGAGTACTGCGTCCAGTTCTGGGCACCACACTTTAAGAAGGACGTAGACAAACTGGGGAGGGTTCAGAGAAGGGCAACAAGGATGATAAAGGGACTAGAAACAAGGCCCTATGAGGAGAGACTGGAAGAACTGGGCATGTTTAGCCTTCAGAAGAGGAGACTGAGGGGAGATATGATCGCACTCTTCCAGTACTTGAAGGGATGTCACACAGAGAAGGGCCAGGATCTCTTCTCGATCATCCCAGTTTGCAGGACATGGAATAATGGGCTCAAGTTACAGGAACCTAGATTCCACCTAAACATCAGGAAAAATTTCCTGGCTGTCAGAGCAATAAGACAATGGAACCAACTATCTAGGGAGGTGGTGGGCTCTCCCACTCTGGAGGCATTCAAGGTGCAGCTGGACAGCCATCTGTCAGGGATGCTTTGACCTGGATTCCTGCACTGAGCAGGGGGTTGGACTCGATGGCCTTGTAGGCCCCTTCCAACTCTATGATTCTATGACTCGTTCCTGTTTAAACACGTATAGGATTGCACCTTTAGTCTGGATCCAATCTATTGCCATCCTCCTGTGACTAGTGAGCGTTACATTTAAATTGGTCACTGAGGACCATAGGAGAGAGTCCTGACAGAGTCCAAAATTCCCACAACCTGGAACCATAATGTGTGCCAGGCTGGAAGAAGGTGCAAATGTAGAAACCATATAGAAGAAAACTAGATGCTTGTGCATGTTCTCCTTGCACATTAATTAGATCACTCTGGGGACAGGGATAAGAATCATAGAAAGAGTTCTATTTAGATTTCTTTCCTGCCCTATCTCAAGCGCTCAGACATACGATATAGTAAAAGGACATGAACAGTCAAAAGAAAAATCAAAAGTTGTGTGCAGACTTTACATAAGCTAAATAATAATATAAATTACTATATACATATGTGTATACACATATACACATATATTAAACTATGTCACAACATCTGGATATTTATGTCTCAACTTCTAGACACTTGAATATTCTACAATGTAGAATATATACATATTCTCCAAAAAGGGCCTCTGCCACTGCATGTACCGATGATAATAAATGTAAGAGAACTTCTGGATTTCATTGAAATATTGTTAGAACGGAAGCAATTTCTCCATGATGCCAGACAATAAAACGTTGATTAGAAAGTAAATACTGAATTAAAAACAAAATAAAAACAAAAACCTTGCTGTCTTCTCTCTCAGTAGTTATTCAAAGCATCTGAAACATTTCTACATGAAAAAAATGAGTCAAAATGAAGCTAGTAATAGTAACAAAGTAAGTAAATAACAAACTGCCCATTCCCACTGGCTTTGTATTATCAAAGAATAACAAGTGATCCAGAATTGATCTCGATAGCCTACCATTAAAAATCATATTCATTATGGGTGTGCTGCAAACCCCTCCTTCTGAAGGTGTTTAGACCCACCATGAAGGCGCGCAAGCCTCCTGGAAAAGCAGAGCGTTTCACTTGTGTGAGATGGAAGATTTTAAATCCTCTTGCTGTGTGCAGCTGCCCATAAATCTACACACAGAAGTTCAGACTTGTCTCTCCCACTCCACGCAGCATTCCAAGCATATCGGATTTCAGCCAGTGCAGCTTCCTCCTTGCAGATCCCAGTAATAAGGAAATAACTCTGTAGACTCCACAGGTTATTGTTCTACCTGTTTATTACTATAGCAAGTATATCCTACAGAGCATACATCTCCTAATTTACAGTCCATGTGCAGAGAACAATGCATAGCAAGCATTAATCCAGTGGAGCAAGGATTACTCCACCTCAGCTAAGACGTTACATGATTGCATTAAGCCCAGCAAGCACTAGTCAGAAGACCAGAGAGAAGAAAGAAGGCAATTCCACCTCTCTCCAAAATGGCTACAGAACAGAAAGCTAACAAATCAGTACGTCACCAGAAAATACAAACCATGTGACCAGCTCGTATTTCTTTCACACCTGCTTTTCCCACGAGAACCAGGCAGGAAGTAGAAGACTAAACATGACTTGTTCACCAGCCATTCTGAACTTTACAAATATCAACAATGTGCCACAGCTGTTGTTTGTGCTACATGTCACAACACCTTCTGCCATGTTGAACTCGGATTTCAATACAAGCACCCAATTACACAGAAGCCTGGTGCAAGCCTAAAAAGTAGAACCAGGCCTCCATATGATTGGACACTTACGTATGTGGTTCGATCCTGGAGGTAGTGTAATGGACAGGAGAACCTCATTTCATTTCTCCACCATGCTACCACAGTGCCACACAAGCTGAACATAAGAATTGAAATGAAGTATCCCTGACAAGTGGGTATGCATGTGAACTGCCTGCAAAGTGTCACTAGTCACATTGCTGCCATATAAGCTTAACTAAACTTTCATTTCTCCATTATTTGTAAAATCAATATAATGCTTCCCCAGTTTTATTCACAACCTGATCTTTTGTACATTTAGATCAATGGTAATCTAAAGCAAAGGAAACACAGTTGCACTGGTACCTTCTTTAGATCACTTCTCTGGCTCCTCTCAAACATCTTTAAAACCATAGGTTTTCAGAGTGGAAGGAGAGTTGCTCATGTTATTATAATACTTATAATTATTGCTATGAATGTCTTCTTCAATTTTTTGTTAGAAAAGTGCCATTTTTATATCTCATTCATCATCAAAACAATCCTTTGCAGTATGTGAGGGTAAAGGTTAATGCTTTGTCTCTGAAGCTACCCAGTGAGATTTATGATGGTGAAGGGATATATACATACTTATGAGTCATTTCTATCTACAGCCAACATTCTCAACATTTATTTTTGAAATATTGTGTGCTGGAGTGTATAGCGCAGCCTTCCCCAACCTGGGTCCTTCCAGATGTTTTGGACTACAATTCCCATGAATTCCAGCCAGCATGGCCAACAGACATTTTACAAAGAAGAAAATCCCATCCACCACTACACTTATTGTGGGTATTATCATTTCTTCCAAAGCTTAGGAACAAATATGAAGGTCACAGGACTATAATTTATTTGGCTTGAAAAGGAAAGCAGAAGGTCACAAATTCCATTCCATTCCTTCAATGAAGTTTATCAGAGTTACAGGTAATTCAAAATAGAAAAGAATAATCACAATCAATTATGAATGTTCCTTTAATTTTAAGAATGGTTTGTCTTGTGTCAGGTGGCATTTCTGTTTAAGAGACAGATGTTCCCAAGCTCCCTTGGTGCATGGAAGTACTTATATAGTTCTTTGGATCCTGGCCAATGCCTTTAATCATGGTGCTATGCCTGCAAGCCATTTACTTTGGAATAGTCCCAGTAGCTCTGTACCGCAGTGCATTGTTGTAGTGTGACAACCTAAGTAAAATCCCTGTGTGCCAAAATAGCACTAGTGCCTTCTG
Source organism: Shinisaurus crocodilurus (assembly GCA_021292165.1). Taxonomy (NCBI): domain Eukaryota; kingdom Metazoa; phylum Chordata; class Lepidosauria; order Squamata; family Shinisauridae; genus Shinisaurus; species Shinisaurus crocodilurus. Next base: position 225,938,447 of record CM037878.1, on the reverse strand, counting down.
GAAACTGTAGTGACATTGTCTAAGCATCTTTTTCACAGTTGTCATTAGAAGGTGCTTCCAAATGCTGCCTACACTTTGCTGACATAATCCTAGAGCAATTAATATTAAATGGGAAAGTCTGCAGCTGATAGCTGCTTCACACTACAGATGTCGGAGAGATCTGCAACAGACTCAAATGAGTTCAATTTTATAAGAGTCTGATCTGCAGTTTCTGCAGCAGACCAGCTTTTCCCAAGTGATATGGATTCTATGGACATGCAGAGCATTTTTTTTTTAATTTTACATAATTTTATGCAAACATAGTTATAGAAAAAAAAAATACACTGACCAAAAATGGGCATTCCCCCATGGGATAAACTGTGAAAATACACATTTTGGGGGGATTTGCATGTGTTGGGGGAATTTGTGCATTTTTAGGACTGCGAATTCGCACAACAATGCACATTTGCACAAATGTGTATGAATCAATATGTGCAAAATCTGATTCCATCAATGTGCAGATGATAGAATGAAAGGTGCCTGACAACCCATGAAACATAGTTGCAATGGATTTTACAATGTCTGTACATCTCTACTTCACACATCATATTTTTCTTGCGTTTTTGTGCCTCTGTGTTACAAAGTAGGGATGTATGGATGTTGTAAATAGAGATTCTTACGAATCACTGGGGGGGGGGGCGCCTCTCCACCACCTCAACTCTCCACGGCGGCGGCCCTCCCGCCTCGATCTTCTGAGCGGCGCGGAGCAGTTCTCTGCGCCGCTTAAGCTGCCGTCGCTGGTCTTGTCGCGTCACATCCAGCACCAGAAGTGATGCGACGGGACCCTGCGCAGGTGCATTACGTCGCGCAGGGGGTCCAGGGCGCCTGCGCAGGGTCCCGTCAAGTCACTTCCAGTGCCGGATATGACACGACAGGACCGGCGCGGGCGGCTTGCTGTGGAGAGGCGAGCCGCTACCTGATTACAGTAGGTCTGTGTGAGCCCCGCGCGGACGTGAGCGGGGCCAATTTCGGCCTGCTACGCCCGTGCGAGGCGAATGTGCACACCCCTAGTTGTAAAGTCCATTCCATCTATGTTTTGCAGATTATCGGGTGCCCTTCGTTCCATCATCCACTCATTGATGGAATTAGATTTTGCGCAAATTGATTCGTACACATCTGTGCCAATTCAAATTGCACGAATTCACACTCCTGAAAATGTGCAAATCACATGCGCATGCAACACATGCAATTTCCCCCAAAACGTGTATTTTCATGCTTTATTCTATGGAGGAAATGCACACTTTTTGGTTGGTGCTTCCCCCCCCCCAACTTTTTAAAAAGTTAAAAAAAAAACTGTCTGCAAGCCTGTGGAATCGGAAAAGCTGGTCCACTAGGAAATCCACAGGTCAGATTCTTAGAAATTCAAACTCATTAGAGTCCATTGCAGATTTTTTCCAAAATCCCTAAACAGAAAACAGAAAGTACTCTATCACTGGTGAAGTGCAGCACAAGAGTTATATCCAATGCTACAGTAGTGGGAAAATGACAAGAGTTGGCATTGTGCTGCTAGCAGTTGCACAACTGCTAGCAGTTGCACAACTGCTAGCAGAAGTAGCACAACTAGGGTAAGCAACACCTAGTCTAATGAAGTTGCACATGCTGCTGTGCACAAGGTGTTGCACAAGCCATTCTGCATGCTGTTTCTCAACACATTGTACAAGCCATTTCACAATCCAGTGTGCAAGCTGATCCAGAAATCACTGCATAAGGCATTGTACTACTCATTACAAGTGGAATCAAAGTACTAGATTTGGACAATTACAAAAGTAAAAACAAATTTTCTGCAAGTAGAACAAGATTTGTGATAGTGTGACAATTACAAGAGTTGGATTACTTTTGTGTAGAAAAACATCCTGGCAGATGACCTGAAAGAGTGTGTGTGTGTGTGGGGGGGGTGTTGTATGTGTGCATGCATATACTCTATCTATCTATCTATATCTATCTACCTATCGAGAGAGAGATGTATTTATCATACTTAGGCTGCAAATCCTATGCACATTTATCTAGGCTAGGAGTAATTCAATGGCGCTTATTTCTGAATAGACATGCATAGAGATTGCACAGTTAACACCCTAGTCATACTTGAGGCTTCCAATAATCTCCCATCTGATTAAATCCACAGCTGCTTATACGTTCAGAAATCCTGCAGACTCGGATGCTCCCCAGGTCATTTATTGGGCCTTCAACAACTGAAAGTTGTTGAAAGTGGTTTCTTCTACATTTAGCTTATGGTTGTAAGGGAAAGATTTCAAATCAGTATTTCTATTAGGCTTTTTATAGTTAAACAATGTTCCCAATAGATCAGATCCCTACAAGTGGGAGAGGTAGATTTGTTGGTTGGTTCAACCTCAGACCCAGAGAGTTTGAACAGTTACATTCAGCATACATATCTTTAAAATAATTTACTTAGAATTCAAGACAGAAAACTCACTCAGTCTCTGTGCTCACAAGTACAGAAAAGAAACAAAGATAGCCTTACAATTTTGCTTCAAGCAATTGAATGTATCTGTTGGCAAAGGTACTGAATCTAAAGTTGGCGAGCTGCTGTCTAGGAGTCTGGATCAATATCAGGATTCCGTTGCTTGAGCATACCTCTTTTTATATTCTTAGGTTTAAGTTAGCCTCTACGTAATGTGCCAAACTTGGTAATGATAAGATTTACATCCATCTGGTGGTTGTTGGGGTCCCCTAAATCCACCATCTCATGTCCAAAGTACTACCCCTGTCTATGTCCATTGTTTTCCCCTTTATTTTCCTAACTCTTGCAACTCTTGTTTTCTGCTGAACCCCTCCCTTTGCTAAGTTCTTGTAATTACTGGTTACCATAAGCTTTTCAAAAGTCCCCTCTGCCAGCTAGACTTTGTGGTTTCTTACTTTTCACTGCCAGCCTACTTCCTACTTCCTTTTTTTTCATATTTTTTATTTATTTTAAAAGACATAAAAAGTAAAAAAACAGACAAAACAACACAGAAACACTTCTGGGGGTGTGTGTGAGACTTCCAGTGGGGTGAAAATGGCGACCTGACGTCTCCACAGAGGACTGGAGGAACAGCCCAGCTAGAAAACCAGTTAAGAGGCTATCTTAGCTGATAAATCTCCCAGAATCAAAGGGAAGATTTAAGAGCAATTACCAGCGTATCTCTATAGGCTCTGTCTGTGACTGTGCTGCAGTAACATAAGTTCTTGCAATGCAGTTTCCCATAGGGGGGCCGGGGGGGGGAATCCTGGAGTGTGGGAGACAACAACTTGCTTTCAGCCATTACTGAAGCTCTTAATTAAGGGCTTGAAGTTTGCCACCCCCATTTCTTAAAGATTTATTGCCAATTTGTAATGAAGAAAGATTTTATCTACAATGAAGCTGAAACGTCCTACAGTGACATAATTCTTTTTTTCGTGACTCTAAAAAGAAATATGCTTTAAAGCCTCACAATGAGAAGATTAATAAATAAGCTCTGAAATGAGAAGGAAAGAGTTACCTTAAATCTGATCTTTTGTGGAAAGTATATAAGGTGAAAAGCTGTGTGTTAAGTTTGAACAGTTTGGGTTGGCTTCTGTTTTTACTAGCAGGCTATTGGAGATGACACAGTCAATATGGCCACATGGGAATTATTTTGTAATCTAGCTGATCAATTGTTGAACAGATTTGATGCTTTTGAGAGAAGATTAGTTGAGAAGTTGCTGCATTTAGAAGTGGTGATGGTTCACAAAGCTGTAAATTTCCACAGCCCCATAAGCACAAGCATTTGGAGAAGTGCAAATATTTGGTGAGACAGAACAAATCACTGATAAGGCTGGAATGCTGAAGTTAAAAGCGTAAATACCGAACAGAGAGTTAGAATTGGAAGAGAGTACTAGAGAAAGAGATACGGCCTTGCTGGAACAGAGAGGAAAAGAATACTGCTTGAGATTTGGACCTATTCCAGAGTTTGATGTCTTAAGTATATTGGATCAGCTAGTTAATAAGAAATTAGCAAATCAAGTTCATCAGCAATTTCTTTTCATTGGACTGGAGGATGATGTGGCTAGGGGCATATAAAAGAAGTTGCTTATTGGGATTTGTAAGGAGGGAGACTGTTGTTTTTTTTACTTTAAAGTTGAAATACAAAAAGTTTGTTTTTGACAGAGGGAGAACAAGTGGATTACTTTAACAAGAAGATTGGGTGCTGACTACTGGAACTGACAGAAGGTTTAATCTATGTTATGAGGGTTGCTGTTTATTGCAGCTGATAGATATGGTTTGATCTATGTTATGAATTAAAGGAAGAATGGCAAATAATAAGAATGATTACTGAATATTGGAATTGATAGAGATGGTTATATGAATGCTATGGATTAAGAAAGAATAGAAATGTTTATATTAGTTTATTTCTGTTAGACTAGTAGGAAGAAAAGAAAATAGAATCTTTCATTTAAAGTTTGTTTTCTTTTTTTACTTTTTAGGTATAACTATAAAGAAAGGGAAATGGTTGTTAGAAGTGAATAAGGTTTTTTTTATATTTACAAATGCTAGAAAGATTTAAAGTAGTGGGTTTTTAATAAGAATAATGTTTGCTGATTATTGGAACAGACAGAAATTGTTTAATCTATGTTGCTATGGTTGTTGATTATTGGAATTGTTAGAAATTGAAAGAATGGATATGTTTATGATTAGTTTATGTTTCTTATAATGAAGAATGATTTGAAGAGGATGGAAATTAGATTCTGAAGGTAACTCATTATTGACCTCTGTTGAAATTTGAGACTGAGAAAGATTAATGGAAGGGATGCAACCAAATATAGGTCTAAAATTGTCAAAAGACATGAGAGGTATGGGTGAAATGGGAAAAATGTGGTTAAAAAGTTTGTCTCTTTGATAAACAAGTGGAAAGATGGCAGGGAATTTTACTAAATATGAGTAGAATGCTTAATATTGTTTAATTAGAAGAATTAATACCTATGTTTACGGTTAAAATTATGTTTTGTGAACTTGTGAGGTTGATGAACAAGAATAATAATATTTGACAAGAAAAAAAAGAGAAATATTTTTGTAACTATAGAGCAGAGTAATTAATATTACTTATACTTTGTTGTGGAAAAAAACCGGAAGTCCATTTTAGTTTAGTTTTTGTTGTTTTTCTATCCTACTTCCTCTGTTGTCTATGTGAGCCATCTTCAGACATGCTTACGGTTGCCATTTCCTCAACTCCCGATATCTGGTCTTCAGATGCTAACTTTGAACAAGCTGGTCATTCATTCCAAACAACTTGCTGATGCTCAAAAATAAATCTTTTCTTGCTGCTCTTAGCCAAAGATCCTTGCATAGCAAGCAGACCCTTATGGTAGCCTTATAACCTCTGTCTTCATTCAGCTGCATTGCTCAATCCTAAATAACTTGAAGAACATAAGAACAGCCATGGTGGATCAGACCATGGGTCCATCTAGTCCAGCATTCTGTTCACACAGTGGCCAACCAGCTGCCCATGAGAAGCCCACAAGCAGAACATGAGTGCAACAGCACCCTCCTACCCATGTTCCCCAGCAACTGGTGTACATAAGCATACTGTCTCTGATACTGGAGGTAGCATATAGCCACCAGGACTAGTAGCCATTGGTAGCTTTATGTCCATGGATTTGTCCAATCTCCTTTTAAAGCCATCCAGATTGGTGGCCATCACTACATCTTGTGGAAATGAATTCCATAGTTTAGCTACAATTTAAAATGCCATTGTCTAACTACCTTTGTTTAGTGTACCTGCTCATTCCTGCAATCTTCTCAAAGTTTTTCTAAAATACTATACTCTATCAATGACATAAATATGCCCAAACTAGCTATATTCACTAATTGAGTCAGACAGTGAATGGAGCTATAGTATCAAATGCACATCTCCCCAAAGCCAGTGCAGTATGTATGTACCTGTGTGTGATTTAAGCCTACAGTTTTCAATCCAGAAAAAAAGACCAGCATATGGAAGATTAATTGGGAGGATGCATCTAGTCTGTAATGCACCCATGTATAAATTTATGTGCCATGCAGTGCACATTCTGCCATTTCATACATACTACAACTGCTAAAGTATAGTTTGAACTATTGATAATAATTATTCTCTGTATATTTTTAGCCCACACAACAAACCCACTTAGCTATTAACTCAGGGGGGGATAGACTGTTGTATCATAATAAACACAGTCCTTTAGCCAGTGCTTTTTTTCTGGAGAAAAAGGTACCGGAACTCTTGGATTACATTTCCTCGGGAGTAGATGGCGATTAAATTGTAATGCAATTAATAGAAGAAAAGGTGCTGGAACTCAGTTCCGGTGAGTTCCACCAGAAAAAAAAGCCCTGCCTTTAGCAATGTTCAGTGTATTTATTATACTTAGGCTGCCAATCCTATTCACATTTACCTGCTGGGAGTAAGTCTCTTTGAACTCATTGGTGCTTACTTCTGAGTAGACATATATAGAACTTATACAGTTGTGTGCCTTGAGTAATTATCCTTGTTGTGAGATGGTTCAAATCGCACCCACTCTTTTTAAGGGCATAATTTCTTTGGAGACAATGCAGATGTATGTTGTTCCTCTCTTCAAGTGAAGTATATTGATACATTTAATTTGAAAAAAAGTGCATATTCTGAACAAGACTATCAGTATACTTCAGGATTACTTTCTGTTCATGTTTTTGGAAACAGTTTATGTTTCAGGACACATGCACTGCAAAGTTGTATACAGCATCTAGGATCCTCAGATCTCCATCGATGCTCTCTACAGATTCAAGCTGCCACCCATTGCACCAGGATACATAGTTATGGTAGATTGATGGAAGGATGAGCTAAGGATGAGGTAAGGTGGAAGGGGAGGTGAAACTGCAGAGGAGCTAGCATTGAGGCAGGATATTCTGGCCATGTTATTTTAGATAGTTATATGGGGGAAAAATCTTGGTGGTAGTAGGCTACCTTATGGTTACACAGTTTCCCTCTTCATGCCTCTTGCACATTCCTCTCATAGGGGAAAATACATTTAGATGACCTGGCATGCTTCTCTTTCACAACCTCTTATGGAAGATAAGCACAATGTCCTTAGGTAGACTAGAGAGTCAACTAGCTAAATATTGATCTGCTACCTTTCCCCAAGCTCTGTGAAGGGTCTATTTCCTTTGCCTATTTCCTTTGCTAGGGAGAGCACTGGATATTGCTCTTGTAAAATGAAATTCTTATAAGCTTACAGGGTGAAAAAGAATGACAGTGGTATAACTAACTATCACCACAGCAGGCAATCTCGAGGTAAGTAAACCCAGCTTTGACAAACGCAGGGCAGGGTATACTAGCCCCTTCTCTATCTCCTTGCATCAGCTAACACAGTCACAAGCTATATGCGCATCTACCTACAAATGGGCATGGCTTCTTACAAATCCAGAAAAATTGCACTCTAGCTCCCTTACCGCCCACCGCCCCCCATTATACTGCTGAAATGAAGAAAGCTTGGGATAACCAGGAATGGATTTTTGGGCAGGATGTCTGTGAATTCTGTTCAGTTCTGGAACCCTTGCTCTCAAAATTCTGTAATTCAAATGTGAGTCTTTTGAACCAAGTTCTAGTCAGTGGATCTTGGGGTTCTGAGTAAAAATAAGCTCGAAGTCTATGCACTCCCATTGCGGCAGGTGGCTGTGCATAAACACAGACCATAAGGGCTCCTTCCTCAGTAAGGACTGTCAACTTAAATTGTCTTTATGAACTATGGGAATAACCTTGCAAAATGAAGTCTCAAGGAAGAAAGGGGTGCCCGAAACACTTTTCAGCTAGCTTATACAATATATTCCTTTACAAACTGCATCTTTGAATGACTTGTAGAAAACTGATCAGAAAGAATATATAGCATTAGCATCACAGGCTCAAAGTTCCTTCCGACAGGAAACTTGGTTAAAAATAATTTAGCTTAGAAGTTATACTTCTGGGTATGGATGGGATTATTGTGAGGCTGACACAATTTAAAATGTCTTTTAAATTAATTATATATCTGTCTATGTGCTTTAGTTGAAGTGCACCTTTATAGCAGCACATGTTTTGCTAGATAAGCATAAATCTCTTAAGTACATTTTCATAAAAGCTTGTGTGTTTTGTTTTCACAGTTCATTTCCAATGGCAGCCTGTTATTTGGGCAATCAGTCTGAGAAAAGACTGATTTCCCATTAGGTGGAATGGGACAAACAAATGTCCTCTGCCTCAGTATTAGATGTGACCTTTATTATTTACTTACATAAAGCACTGGAGGTGAGGCAATAATGAGAATGGCTTTAATTGCTGTTTGGCCTCTCTTTGTCCTGAGTAATTTTTAAGCCTCCATTACATTTTCATGATTGTTCTTAACCTAATATAACAACAAACAAAACAGCAGACACACAGTGGTTTGCCTTTAAAAAAAAAATTCAATCAGGCAAGCATTTAACAATGCTGCCCGACCACACATACACACACACACATACACACACACACACACACACTTAACCTGTTAAGTGCAAACCAACCAACCAACCAACCTGAAGAATACTAGCAACTGGAATGAACCATGTCAAATGAAAGAAGAGGCTATTTAACAAATCTTCAAGGCAACTATCAGGCAATGTGAAATTTTAAGATTCATATGAATTTGGCAGAATTTTTTAGCACCCTTACACACACACACACACACACACACACACCAATGCTTTATTGAAGTCACAATTTCCACCTTCTCCTGTTCTGGGTAGTGATGGGAAAGAATTTTGTTTGGTTCATTTTTTGCTGGGTCATATGACCGTAATAATAAAGAACTTGAACTTGACAAGAACCTACCAAAATTTGCAAATTTTTCCTTCAGTGGGATGGAAAGAACTTGAGATTTTAAAACATCAAATGCAAGAGAAAGTGAAACTGACAGGTAAGTCCAACTAGGCAGAGGGCTTTGAGTGTTTAGTTCTTAAAAGTCTGGGTTTGAATCGCTGTGTATTCAGCCATACTTATGGTGCTGAATTAGGGTTGCCACCTCTCTTATTTTTCTGACAGGCTTCTCTTGTTTAACAGGCTGGCAGGCATATACAGCATGGTCCTCTCCTTGTGAGGAATAGCTGTGCTTATTGAACTTGGCCTGTGCTGATGGGTGTGAATGTCATTCTTTGATAAGAACTTACCAAAATTCACAAATGTCTTCACACTAGGGATGTGCAAGGATTTTGTTGGGGTGTGTGTGTGTGGAAATCGGGCAGACTAGCCAGGCCCGACCACCTGAACTCTGTCTCGCTTCCCTGGCTCAACTCGCGTTCTCCCAAGTCAAGCCAGGGAAGCGATTTCCAGGTTCCCAGCAGGCCCGTTTATGTAGAAAATGCCTTAAGATATGCCCAAAGTGGCCATAATTTGCATAATTTGCGCAAATTGTGGCCACTTTTGACATATCTTAAGGCATTTTCTACATAAACAGTGTCCCGCTGGGAACCCGGAAGTTCAGCAAGTGGCACGGTGTGTACACTCTTTCGACCTGGCTTGGCAGGCGCAGCAGCGGTGTCCACAGAGCCGGAGGAGGGTCAGATCTCAGTGGATCATCCACCCCTACTTCAACCACAGAATGGAAAGAACTTGAGATTTAAAATAATTCAAATGTGGAGGAAAGCAAAACAGGCAGATCCATCCATCCATCTCCCAGATGAATAGTTTAACCATCCTTGAGACTGAGAGCCATGTAAACGTTTACAGTGCTCCATGGGAGAGGAATTTAAAGAAGTAATACACAGGGATATATTTTTTTCCCCTCAGCAAGTTTCAAAATGGATGCAAAACAGATTGAAAAAGTGAATTGGACACAGTTACATTTCAAATTACACTGGAAGCCTTTCATGTGAGTCTTATGGGTACTTATGTGGACTGATGCATTCGCACCAGAATGTTCTATCTGACTCACACTGGGTGGGATCTGGGTGAATGCTGTGCTAATACTCTCTAGCACAGTCATACGTTAGGTCCTACAGTGTATCCAGAGGAACAGCAAAGCTGGAACATTAAAGGCAACTTGGAGAAATAAAAGGAACAGGCTGGATTATTTTACTTATTATACTATCCACAGGACCCTTGGAATGCCAAGGGAAACTATCACTTGACTGCAACACTGCCATTAGGACCCTTTCCCCTCCATCTCACCTCCTTTATTGCCTTGATAGAGAATATTCTGTTTCAGGCCATTCCTTTTTTCCCCCTTCATCTCCTTCATTTTATGTCTTTTCCATTACAGTTTATATGCAACAAAACAAAAACTTTAATAATGGAAATCTTAGAATGCATTTCAGTCAGACCTCAACGGAAAATAAAATAAAATAAAATAAAGGATATTCAGACTGAAAGCTGGGGATTTAATCTGAATGCCTTTTATAATTAATGTGGTTTTGCGTATCTGCCATTCCTGCCCACGAATTGAAAAGAATTATTCCAGGGTCAAACTACATGTCACATTACTTGCACAGTGTGCAGCTCCCTTTCTTTTTTCTTTACTCCAAAGTAATGTGCAGGACCCTAATTCAAGTTGGGACCCCCACATGTGAGGAAGGGTGGTTTAGTCCTCCCCTCCCCAATCATTTGCTTCCTGACATTTGCAGCAGATAAAGAAAGAAGAAAGAAAGAAAGAAAGAAAGAAGACTCCATTGGAAACAATGGAATGAAGGCTTTCTCTCTTCTTAACACTGCTATGCAGCTTGGGGAAATATTAAGAAGAAAGGATTAAACCTCCCCTCTCCATGCAGAGTGCTTACTTTTGAGTAGAGAAAAACAAGAAAGGGAGCTGCAGGCTACATAATTAAGGTAGGGCATCTCTACATGAGGCATGTATTGTGCGCTCGTGATCCCCCACTCATGGAAGTTTGTGGGGCCTTTTCACGACGTCGTCATCCTCCAGGGCCTCTCCCCTGTTTCCAGCCATTTTTGCAGGGAGATTTTAGAGCAAGAAAAGTCAGGTATTGAATTTCAAACAGGAACAAATGGGAATGAAAGCCTCGTGCAAAGTCTCAATTCTGCAATATTGCAGCCGTACAAAAGCACCACCTTGTGGTTGGATAATGAAATACATAGAAAGGCTGAGAAAGACAAACCCCAGGGGGGGGGACCCATGTAAAGGACGCACTCTTCCTCCCGCAAAGAAAATGGAAGAAGCCTCAGTAAAGCGGTGGTTTAAAACCTTTCAGTTTCCAGTCATAAGATGCTGCCTTATACTACATCAGACCATTAATGTATCTAGCTGTGCGTTTGGAACTGTTCCAGCCTAGGAGCCAAATTGCCTCCTAGGGCAAGCCTAACTCCCAGGAGGCACATGATGTCCAGGGTTGTCAGTTGTAAAAAATAAGATAGGATTGAGTAAGTTACAGGTTGGACTCCAGTGTAAAATAGATCTGGCTTTTTCACCTCAGTCTTTAGAGTTAAAATGTCACCCAGAGAGGTTTTTAGAAGGACAGCCACGTGGAGTCACCCAGAGAAGGTTCCTGACTGTGACAATCATTGTGCTGCATTTTCAAATCATTATTTACTGCAGACTTCTATTTCATACACTGGTGTCTTCTTTGGAAGGTGGCAGCCCTGAATAAGATTGTGCTATTTCAATGAAAGTAATATAAAGACATTTCATATATATTAATACTGATTTCCCAAAGGGCAGGTTCCATCATTACAATCACAGATTATACATTCATTGCTATTTTACATCTTAACCATTGCAGACACTTTGCAAAATACTGACTAACTTTGACGTATGTCACAGGGATGCAGGGCTAACGCTGGGAAATATAAGCCAACGCAAGATCATTTTTCAGCAAGACAGAGACTGCTGCTTCTAAACAGAATTTCAGCATAGCTGATTTATGGAGCCGGCCATGCTGACACTTACGAAGAACAATTTCAGCATCAACTAATACTGTTAACTTGCAATCGAATCGTACCTTATATTAAATTACCATATTTCAAAGGAAGACAGATACTAAGCAAAACATTTTATACCTTCACAGAAAAACAACAACCACCCTCATATGAAAGAGGATAGTCATAGGTCAGAGAATAAAAAGCAAGTGCTCAGTGGCATTCATATAAAGGTATAACTTGAAGAAAGGACTTAAAATTATCTCCCACTGTTTAAATGTTAAAAAGACCTAGGCAACTTCTACGAGTTCAGAGAGAGAGGACTAGATATAATTTTCCTGCTGCAGTTGCCAACCACTCAAGGTAGAAAGGATTGGAAGCTTAGTACCTTTCCTTGGACAGATGACCTTTTACTTGAGCACAATGGATCCAGTGTCGGGGAGGGGAAACAGGAAGATACAATGTATGAATACAAAGTTGCCTAGTCTTGTGCAGCCAGAAAGAAGCACCTACCCTCAGTGGTGCAGCTTGGACTGGACCTTGGGGCCAAAGTCTAGGGTCCCACAGCCCAGTGGGGCCCCAAATGACTACCTAGAGAACAGCAGGTAATGAGGTCATCAGGGAAGAAGAAGCAAAGTCCTTTTTTCCCCCCTGTAGTCGTGTTGGTGCTATAATTTCAATGAGTTTAGAATGCAAAAACTGCACATGCTCAGAGTATTATTATTATTATTATTTTGCTCAGGGCTGGCAAACAGTTTGGTTGTTGTTCTAACATGTAGAAGCAGTTTTAAAACATGGAACAGCAGTTGGAGAGGACAAAAGAAATGTTAGTTGTGTGATTTGCAACTGAAATAATACACAACTCATACTGGCTGCTTGTCTGAGTGTAGAAAGCTAAGCAGGGTCAGGCCTGGTTATTATTTGGATGGGAGACCCCTCCTCTAGTTTCCTGCATTGAGCAGGGGGTTGGACTCGATAACCTTGTTGTAGGCTCCTTCCAACTCTATCTATGAAATCTATGAAATGCACACAATAAAGGAACTCCCCATAAGGCCAGTAAATTCAAGGTCTAAAATTACCTAGTTGCACCACTGCCTATCTTCTGTATCAACCTCACTCTACAGCAGGGCCGGCACTACTGCTAGGCAAACTAGGCGGTTGCCTAGGGCGCGCGGCTGAAGAGGATGCGGAAACGCTGCGCTCCTCTTCGCTGCCGCTGCGCCGCCCCCGCCAGGCCTCCGCCGCTGCTGCGCCGCCCCCGCCAGGCCTCCGCCTCCCCACCCTCCTGCCTGCCGCCGCCACGCCTCCCCCCGCCTGCCCGCTCGATCACTCGCTCGCTCGCCGCTGCGCCTCCCCCCGCCCGCCCGCTCGCTCGCTGCCGCTGCTCCTCCCACCGCCATCGCCATCCCCCCCAACCCCCCCGTCACCTACCTTCTCCGTGTCGTCTCGCTTCCGGAGCCCCGCCCACGTTGTTTTGGCGGGTGGAACCAGGGCAACAGGGCTTAAACAGCCCTGTTGTCATGGTTTCCCCGGCAAAAAACAGCGCGGGAGTCCCGTCGCGTCACGTCACTTCAGGAGGAGGAGGAGGAGGAGGCAGCAGCAGCAGCCGCAGCAGCAGCCGCAGCAGCAGCCGCCGCCACCGCCGCCGCCACAGCCAGGGCGGGGGGGAAGGTAGGTTGGTGGTGGCGGCGCAGGGGTTTTTTTTTTCTCTGCTTTGGAGGGGGGGGCACTAAATATTTTTTCGCCTGGGGCGCCAAACTGCCCTGCACCGGTCCTGCTCTACAGTCTCCTCTTAGATTGTTGCCAAGCTCATATACGGTTATTTAGCAGTGTATTCTTCAGCGCGAGTAGGCTATTTAAAGTACACATGTGAGCACATCTATGTGAAAGCATATAATATAGAGCAGTGATGGCGAACCTATGGCACGGGTGCCACAGCTGGCACGCAGGGACCTCTCTGTGGGAACTCGAGCCATTGGTCACCAGATTGCGAAAAACTGTCCCCTTCTGCAAAACACTAATGATTTTGTTCTTTCTCACAGTGTGGAACAGAATGATTTTATTCTAGAATTCCTGTTACAGAATTCTTTTCTACATTGTTATCACATTTAAAAGATTTTGAGGAATGATGCACAGAGCATGGCTTGGATGTAAAGCCCTAACAGTTGACCTGAGTGCTGCATGTGTTGCTCTCAAACTAACGGAGTATGAGCCAAGGTTTGACAAATTATCAGCATGCATGCAATAGCAAAAATCACATTAATTGTGCAAAAGCATGCCCAATGCAAACTTTTACTTAATGCAGTGTTTGCAGTCCAAGACATAAAGTGTTTAAAATGTGTTAAGCACGTTTAGTTTTCTTGTTTATCTTGCTCATCCTAGTACAGGTTGACTTTTACTTTTACTAATCCGACACCTGTAGAAGCAGGGAAAGGATCCGGGGTAAAGCTTGCCCCATACAATTTCAGTCTGGCATATAATTATATTACAAGTTGAGAATCCCTTATCCAAAATACATGTGCCTAATTATTTAAAAAGTTTGTATAAATTCCCTTCAGGCTATGTGTACAATGTAGTACTATAATAATTTTTTGAGTTGATTTTTTTTTCAACAAAAAACTGTTTGTATCAGTTGAAAGCTCTGTTATTGTGTTTTTCTTTTAAGACAAAAGATGTTAATTAGTTCGGACAACTGTATGAGTTGTTTTTCTAAAACTAAAACCTCGGTATTCAGGTTTAATTGCAGTGTTGGCACTTTGAAATAAATAAGTTGGTTTTGTGTTGTAGTTTGGGCACTCGGGCTCAAAAAGGTTCGCCATCACTGATATAGAGACTTCAGGTGGTTGGATCCAGACATAGTCCTACTTAGAGTAAATCCACTGAAATCATTGAGCCTTAAGTTAGTCTTGATTAACTTAAGTCCTATTGATGTCGATGATTTCACTCTGAGTAGGACTAAGTTTGGCTCAAAGCTTTCTAGGTGTTTATATGGGCTGGATCATACATTTTGTTCATGGCTAGGCTACCGTTGCAGGAATACTACATAAATAACAAATCCCTATCCCTAAATGCAATGCTTCCAGCTAAGTTCCTCATGTGACTGCTTTAAGTGCAATGAGCTCACTCCAGTATTCTGAAAGCAGCCATAACTACACATTATGGTTGCTAACATGGGTACTACAGCAAAAAGCAGTCTATGTCTAGTTTGCCGCTCTTCTGCATAGTGCCAATCAAACTCACCATATAGTATGATGTCAGCATGTTGTGAGTTTCACCACACCCAATCCACACAATACGCCGCTGGCAGTGGTCCACCCCACCCCTCCATAGGAACACCCGTGGCTCACGCTGGCTCAGCTTGTCTGAGTGTGGAAAGCTAAGCAGGGTCAGGCCTGGTTGTTACTTGGATGGGAGACCCCTCCTCTAGTTTCCTGCATTCAGCAGGGGGTTGGACTCGATAGCCTTGTAGGCTCCTTCCAACTCTATGATCTATGAATCTATAACCCAGATAGCGATGGCATCAGCATCTAGAGCAGGGCTCTCCAACCTTGGGTCCCCAGATGTTGCTGGCCTATAGCTCCCAGAATCCCTTGACATTAGCCATGCTGGCTGGGTATGCTGGGAGCTGTAGGCCAGCAACATCTGGGGACCCAAGGTTGGAGAGCCCTGATCTAGAGCCACCTTTATTAACAAAAAATGATAGTAAAATATGGACAGAGAATACAATTCTTAAGCTTTCATTATTATTTTCTTTTCCTTTTCTTTCTTTTTCTTTCATTTTTAATATGTAAAAAAAACAGGGGGGCAACATTCAAATACTGTGTTGGAGTCATCAGAATGGTAAGAATCTGGCTCAGTTCCATGGTTCACAGCCACATCTTACCCATCCCCATGTTTCTTCAAAAGAAAGGCCTAATAATGTCAATGGACTTACTTCTTAGATGCATACGCTTAGTTAGGACTGCAGCCTTCATTTGATTTCTCATCCTTGTGCTTTTAATTTTTTTCTCAGTTTCAAAGAAGTACCTCTAGAAACAGCCTTCTGGGTCTTTCCACTCATTTTTCTTGAGACAATTTTGTACCGGAAACAATTTAATTAGCTCTTTGTTATCAGTAATGAGATTGCTATTCTTCTCTGTCTTCAGCAGTAAACATTAATTCCAGTTTTTACTAAGTTTTAAATAAGGTTTCAGTTAACACTTTCACTAATAAAGCATTACTGTTACAAGTGGATATGTGCATTATCAAATTCTCTTTCTTTTGCTGAATTTTAATTTGTTTTCCATGCTTGCTTGAGTTTGATTTCCTATAACAGAGTTTTCACTTAATAAAATTTAATTATAATAATTTCACTTCCCTTCCTCCTCTTCTTCCTCATCGAAATACCTTATTTGGTATCTACAAGAATTCATAGGCTGTGTAGGATATGACCTCTCCTAGGGATACATTTGAAAGAAAAGCCTAACCCCCTCCTCCCATTGTGATCATTTCAATGTGAAGGCACAAAGCTCACTCCCTCACACAATATTTTTTATCTTCCTTGAAAGGTGAGGGCTAGGTCAGGGTTCCTGCTCTCCAACCTTGGGTCCCCAGATGTTACTGGCCTACAGCTCCCAGCATACCCAGCCACCATGGCTAATGGCAAGGGATTCTGGGAGCTGTAGTCCAGCAACATCTGGGGACCCAAGGTTGGAGAGCCCTGGGCTAGGGCCTGTGTGATATTCTTGAGCAGCTTAAAGAAGTGCTTGCACAACCCTCACCCAGTAAGCTTATTTTGGTTTTTCACCTGGCCACCACTATTTTTCTGCCAAGGTCAGTGATCTCTACTGTGGGAAGAAATTCTCTACTCCTACCCAGTCTGACCTCCTGATTTGTAACCATCAATGATTGCAACTGTAGAGTGGACTATGTAGAGCTTTACTTTAACATGATTTGATGAATTCCTCTGTCCCTGGTAATGAAAGTTAAACACTTTGTTTCAATTATCACATTTTGGCAATGTAAATCACAGGCATGGGGTGCTTTCTGAATTGGGACCACATCAGAGGCAAAGGATTAAAGCCCCACCCCCCGTGCTAGGGTCTGGTCTGATAGGGATGTATGATAAATTTGTTTCAGTTTGCTTTTGATCAGGATTTTACCCAGTTCACACCTTCTGGACCAAACATGGACTTGGACACAATCTGCAGTAAAAATCTGTACATTTCTGAGCATGCAGTGTGATTCATGGACCAGAAAAATAATGTTTTCTATAGCATGCACACATTTAAAAATGTATACATTTTTGGAAAATGTGTAGAATTGATACATTTGGAAAACTGTGCACAGATTTTCATGTGAAAACAACAACAAAGCTTGTAATTTGATACTGACTCAAATCGGAACAAGCTTAGAGATGGAGTTCAGAGAGGTTTGGCGAGCTCGAGTTTTGCTGATTCACACATTGCTAGGTCTAGATATGGAGAAGGTACCCTGTACTTAATTTAGAGTAAAACAGAAAAAGTGACATAGCTAGTATGTCTTTAAAGAAACCCGAAGTTTGACCCTAAATCATATGAGGGATTGAACACCCAAACAGGACTTTGGTGACACATCATTCTACTTAACTTCAGATGTTTCTCATTGACAACTAAGCAATCCATAGGTTGCTCAATTAATAATTTCAGATAAGCTTTATGATGAAACATAAAACAAAATTGTGATGCTCAAACATCACCAAATTTATATTCAATGGTTTTAACCCCACCCATTCCAAAGACTTAAACAAGTTTTTCTAAGGATGTCTCGATCTTCAGGAATTGGTAGTAATTAGAAGTGAAGTTTCAGACTAATAAGCTCCCCTATCCCACCCCCACATTTTTTTGCACCTAATTGTAAGCAGGTGCCTAACACAGGAACTAAGGACAACACTACTTTTTGTTTGGCACCAAAAATGACTATAAAGAAATAAGATCAAGGAAAATTCAAAAACATGCACTTTGGATAGCACAAAGTTCTCATTATGCATGATGTCAACTGCTTTTTAAAGGAATGATCAATGGAAATGCATCAGTGATTAAACAAATTCATTGAAACAAGCTTTTCACTCTGTTGCGGTGCAAAATATTGAATCCTTATTCCTTGCCAGTTTGAATAAGTATGATTTTCCTCCTTGTTTTGAAAAACAGTGGAACCAAGCAGGAGACAATTGTGATAACTGATATTTAATCAGTTCAAAATAGCATATGGGGGGCGTGGCATAGGATGATTGTCACCTGTAGACTGAGTTTTGTTAACTTCCAGTATTGTATATTTTAAACTATGTTTTTAACTTCGGTTTTAATATTTTTTTTAAATTACAATGTTGTTTTTATAGTTGGTTTTATCTTGTTTTTATTGTATGGATTGTTGTGAACCGCCCAGAGAGCTTCGGCTGTGGGGCGGTATAGAAATGAAATGATAAATAAATAAATAAATAAATAAATAGGAGAGGTCCCACTGATGGAAGGGGCCCACCTAGTATGTTTTGTCCACAGGCCCTGCAAAATCTGCATAAAGCACTAATACAAAACAGTCTTAAAGCTTTTCAACCATATGGCATTTACTCTACATCTTTAGGACTGAGATCACTATTGCATGGAAAGACTGCTTGATTCAGGTAGCACTGAATGCCCCATTTACAGTAGTGGATATGAACAACTTTGATGGATTATACACTTGGCTTTGAAAATTATAACCTAGACTCAGCAGGTATGACTGAATGGATTCACAGTGGGTGGGCCTGCCTTTCTCTTGCTTCCATGGAGATCCCTTTTCCTCCTAGTTAGCTAAGACTTACAAAATGAAACACCTGTGTGCAATGATGCATGTGCTTAATGGATAATCAGACAACCAGCTGTTTAAAAATAAGTTTCTGGTGTTAGGAAAGTGTAGGTGAAAGATTCAAATTAAGTCATTTCCACTTTTTAAAACTTCTGTTACAAAAGCAAATCTAAACAATGCAAGAAACAGCTCGTTCTTCCGAGTGGTGCGGAGTGTCCGCATCGCTCGAGCTGCCGCCGACTGGCGCGCTAGTCCCGTCGCGTCACTTCCGCCGCGCCGGAAGTGACACGACAGGACCAGCGCGGGTGGCTCATCGTGGAGAGGCGAGCCACCACTGGACGGAGGTAAGCCGACTGGACGATTTCAGCCCGCTACGCCCGCGCGAGGCGAACAGTTACATCCCTAAATTTGTGACCTTCTTGTTCACCAGCCTCTCACTCTGGCCCAGACGGTGGTGGTGGTGGTGGTGGTGGTGGTGGTGGTGAGAAAGAGGAGCAGTATATGCCACTGCCTACTTGCTCACTGGCTCTCTACCTTTCAAGAAAACAAATGGTAGCAAT
Source organism: Shinisaurus crocodilurus (assembly GCA_021292165.1). Lineage (NCBI taxonomy): Eukaryota > Metazoa > Chordata > Lepidosauria > Squamata > Shinisauridae > Shinisaurus > Shinisaurus crocodilurus. The sequence continues at coordinate 225,919,210 of CM037878.1, read as the reverse complement.
GATGAGAAAGAGGAGCAATAGCAGATGGTGACAATGGCAGTGGAGAGGTAGTTTTGGGGGGGACCCACTGAGGGTGTCTTGCTCATGGGCCCTCAAAACTGGAGCCAGCACTACCCTGCATGCCCCAATTTTTGTCCTCCCAACAATTTTGTGACATAAATCAGGCTGTCTGGTAGTGACTGGCTGAAGATCACCTAATAACCTTCATGACTGAGGGGAGATTTTAACCAGAGTCTCCCCATCTCTGAACCCGCATGTTCACATCTACAACAGTACACTGACTCTCAACATGTGGGGTGACCATAGTTTAATCTAGAATAAAATCAGGAGTAGAATTTACAAAATATATTGGCAGTGCAATCCTATATTTGTACACTCACAAGTTCCAGCTATGTGAGCATAGCACTGCAGCCTTAAACAAGAAAAGAGGACAAACAGGAACATAGAAATCCAATTGTTAAAAAAAGAAAGTGGCATTTCTAGCATTTTATTTGCTCCAAGAAGTTAGCCGTGTGTAGGCACAATATTCCTGAGCGATTAACACAGTTTTGCATGACAAAAATTGCACACATTAGCTTAGTGGTCCTTATGCCAATGGTGTTTGGCAGGCCAGTATTGTTATTCTTATAATAGAGATTGGGGAACAGGCTGAGGGTGAGAGAGGAGTGGTTTGCCTAAAGCTACCTAGTGAGTTTATTGCTTCATCATAACACTTGCACTAGAGACTTTCACACCACGCTATAGCACCTCATAATAACTATGTGAGATAGGTTAGGCTTAGAGATAGTTATTTGGGAATAGCATTAGGTAATACTAGCATCAGACATGACTTCAGCAAACTCTGGATCCTCTATATCCTTCTATAGTTAATCTCCAGCTTTTTGATATTAAAAAGTGCCAGAATATTTTAGCTTAAAGCTCTTACTGCCAGTAGATAAGGATGTCAGAGAAATCCACAATGGATTCGGACACAGAAATTCCAATTGTCTGATAAAAGAGAATTACAAATAATGCAGTGCATCCTATATTGTACACTCCAAGTTCACTATGTAGCAAGCACTGCGCCTAAACAGAAAGAGACAAACAGGAACATAGAAATCCAATTGTTAAAAAAAGAAAGTGGCATTTCTAGCATTTTATTTGCTCCAAGAAGTTAGCCATGTGTAGGCACAATATTCCTGAGCGATTAACACAGTTCTGCAGAACCTCAGGCCTGCAGGCCAGATCCAGTGCAGCCTGGTTCCCAATCTGGCCCTCCAGGGTTCCCCAGAGGCCGTGCCTCATTCCAGTCAGCGCTTCCACCCCCTTCCACCCTATCGACAATAATTTGGTGGTATTCTGGTTTTTGTGCAGTCCCCCCCCCGCATTTTAAAAGGTAGAAATGCCTCTTCTAAGGCTTAGTTACCTGTAGGGATCTACGGAATGTGTTAAATCCATTCTGTCTGCATTATGCAGATAGGTGCCTTCTGTTCCATTGTCTGCTCATTGACGGAATCAGATTTTTTTTCAATTACCCGAACTTGTGTTTGTTTGCAATCATGCAAATTTGCACTTGCACAAATGTGCACTTCTGAAAATGAGCAAATCCCGCCAAAATGTGTATTTTCAAACTTTAGCCTATGGGGTGGGTGTGTGCACATTTTCTTTTTTTAACTTTCTTGTATTTTTCTATGACTGGATTTGTGTAAAATTCTAAAAAGTTTTTTTTAAAAAAAATGGTCTGCAAGTCCACGGAATCCGTGTGACTTGGGAAAAGCCGGTCCACTGCAGAATCCACGGGTCAGATTCATAGGAATCCAAACCCATTTGAATCCATTGTGGATTTCTCTGACATCCTTATCTACTGGCAGTAAGAGCTTTAAGCTAAAATATTCTGGCATTTTTTGTATTTTGGCCCTGTCCCTTTTGCGTTTGGCTCCAGCAAACTGGCATCAGCAATATGCTATGGCTGGGTAAACCCCACAATATGATACAATCTCTCTCTCTCTCTCTCTCTCTCTCTCTCTCAGGTATTATCTCACTTTGTATTTTCTATTCTGCAAAATTAATGCAGCTTCTAAACCCTTGATGTATGGCTTGACATGTCTTCTATCATTATTATTTTTTTGGACCTAGGAAGACATTCATATAATAAAACAAAAATTAATGAAAAGGGAGGATTGAGAAGGTAGAAATGGCAGTGACCTTTAAAATTCCTTCTCTACCATGTCTTCTACTCTTCAGCTTACTGTGATACTTTTTTTTAAAGTTTCTAATCATTCTCTTGGACATTTGGGTGAAGGAAAAAAGTAAGCATTATTACTTTAAGCAAAAGCTCTGCTAAAAGATGCATTATTATACCTCATATAGATGGTACATTTCTTACACTAAAGTGTTAACTAGATGTGTTCCATAATATGCATCTCAGTGGCAGGTGTTTAAAGTAATACAAAGGAAATTATTAAGTTAACTTCCCAAAGACTAGTAATAGATTCCCAAACAGCTCTTCTGCAGAGGCAAATAATTATAAATTTGAAAAAGCATACTGTTAATTTGACACAATTGTAATGACATCTCTGTAGGTGGCACATATCATGCACCGTTTTATAAGCTTCTTAGGATCCTAATGGCAGCATTTGCACAATAGGGATACAGGAGGATGAGGTAGCATAATTGCAGCATCACTGAAGCATGACTACATGCTAATTAACAAAATTGGAACTGCTGCACTCATGCTCCCATTTCATCTATCTTATTTCATTTACTTTTACATGCTGTTATGGCCAAAGAATTGCTGTGTGTGTTGTTTGAATATTACAGCAATTATTGTCCACTTGATGGTTCCATGCTGCTGTAGTACAGAAGGTTGCTCAATTGGCTTAATAGTTTCATCTTAGGGTATTTTGTTCTTAGGGCCTTGTTTAGACAACAGTCTTCTAATTTTGTTGCTTCTAGATCTTGCGAAATGTTCTCCTGTGAATAGGAGAGCTTAAGCTAACTAGGTTAAGTAAATGTGTAAGCATACCACTCTTTGTATGGACTAGAAGCCCCAATGGGAAGCCCATCTTAACCCTCTTGTTTCTTTTAGCTTTTCCTGTTGCATCTGTGTGTGGGATGCTGCAGATGGAGAGAGGAAAAGACTCATCCACTAGCCCTATGCAGGTGTTCACCTGCATTGTGTATAGGGCTAAATCCTGATAAGGCCGGGTTCTTGATTGCAGGTGCTGTGTAAGCATACTCAACCTAACATGCTTACAAGCCCTTTTGCAGACCTTCTTGTCCAATGTACAAAGGTCTCTGAGCTAGCTGGGCATGTGGGATACTTGGGGGCAGAATGTGTATTCTCACACATGCACTGTCCCCAGTCTAGCCCTACACGTGATGCAGGCAAATGCTTGCATGGGGCTACTACTGTTAGTCTGGCAAGACCTTACAATGCCCCCCCCCCCAGTTTCAGACCATGAACCAGTCCAACACCGTTCCCTCCCTCTAATAGCAAATTTGGGGAATGAGTGCCAACAGGATCGATGCAAAAAAGGGCCAGTGACAGAAAGGAAAAACAGAAAATTGAAAGAGAAACATGTTGCATGTTCAGGGGCACCTTCAAATATGCAATTTTTTAATCATGAAACAAAGATAATAACACATTTACTGCAACACTAATCCAGATATAGGTACAGTATGCGTGGTGGATGGATCATGTAAGGATTTTTACTGTAAGAAGCACTTTAGATTGTACAAATTGGCATGGTTAGGGTCAGAACAAAACACTCCCAACTCCTCCACAAGTTAACAGAAGACACTATTGTTTCCAAATAATAATAATAATAATAATAATAATAGTAGTAGTAGTAGTAGTAGTAGTTGTTGTTGTTGTTTCATATCACAATTACTTCCAGGCTTATTTCATTTATTCTCCTGGAATAAAAAGCATCAAATCAAGCAAGTCAGCTTCTAAAGACACATTACTTGTATCTCTACTCCTCACTTTTAAGAACTCTAGTATATAACCAGAGGGCAGCAATTCTATTTTAAGAGTTTGTAATATACATTTTTCACACACACACACACACACACACACACCAGTTCTTTTGGGGTTTCAAATTATTATTCTCAACATTTTCACGTGGAAAAGATAGAAAATATTATAAATACCTTATTCATAAGGAATATTGGAAGGTAGCAGGCAAACCATAATGGACTCCAGCACTACTAATTTCAAAGGTTTCTCTATGGGAAAATTACTAAAATATCAGAGCATTCATGGTAAATTGATATAATCTTCAGCAGATAAGCTAAACCTTGAAATGAAATAACAAGTGAATTCAAAACTACAGCCCCTGAAGAAGACTCTTTCAGACTCATGTTTTGATGGAAATAATTGCTGCAAGCTTTCAGCTGGAAAAGCATGATGGACATATAAAAAGGTGGGAAGTAATATGTGGCCATTGGTATGCCTCAGCCAGATATGCTACATTATTTCAGGTCTACAGTTATACTGGTCTATTATAGGAATGGACGAATCTGTCAAGTTTGTTTTCATCCACATTTGACTTTTTGTAAATCATAAATTCATTCCATCCCATTTAGGAAATTTACAAATGTTGTAAGTTCTTCTAAAAAACCCCAAACTGAACAAAATTCTTACCCATCCATTGATGTGTGCTGAGCCCGGCGCTCAGCTTGCGGGGTGCTTGGCTTGCACCCCCGCTGCATGATAAGCCCCAAGCACCCCGCGAGTGGGAGCTGAGGCACTCGCTGAGGCGCTTGCCGGACTACCGGGTCCCTGGCGCTACAGTTCTGCGTTCCCGGCGCTACGTTTTAACATAAAAAACAGGGTAAACTTCCTTAACACGGCCACGATTTGCCGTGTTAAACATGTTTTTTATGTTAAAAACAGCATAAAATACGTTAGAATCTAATGTATTTTATGCTGTTTTTAACATAAAAAACAAAGCACCGCTTACGCAAATCATGGCTGTTTTAAGGTCGTTTACCCTGTTTTTTACATTAAAAACGTAGCGCTGGGGACCCGGAAGTTCCTTTCCACAGCTCGTCTCGCAAGGACGTGAGCCAAGCCGAGGAAAGGTAAGTCGCGTGGAGCTTGGGGGGGGTCAAGGCCAGCGAGTTTGCCCCACTTCCACCCCCCAAAGGAGCTGTATCGGGCAAGGAAATAATCTTCAGGAGATGTTGGGTTTTGCATAGGCAGAACGAGATTACCACCTGACATCGAGATTATCACCTGACCTGGTGGGTGTTACTTGAGTTCAAGTATACAAGGCCTTTGGTCAGGAGACATGGTCTCGAGGTGACATGACTCAGCAGCCTTGAACAGGTTTGGATCAACATGTTGATGAATGGGTTGTACAGCTGGGTGAGTAATATCCTATTTATAGGTGCAGGGTCTGCGGTATATAAGCTAGCACACTTGCTGATAGTTCCACTTCCGTCACTTGCTTGCTTGCTCTCTCTGCTGCTTGCTCGTCTCGACACGACATGTGTATTGTCTCTTGGACTTCACTTCATCTAGCCTTACCACTGGGGTATTGGTTTTGAGTCTGCAATGATGTAGTGAGTAGAAATGCATTGATTGCCTTAATCCCATGTAATTGGGTCTTACAAATAAACTCTTTAATCTTTATTAACTGCTGTTATCTCCTCCTTCCACTTGCGTGACTGGGACTGAGGGTCATTGGCTAGGGGAGCTTTTGAACCCGGGTCAGTCCAACTCTCACATCGGTTATGGGCCCAGATAAGGATCAGATAACGATCTGATGGTTATCTCAGATGGGCAGATAAGCCACAGAGACGCAGTTCGGAGAAATTCGGCAGTTATAGAGTTAAAGGAATTTGTTTACTATTTGTAAGAACGGTTTGTAAACAATCCGGAAGGCAATGCAGTGTTGCTAAAGCTGGGAGCTGATAACAGCAGGCTTGGAATGCAGCACAACTGAAGAATGCAGGAGACAGAGAGACGGAGGATTTTTCATTTTGAAAGCAGCTAGAACGGAGGTGCCAGGCTTGGCAAAGATCCGAGGCTTTTGGGCAGCTACTAGGCTGAAAAGTGAACAATGCTGGACACAAGGATTTTGTTTTCCACAGCTTGCTGGAGTGATTGTCAAGGAGCTGTATCGGGCAAGGAAATAATCTTCAGGAGGCTTTGTGTCTACTCATTTGATTGAGTCAAGGCTACAGGCAGGAGGATCATATTTCATTTACAGCTTCTTCACACAGCAGCGGATCAGCTATCTTTTGCATTGTATCAACAAGTAGCTTGGATTACAAATGCGTGGATTAAAGCGTCTGGAGCGTCATGTCGCAGCAAAAGGGAAACCTGATACTACATGGGAGGCTGTATCAAACCAGCGGAGGCGTGGTTTTAAAACAGAAAAGCAGCGCGACAGTTTTGAACAGAGAAAGCTGTGCTTAAAATGGGAAGCTGTTCTTCATTTTCTTCATGTGGGATCACAGAAGAAAGGAGCTTGAAATCAGCAGCGGTGCTGCTGAAGGCAAAACTTTATGTTTTAACCCAGGACATAACAAAATGGACATTATTTTGTTTGAACAGAAAACAGTGGATTGTTTAAACGAAGCTTTCTGTGTTGGACATAAATAAACAGAAAGAGAACTATGCAAATGGTCAAAGGTTTAACAGTCATGTTTTGAAAATGTATTTCTTGAAAGTTGGATAACTTGGATTCAAGAAAGTGTAATATATGCTCTTGAAATGTCAGGAAATGTACTGAATGTATATATGACTTGAGTATATTGTGGATTTTTCTGTAGCAAAATGTGAAATACTGAATAATTAGTAGGTATGTTTATATGGCAAAGCTAAGAGATGGATTATTTCTTTTATACTGTAATGGTGTAATAAAGAAATGGAAAGTTGTACTGATGCAACTATAAAGAGGTTAAATGCTTATATGTATGACATGTACATGCATGCATATCACATGATTGTTTGATCATTTAGATTCACAGGCTTGTGAAAGAAAATGCAAACTGTTGGTGGGGAAAGCATTGGGAAATTGAAATTTTCACATGAAAGGTAATTTTGTGCACATAAACAAGGGATGCTAGCTTCAACAGGTAAACTGGAAGGCAAGCTGAAAAAACAGTTCATTTCATTAAATTTGTTCTTGGTAATCTTGTGGGTATTCTGATGGTTTTTAGAGGAAAGGCACATTATTTCATGATGTCAATTGATCAATACACGAGGTACAGGTTGTGTACATGTTAGATAGAAAGCTGGAGTATTGAACAATGTCAAGGTGTTTTGTGCTTGGATGGGAAACAAGCATATTACCCATGTTACCTATTTCTTTTCAGATATGGGGAAGTTCAATTCAGTGCATGTTTTTGATGACATTTCTAACAGGATGTGATATTAAACACATGGATAGTGTAGAAGAGTAAACAAACACTCAGAAGAGGTGATACTAATTTGGATAATGAGATTTGGGTAGAAGCTCTTAAATGTTTTGATTATGTACATGATAGAAGTTTTAGTTCTGTGTATTGAACTGTACACCTTATAGAAAGTAGTGTAGAAGGAGGAATCTTTTGGAGAAACATTTCAGGATCTTAGATCTGATATGTAGGTACATACACCTCAAAGTTAGAAGAAATCTGTAAGGGAGCTTACATGAGATTTTTCTAGAAATGAGAATATTGTGTTTCACATGAACAACACTTGGATAGTGAGATTATCTAGAAGTGTTTAGTATAATGCTGAATGAAAATGTGAGATCATTTTTCAAAATTAATTCTGTTAATGCAGGGGATGCATCAAGGCAGAGTCAGAATAGAAAAGCATTTGCTGAAAGACAGTCAGGTAAATTTGACAAACTGATACACATTTGGTTTAGTGGAGACTAAACAAATGATTGTTCATCATTGGTGCAAATTTATTGGAACAAGAACCTGATAACTGATGAGGTAAGGAACAGGTGAGTCAAACAACCTGTGAGATATCAGGATGAATTTGCAGGAAAAGCCATTTGAAACTTCAAAATTTCAAAGAGGTGAAAAATTGTCTGTTAAGGAAGCTGAACCATAGCTTCAGGCTATGCAAGCTGAGTTGATTTCTTTGGATAAAGAACAAAACATGGAAGCTGGTGAAACAAACAGCAGTTCATGGAACTCATTGTTACCAGATAGATTTTTTAGATGAAAACTAACCAGATTGAAAAAAGGTTACATGACAAATAGCAAGATTGGTTGCTTGTGATTTTTTGCTTTAGTTAAAAGGAGCTGGATAATCATGAGTGAGTGCAACAACAATTTGCTTTGGAAACAGTTAGACTGATGTTTAAGTATGTGGAAATGTAAGAATATTTCACAGTGGAAATATTGGAACATAAACATTTTAAATGAGAGGAAGTCTTTAAATGGAAAACTGTCTAAGAGATTTCTGTAGGAAAGCTAGAAATCAGCTGAAGGCTGGAATTCTGTTTTGAACTCAAACATTGCTGAAATTGAGATTTGCACAGAGAGGCAGATCAATGTTTGTTTGTTAAACAGGAGAACAGGGACATAGACTGTATGTACTTTGTTTAGATGGGTGATCTATTGTTTTTTCTGGACAGATAAAAGCAATATGATATAATTGATCCAGGGTTTGGAATTTCATTGAATTGAAACTGCTTGGTGGTGGATCAACTGTTTATTTGTAAATAGAAGTTGAGGGAGAACCAAGAGGGCAGTACTTACTGCAACAAACCAGAGAAATATCATGGATGTGATTGAGAATTTTGGAGATAGTTAACTCAGTGAGAGACTCCAAATAATTGAGGATTTTCAAGCACATGCTGATGGAAAAGCAGTTTGAATGCTACACAGAAGCATTGGGCTGTTGAGCTTTACTGTACAAGCAACAAGGCCAGATATTGCTGTCAGTGTGATAGGCAGACTGTTAGACCAACAGGACATGCTTGGAGAGCTCTGAAAAGGAGTTTAGTGTTATCTGGAGGGAACATCACACTTCAGACTAAGAGTTACAAGTCAGAGCACAGGTGGCTTACAGATTCACAGAAATGCCAGTTGTGGTTGTGATAGTAAGAACAACAAGAACACACCTGAAGTTTGTTATTTTTATAATCATACTTTGTTTGATTGATTTTGTAGAAACAATCATCTAAAAGTTAGAGTTCAACTGAAGCTGAACTGAATGCATTGTATTATGTATTGTACTATTATGCTATTGTAAAGCTTGAATAGTTATTGCATTTGTTTAAATAGTTTAAATTGTTAAAAAATGTTTAGATGATGCTGAGATTGATGTGAAAAACCTATTACAGTTTTTTCAGGAAACCAAGGCAGGATTGCTATGCTGCAGGCAGATAGCAATACACAACGTTTTGGGTTTGCAGATAAAACTGTGTCATAAGGAGGGATACATCAGAAGTGATTTGATGGTGGTTCAAATTTCTGACAGGTAAAGTCATTCCTGCAAAAGTTTTTTTATCAAAGTTCATAGATGAAGGAACAGCATCAGATGTCAACAAAACTGTTGCTGTTGTATGAGGTAAATAACCACGTTCTACGCAAATGCAAAAGCAGGGGGATGTTGGGTTTTGCATAGGCAGAACGAGATTACCACCTGACATCGAGATTATCACCTGACCTGGTGGGTGTTACTTGAGTTCAAGTATACAAGGCCTTTGGTCAGGAGACATGGTCTCGAGGTGACATGACTCAGCAGCCTTGAACAGGTTTGGATCAACATGTTGATGAATGGGTTGTACAGCTGGGTGAGTAATATCCTATTTATAGGTGCAGGGTCTGCGGTATATAAGCTAGCACACTTGCTGATAGTTCCACTTCCGTCACTTGCTTGCTTGCTCTCTCTGCTGCTTGCTCGTCTCGACACGACATGTGTATTGTCTCTTGGACTTCACTTCATCTAGCCTTACCACTGGGGTATTGGTTTTGAGTCTGCAATGATGTAGTGAGTAGAAATGCATTGATTGCCTTAATCCCATGTAATTGGGTCTTACAAATAAACTCTTTAATCTTTATTAACTGCTGTTATCTCCTCCTTCCGCTTGCGTGACTGGGACTGAGGGTCATTGGCTAGGGGAGCTTTTGAACCCGGGTCAGTCCAACTCTCACACCGCGCACATCCCTAGATTACAGCTACTCCATAACTTGGAACTTTGAATCACACAGTACAATAAAAGCCTTCTTCTGGCTTTCAGTGATGAATGTGTGAAGGGACTTCCAAGAATATGCTGGCTAGACCTGCCCCTTAGATGTGACACTCATATTGGCTAGGCCCTGACCTTAGTCCGAAGCAGGGAGAACACACAGATAGACATGTGTAGGACTATCCCCATAGGGACAGGAAACCTGGTGTCTAAAGGACATGGCTAGCAGGCCCAGTATGAGAAGCTCCTTCATGACTTTGGTAGCTATAGGTAAAGACAGAAGGTCAGCTAGGTTACACATTGAACTCACTGGCAGCATCACATTTTGACCAGGGCAAAAGATGAATGCCATATGCTCTAGATCAGGGATGCAGAACTTCAGACCCAGGAGCCAAATCTGGCTCTCCAGGAGTCCCCAGAATAACAAGCTCACTTCCCTTTGCCCTACCCCCTTCCCCTCTATCACCAATCATTTAGTGATTTCCCAACCTTTGTGCAGTTTTCTCTCTATTCTAAAAGGTGAAAATGCCTCTCCTAAGGCTTAGTTACTGGCAATAAGAGCTTTAATTTAAAATATCCTGGCATTTTTGGTATTTTGGCCCTGCCCACTTTGCCTCCATCCCATCCACCACTGGAATGAGAACAACTTCAAAAAAAATGGAATGCAGCCCTTGGTCTGCAAGAGCTTCTGCAGCCTTGCTCTAGATTTAACACAAAACCAATCATTTGTAGGGAACGGGAAGAAATTTGTTTGGTTCACATTTTAATGCAAATTTATCTAGATCCATGCCAGTTGGGCTTCAGGCCTGGACATGGGACAGAAACGGCCTTGGTCGCCTTGGTGGATGATATGAGGAGGGCTTTGGATAGGGGTGAATACTCCTTTCTAGTCCTCCTCGATCTCTCAGCGGCTTTTGATAACGTTGACCACGGTATCCTCCTGGACCACCTGGAAGGGTTGGGCATGGGAGGCACTGTATTGCAGTGATTCTGGTCCTTCCTCAGGGTAGTTCTTGGGGAGGAGGCTTCGGATCCTCGGCTGCTCACTTGTGGGGTGCCGCAGGGTTCCATCCTCTCCCTGATGCTATTTAACATCTACCTAAAGCCGCTGGGAGCTATGTGTTAATGCACGCTATGGGTTATAACTCCAATGAGTCAATGTCAGATGTCCTTTCTTACCTCAGAAGCTCTAAGGACCCCCAAATTAACTATTCAGGGATTTGCCTGGCTAAACTTTCTGTCTGCTGTGGCAAATTTATCCTAAACGGCGCTTTGCCTCAGGACATCCCTGGTGAGTATACGTTTTGTTCCACCCATGGAAGTAGTGTCATCGACTACATCCTGGTTTCTCCCTGCTTGAGACGTCTCGTCTGTGACTTTCATGTAGGGGACCGTTTGGATAGTGACCATTCCCCCCTTTCTACCTCTGTAGCATGCAGCCTGCTGCCTGGTCCTTTGGCCTTTCATAATAAATCGCCCTGCTACACAAGAGTTAAATGGACAATCAGGGTAGCTGATAATATTGACAAGATGTTGTGTTCTACTACTTCTGTTGTCTTTAATCAACAGATAGTTGAGTCACATAACATAGACAATGCCTTCTACTACTACGACTCACTAATCTCCAATATTACATCTGTGTTACAACAGCAGGTCCCATTGGGCCACAACAAAAAATCCAACCCCAATTCCAACATGTGGTTTGACAAAGAATGCCAATCATTGAAAAATCAGATACCTGAGTTGTACCAATCTTATCGTAGTAGCAATGCAAATATTCTTCCTGCCAAATATTATGAACTGAAAAAGATATATAAAACCACTATTAGGAAAAAAAAGGGGGAGATGCAACAGAAGAGATGGGACCTGTTAATTCAGGCTTCACTGTCCAACAATAACAAACAATTTTGGGCCCTGGTGTCCGGTGCCATATCTAGCAACTCTGGCCCACTTGACTTGCAGGGTGCCTGCACAGGTATGGAAAGAGTTTTTCACAAGGATTTTTTACGAATCCATTAGCCTCTGAAGATGATTTATCAGATTTTATACCCACTAACTTGCCAGCATGGCCTCCTGTGGGCCCAAATGTAATTAAGGAGCTAATTAATTGGCCGATTAAGAGTGGGGAAGGCCCCTGGTCCTGATGGGCTCCCACCTGAACTGTTTAAAAAACACCTGGAATGGTGGGTATCTCCCTTAGCCACTCTTTTTTCTCTCGTAGATAATACCGGCAGGGTACCTAAATCATGGACCAAGGCTATAATTGTACCTATCTTTAAAAAGGGCGACCCCCATACACCAGGCAACTATCGCCCAATAAGCCTATTGTCAATTGTGGGCAAGCTCTATGCAAGACATTTGACTGACAAACTGTCAACTTGGATGGAAAACAATAAAATCCTAGGTGCAGAACAGATTGGGTTTTGCAAAAACAAATCTACATTAGATCATGGTGTTGTCCTGGCGCACCTGGCAGAGAAATATAGCAAATTGGGGGGGGAAGAAATTGTTCTCGGCCTTTTTTGACCTGAAAGGGGCTTTTGATTCCATTCCTAGGAAACTGTTATGGGCCAAGCTAAATAAGTCATCCATGGACAAAAGGTTGCTTTTCCTTATCCAGAAGCTATACTCTCGAACCAGCTGTCAGGTTCGCTATGGCCCACTTGGTGAACTGTCTGACGAGATCTTTATCAACAGAGGGGTTAAACAGGGGTGCATTTTGGCCCCCTATCTTTTCAATTTGTTTTTGAATGATCTGCCCCTACTTTGATGAGAGTGGAGGGCCATTTTCCAAAGCTTGGCCCGCATAAAATCCCACTCCTACTATATGCAGATGATGCCGTAGTTTTATCATTGACTCGGCTGGGTCTAAAACGTCTTATATTGGCTTTTGCAACATACTGTGATACCAATGCGCTGTCCATTCACTTTGTAAAATCAAAAATAATGGTCTTCTCCAAGGTGTGGAGGAGTTTCCGATGGACTTTAAGGAGTAATGTGCTAGAACAAGTAAGGGAATACAGATATTTGGGGATAAACTTCCAGTATAACTCCAACTGGAATGCCCACCGCGGCTATGCACTTAACTCGGCCAATCGCAGTATGTTAGCAGTCGTTCGCTTTTTCTATATACATGGTGGACATCATGTCCCCTCTGCCATTCGTGTTTTTAAAGCCAAACCTATGGCCCAATTACTCTATGGCATCCCCATTTGGATTAGTGCGGTTAACTCCGGGATGGAAAAAGTCCAAGCAAATTTCTTACGACGCATACTGGGTGTCCCAAATTGTGTTGGATATGCAGCTATGTACCTGGAAACTGGAGTGGGCCGGGTGGAAACGAGAGCCTGGGTACAGACTATCAAATTTTGGCTGTGCCTTTATTTTTCATCTGAGCACCCCAGTTATGTACAATTTATGCTAATGGATTCTTATATTAGCAAATGGTCTCTTTTGATTCAACGTAAAATTAATTCAATTGGTATTCCCCTCGACTCCTTATTTATGCTCAGCCATCAGCAAGCCTTCAGATTGGTGTCCCAGAGGCTGCATGACATAGAGAGACAGGAGCTATTTTCGCTAGCTAATAGGACCTGCTCACCTACTGCAAACGGTGTGCTGCCAATATATGGAACTCCTGCTTCTTATTTGTCATCTTTCAGTACTCGGCAGGCTCGTAGAGCATTTATGTTAGCCAGATTTAACATCCTGCCCTCAGCATTACTTCAGGGAAGATTCTTGGGTATCCCTTACCAGCAGAGACATTGTCCGTGCTTGGTCGGAGACCCTGAATCTTTGACCCATGTCCTACTCTACTGTAGATTCTATGCAGCGCTCAGGGACGATCTAATTCTTCCCATTTTGAGGACGTTTCAAGGCTTTCCGGATAGGTGGCTGGTTTCCTACTGTTTGTGTGACCAGAAACCAATTGTTACCACCCAAGTTGCTAAATTCCTTTTAGCTGCCATGCAAAGGAGGGCCTTTCTATTGAGTAATAATTGAGAACTGTTCCATCTCTATTTGTCTATATGCCTTGCAAATGTTGTGGCTGGTTTTTATTTTTATTTGGGTCATAACAATTGAGAGCTGTTCGTCTCTTTTTTTTCTGTATGCTTTGCAAATGTTGTGGACTGGTTTTTATTTTATTTGGGTCATATGACCGTAATAAATCAAATCAAATCAGTGTCATCAGTATGCTGGATGACACGCAGCTCTACCTCTCCTTCAAGTCCTCACCAAGGTTGGCCATTGAGACCCTGTCCAAGTGCCTGGAGTCAGTGGGTGGCTGGATGGGAAGGAACATGCTGAAACTGAAACCCGACAATACCGAGGTACTTCTGGTGGGGGACAAGGGGAGGTTAGGGGATGTTGACCTGGTGCTGAATGGGGTACATTTGCCCCTGAAGGACAAGGTTCGCAGCTTGGGGTCATTTTAGACTCCCAGCTGTCCATGGAGGCCCAAGTGTCAGCTGTGAGCCGGGCGGTGCTGTATCAACTCGATCTGATATGGCAGTTGTGCCCCTACCTTCCTAATCATCTGCTCCCATCAGTGGCTCATGCCTTGGTCTCCTCTCGCCTAGACTACGGTAATGCGCTCAATGTGGGGTTACCCTTGAAGACGTTTCGGAAGCTACAGGTGATACAGAATACGGCGGCTTGCCTGGTTAAAGGCAGCTGCCGGCAGGATCACATCACGCCAGTGCTCAAGGAGCTGCACTGCGTACCAGTTGCTTGCCGAGCCGAATTCAAGGTGTTGGTTTTGACCTTTAAAACTCTATACGGCTTCGGTCCAGTTTATCTCAAGGAGCATCTCCAGCAACACCAAGTAGGCCACTCAACAAGATCTGCAACAGATGGCCTTCTCCTTAGTCCCTTCAGCCAGAGCAGCTAGACTGGTGGGGACTAGAAAGAGGGCCTTTTCTGTGGCGGCCCTCATACTGTGGAACTCTCTCCCTAGTGACCTCCACCATGCCCCCTCTCTGCTGAGCTTCCACCACTCACTAAAAACATGGCTGTTCAGGCGGGAATATGGGGTGGGCTAAGATTTTACAATTTTATATTTTTTAAAAATGTATTTTATTAAGTATTTTATTGTGTTGTACATTGCCCAGAGTGGCCAGTTTGCCAGCCAGATGGGCGATCCATAAATGTAATAAATAAATAAATAAATAAATAATCTAATTTTGCACTTTTGACCCTATGCACAAACCAAAATTAAGCTATCCTTTGAAACTAGCACTTCTCCAAATTTTGTAATGGAGTTCTCCAATTAAGGTCACCTCCAATTAATATACAAAAATGTGTCTAATAGGGAGCAGTCCACAGAAAATGCATATATTATTAAGGAAAATTGCTTCCAAAAACTATTTATTTATTTAATACGTTTTGATACCACCCAATAGCTGGAGCTCTCTGGGCGGTTTACAACAGTTAAAACCATAAAATACAGTATAATATAAATATAAGATTTAAAACCACAGATTAAAAAACAAACAGCAAAGCTAGCAGCAGCAGTTCAAATTACAATACCAGAGTTAAAAACAACTACAAGATTAAAATGATTAAAATGCCTGGGAGAATAGAAAGGTCTTCACCTGGCACCAAAAAGAGTACAATGTTGGCGCTAGGCTAGCCTCTTTGGGGAGGTTATTCCACAACCGGTGTGCCACAGCAGAAAACGCCTTCCTCCTGGTAGCCACCTGCCTCACTTCCTTTGGCAGGGGCACTCAGAGAAGGACTGCTGAGGAAGATCTTAGTGTCCAGGCAGGTACATATGGGAGGAGACAATCCTTCAGATACCCTGGCCCCAAGCCGTTTAGGGCTTTGAATGTTAGTACAAACACTTTGATTTGGGCCCAGAAACAGACTGGCAGCCAATGCAGATGAGAAAGCACTGGCATAATATGACATGTTCACGTCGGCCAGTCCCCGTTAATAATCTCGCTGCCCTATTTTGGGCCAGCTGAAGTTTCCGGACCGTTTTCAAAGGCAGCCCCACGTATAACGCATTGCAGTAATCCAAACGAGAGGTTACCAGAGCAAGAGCATGGATAACTGTAGCTAGGCTATCTCTGTCCAGATAAGAACATAGTTGGTATATCAGTCTAAGCTGATAAAAGGTGCTCCATGCCTCCGAGTTCACCTGTGCCTTGAGTGACAGTTGTGGATCCAGGAGCACCCCCAAACTACGAACCTGATCCTTCAGGGGGAGTGCAACCCCATCCAGAACTGGTTGAATATCACTTAGCTGGGCAGACTGAACCACCCACTAACAGTACCTCCGTCTTAACTCAATCCAGATAAGACGGAGTTTATTAGCCCTCATCCAGTTCATTACCGTGCCCAGGCACTGATTCAGAACAGCCACTGCCTCACCTGGATTGGATGAAAAGGAGAGATAGAGCTGGGTGTCATCTGCATATTGGTGACACCTCAGCCCACACCTCCTGATAACCTCTCCCAGTGGTTTCATGTAGATGTTAAACAGCATGGGGGATAAAATAGAGCCCAGCGGCACCCCATGGCATAGCTGTCACGGGACAGAGCAGTAATCCCCCAGCACCACCTTCTGGAATCGGCTGCCCAAGAAGGATAGGAACCACTGGAGTGCAGTGCCTCCAACTCCCAACCCAGACAACCTATCCAGAAAGATACCATGGTCGATGGTATCGAAAGCCACTGAGAGGTCCAAGAGAATCAACAGGGTCGCACTCCCCCATCCCTCTCCCAGCAAAGGTCATCCCACAGGGCGACCAAGGCAGTTTCTGTTCCAAAACCAGGCCTGAATCTAGATTGAAATGGATCTAGATAGTCCATTTCATCCAAGAGTGCCTGGAGTTGACCAGCAACCACCTGCTCAAGCACCTTGCCCAGGAATGGGATATTAGCTACCGGCCTGTAGTTATTAACATCATCCGGGTCCAGGTTAGGCTTTTTCAGAAGTGGCCTAATCACCACCTCTTTCAAAGAGGCCAGCACCACTCCCTCTCTCAAGGAGGCATTTACAACCTCCTGGACCCAGCCGGCTATTCCCTCCTTATTTGATGTAATAAGCCATGACGGGCAAGGGTCAAGCACACAGGTGGTCGACCGGACTTGGCCAAGCACCTTGTTCGCATCCTCAGGCATCAATAACTGAAATTCATCCAATGAAACTGGACCATACACAAAAATGTGTATATTGGGTAAAATTATGTAGAAAAAATGTATTTGAATTTGGAATTTGGAATTTGCCTTTTTTACAGCTGCACATTGGGTCAATGTTTTCATCAAGCTACCCACCACAATCCCAAGATCCCTTTCCTGGTCAGTCACCACTAGTTCAGAGCCCTTCAGGATTTTTTGCCACACTGTGTATCACTTTACACTTTAACTATATTTGCCATTTTAATGCCCATTCACTCATCTTAGACATATCGTTCTGGAATCTGGAGCTCTTTGCAATTCCTTTTTGTTTTTACCACTCTGAATAATTTGGTACCATCAGCAAACTTGGCCACATCACTGGTCAGCCTTAGCTACAACCTCCAGTCTTTAGATTACCTGTCTCTATTTACAATTTTTATCTTTGCAAAGTAACTAGACTCACAGGATAATATAAATCATATTGGGAAAGATGTTTCAGTACCAAAACCAGGCCTAAAGCTGAAATGAAATAGATCTAGATAATCTTTCATCCAAAAGCACCTGAGTTGAGCCATTAACAAGAGCTTGCCTCAAAAGGGATATTAGCAACTGGACAATAATTACAAAAATCTCCCAGGTCTAAAGAGGATTTCGTAGGGTGTAGCTACACAACTGCTTCTTTTAAGGCATCTGGGACCACCCCCTCTTTTGAAGGGGCTTTAATTACCTTACCTCTTTAACCCACTCAGCCAATCCACCCCAGCCAGTACTTCTTAATAGCCAAAACAAATGGAAATATATAGGAATTCATTTTAAAGACACACTTTCTTGGAAGTCTTGTCAGGATACAATAAATCTTTCAGTCTCTAGACCTATGTACTATGCCTATGTACACCAGTTGATGGGAACATGGGTGGGAGGGTGCTGTTGCACTCATGTCCTGTTTGTGAGTTTCCCATAGGCAGCTGGTTGGCCACTGTGTGAACAGAATGCTTGAGTAGATGAACCCTTGGTCTGATCCAGCATGGTTCTTCTTATGTTCTTAACTTCAGGAGCCATACTAAAATATTATCATTCCAAAAGTGGCTTTCTAATTAATCCTGCTTTAAAACTGTTTCAAAGTAGTGTAGTGGCCCAGATTTTGTACAGGGCAGGTGACTGGGATTTGGATGATTCCCAAGCTATGAAACTGGAATATCTATGGAATAGTTTTGTGGAAATGTTGTGAATTCTACCTCCTGGCATCCCATCAGCTCTGAATGGTGGAAGTTGGGCTTCCCTCAATTTTGGCTTGTATCCATATGTTATGACAGATAATCTGGGTGTTAGATTCCCTTATAGAAGAGAGGCTAACTAACCCCACACTCTCACGAAAGGTTTGGGATCTTTGGCTGGGCTAAAGACGTGTGCAGCTGGCTGAAGTGGGTGCTTTGCCCTTTTACACTAAACACAGATGCACACACACTGACATCAGAAACAAAATAGTTGTTTATTAAAGATGAAATATAGAGCAGGTACAGCGTCTTACTCTTGCTGATATAATAAACTCAATGGTTTTAGGCAGCAAAATACCCTTACGCTATTGTACAAACATACTCTATGTATATTCTGGAGTGGAAAGAGTCCCTGTTTTCCAAGCATGCTTGAGACGAACTGCACGGCTGTTTTAAGGTGGTATTCTATGATATTTACATTAAAAATGCAGCGCTGGGGTCCTATTGCGTCAGTTCCTGGCACAACGCCGGGACCCGTCGCATCACTTCTGGGTCCCCAGTGCTGCGTTTTTCATGTAAATACCATAGAAAACCACCGGTGGTTTTCTATGGTATTTACGTTAAAAATGCAGCATCGGGAACCCGGAAGTATCCCTCCCTGGCTCCTCTCTGGGGAGATGTGCCGAGCCGGGGAAAAGGTAAGTGCCGCGGGGCTTGGGAGGTTTGAGCTGGGCGAGTTTGCCCCGCTTCTACCCCCTATCGAGATCCATGCACATCCCTAGCTAGGGGTGGGCGATCTACCCACCACCCGACTCACTAGGAGCTCGATGAGTGCTGCCGCTGCACCTGCCAAGCTGGGCCGAAAACGAGCACCAGCCAAGCCACTCGCCGGACTTCCGGGTTCCCGGTGGTACACTTTTAATATAGAAAATGGTGTAAGATACGTTAAAAGCAGCCGTGATTTGTGTAACTTGCGCAAATCGTGGCCATTTTTTATGTATCTTATGCCATTTTCTACATTAGAAGCATACCGCCAGGAACCCAGAAGCAAGAACATGAGTTGAGCCAGAGAAGCAGGTAGGCCAAGCAGAGCTTGGAGGGTCTAGCCCGGTGAGTTCGCTGGACTTCCACCTCCCAATCGAGCTCTACACACATCCCTAGCTTGGATGTCTTAGGATGACTATCTCAACTCTCTCCCAACACACTTTCACATTACTCAAACCTCAGTTCTTATACCTTTCCCTGAGTCCCTGGCTACATGAGGGGGCAAGGGATCCCTTTGTTCCCCTGAGGATCTTAATCACTGCTAATCACTCTGTCCTTTTTGTGTCGATGGCCCTTGATGGGTGTCATAGGAAAACCTTTTGTGTGTTATCCTTACTTGATGAGCTTAAGTCTCTGGTTGAATCCTTCTATTGGGGGAAGCCGTCCTCTTGCAGGGCTTATTCTAAGGTTCTTTTCAGGAAAGTCTCTCCTGTGCCTTGAGGCCATGTGTGTTAATCTGATCATTGCAAGACTCTCAGCCACTGCCCATTCATTCACCAGGCTGTCAATCACTCCCCATTCAAGCCTTCATTTGCATACTGTGCCCCAGTCTGGTTGCTGAGGCTGTTCATTTCTCATGAACCCAAGCTTACCCAGGCTCTTGTTGGGGCCTGCTGTGGGCCCTGTGAGCCATAGTCATAACCAGATGATTATAACTATATCCCCATATAACACATACTGCCACAATTAACTCTCTTTTTTTAAGTGTTACCTCAAGTTACAGAACTGCAAGGACTGGACCTCCAAATACCATAAGATATTTGGGCCTCATTCTATTTCTCTGCATTTTTTGGTCACCCCTGCTACTGGTGCTATGCTCAGAGACTAGGATTTTTGAACAAATGCATTGTCTGACAAAGCAGTAATCTTAAATTCAAAAATTTCAAGGTGGTACAAAAATGACCATTAGAGCCTCTCATTTGGTTTAAGTTATTTTCTCCAAGTTCAGGCAAGCCTTTATGGCTATCCATTTTCAGGTGATGTAATCGACCATGATTGATGGCCGATACCATGGGACTCCTCTGATCCACTATATACCTCTGCAGAAATGCTGAGACAGAGGATCTTCCACACTACATTTTATTTCATCCTCTGTACTTGGAACCTTTGTATTAAGTTTTTAGGCACTATTTCATTGGGACTACATTCAAAATCTTTCCCAGAAATGATACCTATTGTCAAATGTTGTCTCTTTTATGACTTATAACGTGTCCCTTCTTGTACTGGCTACTGCAAAGATCCATGCAAAAGTGTTATCAGAGATTATTTTAAATTGTTGTGGTGTTGCTCTGATTTAATCATCAATTTATTATTTATTTTACAGTTTTCTCTTACTCTTTATTTTACAGCATATTTGTCTCTTTTGAATCTGTTTTTTATTTACGGTATTTTATAGCTATAGCATTTCTAGTAACTGTATTTGCAAATGTGATTTGTTGCAGTATGTTTTTGCATGTGTCTGAATTTTTGTAAAGGACTTGGCCATAACCATTAAAAGTTTGACTGACTAATAACTGACTGACTGACTGACTGAACAAGGTTCAAGAACATGGGCAGTTGGCTGCAGCCCTACAAACACTTTTTCCATATCTTCATGCTGCATTATCTGATATTGATCCCATAAAACTAGAGCATATGGTACTCTGAACAACTCCACTGGAGTTGGGATAAAACTTAACTTATTAATAAATGATCTGGAATTAGAAATGAACAGTGAAGTGGCCAAATTTGCTGATGGCACCAAATTAGTTAGGGTGGTTAAAACAAAAAGGGACTGAGAGGAGCTCCAAAAGGATATCTTGAGACTGGGAGAATGGGCATTAAAATGGCAAATGCAGTTCAATGAAAGCAAGTGTAAAGTGATACACGTTGAGGCAAAAAATCCCAGTTTCAAGTATAAGCAGATGGAATCTGAGCTAGTGGTGATTGACCAAAAAAGAGATCTTGGGGTTGCGGTGGACAGCTCGACAACAATGTCAACCCTGTGTGAAACAGCTGTGGAAAAGGCAAATTCCATGTTAGGCATGGGAACTGAATATTAAACTGCCAATCAATCAATCAATCAATCAATATCATACTCCCCTTATACAAATCTATGGTGTGACCACACTTAGAATATTGTGTGCAGTTTTACTACCACACCTAAAAAAAAGACATTGTAGAGTTGGAATAACTGCAGAGCAGGGCAACTAAAATGAACAAGAGGCTGGAGCAAGTTCCATGTGAGGAAAGGTTACAACATCTGGGATTGTTTATCTTAGAAAAGAGGCAAGTAAGGGGAGATATGATAGAGCTGTACAAAATGATGCATGGTGTGAATGACCTGGGGTCATCCCATGAAGCTGATTGATGGGAGATTCAGGACAGATAAAAGGAAGTACATCTTCACACAGCACAGAGTTAAACTATGGAATTCACTTCCACAAAATGTAGTGAAGGTCACCAATTTGGATGGCTTTAAAAGGAGATTGGACAAATTCATGGAGGAGAAGACTACCAATGACTACTAGTCCTGATGGGTATATGCTACCTCCAGTATCAGAGGCAGTATGCTTATGTACATCAGTTGCCGGGGAACATGGGTGGGAGGGTGCTGTTGCACTCATGTCCTGCTTGTGGGTTTCCCATGGGTAGCTGGTTGGCCACCGTGTGAACAGAATGCTGGACTAGATGAATCCTTCATCTGATCCAGCATGGCTCTTCTTATATTGTTATGTTCTTATGACAGTTCAAGGTTAATATGAGAGAACTTATCCTCCAAGTGCCTTGCAAGCTTGTCACAACAGCTCTCTGTAGGTTTCACTACTACCCTGTTAGAGTCGGATTTTAATAGTCCATTCACCACCCAGAAAAACTCTGCTGGATGACTACTCAAGGATTCAATGGAGGTGGACAAACACCTCCACCTTTTCCACCACCACCACCACAAAGTACATGTGATAATGTGTTCTCACTTGTGTTCAGCCATATTCACTATGGGATTTGCACCATCTGTGTGATAGTCATCATCCAGCATATTTCAGCCTGCCCAGCCTATTTTATATGGCTAGCACAGTTTTTCAGGCTGGATTTTATACTTCTTTTCAAGCCTATACGATTGGAGATTGTTTGATAAGATAGCACTGATGATGTTGTTTTATTATATGCCTTTTCTCAAACAATGTCAACCAAACAGAAAATCAGTTGGCACCAGCTGAAGAAACAGTTTTTAAGGAGTATAAAAGATAAGAGATATCTGGTGAGAGAGAATCAGCATTAGCAAAGAAAAAAAAAATCCAGGTGTGTGACTGAGAGACCGACTTAATGTAATGGTTCCTATTTGCCTAGATTTAAATCACAGAGGAGCTACAGAACAGCAAATTACAGAATAATTTCTAAAGAGGTTCTGTCTTTAGAGCACGATCATGATACCAGTGCAGCTGCCCCAGTATTATAGGAAATGCAAAGGAGAACGTTAGATGAATAACAAGAGAAACCCCAACAGCAAAATCACTGAGAGTAGAATCAAGAGAAGTGTGACAGAAGCTTCAGTGCAATTCATTTGAAATGAGACTGGTCACTCTAGAATAAACAGCAGAGTAGGTATGAAGGATATGATGACAGCAATCAGCCACAGTAGGGTGTGCTTTCCCTTTGACATCAGACGCATTTGGCTGAGTGCCTACCACAGCCACTCAAGAAGGGTATGGCTAGCCTACTAATGGATCCCCTCTTAAGCGATTTGATGCTGTTAGTGTACTAAGTACTCATTCACCTTAACACTGAATTCAAAACATGGCTTTTATAGCATTTTGAAACAATAGGTCCTTCCACAAAGAAAAAGAGCAGCTGCTTGAAAGATAGGAAAACATTTTATTCTTGAAGTGAAACTCAAGAAATGCAATCATCAAAGGCACAGGAAAGTATAATATGCACCTTAACCCCCTTCCCAAATAAATAAATTACCTTTTAAAATGAATGTTTCAGTCCATATCCAGTGATATGAAGACAGGTCATAAAAATAAAATAAGAAGATCAGGAAGGACTTTAGATTAGTGCTCTGCTGAAACTCTACCTGTTCTTTCGCAACCTCTTCATTTCCCTGCGAAAGAGGCAGTCGTTTTTCTGCCTCTTTCATTGGGATGTTGGGAATTTTGGAGAATCTTGTCATGGTGCAGGGCTTCAGAGCGTACCTTACTGTAAGGCACTCACCAGGCAGCAACACTGGAAAGCCCCAGGGGAGGAAGTCCTGGCTAAGTCCTCTAGGGGGCACTTTTCAGAAAGCTGAACAGCCACAGAGGCTGCAAGGACAGAATGGGGGGGGATGGTAAAAGAAAGAGAGCACACCCCTCAGCCCCCTCCCTACAGTAAGGGAAGCCCTGAAGCCCTGTGAAATTCTCACACCTTCCTACAATTTTTGGGTGCAATTTCTCTTCACCCCACAATGAATGGTCAGGAAAAAAATGATTGAAAAATTTGGCACATTTTTAAATGTGAATCTGTACATTTCAAGTTCTCCCACGTTCAAAATTCTTAAATCTCAAAATTCTTTCTCTCTTGAATATGAAGAACTTATTGAATGTTGGGAAATAGTTATTAAAAAAACAAAACAAACTAAAATAAAATTCTCGCCCATCTGTGCCAGCCAAATTCGATAGGTACATCTATTACCAGCATGATGAGGACTGTGTTGTACCTACCTGCCACATAGCTCTTAAAGATGAGGAGCCTGTTAGAAATAAGAGGTGGCAACCCTAATTAAGCACTAACCTGGTTGAATACACAGGTTTTCATACCCAGATTTTTAAGAGCAAAGTACTCAAATCCCTGGGTCTGGATGGACAAATCTGTCTGTTTCAGTTTCTCCCATATTTGCTGTTTTAAAATCTCAAATACTTTTTGTACCGAATTTGGAGAACTTTGCTAATTTGGGCAATTCTTTTCAAAAGCCAAACTGAAACAAAATTCTCATCTGAAATCATGACTATAAATTGGATCTGCGTCCATTTGTGGATGTTGCCTATCCTCTCACTGCATTATTTTTCAGTGGATGCTCAAGACAGATTTCATAGATCATAGAATTGGAAGGAGCCTACAAAGCTATGAATGTATATCCACACTCACATTTTGGCACAATTAGTCACATGAAAGTATGAGCCGCTAGAGCTAAATTAGGGAGATTTTGTGCCCTGTGACATGTCACTATCATGGGCATAGCCAGTCAGTGACCATGTGTAGTGCTGGGGCATACAGTAAGCTTTTTCATATGGGGATGTAATGATATGGACTAGGGATGACCACTTACCCCCTGCTCGTCCTGTGATGCTCAGCGCCTGGCAGCTGCAGCGCTTGGCAGACTTCTGGGTCCACAGCGTGTCACTACCGGGTCCCTGGCTCTGTGTTTTTTATGTAAATACCAAGGTAAACAACCTTAAAACTGCCGCAATGTGCTATTTGCGGCCGTTTTAAGGAGATTTACCTTGGCATTTACATAAAAAATGCAGCGCCAGGGACCTGGAAAGGACATGCCGGGGACCTGGAAGCTCCTTTCCCCGCAGGAACTTGGGATGAGCCGGGGCCAGGTAAGTCTTGCTGAGCTCAGGGGAGGGGGAAAGAACGGGGCGATTTCACTCCGTTCGTCCTCCCCCCCCAAAAAATTCTTGGCCATCCCTAATTTGGACAAATAAACCATTTGTTGATTGTGTTAACCAATCCTAAGTAACAATGAGATCCATGGGAATCAATCTTATTACAATGTACAGTGATAGTTATGTAGCACCTGTAGTAACAAGAAAAAAAATGCTGTGATATTTTAGAGACCAAAGATGCAATTCTATATGCACATACCTGGAAGTAACTTCCATTGAACTCAATGGGACTTATTTCTGAATAGACATGCATAGGAATGAGCTGCAAGTCCTAATGGAGATGTCCCAGTACTCGTGCCCCTTAAGTGAAGAATACAAGTTGTTTTCTCAATTGCAGTTCAAGATATGAAGTTAATTAATATGTTGATTTATGTGTACTCACTTGGTTTACTGTGGCATGAACATTTGTTGTTGTTTGTTCCACTATCATGTAGGAAAAATCTGTAGTCCATCGTATAAAAAGCACATATCTATTTTGCTGCCATTATAAATGTTTAGAAAGCACAGTATAAAGGAGCTTCCAAATGTGTAATTGTTACAAAATAGTTGCTTGTATCATTTTTACACATAATAACGCACATGGGTGTCCACATTTTTTCCCTGTACAGAGGTGATTTCCATGTAGGAAATATATGATGTGTGTAGCACAAGCTGACCTTACTGCAACTGTGATGTATTAGACTTGGAAAGGCTGTACAGTGAGAAAGGAGAAGGGTCATTATGGTGACATACCTAGTGCTTACTACTAGGGATGTGAACTTACCTGTTCATCCGAGCGCTGGATGCCCGTCGATCTCCCCCACCGTGATCGCTCCGGTGCTACTCGGCAACTGCCAGCTGATGCGGTCGCCGAGCCACTCACAGCACTTCCGGGTCCCCGGCGCTGCTGTTCCGGGTCCCCGGCATTACGTTAATTATTTATTTATTTATTATAGTTGCCGGCCAGATGGGCGATAAATAAATGTAAATAATAAATAAATAAATGTATTTGTTGTCTTTATGAATCGCCCATCTGGCTGGCAAACCGGCCACTCTGGGCGATGTACAACATGATAAAATATAAAATACAGTTAAAACAGTATAAAATTTTAAAATCTTAACCCACCCCATATTCCCGCCTGAATAGCCTTGAGAGGTGGTTTTCCATTTTTTTAAAAACCCTAAAAAACAGCATAGAAAGATTTCAAGTAACAGGACCATGGACTCCCATGAAATATCAGGCCCAGGAGGACAGGAATTGCAGGTGGCTTAAATCCTAAGGTAAGTTAACTTAAGGAAAGCTTTCCACTCCCCCCTGCCTCCTGCAGCCACCTGAGATTCCTGTTCTGAAAAGACTCATCAGAAACCTCCTGAACAATGTGGAAAGGGGCATGGAAGGAGGGCTCTTGAGGGAAGGAGGGGATCATGGGAGACTTTCCTTCTGCGAACTCCCTTTCGCAACTTATCTTAGGATTCAAGCCCGACTATGGGCAATTCCACCCTGTCCCTACCACCCTCTCTGCCCCATTCCATATTGTTCAGGAGGGGCTTCTGGTGAGCACAGGATGGAGCGGAGCAGGGAAGGGAACACTTTCCTTCCATTAACTTCCTGAACAGTGCAATTTTAAACACATCTATTGGGAAGAGCCTAAGTCTCATAGAGACCAATGGTATGTGACGAAGTTAACTTATATTATGTCATGTGTGTTAGGGAACAAAGTTGTAGAAAGATTACATTTTGTTGCTGGGCGCTTGGTTCTGTTCATTGACCCATGCCACACCAATTTCTGTCTACCTCTCTGAGTAAGAAATAGCATAGATTACAATAGTCACTGAATCTAGACCATGCATTAGACATAACCAAACCTGACAGAAATAATTTTGATGAGTAAAACTAAATAGTAATTAAATTAAGCAGAATGGGAAGAGAGAAACATAGCAAAAAGAGGGGCAGACATCAGCTCTAAAAGAATAACAGATGAGGGCCAATTTCTTGAAGTAAACATCATTAAGCAGTGTCTCCAACCATGTCTGTGTGATGGTAACTACCCTATTATTATGCTATTGACCTATACCTGGAGAGATTTATTAGTGTATGGCTAAAGATCAATCTCTCATTCCAAACACCTTCCAATAATATCACTGGAAGAGATAATAAGATTCCCACAAAGTGATTTTGTGGTTTATACAGGCTTAATAAATAGTTCACGGGAAAGTGCTATAATCTAAAGAGGAAATGTCAGGTGACACAGAACAAAACAGATTAGCAAAAGAAATAAAGCATCAAACAAGACAAAATTGTGTAAATACACATGTTTTTAAAGGAGGCCATGGAAGGTCTTAGCAGTTAGAGTACTTTTATTTGCCACTTGAGTTCTCAAAAGGATCAGCAAATATGTTCTTCCACTTAAGCAATTTCAAGATGGTTCGCACAGATTTCAGTCTCTGTGAGATGATTCAGTATAATGAAGGACCATAGTTACACTGCTCCAGTCCAGTTACGCTGGTCCAGATGGTGCCAGGTATGTGAGATGGGGAATGGGAGTAAACCCAAGACAATGAAGGCAAAGCATAGCTTTATGGATGTAAGACAACAAACCACAGTTCCCAATGGCAACCTGCCTCTCATGTGACACTTGACAGGACGTGATTAACCAATTGCTAATAGTCAGTCAGTTTACTATGGTTGTAGACCAGCAGGCAATTGCTAATAGGGCTGTCTGGAATTTTTTGTTTTCCATTCCAAGAATTAGCCATAGGAAGGGAGCCTTCATTGCTTAATCTGTTCTGTCAGGTTCAGGCCCAGCCCTGCCATTAGTTAGAGTGAGGCAGCTGCCTCAGGCTACAGATTTTCATGAAAGGGCAGAAATCTGTTAGTTATTTAATTTGTTATTATTGTATATCTTACTGCCAGGTATGAAGAGAAGTACTTTTAGTGGGATTTTCTGTCTCACGTACCAAAATAATCTGGTGGTCTTAGATGCAGGGGGAGGAGGCATTAGCTGCTCCTCTTCAGGCAGCAAGATATATTGGGCTGACCCTGGCAGATAGCATGGATTTAATGATATTACAAATGTACGTCATTCCCCACTCTTGAAAGTTATAAAGATTTCAGGAGCTCATCCCCAAATGGGCAGCCCAAGAATGTTGTTGAAAAAGTGGGGATGCACTTTCTAATCTGTCCTATGGTGAAGACATGCTAGGGGGGGGAATATGTTTCTTGTGCAAGGCAGGAATTTTTAAAGCAGCTCAGGATTTGCTTTATCCTGGGCACTGGAGTGTGATCCATTGGCCTGTGTATGTATGGATAGAGTTGTGTATCTTCTAGAACAGGCATATTCAAACTAAGTGGTATTTTCTAATTGTGTTATCCTTAGAGAAGCTGTGGTAGCTTGATACGACTGAAGATGAACTAGTCTTGGTGGGAAAGTAGGGAATCCTTCTGAAATATGAAACCTAGAATGCTGGGCAAAAAAGTTGCATCTTAAGTCAGTGAGAATCTAGCACTGAATTTCTCCTACCTTTTTTGCTTAACTGTTCTTAACTGCCCCCTCCCCCCCATAATTGTTTGAGGCAGAGCAAAAATGAACAGAATATATTTACTTGTTTACAATGATCTGAAAGTACATGATTAGGTTTTGATTTCAAAAAAACATTTGATTTTAAGTGGGTGCTTATACCCAATTGACTTGTATGAATGTAATTAAGTGCTTGATTGCTCTCTTGTAAAAAGAGGCTGTCCTGAATACGGGCTAAATATCCTGATGGACTATAACTACCAGAGGATGTAGACTTCTACATGCAAGACTTTCCAGGCTTCACTGCAGTAGAACATATTTATTTTTTTTACAGCATGAAAACCGGTATTATGCAGTATAAAATAATTTGACATGGGGCTATTATTTTTGGCTGCAATACAATGTTTTTTTGTGTGTAAAACATGTCATTCCACCCACATTCTGACATAATCAAGTGTTGGATGATCAGCAGACTTACAGATTATAGAAAGCTGGTAGTGATGGGCAAACAAGTGATATTCATGTTCACCCAGATTCTCTGAAAATCAGCTTGCTGCTCGTGTCAATCTCTTGTTCATTTTGTACAAATGGGAAAATTTCGCAAAATGAACATGATTGAAAATGAAAATTGCACAAGAAATTCAAATTTGGGCAAATTTCCAAAGTTGCACAATTTTCCCCCATGGACTAAAGGTGGAATATATAAATATATAATTCCCACACCAGTGGGAAGTTTCCCCTTGACAAGATGTAAAATCATGGTGATGAAAATAGCAAATAATGTTGGGGCGATAACACATCCCTGTTTAACTCCTGATCCCACTTTAAATGGAGCACCATGAGAGCCGTTGTTGTCCAAAACCGTTGCTGTCATGTTGTCATGGAGAAGTCATAAGATATTCACAAATTTATTGGGGCATCCAATTTTCATAAGGATAGTCCGGAGAGCTGTTCGGTCTACAGTATCAAAGCCCTTAGCCAGATCAATAAATGCCATATAAAGGGGTTGATTTTGCTCCCAGCATTTTTCTTGGAGCTGACGTGCAGTAAAAATCATGTCTACTGTCCCTCTAGAGGGGTGGAAACCATATTGAGTTTCAGGGAGGATCTCTTCTAAAATAGATAGAAGACGGTTTGCGAGACGGTAGTGGCTGACCAGCTCCAGGCACTCTTGAATGAGACTGATTATCTGGATCCATTTCAG
The DNA here is from genome assembly GCA_021292165.1 of Shinisaurus crocodilurus. NCBI lineage: Eukaryota > Metazoa > Chordata > Lepidosauria > Squamata > Shinisauridae > Shinisaurus > Shinisaurus crocodilurus. The sequence goes on along the minus strand of CM037878.1, from coordinate 225,889,369 downwards.
TCAGGGTTCAGGCCTGGTTTTGGCACAGAAACAGCTTTGGTTGCCCTGTATGATGACCTATATCAGAAGAGAGACAGGGGGAGTGTGACCCTGTTTATATTCCTGGATCTCTCGGTGGCTTTTGATACCATTGACCATGGTATCATGCTGGGGTGGCTGTCTAAGTTGGGAGTGGGGGTACTGGATTGCAGTAGTTCCATTCCTACTTGGATGGCTGGATCCAGAAGATGGTGCTTGGGGAATACTATTTGGCCCTGTGCACTCTCCAGTGTGGAATTCCTCAGAGGTCAGTCTTATCCTCCATACTATTCAACATATGCATGAAACCGCTGAGTGGGGTCATCTGGAGTTTTGGAGTGTGTTGCCATCAATATGCTAATGACATGCAGCTCTATTTCTCCTTTTCATCTTCAGAAGGTGGGGCTGTGGATGTGCTAAACTGGTGCCTGTCTGGGACAATGGACTGGATGACGGCTAACAAACTGAGATTCAATCCAGAAAAGACTGAGATGCTGTTAATGGGTGGTTCCTCTGACCCAATGGAGGGTGTTCAACCTGTTCTGGATGGGGTTGCACTCCCCTTGAAGGAGTAGGTTTGTAGCTTGGGGGTCCTCCTTGAGTCATCATTGTCACTTGAAGCTCAAGTAGCTTCAGTGGCATGGAGTACCTTCTACCATCTCTGGCTGGTGGCCCAGTTGTGCCCCTATCTGGACAGGGATGGCCTAATTTCAGTAATGTATGCTCTGGTAATCTCGAAACTAGACTACTGCAATGCACTCTATGAGGGGCTGCCCCGAAGACTGTTCAGAAGCTGAAGCTTGTGCAAAATGCGGCAGCTAGACTAATCACTGGGACCAGAAGTTCTGGCCCACTTGCACTGGCTGCCTATATGCTTCCAAGCCCGATTCAAAGTGCTCGTCTTAACGTATAAAGCCCTATATGGCTTGGGAACCCAATACTTGACAAAATGCCTCTCCCAACCACAATCTACCCAGCCACTACTCTCAACATCTGGGGCCTTCCTCTGACTGCCACCTCTGAGGGAGACCCAGAGGGAGGCAACAAGGAAGAGCGCCTTCTCTGTGGTAGCCCTCCAACTGTGGAAAAAGCTCCCCACTGAGGCCTGCCTGGCGCCAACTCTACTATCTTTTTGGCGCCAGGTTAAGACTGCCCTCTATGTTGAGGCATTTAATAGTACATGGGGGGTTGGTTATGTCAATTTTTGTAACAGGTCGCATTGTGTTAACTTGTTTTTAGTCATTTGAGACATTTTTAAATTTGGTTTTTAAATTTTAGTATTTAATTTTTAAATAATGTTTTTATTGAGTCTTTATATTGTATTTTATTGTAGTTTTACAATATTGCAAAATATTGTTATTTTATTGTAGGTAATTTATTGAGTGTTGTAAACCGCCCAGAGAGCTTCAGCTATTGGGTGGTATAGAAATGAAAATGAAAATAGTTATTTGTACTGATAATACCAGCAACTCAGGGTTGTATCCAATGTTAGTCTGACATAAGTCCCATTCACTTCAATGGGTCTACTCTAAGTAGGACTAGCATTGGAAACAACCCTTAGTTAGCACCATCCCAATCTTACTCATGTACAAAATGCCCTGGTGAATGACACCCTTACTGCCATTCCAGTTGTACAGATGAAGAATTGGTGCTGATACACATTGGCTAAGAAAGAATAATTCATGGCAAGAGCTATCTAGTAGATCCAGGGTTGAAGGTGGATTTGCTCCTGTTCAGCATTCCCAAATCCAAGTTCAAGACCTTATCCTCTGTATCACAAAAACCACAATTCAACAATGCTCAATGCTATGTTTTGCATATGGTTGAAAAGGATGCAATACACAAGTACAAGAAGGAAGAGCAGAGGTTAAGTAGTAGCGTTACTGAAAAAGACCTGAGGATTACTGTGAGTGATTTGACTGAGATTCCTATTACAAGGCTGCATCATTTTAGTAAATTGAGATGGCCCACCATGCCAAGGATGACTCCAGGTGCCTTATTATTGCAGAACTGACCTTCTAAGATAAAGGAAAATGTTTCTGTGCCTTTTCAGAGAAGGTTGAGCAATTTGTAAACATTAATAAATGGAGGCCGACTTACTACCCTGACTGGAGATAAGCAATGCAGAGCATTCTGTGAATTTTCACAGGCCTACTTCATAATCCCCTTAAAATGGAAGCCCATGCATGACTAGGCAATTAATTCTCTGAGAACTCAAGACACGTTCCCCACACGGTGCGATTATGAAAACTGAGCAGCTGACAGTAAGTGAGCCAACAGACACATGGTTAGTCACAAGTAAAGCTACTTTAGAGGGAGAGTGTGGACAAGGGTTGGATAAAGCACCATCCCTCTGTATTAAACATGATGAGGGGGGTGGATGGAGCAAGGCAGCATAGCAGAAAGGCTACAAAATGTGAAGCTTCATAATTCTGTATTGCAATGGAATTGATGAAGTGTGCGTTTTTAATCTGAATGACTAACGTTGTAGTCACAAGAAGTTAACACGGCAAAAAGTGATTTCACATTTCTTCTCACAGAAGAATGTCAAATATTACAAATCTATTTATACACATGTGTCTTCATATGATGGCATAGAGAACAGAACTGGAATGCAACACTTTGCAGATTACTGTTTACACAATACTCTTCCACCGACCCTGCTGTGCAGCTTGGGGAGGGGAGAAATTTGGGGGGGGGGGAGGCGAGTCGAGAGGCCAGTTGTGTGACTAGCATGCTTCTATGAGGACCTTGGAGAGGTGGGGCTCCAGGGAGGGTATTAGTCCCAGCAGCTTCGCCCTCGGCCTCTTTCATTTGTAGCTGCCAAGGAGTGAGGTGCCTCGTGCAGCCGTCTGGAAAGACACGTGCATCCTATCCTTTCTTTTCGAGGTGGGTGGTGGTGCTGCGCTTCTCCTGCTACATCTGAGCCTGAATGTCTGCTTTGGTTGTGTGGGTGGGATAGGCTGTGCACAATCGGCCATGAGGCCGCATCCACGCACCTCCTGCGCTTTGGACCGAGAACATACCCTCCAACATTTCACAGATGAAAATAGAGACACACATGTGAATCTGTAAGAGGTATGGTTATGCAACATGAAGGTGTGATCACAAGGGCGTGGCCAGGCAACATGAGAGTGTGGCCATGGTCAAGTACAAAAGTTATTAGCGAAAACACACAATCTAATTACATTATAATTATTACATTATTATATTATTTTATAATATTTTATAAGTGGCTTTTGTAATATTTTTTTTACCTGACTTAAACCCTTAATTGTTGATATCTGGTGTTTTTCATGGGGGGGGGGGTGTCAGTGCTTGCAGGGCAATCTCTTTTTTTGTTTTAAAATTGTCAGGATTGGCACAAATTCAACAGGTGAAGCTTACCCACCCACCCCACACCCCCAAACACGGAGCTTCAGAGAGAAGGGGAAGTTTCTTGCATTTCCTTCTGACACTGTAAGTAACCTCACCTGTTAGAGGCACAGAGTCAGCTCTGTTAGGAAATAAAATCTGTGGCAATATAAATATAGGAATCATGTGATGAATTCCATCATTTACCTCTCCGTCAGCAGAGGCAGCAGGTAGAGCATATGCACGCACACGGACACACATCCTCGGGTCTGTTTCCTCCCTGCTTACTGTGGGCAGCTGTTCAAGCCTAAGCAAAGCTATCTTAAAGGGGCCATGGGTAAAATCACAGCTAAACTAAACGTTTTAGCTTAGCTGCAATTTTGCCCATGGCCCCTTTAAGCTACCTTAAAGTAGCTTGCTGGAGGCAGGGGGATTTGGGACCTTGCATAACGAAGTGAGAAGCCGTGATGGCTTAAGGGTTTTCGGGACGGTCCCGGCATTTTCGGGGCAGTTGGAGACTATGAGAGAAGCGACCTTCTGGTTTGCGGCATCATCACGGCACGGTTTTGGGGGCTTCCCTCTCGGCACAGCAGGACAGTTTGGCTGGCGGGGACGGGGAAGGCATTTCGTGGCCGGATGTGAGGCCATGTTCTTTTGCCCCTCAAGCTTCTGCAGCAGGGCAGCCTTTTCTTCCTGCACTCCTTGCGGGCCTTGTCGGGAGCGACTCCTCGCTCCATACTTCGGTGGGCATTCAGCTAGTGGTGGCCAAGAACCTGCTAGCAGGGCCGCCTCGCCGGTCCCGTCGCCACTGGAAATGACGCGACGGGACCCTGCGCAGGTGCAGAACGCGGTACAGGGGTCCAGCACGCCTGCGCAGGGTCCCGTCGCGTCATTTCCGGTGCCGGAAGTGACGCAACGGGACCGGAGCGGGCCGCGCAGGTGACTCGCCACGGAGAGGCGAGCCACCCTGAAGACAAGGTAAGGCCTCGCGCGGGCGTGAGTGGGGCCGATTTCAGCCCCGTTCTGCCCGCGCGAGGCTGGATGTTCCAAGCCTAGTGGAGAGTACCAAGATGGGCTGTACTGCAATCATTAGCCCTTGGCTCCGAGCCACCTACATACAGGTGGAAAAGGGTTCTTCTATTTAGGTTTGAGAATGATGCCTCCTAGAACAGCCCTGCATCCTTTAAGGCATCTGCATCTTTGTTCAGCTCTGCATCTTTTAACGCACATGGATAGCCATGGAGCACTAGATATAAGTTGGTGGGGCTGGTATTCCTGTTCATTGTAGGAAGTACCCAACCTTATCTCCACTTTTCCATGGAAGACTGCTCTTGGGAGCAGGTGAGTAGCCTCAGAACATAGGCAACAAGATCAACAAAGACCAGACCACACTGTGCCCATGATAAACACATGTGCCAGCTGCCCACTGCTCCAGCGATCTATGGGAGAGAAACTAAACATGAGCATGCTGAATCATTACATAGACAGCTGCTTCGTAATAGTGATAACTTTGGAATGCTCTAGGCCCATGGCCTAGACCTTTCTGTTGGCCAATGAAAGATCCTGCAGTGTGCTATGCACCACTCCGAAAGAGTGCACATTTAGCATAACCATGGCCTGGACAAGATCACGTATTTCATGACATTTAGCTGGGTGTCTGCTCGGGCCGTTAGTACGGCTTTGCTCCTTGCAACCTTGTTATTTCAGGTGGAGGCTCTGACTGCAGTCTTGAGCCTTTTAATTTATGAGTCAGTCACCTCGCAGGAGGACAATGTTTTGCAAGGGCCTCGACTTCTTTTGCATTGAGAGACCGGAACAGCTGCATTTGCAAAGGTCCAAATTGAACTATGGGGCACCACTGGTGTTACTTTCTTGCTGCCCAGATTAACAGATTGTGTCCGGAGGTCACTTTGAAGGCTCGTGGTAGTCCAGGCCATGGTTATGCTAAATGTGCACTCTTTCGGAGTGGTGCATAGCACACTGCAGGATCTTTCATTGGCCAACAGAAAGGTCTAGGCCATGGGCCTAGAGCATTCCAAAGTTATCACTATTACGAAGCAGCTGTCTATGTAATGATTCAGCATGCTCATGTTTCGTTTCTCTCCCATAGATCGCTGGAGCAGTGGGCAGCTGGCACATGTGTTTATCATGGGCACAGTGTGGTCTGGTCTTTGGCTGGTCGAAGAGCAGCCAAGTCAAGTGGTGTGTCCCAATTGGGACCCAGGCAGTTTGCCCTCATCCTTTGTCTTTGGCCGGCTGGAAATCATCCGGCAGCAGCCGAGAATGTGATGCATGGTCTACCCCACAGGTTTGGCACTGCAAATGGGGTCAGCAACCTGGTTTATTGATAGGCATGGCCCTGATTTGGCATGCTCTGGCTGATATGAAATTATCTGGCAGCGGCTGGGAGTGTTGATGTATGGTCCAATGTGCTTCTGCACCTTAGCAAGGGGGGGATGGACCTTAAGAGTTGTAGAGAGTCCATTTGAAAGGCAACCAGGGCATAAGCTTGAGTTTGGAAACATGGAAGGAATGGTCTCTCATCATGAGACATCCCATGCCACAAGGGAGCCTGGTAGGCAGGTGGTCATTCACTTTCCCATGGTTGGTGACAGTTTTGGCAGATCTGAGAAGGGTCCTGCTGGATTTCATTCTAAGCAGGTGGGGGATGAGAGACTAATCAGAGGCTTGTCTCTCACCGTGGCAGGTAAGTGCGGGAATATTTAGTGAGGGTAGGGTTGGTGAGCATCTGATGGACCTTTTCGGTGATCGGCGACTCCCAAGGCTCTCCGCTCAGGGTTTTGCGGCCCAGCTGTGGAGATACGGACCTCCTTTGAGACTGACTCAACTAACCTCATCCAAGTTTTGTGGCTCTGTGAGGAGGAGGCACTGGGAAGGCCCCCCAGCACCAGGATTGTGTAAAACTGAGGGGTGACAATTTACAGGCGCCACCCCTCGGGGATGATGGCTGCATCACCCGAAAGGCCTCTACTGGCCAGTGGTTGGTATAGCCAGGGACCCACACTTCTTTCCCTTCGCAGATCTTGATTATTCAAAAAATGTGGCCCTAATTTGTACCATATTTACCTGTCTCGACTTATTTCCATTCTTTACACACACAATATGTTTATAGTCCATTCCCAAAATTTGCTGCAGGGTGAAACAAATACTTAGGATTGTTTTGATGTAATAAACTGTGATGTTGTACAAGTATTGAACAGGATATAGCATCCAGAATACTTTAAATGGTGCTAGTTCATATATTTCTGTAACTAAAGAGAAAAAATAAAAGAACCTTCCCCATACACCATTATCTGAGTAGAACTCTCTCTTTCTGGCCTGCCCTTCAATGCAAACAGTAAAGGAACAGAAATATTTCTCCATTACTTTGCCTAAGGGCTGCTTTGAAGTTCTGCAGCTGAGGCGGAGGAGGCAAAATCTTAACCCTACAGGGGAGCCTGTCATTGCAAGAGACCTTTTGTTCCCCAATCCCATTTTCCCAGGGTAAGAACATCAATCTATCTAGCACCCTCGGCAAAGCACTGGGGCAGCAAAAAGTGACACCATAGGATGCTCCATATGCCCTCCTCCAACCACATGTTGCAATTCCCTCTGTCCCTTCCTGGTTTGTGCAAGCCATAGTTTGCCTCCAAACCACAGTGGGAAACCATTGTTTGAAAAAGGTTTCTAATTCGGACTGGGATAAGGAAATGTATAGCTCCCTTCATGCATTAATCATGGGAAGGGAGCTCCATACAATTAAGGGGAAATGGGGCTGCACCTCTTCCCCTTCTCCTGATCTCATGCAGCTTCATCAGCCCCCTCTCCCCTATATCCACATGTTGAGCATGGACATCTGCAGCAGAGAAGCCTACTCACTTAGGCTTCTGCACATTCTATAAACCTGAGTAACAGCAGTTCCAGCTTGGGTGGAAAACCTATGCATGCCTCCTAGCATAGGCTTTCTCACTGCAGGCATCTGAGTAATGTCAAGGGCATGTGATGTCATCATGTTCCCTTACCTTGACAGGACCCCCTTTATGTAATTAAGGGGTTTATTATTTATTTATTTATTTATTCATTCATCATTCCATTCATTTCATTTCTGTACCACCCAATAGCTGAAGCTCTCTGGGCAGTTCACAACAATTCTCAAAACCACAGACCACAAAGAGAATAAAATACCAGGTAACATTTTTCAATATAAAAAAGTTAAAAGCAATTTAAACAGCTAAAACAATTTCAATACAAACTAGACCTGTTTAAAACAGCTGACATAAATGCCCCATCATGCCATTAAACAACATTAAATGCCATTAAATGCCTGGGAGAAGAGGGCAGTCTTAACCTGGTGCTGAAAAGATGACACAGTTGGTGCCAGGTGGGCCTCCATGGGGAGATCATTCCATAATTGGGGGATCACCACTGAAGAGTCCCTCTCCTTTATTGCCACCCTCTGAGCCTCCCTTGGAGGTGGCACGCAGAGGAAGGCCTCAGATATTGATCATAGTGTCCTGGTAGATTCAGGTCAGAAGAGGTGTTTCATCAGGTATTGCAGTCCCAAGCCATGCAAGGATTTATAAGTTAAAGTCAGCACCTTGAATTGGCCTTGAAAGCAAACAGGTAGTCAATGCAAGTGGGCCAGAATTGGTGTTATATGTTCAGACCTTCTGGTCTCAGTTATCAGTCTGGCTGCCATATTTTGCACAAGCTATAGCTTCTGAAAAGTCTTCACGGGCAGCCACAAGTGGCAGCTTGTGGTTTGCCTGTTTCTGAAGTAATAACAAACTATGGTTTATTCAAACTAGGGATGGGAGGAACTGGAGCATATGAGGGAAGAGGGAAATGGACAAACCAAAAGCTTATTCACATGGCCAAACTGTGGTTTCACCATAATGTCTGAACTGGGCCAGTATCTTTCCCCATTTAAAGTTGAACCTGAACAACCTAAAAAAAAAACCTTTTGGCTTCTTTAGAACAATAGCTTCTGTAATCACTACTAGAATGATATCTTTTTAGCAAACAGCAGCAGCAGCTGAAGTAAACTTGATTATAACAGATAATGGATCCTGTATACTGACACAATTTCAAACATCAGCTCCCAGGATATGTAAAACTTTCTGCAAGCAAAATCAGATACTTCTTGATATAGGTTAGACATAAAACAGCTAAGTCAGAAGTCACAAACCTTTAATATAAAATATAACATAGAAATTGGGAAAGGGTATAAATCCAGATCCAAACTCTATCCCTTCATTCTGTTTAATTGCTAAAAATTGAGGACTTGCACCCTCTCCATCAAGTTTCAGATCAGGGCTTCTTAAGGCTCAATCCTATGCATGTTTAGACAGAGACAAGTCATACAACTCTAGCATGCTGGCTGGGGCATGCTGGGAGTTGTAAGACTTTTTTCTATCTAAACACGCATAGGATTGCACCCTTAATGTATGGAAGAATCTAAAGGCTGGAGTAACACAGTGGGCCCAAGTAGGTCAAATCAGGTGTGTGTATGTATGACCATTGTTGTCTCTATAAATAACATGATTACATTTATGCAAGATTACTTCTTAAAATGTGACATTTGACTGGCTATAATTCATGCAACAAAATTAGACTTCAATCTGTTTTATTTTTCTATAAAGAAATTTATTTTACAACTTTATTAGAGGTCTGCATTTATGTTCATACCATCAGTTTGCAGAATGACTCTGAAATGAGGCTATTGCATGGCTTTTTTTGGCATTTTGGAGATGATGGATATGACTTTTAACTTCATTGTTCATCTTGTCTCTTTGAAGACTATAATAAATTCATAACTTTTCAGAACCTCCATCTTATACTGAAGGTCATTTGAATATGTGACTGCCAACAACATCCAGAAAGACATTTTCTTAGTTGACTCAATGTCGATTGAAGTGAAATGTATCAATCAACCTGTGCAGTGATGCTAATTCTGTATGTAGAGGAGTACCTATCTCCAGAAATGTGTTGTTTTGAAAAAACCTTCATGGAATTAGTTTGCTGCAGAACTAATTGTGTTGTTTTTGGTGGTGGTGGTGTTCTTCTCCTTCTCCTTCTCCTTCTCCTTCCTTCTCCTTCTCCTTCTCCTTCTCCTTCTCCTTCTCTTCTTTCTTTTTTAAACTACAGTATATATCTCTGTTTAGCTGCTTTAGCCTTCTGGCCTATATCAACAAACATAAATGCATTTCCCCCCATTAATATAAAAAGTAATAATTTGTCCTCCACTATCAGACGACTGGAGGAGGGCAAATGTTGTTCCCATCTTCAAAAAGGGCAAGAAGGAGGAACCTGGGAACTATAGGCCAGTCAAGTCTGACATCAATCCCCGGGAAGATTTTGGAGCAGATTATAAAGAAGTCAGTCTGCAAGCACCTTGAAAACAATGCAGTGATTACTAGAAGCCAGCATGGATTTGTCAAGAACAAATCCTGTCAGACTAATCTGATCTCATTTTTTGATCGGGTAACCTCCCTTGTGGACTGTGGGAATGCTGTGGACATTATATATCTGGACTTCAGCAAAGCTTTCGACAAAGTGCCTCATGATATCCCGATTAGCAAGCTAGCTAAGAGTGGGCTAGATGGAACAACTATCAGGTGGATCCACAATTGGCTGCAGAATCGGACTCAAAGAGTGCTTATCAATGGTTCCTTCTCAAACTGGGGAGAGGTAACGAGTGGGGTACCACAGGGCTCGGTCCTGGGCCCGGTGCTCTTCAACATTTTTATTAATGACTTGGATGAGGAGGTACAGGGAATGCTTATCAAATTTGCAGATGACACAAAGTTGGGTGGAACAGCTAATACTCTGGAAGACAGAAACAAAATTCAAAGTGACCTCGATAGGCTGGAGCGCTGGGCCGAAAACAACAGAATGAAATTTAATAGGGATAAATGCCAAGTGCTGCACCTAGGGAGAGGAAACCAAATGCAGAGTTACAGAATGGGGGACACTTGGCTCAACAATACTACAAGTGAGAAGGATCTTGGAATTGTGGTAGATCACAAACTGAATATGAGCCAGCAATGCGATGTGGCTGCAAAGAAGGCAAATGCAATTTTGGGCTGCATTAATAGAAGTATAGCTTCCAAATCACGGGAAGTGATAATTCCCCTTTACTCAGCACTGGTTAGGCCTCATCTTGAGTACTGCGTCCAGTTCTGGGCACCTCACTTGAAGAAGGACATAGACAAACTGGAGAGGGTTCAGAGGAGGGCAACAAGGATGATAAAGGGACTGGAAACAAGGCCCTATGAGGAGAGACTGAAAGAACTGGGCATGTTTAGCCTTCAGAAGAGGAGACTGAGGGGAGATATGATCGCACTCTTCCAGTACTTGGAGGGATGTCACACAGAGGAGGGCCAGGATCTCTTCTCGATCATCCCAGTTTGCAGGACACAGAATAATGGGCTCAAGTTACAGGAACCTAGATTCCACCTAAACATCAGGAAAAATTTCCTGACTGTCAGAGCAATAAGACAATGGAATCAACTACTCTAGGGAGGTGGTGGGCTCTCCCACTCTGGAGGCATTCAAGGTGCAGCTGGACAGACATCTGTCAGGGATGCTTTGACCTGGATTCCTGCACTGAGCAGGGGGTTGGACTCGATGGTCCTTGTAGGCCCCTTCCAACTCTACTTTTCTATGATTCTATTATTCTAATAGAAGTTATCCTTGAATTAATGAACTTGATTAGCTTGCTCGAAATACTCCATGGTACATAAGCCAGATAAGTCTTTAACAATGCTCTTGTGGCATATGTCAGGTTGAAAGTTCTAAGACAATGTCACTTTAAGACACCTTTTAAAATTATCTTCACTTTACTGTTTGTGATGACCAGAGGGTAAATCTGTGACATTCAGATCATTTCAGCATGCTTGCTACTGTCAGGCATTTGGGGATTTTTATTTATTTATTATTATTTACATTTATTAATCGCCCATCTGGCCGGCAACCGACCACCCTGGTGTAATTGTGTAATTGTGTGGTTATATATATATATTTAAGTTTTATAGTATTTTAGCTGCAGTTGTTTGAAGGGTTCTTTCGGGAAATGCCTGTGTAACTGCAGGCTATAAAATGTTTGGATTTGCTACCATTAGGATCACTAATAGCTACTACCTATCTTTTTATACATGGAAGTAATTCAGTAAATATGAAAATCTATCTATCTATCTATCTATCTATCTATCTATCTATCTATCTATCTATCTATCAGACCACACAGCTCAAAGTGTTTTTGAAACCTAATGGAATACAAATGAACTGTGATCCATAATCCCAAATGGTCCAATGTTCTTAGAGCTCCAAGTTAATCTGGGTATGTAATAACCTATTCAATCTTTTTCTTCTCTGTTTTTACTTTGAATAATGACTGAAACTATAGAACACCATGGGTACCCTGAATTCCTTTACTTTTTAAAGTTTTTAAACTTTCCAATACATAATGCTAATTGGCCCATTCTGGTTTGACTTGCCTCATCTTTTATGTACGTAGATAAATTTCACACCGCTAGAGCCAAAGGGCTACATTCATGGAGAACGTTTCCTATGATGAAAGCCCCATTGAAACTAATTGGGCTGGGCATATAAGAAATTTCAGGTGTCTTCTCTTCAGTGTGAATACACAAAGGGCTCTAGTTCTGAATCAGAGTGAGGGTGCACAGCAGCATGCAAGACCAAGGCCTAAAACCCACTGTTTAAAATAATAATAATGCTGAGTGCTTTAGAAGACAAAACACTGATTTGTAAGGAATCAGTGCAGTCTTACTGTGACACATGGAGGAATCCCTGAAGGGCATAATAGAGCCCTGTTTTGTTTTGTTTTGACCTCTTCTACCCATGACATGAATGCAGGTATTGTACTACTAGGCTCTTATGGCACAGCTTGCTTTCCTTGACTGAATGGAGATAAGAAGGCTGCATGGGGATACACGGCAACAGTATGGTGTGCCAAATGCCCATGTATGTGTGATGTTGGGGAGGGGCAGAGCTTTATTATGCCCCATGGAGATCCACCTGTGCATGGGCTCTATACCTGCAGTGGGACGTGTTTGAGCCTTAAGTAGTTTATCTCTGTGCAGAATTAATTCCAAACAAGGGAATATAAGTACCACTGAAAATTAAGGCTGCATGCAATTCTATACCTGCTTACCTGAATTGGTGAAACACATTCCAGTACTTACTAAACAGGCTGTGCATGATCGTCCACCAACAGTTGAATCAACATGACACCAGCTGCTTTGGATCTCTGATATGAAGCCCTGAACCTGTTGGTGAGACAGATGTGGGTTGTTTGAACTACCTAAGCTCAAAGTGAGTGCTTAGAAGCTATCAAATTTTTCAGCATTTTATTACTTCATCTTCATATTGGAGAACTATCCTTCTACACTGACCATCTGTGCTGTCTTCAGTTGGAAATTCATATACTGAGCTTGCAATGCCTTCAGCAAAAAAACAAAACAAAAAGTGTTTGAAAACATGCACGCTTGTCAAAAATGTGCAAAGAAAAACATGTTCATTTTCAAAATGTGCACAAACATGCTTCAGGCAATGGGTGCATGTTTCCAAAAACGTGTACATTCAAAAATGTGTACAGTAATGCATACATTACATAAAAATGTGTACACATTTCCATACAGACTTAAAAAAAAGAAATTACAAGCTTGAGCAAAAATGAGACTGAATGAACAAGGTTGGCCTCCAAAAACTGACAATCTCAGCAAGACTGAGATTGACAGATCCATTCACCCCTGTTATTGTTGTTGGAAATCTCATCGACTCAATGTACTGCCCCATTCTCTTTATATATTTCAACAAAGCAAGTCTTTCGAAGCACTTTCCCATAGTTAAGGTCTCCCGTGCACCGCATGCAGAACCTAGGACCTTCTACATAGAAACATGGGCTTTGCAAATGAGCCAATATTGTGCTCATCAAAAAAGGACAGAGTGTAGTAGCTGCTACAGCCACTGCCATCTTTAGACTGCCAACATATGTGGAGCCCAGCAGCATTCTGGGGAAATAAAAATGGTAGTGGCTGCTGCAGCTATTTCACTTGACGCTTCTCTGGTGAGCGCTAGGCTGAGTGCCGCAGCCCATCCTCCCACTGCCCTAATAAACGTATGGGGGCAGACTGCAGGCAGGGCTGGCAGAGATGGACAGAGGTGCTCACTAGAGAAGCGCTGAGTGAAGCATCTGCTGCAGGAGCAGCTATTCTATTTTCCCAGGGAGACATGATGATGGAAGACACCTTGTATGGGCCCCCTCAAAGCTGGCTCCAGCTGAAAGAAAGAGGAGGCATCTTCTTTCTCCTGGCACAGCGATAGTGTCCTTTGATGGAAGACGGGAATAGCAAATCCATGGTAGGTAGCAGCCTTTAGAGTAGGGGGGAGGAACCTGTGGCCCTCCAGAAGTTGTTGGGTTACAACTCCCATAATCCCTGACCATTAGTCATGCTGGCTGGGGCTGATGGGAGTTGGAGTTTTACAACATCTGGAGGGCCACAGATTCCCTGCCTCTAATGAAGGGGGGATATACATCCAAAAGTGCTTGTCAAAGTTTGCCCTAGGATGTAAGGGAATGCTTAACAAGTGGGGCAGAATGGCCAACTCAACCCTATTTGCCAAGCAACCTACAATTCCATTGGTTGCCAAAGATGTACATAGATCCCATAGGCCAAAAATGCAAGGGGCCAGAAGAAACCAACTGTTTGCCCACCTTGAGCCTTCTGTGACATGGAACAGCAGTTTTGTAGCATAGCAATGTTGTGCCAAGAGGCCAAAGGAAGGCCTGGCACTCAGACACCAACGGTTGCTTCTCTGTGATCCAAGGGGTTGGGTGCAGGAAAACATATGCAGGGTCCTATCATTAACTGTGCTTACACAATGGCTCATAAGGATTGGGCCTTTAGGCATAGACAGATTCTAAATAAAGTATGGTATTATTTCAGTGTCACAGAATTGGCTTTTCATGTCTACTTTCCATAAGGTTTCAGGTTGATGGATCAGTCACAAGCTGCCAATTGACTCACTGAGCAACTTTATCTCCTTGATGTCAATTGGCTTCTTCTGCAATTGAGCAATATTTGTACAGTATCATATATCTCTGTGAGAGTACCCATGGAGCACCTTAACTAGATTTATAGAAAAGGGCTCTTTCTCCGGAAAATGACAAGGTCAGCAATGAATATATGCAAGTTGTATGTATGCGGCAAAAAATCACTACAGAAGAATGGCATGTAGAGCTGGATCAGTTCTGCAGGTGTTGATAAAATCACCTGAATGATTAGTCTGTAAGCAAACTTTAAAAGGTGGTAATGCCTTGCTGCGTTTCTAAACAAAATAGTAACTAACTCCACAAATAACATGCAGCAAAATTATTCACATTCAAGATCTTTGTCTCAAACGTCTGAGTGCATGCTCTTATAATAATGTTCGGTATATTGCATTGGTTAAAAATGAACATCTCCAAAGCCGGAACTAAAATTCATAAATCAAACATTCAACCAATCAATTGATAAATCAAACCAACATGCATGGGTCATGGTGTTCATGATGAACTGCAACCATTGCAATCCTCACTGCAATCCTCACTGGAAATAACTAGGTCAGCCACCGATGCAGGAGTTCCTTCTAAGCATTAGAAATGCACTGATGTTACATGTTTTGTAATAATGGTCATTTTCAGGTGAGAGTGGGAGATCTGTAACATCTTGTCCTGGGGTGCAGAACTCTTTCCAGCTAAGGGCTGCAGCTGCATTCCATTTAGGAGAAGCTCTCGGGAGCCAGATTCCAGTGATGGATGGGGCTGAAGGCGTAAGAGGTGGAACCGAAGGCAAAAGGGGCAGGGCCAAAATTCCAAAAATATCCGCCTATTTTGGCTTTAAGCTCTTTCTGCCAGTAACTAATCCTTGGAACAGGCTTTTAGAGCAGGGGGGAAGTGTACAAAAGCCTGGAAACCACCAAATAAGTAGTGGTTGGGGGAAAGGGGTGTGGCCTTCCAGGGGACCCCAGAGGGCCAGATTTGAACTCCCATAGGGCTGGTTTGTACCCCTGAGGATGTGTACCCCTAATCTAGTTGTAGCCAGTGTCATGTTCAAAGTGGATACAAAAGTATTTGCACTATCTGATGGAGTTGCCAATGGATAAACTGTTCATCTGGAACTTTTATTCCTCATCCATCTAATGGTACCTTTGCCTAAAATACCAGAAGTATGCCATGTTCTATGACTAAGGAGAACATTAACATCAATACAAAGTTAAGAAGAGAAATGGAAACATTAGAAAGAAAAATAAAACTCTATTCATTTTCCAAAACCAGTGCAAGGTTCAGTCTACAGTTGTATACTTACCAACACCTATTCCAACAAAATGGAATGGTGGCTCACAGAACCTGTGAAAATGTCTGCCTTGTATCTTATTCTCATATCCTTATTGGCGGGAGAGAATCTCTGTTAGGAACCATTTATGTATTGTGAATAACTAACAAGTTGCATTCATTTACTCATTTTCTTGTATACATTTCAAGGTATATGTGCATTTTATATTATGCTGGGCTTTATTTTTAATTCTGTCTTGATTCCAAATATGGGTGATCAAGTGGAAATGCAACAGAGACAGATGGAGAGAGCCAGAATAGTGTAGCAGTTAGAATGTCAGACAAGGACTGGGGAGTTCCAGGTTCAAATTCCCAATCAGCCATGAAGCTCACTGGGTGATCTTGGGCTAGTCACCAACTCTCAACCTGACCTACCACACATGGTGTTCTGAGGATAAAATGGGGGAGTGGACTGTATCTGCTACCTTGAGGTCCTGAGAGGAATAATAGGATGTCAATGTAATATATAAATAGGATATATATATATATATATATATATATATATAATGTATGAATAGTCCATCATTATTCTGAAAACATGTAATACTACTTGTACCAATCCTACAACTCCAATATTCCAGTTCTAGTTAGAACAACCTACCATATGTTAGTTACTCTATAAGTGTGCTTAATTTTTTTATATAACAATAAAGTTATATTTCTTGCATTGTCATTTTCAGCTGATGAGTCTCCAGAAGGTAGAAGAATTGTTCATTAGTCCATAATTATGTGACTGACTTTACACTTTTCTACTACTAAAATTCACTCATCTCTTAACTACAAACTATGATATCATCCTATTCATATTTTTCATATTGTTGTGGTAGATACCACTACCAGTGTCTACCAAACTGGTGCCATTAGCACATTTCATTGACACACTGCTATTGTCATGGTCAAGTGAATTGCCCTCCAGGACAGCTCTTGAGGAGGCCTGTGGCTCATGCTGGTTCAGCTTGTCTGAGCGTGGAAAGTTAAGCAGGGTCAGGCCTGGTTATTACTTGGATGGGAGACCCCTCCTCTAGTTTCCTGCATTGAGCAGGGGGTTGGACTCGATGGCCTTGTAGGCCCCTTCCAACTCTATGATCTATGAAATCTATGAAATCTCCATTAGCTAACAGTGCAGCTCAATATAGTGGCACTCTGGAGTAGTCATGCCTTGGATTGAGAGCATAATTCATTCCGGAAACGTGCTTGTAATCCAAAACACTCTTATATCAAAACAAAATCCCCCCAAAAAAATTTTTGTACAGAGATTTTTAATTTAAGCCATACTACAGTACTTGTATTGCAAGACATTGCTTGTATATCAAGTAAAAAAAATATTAAATAAATATTTAAAAATGTGCTTGTCTTGCAAAATGCTCTCAAACCAAGTTACTTGCAATCCAAGGTATTACTGTATCTTCTTTTAAAAGAATATTTTCCACACATGTTCTTTCCAATTTAAGGGACAATTTATCATTAGACATTGTATTAAATGTTCTAAATGACAAATACACTAGGTTGGCTGTACTACTGTTTAAAAACCAACAATAGCAGATCTGTTTAAAGGAACTTAGATTAGTTCATCAGCATGTACTATGTCTATGGTGAACTCCTAGTACATTCAGCAGCCTCTTTCTTTTTTCTTTTTTAATTTTTGTTTAAATTTTAAACATACAATATAACATTAATTTAACAATAATAACATACAAACACAGTATATCATATGTGCACCCCCACACACACTGGGACCAGCCTTGATTCAAGAGACTATTCATTCCCCCAAAATTGCATTGAGTTTTGTGAAGGTATACACCCTTTCCCTCTTACTAAAACAAAATCTATAAATACCAGGGATGTTGAAGAGTCACGAGTCGAGTCACGAATCTTTGGACCCAAGTCTCGAGTCCGAGTCCTCGGTCCAAAATGGTGACTCACGAGTCACGAGTCACTCTCAAAGCTGACTCCACGAGTCCCTATTAAAATCAATGGGGGGTTTCCCAACAAAATAAGGCTACTTCAGATGTGTGGTTTAAATAAATTCTAGGCACAAGTGTGCCTTTTTATTTCAAAACTCTGCAACTGATTTTGGCAAGAACAGACCAGGCAGAAAAACCCAAAATAACCAGGCAGGCAGAGGAGGCAGGGAACCCCAAAGCAGGCAGGCAGTGTGAGAGTTGGACTGACCCGGGTTCAAAAGCTCCCCTAGCCAATGACCCTCAGTCCCAGTCACGCAGGCGGAAGGAGGAGATAACAGCAGTTAATAAAGATTAAAGAGTTTATTTGTAAGACCCAATTACATGGGATTAAGGCAAGCAATGCATCTCTACTCACTACATCATTGCAGACTCAAATCCAATACCCCAGTGGTAAGGCTAAATGAAGTGAAGTCCAGAACAATACAACATGTCGAGACGAGACGAGTGAGAGAAGTGAAGCTATCAGCAAGTGTGCTAGCTTTATACCACCTATAAATAAGATATTACTCACCCCAGTTGTATAACCTATTCATCAACATGTTGATCCCAAACCTGTTCAAGGTTGCTGAGTCATATCACCTCGAGACTATGTCTCGTGACTAGAGACCTTGTATACTTGAACTCAAGAGACACCCACCAGGTCAGGTGATAATCTCGATGTCAGGTGGTAATCTCGTTCTGCCTATGCAAAACCCAACAGGCAGAGGCCTTTGTCTTGGACAATTCAATTGTTGAACTGGTCAAGAAGAGACCAGGCAGACAGAGGAGGCTGGGAACCCCAGACAGGCAGGCAGAGGCAGCCAAACCCAAAGTGTCTGAAAGGTTGCATTTTAGGGAAATGATTTTAAAAAAATAAACTTGCTGTACTTCCTAAAACTTATCCATGTTGCATTTGAGGAACATGATTTTTTCTAAATGTTTGGCCCCCATTCTGTAACGGTGAGATCTCATCACAATTCCACCCTCACTGAACACCCGCTCCACTGGTGATGAACTTGCTGGAACCAGAAACACACTCAGAGCAGTCACACAGAGTTATCTCAGGTCCTTCTTCTGCCTCTCCCAAGTACGCAACACATCAATCAAAATAAATCTTGACACACTGTTGGGGCTGCACTCCTGGTAGCCGTCCATAGTGGCTGAGCAGCGGCACACCTCGCTTCCATGCGCTCTTCACCAGCAATCACGCTCCTCTCCACTCCTTCTGGTACAGCCCAGGGATGTTGAAGAGTCCTTGGTCTCGAGTCCCGAGTCGAGTCTCGAGTCCCATTAAAAATATTGGGACCTGAGTCGAGTCAGAGGGGGTACTCAGTCCGACTCACGAGTCGAGTCCTCGAGTCCGAGTCCCCATCCCTGATAAATACGCCCCAAATATCTTTAAAATCATTCCGTTCTGATAATCCCTTTTTAACTTTAATACTACAGGTTGATTTATCATTAATGGCAATGTCCCAAACTTCTTTATACCATTCAATTATTTGATTATCATATTGCATTTTCCATTTTCTAGGTATCATTAACCTTGCTGCTGTCAGTAAATTTGAAATTAATTCTTTAATAAACTGAGTACAGTGAACATTATCATAAATAGATAACAATGCTATTTTAGGACACGCCTCTATTTTTACCCGTTATTTCATTTATCTCCCTAAACACCATTTGCCAAAATTTCAATACATGCTTACAACTCCACCACATATAGGTACTGGTTTCTTGACATCCTCTCCAACATAACGCAGAATATATCTTATCAATTTTATTTAATTTTACTGGTGTTAAATACCATCTCCAGATCAACTTATAAAAAATTTCCTTTATCCTTACAGACATAGATTTCAGTATACAAAAATCTCATATCTTCTTCCATCTCTGATTACTTATCCCTTCGCTCAAATCATAATCCCAGACTGATTTAAGATAATCTTGTTGATCTTCTGCTTCCAACAACATTTTATAAATTTCACTTGTAGTACCTTTTATGACTGTTTCCTTCTATAGATTCCCTTTGTATAATCATCTCCTCAAATTTTGTATATTCTCTATCTTGCTCATTTTCCTTATCCATTTTCTTGTCCATTGCTCTAGCTGCATAACATTAAACCAAGATAATATCTTCCTTCCTAAAACTTCCCTTATATGTTCTCTACTCCCCATCTTTTCTAACCAATCCTTCATTATAATTACTTTTTTCTCCCTTAATAATTCCTCCAATTCTCCTTTTACATTTGCTGGGAAATCCTCCATCACCACTACAGGAGCTAATAAAGCAGTAACTGGTAGAAATTTTCCCTATATCTGTTCCAAATCTCTAACATATTCTTTAACAATGGATTTTCGATTCTTTTTAACACATTCTTATTATGTTTTATAAAAAGGATATTTTCCACATTCAAATCTAATTCTTGTACTTCCAGCAGCAGCCTCTTTCATATATTATTTCCTGTCCTATTCCCAATAGCTCCATTTTCCTTTGAACCTACATTAACAGTTTGTGGTTATCCATGGTAATTTCCCTCTTTCTAGAAAGGGTGGTGCTAGTTCTTTGGAAAATTGGAAATAAACTTGCATCTCAAAGTAAATTGATTTATTAAGATCTTGGCTGTGGTTTTGCTTGCCAGCCTTTTAGTATTCTTGAACTGAAATTACCCTGTCTTTCTCCCTGTCCCTCTCCTCAACCACTCATGTTGAGTTGAGTGCACACAAGGTTTGAACTTCATTTCAAACTCAGGTGAAGTGAGTTCCATATTTACACTAATTTTGCATCAAACATACTGCGGTCTGAAGGGTCTGAAGCTGCCAAGCTGCTCAGTTAGCACCTGGGATCTAGTTAAACTGGTGAATCATCTTGAAAACAGGAACTATGCCATCCTAACAGATGGTTATGGTGTGTAGTCACAGCCAAGTGATCATGTATGTACATCACTTGTGCGTGTTAAAGACAGCAGCTTCTTCAGTCAGGTTAACTGACAATCTATCAAGTGCTTCCATGCATAAGATTACAAACACACACACACACATACACACACAAACCATGGCTTGGTATTATCTAGCTCAATCTCTAAATAGGGCAATATGTTGTTAAGGCAGCCCTGCATCACTGGATGTATGTCAGAGAAGGACACACAGAGACATTATATTCCTTTAAAAGAAAAGTTAAGTATTCACCATTATTAGTGAACCATTATTGGTTCAAACTCAATTTTCAAAACCAACTGTAACTCCCATTCCAAAGCTTTTTCAGGACAATTGCTATATTATACAAAAAAAGCTTAAGTAACAATATGGTTAGAATGACACAAAAATTAAAGTGTCACCCTAGACATTTCTCCTTGGGTGCATCTCATGGTGAAGATAATGGAATGTGTATTAAGCACATCTAATCTCTACAGTCAACATGTACATTTAACTAAAACCAGCACTGATTGCAGTATCCATGTTGATTAGTTCTGTGCTGAATTTGTACAAGATCTTACTTTCAGTTGAAAGTTGCTCTTCACTGCAAATAAAAACACTAAAATATTCATTTAAAAATAGTACTCTTGTACTGTGCTCGTTCTACATCAGAGAGACATGGAACCTCCGGCTCATGAGCCTAAACTGGCCCATGGAGGTTCTGCACGTGGCCCACAGAGCCTCTTTGGGTTCCTCAAGGGAGTGGGACCTGGGAGCTTCCAAGCCTCACCCCCTGGAGCAATCCCCCCTGGAGGAAACCCCACTGCTATCTCTGATCTCAGGTTGGAGATAATAGTGGGGATGCGGGCAGTGAGAGGCTGTGTGAGTCCTTTCACACAGCGAATCCTGGCTGACACTGGTGGCTGAATCCTTTCACACAGTGCATGCTGCCCCCATGGGGTTGATGAGCAGCTGGGGACTAGTGGTGGGCGATCCGCCCTCCACCCAACTCACTGAGAGCTTGGCAAGTGCAGCCGCTGCATCCGCCGAGCCGGGCCAAAAATGAACGCCGGCCGAGCTGCTCGCTGGACTTCTGGGTTCCTAGCGGAGCGCTTTTTCTGTAGAAAATTGTGTAAGAATATCTGTCTGAAGCCAAAGAAATCACAAACAAGTAGAGGGACATGCCGAAGAAGACTCAAAGTCATTCTGGGGTCAAGAGTAAACAAAGATGGGTCCAGGAACTGGCAGAAATGTTCTCCGCTACAGTTGAGCCTCGAGAATTGCTTCCAGAACCTGAACTGGGTTTGAGACTTGTCTTTTATGCAGGGGCTGATTGAAGAGTAAGCACAGCTGGGTCAAGCTGCAGATGTCTTCAGCTTACTCATGTGCCTGGTCCCTCCCCAAACACTCTCAGGCTTAGTTGCTCTGTGTCCTCCTCCATCTCAAATGGGGCACAACACCTCCATGGTGTTAGCACATGCTACGTGAAGCCAGGGACTTGGCCCATGCTGGGCGGAGTGGCCACTCCTACAGGCACCAGCCAATTGCCTTTTTCCATGCTGAAAGAGGCACAGAACTTCATGCCCCTCTCAGCACACAGGAAGGCAAATTGGCCAGGGTGTCAGATGCTGCCTCTGGATCCCTCTGAAGCCCAGCTGGAAAATTATAATTCCAATCAAGTAGCTTTATGATGCAGAAGTTACAGACAAAAAAGCATTGATTCAGGCTACAGGGAAGTTCTTCATGCAGTCTAGTTTCCTGCATTGAGCAAGGGGTTGGACTCGATGGCCTTGTTAGGCCCCTTCCAACTCTATGATCTATGAATCTATCAGTTCTACTCAAGCTTTGTATAATACAGGATCACTAAGCTCTCATTAGTTTCCTAAGTTAAAGGCAATAAGGCATCATGAAGAAAGTTGATAAGAAACAGAGTCTGATTGCTACAACCCTCCCTGTTCAAGCCAAGCAGGCTACTAAACCCCACCCTGAAGGCAGTCTTTCCACAGGGTTGCCTCCCTAGCTGCTAGTCTCTGGGAGTACACTGCGTTGTACCTCACTTTTAGTCTGACATCTAACCCTTGGATCTCTGATTTCCATCCCTTCTTCCTCTTCATTGGGAGTCTGCATTCCCATAGTTTCTGAGGGCCTTGCTTGGTCTCCATCAGAGAGATTAGAGGGCAGCTGGATGGCTTCCTTTCGCTCACTGCTGTTCTCCCCTATCTCCGGCTTCCACGCCCTTGATGCCTTGGAAGCATCTTCCCCCTCCCCATCATCATCTAACTCAGAAATGGTTCTCATGTCTTCTTGAGGTGCTTCTACAGAGGTGTGGGGCCCAATCCCTACAGAGTGCAGGGCGGTTATGTCAATGGGCAAAACAATGCCCATTGATAACATATGGCCTGCAGAGGGCCTTGTGGGAGGACAATTCCCCCCCCACACACACACACTTAGGCACCCCTGTTCTAAACAATCCTTCTTTCCTGGTCTGCTCCTCTTTTGGTACATTTTTACTTGAAATGACATCTTTCCTGCTTGATCTCAGCTAATCAGGGATCATGTAAATACATGATGATGTCATGGTATCATGTAACAAATCAGATTTCGTTATGGAAAATGAAGTCCTCCCATCATCCTCACTTTGAGTACTGGTGATGGGAAACATTTGCCCATTGCAAGTTGGCCCAATGTTTCCTGTCTTTCTGTGGTATACTGGCAGTTTCAGTTAGTGCTGTGCCACTTTTTTTTTTACCATTCTCATTCAATCTGATAGAAAAGAAATTGCTTTTAAAAATGTTCATTTTGGAGAAATGTTCATGGGTGGTGTTCGGGGTTCTTGTGTTTACCTTAATTTTGGGGTAGCTGGGAAGTGTGTATGTTTTCTGTCTTTTATTGTATAATAATCTCTCTGGCAGCCAGCAGTGTCCCTGGCTTCTGGCACTTCAGTTAAATCCCAGTGGAAATCATGAGGTAACTCCACCCCATGAGACTTTTTCTGATCAGGAAGCATGTGCAGACAGGGAGGTTGCAAAATGATGGAGTGTGTAGAAAGAAAACACACAACACAACAATTTGCATAAGGTAAGCTAAACAACAACAACACCAAACATATTAAAAAGAAATTCTAAAGCACCTTCAGAATGAGGCAAAAAGAATGGAAGCCTCTTTCATTGGGGAAGAAAACTTTTGGGAAATGGGAAGACAAATGTTGGCACAGCACTAGCTCCACCTCTTCCCTGGAGCTGGACAGAACACTGCCCTGCTTCATACCTGTTCAAGGCTAGCAGGGAAAGAGTATCTGCATTCAAGAGAAGATTTATGTATCACCACTAAGAAATGTAATGTCTGGGGGAAGTGCTGCCGAATGCTGCAGAATGACAACTAGAGCTGAGCCAAAATTTATCAGAAGATAAAGTGCTCTGTTACCACCACTTGCAGCGGCAGTGCAAGAAACAACCCCTGGTAATGGTCAGCCCCACCTCCAGGAAATTGTGAGAGAATTTCTCCTCCCCCTGGAGAAATTTGGTGAAATGTCCCCCTGATTTCTGCCCACTAATAGAGTGGAGAGTTTAGAGTCTGTTAGCATACAGCTATAGATTCAACCCCTCCCAGTAATGTACAGCGTGATTTTAGATTCAATCCAGCTTTATTGCAGAGTTATGCTTGACTAATTGTTGCAGAATGTGAATGGAGATGCCAATTTTGATGTGCACCCACATTCTGAACCAACTAATCAATTAGACCAAGGCAAGGGACCAATGAAATACAATCCCTCTTCCCGCTCATGCCATTCTTGCAAACTGTTTCAAACCTTTTCACAAAATGCTGTGAGAAATTGCTGAATGAGAGAAGTGTGTTTTGTGGTATATGGAAAAAGGATGTTTTGTTCCCCCCCCCCCCCAGGAACTTGCTTTGGTCAGTAATCTCATTTTCAGGTGTCTCCCACTGGGAATCTGCCTTGCAACCATACCCACATCAGTGGGGCAGGGAGCAGTGGTGTGTTTCATTTAATCTCTAGCTCATGAAACTATTTTTTACTTGTAATGCAACCTTCAGCAGTATCAGAAACAACCATTCTTTATATGTGCTTTAGTATTTCTCTACCACCTATCTTTAATAGGATTGTAAAGAACAAAAATAAATGACATGACATATGACCTTGAGTTTGAATAGCCTGTTCTGCTGAACCCTTCTCTGCTGGTCCCTTGGAATGCTGATCACGTACAGAAGGGATTTAGACAAAATAGATCTTATCCCCACCCCACCCCACCCCACCCCATACATTCATTTTAAACCAGCTTAGGGAGCAATCCGATAGCCCTAGACAGTGTCTGAAGGGCCATAGAATATGTTGGATTTTCAGATCTGAGGTCGGAGACAGCGCTCCAACCTCAAAGCTGGCAATCAGAGCTCTGAAAAAAAAAACCTTCCCTGCCGGTGTGGAAAGAACCACACAGGCTGCTCTCCAAGGTCAGGAAAGTGACCTTAGTGAGGGGGAGAAGGGGGCATTCCAGTGGGCAGGGAGGGGAGGAGACTGGAGAGGCCACGATACAAGTTATCCCAAGGCCTCTCCAGCCTCCCTCTCTCCCTCCCTCCCTCCTTGAAATGCTGTCGCTAGACAGGCAAAAAGGTCCCTCTAACAAAAATGCAGGGCAGGGCAGGGCAGGACAGAGGGGAGGTGAAGCACGCTCCTCCTGCCCTGCTCAGGATGAGTATAAGCCTCCAGGTTTGGGGGTTTACAATCATTGCAATATTAGGATTGCACCCTTAGAAATGTGAATGATGGGGTTGGGGTGGGATTAGCTAAATAAGAATCATGAGTGGAGATTTAGTTCAGCCTGGGTAACAAAATCTAGACAGCGTCTAGCAGACATAGGATTGTGCCCTAAATTAGAACTGTTAACAATGAAATAACACAAGCAATCACATAGAATGAATTCAGGTTTTGCACAACACAGAGATCAGTTGCTAAAACAAGTCCTAACAATTCAAAAATAAAAAAGAGCAAAAAAGTAGAAAGCATATGCTATGCAATACTTTATTCTATATTCCCAACTTTAAAGATGAACTCACAGTCTGATCCTAAAATGTACTGCCACAGCAAATAAATAAGTAGAATGACCTTTACAATGTACTGTAACAAATCACATGGGCATGATCCACAGTGGCATAGATATCATCAACGGCATCTATGGGGATGATGTGTACTTATGACATTGTTTTTTTCAAAGCAAACAGTGGAACCTAGCTGTGTAAACATTACAATGCCCTGTGCAATCCTAAACTGCAATCTTGCACTCCCAGACATAGTATTCCAAAACTGAAAATGTATGCTCTGATTCTTTAAGGAAGAGCTCCAAGTATATCTGCATTACAATATTCATCTGTGCCACACTGATGGATGCATCTCTTGATGTAGATAGAGGTGCACATCACTATAAATTACCACAAATAACATAAGTGACTAAAGCTTGATTGAGACCTTTGACACCAGTTCAAATGTTTTTTGTATACAGTGTAATTCCATTCATGTGATGCTCTCAAATGGGAAACCAGTTGGATAGCCAAAAGTTTCAGACTGATAGCAGTGGTATTTTGATAAGATTGTAATTATATGTAATTGTATTACAATTAAAGATTGTAATTATATGAGTCTAGTGTGGTGTAGAGGTTAGAGTGTTGGACTGGGACTCGGGAGATCCAGGTTCTAGTCCCCGCTCGGCCATGAAACTCACTGGGTGACTTTGGGCCAGTCACTGACTCTCAGCCTAACCTACCTCACAGGGTTGTTGTGAGGATAAAATGGAGAGGAGGAGGAGGAGGAGGATTATTATGTAAGCTGCCTTGGGTTCCTTGCAGGAAAAAAGGTGGGGTATAAATATAATAAATAAATAAATAGATAGATAGAAAAATTTGGAAAACTATGGGCTGGTTCATATATTTACCAAATGCTGGAGATTTCATAGATTTCATAGATCATAGAGTTGGAAGGAGCCTACAAGGCTGTCGAGTCCAACCCCCTGCTCAATGCAGGAAACTAGAGGAGGGGGGTCTCCCATCCAAGTAATAACCAGGCCTGACCCTGCTTAGCCTTCCACTCTCAGGAAATAGCATATTGAGGGACAGGTGCAAGTCACACACATACACACACACCTTTATCATTCAGATAACCTGAATAACCTTTGTGACCTGGGCCTCTGTGTGAATGACTGATTATATGGAGCCCCTGGGGATATACGGAAATCAATTTACCAAGTGGTAAATGTCAGGAAGGTTGCACATTTCTTAAACCTGTGCTGTGCTAAAGTACAGCAATACAAATACAAACAGTCATGACTGGCTTTGTAGTATTCACTGATTGCTCTTGCGCCACCCCTTGCCAATTGCTAATATGACTAGGAATGTATGAGAAATTCATTTATGTTCTTTCTTTAAATCAGTATTTACCCAGTTCACACCTTCTGGACTGAACACAGACTCGGATGCAATCTGCGGTTGAAGTCCATTCATTCCGAGCTTGCCATGTGATTTGTGGACCAAAAACCATGCATTCGACAGCCTGCGTATGTTTGAAAAATGCATATGAAAAAAGATGCATACTTTTGAAAAAGGCATACAAATGCACTTTAATCAATGGAAGGATGCATACATTTCAAAGATGCATACAATTGGTGTGTACATTTGGAAAAATACACAAAAAAATAAGGATGGATTTTCATGTGAAAAGAAAAAAACAAAGCTCGCAATCTGATATGGACTCAAGTCAGAATGCACGTCAAAATGGAATTTGGAGAACTTTCACGAGATTAAGTTTTGCTGATTCGCACATCCCTATAATTGAAGACCTATCCCTCCATGCATTGCTGCAGTGAGGATTCCTAGAGAGCAAATGGTCACTTCTGTGCATTAAAATACTATTTATTTATTTGTTGTATTTCTGGATTGCCCATCTGACCGGCAAACTGGCCACTCTGGGCGATGTACAACATAATAAAATACATTTAAAATACATGATATAAAACATATTTAAAACAGTATAAAGCAGTATAACTTTTAAAATCTTAACCCACCCCATGTTCCCGCCTGAATAACCATGTTTTTAGTGAGTGGCGGAAACTCAACAGAGAGGGGGCATGGCGGATGTCACTAGGGAGGGAGTTCCACAGTATGGGGGCCGCCACAGAAAAAGCACTCTTCCTAGTCCCCACCAGTCTAGCTGCTCTGACTGAACTGACAAGGAGAAGGCCATCTGTGGAAGATCTCATTGAGCGGCCTACTTGGTGTTGCTGAAGATGCTACTTGAGATAAACTGGACCAGAGCCGTATAGGGTTTTAAAGGTCAAACCCAACATCTTGAATTCGGCTCGGCAAGCAACTGGTAGCCAGTGCAGCTCCTTGAGCACTGGCATGATGTGATCCCGCCGGCAGCTGCCTTTAACCAGGCGAGCCGCCGCGTTCTGTACCAGCTGTAGCTTCTGAACCGTCTTCAAGGGTAACCCCATGTAGAGCACATTACAGTAGTCTAGGCAAGAGGAGACCAAGGCATGAGCCACTGATGGGAGCAGGTGATTAAGAAGGTAGGGGCGCAGCTGCCGTAACAGATGGAGCTGATACAGCGCCGCCCGCTCACAGCTGCCACCTGAGCCTCCATGGACAGCTGGGAGTCTAGAATGACCCCCCAAGCTGCGGACCTGGTCCTTCAGGGGTAGATCATGTACCCCATTCAGCACCAGGTCAACATCCCCTAGCCTCCCCTTGTCCCCCACCAGAAGTACCTCAGTTTTGTTGGGGTTCAGCTTCAGCATGTTCCTTCCCATCCAGCCACCCACTGACTCCAGGCACTTGGACAGGGTCTCAACAGCCAACCTCGGTGAGGACTTGAAAGAGAGGTAGAGCTGCGTGTCATCAGCATACTGATGACACTGCACCCCAAACCTCCTGATGATAGCTCCCAGCGGCTTTTGGTTAACTACTATGGTTAACTATCAAAGAAAATAAACAATCATATAGATGAGGTATCATAGTCTAATGACTACTTCTTTGTTCTTTAAGAGAGTTGATGATTAATATGTTCTCATACATAAAAGTTCCTTCATAATTATAATGGTGTTGTTTCAAAGAAGTCAATAAAACATTTCCCGCTCTCTTTGTAATATTTTTTTAGGAAGGAAATGTCAGGGGTTTTTTCACTTTTAAGCCTGTGACGCCATCTATTGAATGCAATTTAATACCTTAAAATCAAGAATAATCATATATATAGCAGACACACAGAAAGGACATTTGTGTTCACTGTAGTATGCTCTCTAGTGTGCTTAAATAAAGGAGACTTTTTGAACAAATGGAAAAGGCAGCATCTTAGTAGGAGTGCTACTTTATACTTGTACCTCTAGAGTACTTCATTAAGTGTGCACCATGGGAAGACTAGCTTTTTCTTCCCTTTTTGTTCTAGGAACTAGAAACATCCAGCTTGAAGGAGTAAAGAGCAGATTATCCTGTAGTTTGTCTATATTTGTTTCCTATATCCTATTGTTTTCCATCTGTTAAAAACTCAATAGACTACAGCCCTCTGGAATTAGATAATAACCTCACTAAACGGCAGCATAATGGGTTAATCAGTCAAGCAGTGAGAAGTTTGTACTTTGAAAAGTCATAAAGAAATACTCCAAAGAGAAGCACAGCTGAGCGAGTCATTAAACTTAATGCAGATGTGTCTATGAAAAGTACAAGACAAAGGTACAACAGTTCATTAAGTTTTCTGCAAAATAAAATTTGTGTGACTTTTTTTTTAGAGCATACTAATATGCTTTATGTAAATCCTAGACACTATGAAGGAATATATTTCCAAACAGTTGACCAAGGTCATATATATGGAGTGATTCAAGTTAGTAAGGGCATCAAATTTCAAAAGGAGGAGGGGCTTGAAATAGAAAGTTAACTATTCTCTCCCCTTCCCAAGCCTATACTAAACTAGACCAAACTCCCCAAGTGCCATGCTCAGCTGGAATGAGGTCACCTGACAACATCCACCCCATCCAACCACTGTGGGTACTTTCCACATCCAAACTTACCAGACAGTGACTGCAGAGTTGATACAGAGACCCCCCTGTGGAGGCCATTAGGCCCACATCACACCAGTTTTAAAAGCTCTCCACTGGCTGCCAATCAGTTTCCGGGTGAAGTATAAAGTGTTGGTTATTACCTTTAAAGCCCTACATGGTTTGGGTCCAGGCTACCTACGGGATCGCCTTCTCCTGTACAATCCTCCCCACACACTCATGTCCTCTGGGAAGAATCTACTTCAGTCAGCCAAAACTAGGCTGACAAGTATTACCCAGAGCAGTGTTCTCCAACCTTGGGTCCCCAGGTGTTTTTGGCCTACAACTCCCAGCATGCCCCAGCCAGCTATGCTGGGTGGGGCATGCTGGGAGTTGTAGGCCAAAAACACCTGGGAACCCAAGGTTGGAGAACACTGACCCAGAGCACCTTTTCTTCTGCTGCTCCCAGATTATGGAATGGCCTGCCGGAAGAGATTCGTCAATTTACCAGTCTCTTGGAATTTAAAAAAGCCATAAAGACTGTTCTCTTCTGGCATGCCTATCCGGTGGAATTTTAGGATGCCTCTAAGATGTTTTAATAGTATACGTTGTGTTTTGATTAGTTTATGTGTTTTATATTTTCTGCTGTTCCCTGCCTCGATCTAGATGGAGAGGTGGGTAAGAATTATTATTATTATTATTATTATTATTATTATTATTATTATTATTATTATTATTATTATTATATGCTGTTTCAGCAGTATCTCAGTACTGGGATGCCTAGGAATTTAAAATCCCAGTGCTCTGACATACTTGGCAGGGACATTAGGAGGTATTACTGGATCCTGGGTTTTCTTAACTCTAACCCTAACATGATGCTTAACCCTAACTAATCCCTATACATTCAGATAGCATACCCAAATGCATCACTGACGGTGTTCGTGTGGACTGCTCATGTTTTCTGCCAAATCGTGGTGAGTTCCAGGCCCCTGGACATGCACACAGACCCTGGTTTTGCTAACCCTAACCCTAATTGAAGCTTAACCCTATCCCTAACATGTAGGTATTATCCCTGTACATTCAGACAGCATGCCAAATAGATCAGTTAGGCTGTTCTTGTTGACCGCTCACACTTCCTGCCCAGTCGCAGCTAGTTCCATGTACCAGGACATGCACATGGACCAGGTTTTCTTAAAGCTAAAACTTCCCTGAAGTTTAACCTTAACCCTAACATGTGTTTAATCCCTATACATTCAGACAGTGTGCCCAAAGGCAGCAGTGACGGTGTTCTTGTTGACTGCACACTCTTTCTGCCTAGTCAAGGGTAGTTCTAGACCCCTGAACATACAAATGGACCAAGGTTTTTCTAACCTTGTCAAGATATATTATGTCCACAGCATTCCCACAGTCCACAAGGGAGGTTACCCGATCAAAAAATGTGATCAGATTTGTGTGGCAGGATTTGTTCTTGACAAATCCATGTTGGCGTCTAGTAATCACTGCATTGTTTTCAAGGTGCTTGCAGATTGACTGCTTTGTAATATGCTCCAGAATTTTTCCAGGGATTGATGTCAGACTGACTGGTCTATAGTTCCCAGGTTCCTCCTTTTTGTCCTTTTTGAAGATAGGAACAACATTAGCCCTCCTCCAATCATCTAACACTTCATGATTTCTCAAAGATAATAGACAGTGATTCTGAGAGTTCTTCTGCCAGTACCTTTATTACTCTAGTCATAGGGATGTACTTCGGGCCCTACGTGGGCCCGAAGTTCTCCGCGGCTCGGACCTCCGCTGTGGCGGCGGCCCAATCTCGCTCTTCAGAGCGGCGTGGAGCGTTCTCCATGCCACTTGAGCTGCCGCTGCCGCTGGAGGCCCCCCCAGCCCTCCCTGCTGCTGCCGCCGCCGCCGCCGCCCTGTTGCCATGGTTACCCCCCATCAAAACAGAGCGCAGGGTCCCGTCATGTCACTTCCTCCACGCCGGAAGTGACGCGATGCGACCCCGCTCGGCGGAGAGCTTCTGGTAAGTCCGCGCGGGTGGCTGAGAATCTCGGCGGACATGAGCAGGCCCAGTTCGGGCCTCGCTTGTGTCCGCCGAGATTCTCGGCCACATCCCTACGAGTCTAGGATGCAGTTTATCAGGCCCTGGAGATTTAAACTCATTCAAAGTAATCAGGTGTTCCTTGACCGTTTGCCTATCAATCTCAAGCTGCAATCCTGCCCCTTCAGTCTGCACTTCAGGTTTGCCAGGGGGGACATAGACCCTCTTTCAAGAGAATACTGAGCTAAAGTAGGAATTGAACACTTCTGCCTTTTCTTTGTCATCTGTTATCATTTTGCCATCCTCATTGAGTAGTTGAACCACCCTTTCTTTCCTCTGTCTTTTACTATGCACGTATCTGAAGAAAGTTTTGTGTGTGTGCTGCTTTTAGCATTTCTCACTAGACTCAGCTCATTCTCAGCTTTAGCCTTCTTGACACCATCCCTGCAATTCTGGGCTACCTGCCTGTATTCTTCCTTTGTATGCTGGACCTGGCCTTCCTTCCTTTCCTATTTGTGTCCCTTTTTGTTTTCAGGTCATCTCTGAGCTTTTTGTGAAGCCACATTGGCTTCTTCTGTTGTCCTCTGCCTTTTTCCTTGTGGGAATTGTTTGTAATTGTGCCTTTAGAATTTCCTTTTTTTAAAAGCTCCCACCCATCTTGGGCTCCTTTTCTCATTAGAGTTGCTTGCCATGGGACCTTACTTTTCATTGTTCTAAGTTTATTAAAATTGGCTTTCTACGCGTTTGGCTACACTCAGCTTTTGCTTCCTTTAGAATCAAGAACTCAAGTATAACATGGTCACTTTCCCCCAGGGTTCCCATGACTGCCACTTTATCCACTAAGTCATCTCTGTTGGTTCTTGATGCTCTTGATGGATCTACCAAGCTCATTCTCCTGTATTTCTGTGCAGAGATATGAATTTTTAACATATAGTGTGACTCCACCTCCCTTCTGTTCCTTCTGTTCTTTTTGAACAAGTTATATCCTTCAATTGCTGTATTCCAGTCATGGGAGTCATCCCACCAAGTTTCAGTTACACCTATCAAGTTGTATTTGCCCTCCTGCATTAAGAGTTCAAGTTTGTCCTGTTTGTTTCCCATACTCTGGGTATTAGCATATAGACATTGTGCTTTATACTTTCTTCCTACTTTTTTTTTGAAGACTATTATTGGGCAGTATTAGAGCTATTCTCTCCATTGCGGTGCATAAGCCTTCGTCCATTGTTACCCCCAAGTTTATATCTCCCACCCCTGTAGGATTCAGTTTAAAGCCCTGCTGATGAAGTTCTTCATGTGGTGGCCAATTTTTCCCCCCAGTCCTCAGTACCCCAGATGAGGTACAACCCATCCCTTGCCAGCATTCCATCTTCCAGGAAAATGGTAAAGTAAGATGTGCTGTGAGATTTCTTTTGCTAACCCTGTGTCTTCCTATATGAAGAGTGTGTATATAAAGCAGGGTCTAGCTATGTCTGCCATATACATGGGAAGTGATCAAGGCTGTAACCCTGCTCACTTACGGAGTTAACCTCACTGAATTTAGTGTGACTGACATTTTAGTAAGCATGCATAGGATTGCAGTGTAAGGCAAGCTGTACATAGTAATTATGTTGCTTGCAGGTCCCAAATGTGATTGTACTAGGGATTCATAACTGTGCACCTCTTTATCGAAGGAGCCTAAGACTTCAAAGAATGAAAGCTATTTTTGCCATGTTAGGATTCAACTTAGAGTGACTAAATGGACTTAAATAAAGCAAAAGTGGCAGTAGAAATCTGTACCTCTTCAGCTTAAATAGTTCCAATGACAAAACCAAACAAATCCCAAAACTTTCAGATGTCACCTTGTTTCTGGTGCTAGTTCTGAAAATTTGGCAAAACTCCATTTCCTGATATGTCTTCTCCTTAGAGTGCACATGTAGGATTCATTTAAGCTAATATATCCTCCAACATATTTACACCAATTTTGTCAATATATAAATAATATCCACCTATTTATTTAGGTATAATGCAATTAGCTGATAAAGACTGATTACCGTGAAGACCATGTTTATCCCACTAGTCCTGAAAGTCATTCAGCTTAGCTTTCTGTTCATAGTAAATATTCTAGCTTTAGCTACATAGGAAATAATTGCTATCATCTCTAAATGACACTGGAATATTAACTGCAATCCTCATTGGCAAAATTTCCCCTTGACTAATACTAGCCACGTTAGACTTTCTCCCACATAAGACCCTGCCAGCCAAACACTTTACTATCCTGTAGGCAAGACATATTAAAACAATATAGAAAACTATATTTTAATTATATACAATAAACAACCCCCCCTGGATATTTAGAGGCAGATAGTTATGTGTCCCCCACCCCAGTGATGATTTTGTTATATCAAAATGGTGTATACAGGATTAGCTAGGGTATTTGATCAGATTGTTCCATTCTTTGAAAGATTTGGACAGTATGGCTGAATTCCACCGCTACAAAAGCCAAGGGTTGCTGGAAGTGGCATCCTCTTATGCCTTGTTGTCACAACCAAAAGAAGAGGTAGTAAAATTGCATCAGACTGTACCACTTCAGACTAGAGATGCATGCTGGCAAAACTTGAACTAGCCTGTGATGCGATGGAATGCTATGTTTTTACGCTACATTTTGTGTGTGTGTGTGTGTGTGTGTAATTGTTATGTATATTGTACTGTTTTTAATGCTACACACACACACACACACACACACTGTATATATATATATATATATATATATATATATAATATTATTGATTATTTAATTCTATTTTTAACTTTTGTATCTTTCTATTTCTGTTTTACTTGTATGAGTTTTAAAGGTTGTGAGCCACCTTGGGTCCCAGTGTTGGGAGAAAGGTGTGATACAAATAAATATAAATATAACAATAACAACAATAATAACAACAACAACAACAACAACAACAATAATAATAAAAATTCTAGGAGGATATCAGGGCCTTGCAGCCTCCCAGTGTGCCAGGTACCAGAGAGGGTGTGGGGGTTGGGGTTGTGCATAGAAACCTCTCTCCTTTCCCCCCTTCATGGGTGCATGCCACTGGAAGAGTATCAGCACCAGCACTAGCCAGGTAGATGGGTGTTAAAACTAGGGGGGCTGTTTGGTAGATTGGGGTGAGTGGGAGGGTATGGGGGGTTTGTGGTGAATGGAGCACTAGACCAAACTCAGATTGGCTCAGAAATGAGTTGAGCCATTTCACAATTTTTATTTTTATTTTGAGAAATGGCTCATCTTATATCTGAGCCAATCCAGTGCAAGCCATAGGTGTCTCTCCTACTTCAGACTGCGCATGGGAAAATCAGATGCTGGAGCACTCTTTCATACCTTAATAAATTAATAAATGTTCATATTTAATATTGATTTAATAAATACAAATTAAAACTTTCTTTCTCACCTATGGAACCCAATTGAGACAGTGGACAGAAAGGTTGCACCCCAAAATATAAACTGAAATCTAAAAAAAAAATGAACTAAGAGACAAAGTACATGTTATGCTACACACATGC
This sequence comes from Shinisaurus crocodilurus, assembly GCA_021292165.1. Taxonomy (NCBI): domain Eukaryota; kingdom Metazoa; phylum Chordata; class Lepidosauria; order Squamata; family Shinisauridae; genus Shinisaurus; species Shinisaurus crocodilurus. Next base: position 225,854,140 of record CM037878.1, on the reverse strand, counting down.
ATGGGGTGGGGGTGCATCAGGGGAAAACAATGGGAGGAGGTTTAATCCTGCCCTCCTGGTATGTAGTGGTCCCAGTCTGAATCAGGGATGTGAACAATTACTAGGGCTGTGCACATAATCACGTCTTGAACCCGAATCGGATCGGCCTGATCTGGGTTACGTTTTGATTACGGTCGATTCGGATTGACCCAGACCCAGATCGGATGTAATCGGCTGTCATTGGTTCCTCTTGATTACAGGCAATTACGTCCGATCTGGGTTAGCAGCCAGGAAGCTCCTTTCCCCCCCCTTTCTGAATGGAACGGGGAGCGGGAGGAGGGGGAGGGGGAGGGAGAGAGTATTGTTGGTAGCACAATTACCCAATGGTGCTGCTGAGGAGGTAGTCCTTCTCCAATAGGAACACTGGAGGAGGGCTAAGGGAGATCCATGCTTTATTTTTATTTCTCTGACCATGTGCGTTTGGATCAGTTGCCGCTTGCCTCGTGGTGTTGGAGAGAGGAGGATTTATAGGGGTGGGTGTCTCTTTTTCGATTTCTTTTGATTTATTCCTCAATATTATTTCATTTAGGAGTAGCTTCATTTTGAATACAAACAAATCCATTTACTTTTCTTTTCTTCTGACCCCAGTTTGGGGAAGGGGGACTGAAGGAGCATTTGTTTGTCGCCTTTGGCTCCTAATTGCTTTGCTTTAAGATATCCTAAGGGTTTTTAAAATCTTTTATTAGGATTTAGTTTAGGACAATTAAAGTCCTTTTTGTTCATACAGTTTCTGGCAGTAAGGGAGTGTTTGATTCTGCTGGCCTTCTGTTCAGCATTTTCCTGCTAGACTTACTCACAGGAAAGTGTGTATTCATGGGGGGTGTCAGTGCTTGCAGGGCAATCCCTTTCTTTTTGTTTAAAAATTGTCAGGACTGGCACAAATACAGCAGGTGAAGTTTACCCACCTTAGAAATGTGTTACATGAGCCGTCAAGTCATTGTAAGCTGGATGATCCTGATGCACCTTGCATTATTTTCTCAGCGGTCACTAAGCAAAGCAGGAGAGACTGCAAGAGTCTTTTCCACTGCTGCAGGAAAAATTAGTGAGATGCTGGGGTCCGCAGATAGCAAGAGGTAGCTTTCACTATTATCATTACTGGTGCATGCTGTGGCTAAATGAAATACTTCTGGCAAGAGAGAAAGCAAGTTACTCAGTGAGCAATAGAAGGCAATCACCTCCACACTCAAGACAAAAGACTGTTGTTCCTTTTTCTCATCATTCTCCTGGCATCCAAACATTCACCTTGAAGAAATATTCAGGTGACCAGTTTTTCTACCAAGTAGTAACTTTTTTACAATAAATGTATACCAAGAAGCACAAATGAAAACTGGGCAAATATCAAAAGGGTAACTCAGATGTAATCACATTCTGAACAAGCTCCACAACATTGTCTAGTGGGGGGCATTTATTTTATATAATTATTTTGCTCACAATTAATGACAGAGAAAAGACCCTATCCTTGATTCAGAATAGGCTTGGTCTTTCAGAGAAAACATGGACTTTTCCCAAAAGTTCTCAGAAAGCTCAGAAAAGCTCTGTGCCAGCCCTCCAACATTTTCAAGCCTTCACTATCACTAATTTTCCTTCCCACTTTTCCTTAGGGGGACGGGACAGGTGGCAAAGAAGGCTGAGGATGGTGGAGGGTGTATCTTTAAGTTTCCAGTGTTCCCTGCAACATAAGGGAGACACATAAGCATGCTCTGGCACCTTAATCATTCCCAAGAACAGTGGGATTTGTAGTTTCATTCCTACAGGCTCAATCCATTCAGGCAAGAGGAGGACTTAAAACTACAGATTCCAGGATTCCTAACAGTGATGGAGTCCTCTGAGCATATGCTTTAGCCTTCATGTCACTATGGACAACCTCCAGTGTTCCTTGCCTTCCCCTGTCACTGGTTGCACTCTTCTTTCCCTTTCAAGGTACATTTAGGAAAGGGAGAAAAACAGTAGCAGGGAACATTGGGAGTGACTGGTGCCAAGGAGATCTAATTATGAACTAAGATGGTGGTGGGTAGGTCGGTGTGTGACTTGCCTTGCAAGTAGCCTATGCTTTCCAAACTCAGTTCATTTCTGGACCACCCCTGTTTCAAAACTAGTAGGCACCAATAACTGATGTTTGGACATGTCCATCCCTACTAATAACTGATGTCTGGAATTGTCACTGAAGAGGTAGCTGATATATTGCTAAGCCACATTCCTTCACTACACCACTTTATTATATCAACTGGTGCCATCAAAGCAGAACTTTGGGCAGCAGTCTAGGGCCATACTCAGCAGAATAAGCAGGAGGCATCCCAGATGCTGCAGGGATGGGTTACATTTTGAAGTAAGTAAAGTAATACACACTACCATGTAAAGGGGAGTGCCTACAAGACAAGTCCCAAGTCTAAAACTCCCTAAGTACACTAGTGATTATCTCACAGACATTTTTGTTTTTGGTTTTTTCCAAAAAATGGAATGGAATCACAATAAACTACCTTTTAACTATTTCCTACCAAATCAGTATTGAAGGAAGCCTGGTTTATATATGTTATGTATATCTTTACTTATCCTTTTTGAAGGGGATTTTTGAGAAAGAAGAGGGTATGAATTGAGATGGAAGATAATAATGAGGCCTCAGTGCTGTCCTTGAGCTGCAAAATAATTCTGTTACAGAATGAAATGTTTAGGGCAAAGAGGGCAAAGCCTCTTCCATTATGATTAGGATGCGGCTTTAACTTTCATGAGTTTGGATACTGTAATCCTAAAGTTGATTTATAGAATCTAGGGCTATGTAAGTACTTCTTTTACCTTTCTACAGGTAATGTACCATTAGTATTAACATAAGGAGGATCAAGTTGGAGCTAAAGATGTGGTGATGCAGATTCAGGGTTCAGGATCTGGATAGGCTCTGAATATGCCTACTGCATTTGGAAGGACCATTCTTTTTTGGCCCAATTTTAGATGTAAATCAAGACAAATAACCCACACTAGCTAGTTTTAGAAAGCAAAAACTACTTTCCTTCCCTAATTATTGGTCAAGTATTTTAAAATGCAGAGATTGCTTCTGGGCTGCAAAAGATCTTTAAGAGATAGGATTCTAATTTTAGTTTTGTCATGGACCAATGGTTAAAATTTGAACCCAGCAGCAAAGGCAGCAAAAGCAGCTGTCAGGTGGATAATGAGGGAGAGATCAATGCAACTGGGCTGAGGTCATCAGTCCTTGGAATGCACAGGTGGCTATAAACTGGGTTTGAAAGAAAGTCATGCCACTTAGTCTACAGGAGTTTAAGACCTCGGTTGAAAGAAGGCTTGATGGGAAAATGGCATGAATTGGAAAGGAAGGAAAAGAGAAGGAGGCAGATGTCTAACCTCTGCCCTCACTTTGGGGATAATTATAGATTTCATCATCCAGGAAGAAAGGTGTGGTTTGGCCTACATGTCATTCTGTAGGGTAACATGTCGACTTGTTCTGTGGCTTTGGTAAGAGAAGGGAAATTTATCATCACTTGGCTATAGCACTGTTCGGCTATTGTCAAAAAGTATTACATGGCTTCTTTCAATGTCCTGCATTAGGATCCAAAATTCCCTAGAACAGTATATAAGATCTTGATCATGGTCTAAGGAAGTGAATCTTTAAATTAAAACAAGCACAGAGAAGGGGATAACAAGAACTAAATGTCTCTTCCTTTCAAGAATGTGAAAGCTACAACTGTTCTGTCCATAGCTCATAGACTAGTGGCAATAGGTGCTATTAGAAGTTACCATCAGAAAAGTCAATGGAATAACTGGAAGACACCTTGCTTAATTCTGATAGAGATTGGACTTCCCCCGGCCCCGCATCCTGGGGTTGGGGAGAAGTTTTGTGCGTGGGGGAGGGATGGGAAGTCAGGTATCAGGCCAGGTCACTGCCAGCTGAGCCAATGGGCTTAGCTTGGGTGGGGAGATGGGGGGCTCATTTAAGCCCCTGTCTCCCCACCCTCAGTCTCTCTTTCGCTTTTTGGCTCCCTCCCATCCTGCCCTGTTAGCAGTGTAGGCTCCTCTGGTCACCCATTTAAGAGGGGGTCAAGTAGGAATTTTGGCCCATTGTCTTAATTGGCTGAGGCAATGGGTGTGTTTCGCCTATTCTACACTGTGAGTCAGGGTGGGAGAATTTTTGATTTCATGGGGATCATAGCTAAATTGGTTGCATTTGGCGGGAAGTGTGGGATTAGGCAGTGGGGCTTAGGGTTATGGTGATCATCCAGTGGCACCTTTCAAGGTGACTGATGGTTACCCAAGGCTTCCCTTGCTAATGTCTTGCGGCTTGGCAGGAGGGAGATTGGGCCACCTTTGGGGTGCTACCTTTCTCGCCTACATTGGCTGTCTCGAGGCGCCAATGGGAGGTGATGATGGTAAGGCCCTCCAGCTCCACATGGAGTGCAACTGGATGGTGGTGGGGCATCCCGCCTCCGGTTTGGTTAGGATGCATTCGCTCAAATCTTGGTTTTCCGGCCAATGGCCGGGCTAGGTTAGTACCGCCCTTCGCCCTTCACAGATCTTCAATTCAATAAATGTGGCCCTGATTTGAAACCATATATACCTGTGTCTGACTCTTCATTATCTCACCTATACATGTGCAAAACCCACTTTACTTTCTGACATGATATAGGGAAGAAAAAAAAACATTACAAGACCAGTTAGCAACACAACTATTGTAGATCCTGCCCAGATCCCCCTACTTGTTATGACCCATAGCCCTCACACGTTCCAGTGTGCAGCAGAGGATTCTGATGAGAATGAAGCACAGCCCAGTCATCACTTCTGGCTCAGAGGATAAATCTCCTGCAGAACCTCCATCTCCAGCCTCACAGAAGTCACAGCCTACAAAAACAGTTGAGGGCCTTTAATGATCCAGTCAGCTCCTCTAGGAGGGGTGAAGCTGACCATACTACAGCTTTTGTCAGTCTACATAAGGCTTTGGTTGACTTTAGCTCCCTGCTAAGACAACATCTTTCTATTGTTCTAGTAGGAGAGAAATCCATCCAGCAGGACCCACTTGGAGATATCCTGCCTTGATCTGATTGCCACCAGATGCTCCCAGCTTTCTCTGTGAACCTCAAAGAAACATAGAATAGGACATTATCCCATGCCCTTATCCTGAAAATCATGTCCTATAATTTGTTCTCCCTTCTTCCCTTTGGCTCAAGGAAACCACCTTCCCCCTCATTCTTAGAATTGTTGCCACAAAGCATAATCTCTATTTTGAGTCCCCACACCTTGGTTCAAAAGTCTCAATTTTATCTGGAAATGTTAGCAGGCAAGGTCTAACAAATTAGGACAGGATATACTTTGTAGGTCCCATTGACACTTCTATTGAAATGGAAAAGAGAATGTCTCAGTCAAGACAACACTATCACTTCTCAATTGGATGTTTAGAGCTATGAGTTCTTGTGTGGCCATTCAGTTAGTACACAGTTAGTACACATCCACTTAGAGTCTTTTGTCTGGCTTCTGAGTCTTCTACCATACTAATCAGGATTCGAATTTAGGCTGGGAAATCTAACCTGGAGTGTCTGTAAATCTAATATTCAATCTAATAACACTTCCATGTTAAATTTGCTTCAGACCTATTTTACAAAACTTAACATTGCTCATTGAGCTCTAATTATGTATCCGCACAAAGACTTTTCTGAATCAAATTCAGCAATATCTATATTTCATTTCACCTTTAATTAAAGTTTAACTCCATTTCAACAGGTTCCTTGTTTTAAAATGTAATAGAAGACAGCCAGTTTGCAATATACAATCCAAATTATATGAACTGAAAATAGAAAGTGTGTTCAAATGACCTCTCTAAATTGTCCACCATATTTGTGAGCAGATAAATTGGGGTCACGGATATTTCACTGAATTTCTCCAAGGGTGGGGAGGAAATTTTCTACAATGGTTTCTTGGTAGTGGGGTTCACCACTATCAATGGGACTAGTACACCTTCTTTTCTTTTCTTTGCCTTCAATGAAAGAGACAGCAACAACAACTGTGTTGGCAGCCAGGCCATCATTTTTAGGGATGCACAAGAATTTCATTCGGAGGGTGGAAATCTGGCAAACTGGCCGGGCTCGAACCCCTGAAATCCATCCCACTTACCTCCTTCCCTGGCTTGACTTGCATTCTCCCAAGTCAAGCTGGGGAAGCGACTTCTGGTTCTGGCTTCCTGGCGGGCCGCTGTTTTACGTAGAATGCCATAAGATACGCCAAAAGCGGCCACAATTTGCGCAAGTTACGGAAATTGCGGCCACTTTTGATGTATCTCTTATGGCATTCTCTATGTAAAAAGTAACCCGCTGGGAACCCAGAAGCTTTCGGCCTGGCTTGGTGGGAACAGCAGTGGCGTCCGCCGAGCCGGAGGCAGGTAAGGTCGCGGCGGATCGCCCACCCCTAAATTCATTTTGCATCTTCCACAATGCACCAGACTGTGTGCCATTCCAGACACTGTGTGTGTGTGTGTGTGTGTGTATGTATGTGTGTGTGTAAGATGGTGTCCACCACAAAATGATAGTGGAGAACATTGGGAGAAAATTGGCCTTCTTTCCTTGTGGGGTGAGAAAAATATAAAAATCTGATAAATTTTGGCCCAGCTCTAATTGAAATGATGTCCACACCAAATGATATTCTCTTCTTTACCATATACCTTATAATATTACATGTTCCTTGATACTGATAGAATATTGTGAAAAATGAATTTTTTGGCTGCAATGCTATGGTCCCTGGGCGGGCAGCCCAGAGACTATATGATGTTTTAGATCTCCCACCTCAAGGGTAGAGAGTGAGGTCCACCTAACAACATTTATTTCTTGGTTCTCATAAAGAAGTCCTTGTGGTTTCACTTTATTTATTTATTTATTTGCAAATGGGGAAATGTTACTCAGGCAGAATGAGTCCATGGACTGAAATGAAACCAACTGAGATCAAAGTCCAATCATTTCTCCAGTGAGGCTACCTGTGATGTTTCTGATCTGACTAAAGGAGGGATGGTGTTTTAATTAAAAAGAAAACTAGTGATGTTAGTCCCTTCAACTCAGTTTAGAATTGTCCACTTCAAAATTTGGGTTACATTTGGGTTTCATTCACTTTGGGCCCATATTAAATCACTTCAGATCAATGCAATTCTGAGCTGTGATCCTACCATGCTCCCAAAGATGTCCTCAGTAGCATGATGGCACCTGCAGTTCTGCCTGACCCCCCACTCCCATGATTGTTGGGATTTGACTGGCCCCAGTAGGTCCTGCAGCCTCTGAACCAAAGTCTGCTTCGGATTTAATAAGCATAATGTAAAATCCAGGGCAGCTGTGGGAAGTTTGTCTTTGTCCAGATTCTCAGCTAGTTACAGGTGAAATGAGGGGTGCAATTTGGAAGAGTAAAATGCCTTATCAAAGCAGCTGCAAAAACTGGCCTTGAGCTGGGGTCTGATTTATTACCTGAGAAATCTTCTATGGAACTGAGCATGAGGGAAGTCGGGCACTTTAGGGCTGTGTCTCAGATCTCAGCATCAGCTCAAGAGGGCAGAGCAAAAACACCCTGTTTTAATGTAGTGTTTGTGGATGGGTTTAAAATCCCTTGTCAGGATAACTGATAATGGGCTAGCAGCCATACCCCTATTTATAAGCTGATGCACACACGAGAGAGCCTTGCTGTATTTTGGTGTTCACTGGGTGCCCGCCGCTAGATACCTCTGTCGGTGACAGCAAGGCTCTTTCCGGGGACCCGGAAGTGATGCGATAGGTCCCGGTGCTGTGTCAAGAACTAATGTGATGGGACCCTGGCACTGCATTTTTCACTTAAATACCATAGAAAGCCACCTTAAAACGGCCGCAATTTGCCATTTGCTGCCGTTTTAAGGTGGTTTTCTATGGTATTTATGGTATTTATGTGAAAATGCAGTGCCGGGGTCCCATCGCGTCACTTCCTGGCACAGTGCTGGGACCAATTGCATCACTTCCAGGTATTTTCATGAAAATACCATAGAAAACCACCTTAAAACGGCTGAGAATAGCAAATCACTGCCGTTTTAAGGTGGTTTACTATGGTATTTACGTGAAAAATGCAGCGCCAGGGACCTGGAAGTACCTCTCCCTGGCTCCTCTCCGAGGAGATGTGCCGAGCCAGAGGAAAGGTAAGTGCTGTGGGGCTCGGGAGGGGGGTGAGCAGGGCGAGTTCGCCCCGCTTCCACACCCGATTGAGATCCGCGCACATCCCTAGCTAGAGGAAGAAACAGAATCAGTGGTGGGAAGATCCTCCCCAACCTATGCACATTCAGTATAATGTGTGTAGAGCATTATGTTCTTGCAATTAGGAATGTCTCTATATGACCTAGGGATCTAGCCATGACTCCTCTTAAATTGTGAACCATAGCCTGTTCTGAATCTTGTATTGGGAATCTGGATCTCCTAAGTGCTTTGAAGCCCTAATGCTGTTCTAAGAGTTAACTCCCTGACTATGACTGTACTGCTACTGTACTGTTCCTTAATCTAAGCCATGGGCTACTATCTCTTGTGTTAACTGATTAATAACTTCTCAGCTTAAGTGCCATGACTTCTGAAGTGTGATCTGTGTCACCTGATTCACATTTAAATAAAGTTAAGTCACTGGATCTGTGTCTCTGTCAGCCTGTCTTAAGGGGAGAAAGCTAGGCCACAGGACAATGATCCATGTATTCCCCCTGCCCGTGATTCAGCTATAGGTGCATGTCATGTTATGTCTAAACGTACCCTTGTTGTGGGGATGGGGGACTGGCAGCAGTGGCTTCCACTGTTGGGAAACTTTCTCCACTGCCCGACACTACCCATCCCCAACTCAAGGCAAGTTTGGATTTAAATATAACTTGATTTTATGCTAAAACACCTATTAACAGAAGTGGTTGATCTGATTTTGGTAATGTTTACCAAAGGGTAAAAGTCTGAAAAGATCAACATCTTACAAAGTTTTCTCTCTCTCTCCTTTTCTTTGTTTCAGACAGAAGCAATAGGATTGCCTTCTCTTTGAAAAATGGCAACTTGTTTTGTTTATAAGGTCACAGAGATAAATTGCCCTTTTTATTGTTAAAGAAACTAGCTTGAATCTTCCCTGGCAATTTGTCCTGAGTACTGAATGCATTGTGGTTCTATGTAAATGAAGATAATGGACTTTAAAAACACAAGATAAATGGCAAGGTTCTGAAGTAAAGTAACAGCACTATCAAGGGTTCTATAATGCCATCACACAGACTTCAGCTGTGTAAGTAGTGAGTAAAATATCCACTAAGTGCACATCACAAACAGAAAAATGTCTTCAAAAAGAAGGGTTCCATTACAATCAATAACTCCTTGCAATCTGCACATGGCTTGCTCAAAAATCACAACTTTTAAAGTGCTGGTATAGATATGTTGCTTCTATAGTACAATCTACTGAGAAGTAAGTCCTATTGAGTTCAATGAAATTTACTCTCGAGTAGTTGTGTGTGTATATAGGATTGTAGTCTTGATGTCTTCAGTATGGTCATATCTTTTATAAAGGTGCATACTTGCAGTCTAAGTGCAAGATGCTTTTAAAGAATGCATCTCCAGTTGTTACTTACACAACACAGTTGATGACTGCTATATCTGAAGATCAGTGGATCAGCATCAGCCCTCTTCAGACATTATTCATGTCCAATGAATATGCCTAGAGGAAGAAACAGAATCATAGTGGGAAGATCCTCCCCAACCTATGCACATTCAGTATAATGTGTGTAGAAGCTTTCCACACATACAGCTTCCTAGACCAGACTCACTGGTTAAATAATGACTACTACACTTTTGGTGTGGACCTGAACAGATGCCCCAACTTGCCACCCTATTCACGGGTGGGGCATTCCAGGAGTCACAATTTGACCCCAAAAAAATGTTTTTGGATGGGGCTTTACAGTGGTTAGTGGCTCTTCTTCCCTTTCTCTCATTTCCTCAAAACTTTTAAAAGCTGCCTGCTCTGCCTGTGGCTTCGGCGACACAGTAGCAGCAGTGGAGAGCAGGCCAATCCCACCCTTCCCTTCTCAGAGTTCCTCTAGAGTCCTTCCTAGCCACAGATTTTTAAAGTCTCAAAAAAGGGGGAGTGGGAGAAAAGGGATGAAGTCCCTCTGTTGCCTTTGCAAGCCCCCTCCTCTCCGCAGGCAATGGATCTGCTCTAAGCATAAGTAAGTCTGGAACCAACCATATTTAAAACATAATCTTGGTCAGGGTACACATCTGTCCTCCCAAAGATTTGTTCCTCTGCCAACATAGGCTTGCACTGCTACATATTGCCAGCCCTTGCTACTGCAAGATGCAGCTCAAGGTCCCAGAATCCCTAGTATGCAATAGTTATAGAATTTCAAGCATGCTTCTCAAATGAGAAACTTGGAACAAAAGTTTTTTACATGTTGAACATAGTCTTAGGACACCTATGTGGTTGTTCTGAACTTCCATTTAATAGTTATGCAAAAGCAACCTTTTCTAATGGCTGGCATGCATAGATAAATCTTTACTGAAACTTGTTTATCCTGAATACAACACAACTAACAGATTTATACTAAAATTATAGCATCATAAATTCCAACTTTAAAATATCCTGCTTCTCACTCTTCTTATCAACCTCAGTATGATGTAAATCTGCTCGAAGATTTTCTGACTCCCCCCTCATAAATTTTGCTTTGCATCTGTGCACTTGTTGATGCTTCAATCAAAATGGATATTTCTAGGAAGAAATCTACATACTGGTTTGCTAGAACCAGTTTATCAGGTAAAAACTGAACATAAACTTCAATCTTTCCCAAACTGTATTGTTAATCAAAGGAGGGTACAGATTTTCCACAAAATTATAGATATAATAACACTGGGTAACTTTCAAGGTATCAGTGATAATTAATCTTGAGACTACAAACATTAGTGGCTTTGGGCAGTGGCAGAAATGATGTAGGTCATCTGGTCCAAGTAGGTCACCTGGAGGCAAAGAAACCCAATATGGAAAGTTGGCAGCAGATTCAAAGATTCAGGAAGCCAACGTTGAATCAGATAGTTTAGTAGACTAGGAGTAGGAACCACTCAGAATTTTGCGAGGCGGGGCACCCCCCCCCCCAGGTACGTGTACATCTCTAGGTGTTAGATAGGGCAGGGTTTGTGATGGTTTGTGATGTCTTAGAAAGGGTGGGGGGAGGAGTATATAAGGAGTGTTTGAGTCGAGTTTAGAGTTAGTTAGTGTGTTATGGGAGAGTGTTTGTAGTGGGTTGAGTGTTGGTTAGAGTGTGTTGGGAGTGTTAGAGAGTTTGGGAGTTAGGTTAGTTGGATTATTCGTGTCTTGTCAGGAGTTTTAAGAGAAATCAGTGTTTGTATGAGGAGTGAAAGTATTTAGAATTATAGGGACTTAAGTTAATTATAAAGTGTTTGGTGTAGGCAGGTTTTAAGTTACTTTCTGGAACTAAGATTTTGAGAATTAAAATAAACTTACTTTTATTTTGTTTGCTACCCAAATCCTACGTGTCAGCTTGGCGTTATTAACCTGCATTACTTTTAAATCTACACACACACACAAACCTTTGTCCCCATAGTATCATAAATTTAAAATAGATCCTAATAACCAGTATTAATCTTTTCCCTCATTAGTAGGGGAAAGGTTTCATTAGACCCTCTCCTCAGGTTTTTAAGTGTTGATGCTTAGTCTGAGAAGGGTTCATGTGCCTGGTCCTAAAGTGTAAGGGACCGTGTCATCGCATACACTATTCTCTCCTCTGCCCCAAATGCATTCAACAACATGCGTACATCTGAAAAATGTGCAAAGAATTTGCATACATTTCTAAAATACACACAAGCATACTTCAGTCAATGGTGTACATGTACAAAAATGTGTACATTTGAAAAATGCACTGAAAAATATGTACAAATTTTAGTTGTGGGGGGGAGCTCACATGAAACCAGGATGGAAGGAGCTTGGCAGCAGACAAATAAAAACCTTGATGAGATCAAGGGCTGACAGATTTTCCCATCCCTTATGCTGAGCACCCTGAGGTACTTTTATGGTGATCAGAGATTCCCTAGGACTCTGGGAATGAAGAAAGGATATAGAAATACAGGAAGCTGCCTTATACTGAGTCAGACTGCTGGTCTGTCTAGCCCAGTACTCTCTATACCAGTGTTCTCCAACCTTGGGTCCCCAGATGTTTTTGGCCTACAACTCCCAGCATGCCCCAGCCAGCTATGCTGGCTGGGGCATGCTGGGAGTTTTAGGCCAAAAACATCTGGGAACCCAAGGTTGGAGAACACTGATCTACACTGACTGGCAGTGGCTCTCCAGGTTTTCAGGCAGGAGCTTTTCCTAGCCCTGCCTAGAGATCCCAGAGATTAGACCTGGGACTTTCTGCATGCAAAGCAGGTGCTCGACCACTGAGCTAGGGCCCCTCCCCTGTTGGAAATTGTAATATTGCCTGCTTAAAATCAACAAAAAGTGATGTAACCACTGATTAGAGTGGGAGGATTGGAATGGGTTAACTAAAGAATCCCAGGGTACATGTCTTTGTAACCTCTCCTCTCCACTTCTGGCCTCTCTGGCCCAGAGCTTGCTGGCTGCTGCTCTTCCTGCTTCTTTGTGGAAGTTAGTGTCTGTCTGCTCTCCCTCCTTCAACCAAGATGAACGCAGGGTCCGAGTTGGCTTTGAGCCAGCGACCTACTATGAATAAAAAGAACTAAGTAAAACTAATAAATGTCTTTATTCATTTTAAACCTTGTATGGACATTCCGTTCCTTTTAATAGTCTTAAGAGACAAGAGTTTAGCAACTCACGTGGTGAAACCAGTTTCAATAAAGCAGACTGCGCTTAAGGAGGAAACTCTGCTTTGTCCTAATCGGTATAGGACTGACTCCTTTTAACCATATCCTCCAACATCCCTATATCTCCTTTGAGGCCTAGCCAGATCATATACCAAAAGCCTGGAGGGGGGTAATAAATCAAGGAGGTTCTCTTAGCCTCTAAAGCAGTGTTCTCCAACCTTGGGTCCCCAGATGTTTTTGGCCTACAACTTCCAGCATGCCCAGCCAGCATAGCTGGCTGGGGCATGCTGGGAGTTGTGGGCCAAAAACATCTGGGGACCCAAGGTTGGAGAACAGAACACTGCTCTAAAGGTTTGGCCCAGCAGGCCTAGAGTCATATAATACACTGATGGCAGGACAGGCTTACCCAGGGGAGGGAGGTCCTCAATTTGCTCCCACTTCAGCCGTACCCCACACAGATTATGAAGATCTCTCATGTAAATTAATACTGTAGATCTCCTAAGTAAATCAATAAAGCTGTGGCCCTAGTTATCCCCAAAACCTGAGTCTTGCTTTTTTTCCTTTCTGGTATAGTTGCAACAGGAATTTGGGCTATATGCCCCTAGCATTTAATCCTCTTTAAGTATAAAAAGCTGGCAAATGAAGTGCAAACTACTTGCAAACCTGACAGACATAGTCAAGATACTCAAATAGTCTCAGGCAGCTGGAATCCATTGGAGGGTCTCATGAATCATCGTGAAGCAGGGTAGCTCAAAATCCACCTCTCTGTTCTTTAAGTTGGTATAAAGCTTTAAAAAAAAAATGTTAGCAGGCATTATGAAAAAGATCCCTTCATTCTAGAGTAAAACAACTACAGTATTTTTCCATGTATAAGACTATACTTTTTCCTTAAATTGTTAGACTAAAAATTGAGGGTCGTCTAATACATGGAAGTAAGCCAAGGAGAGAACCGCATGGTTGCGAAACTGCCCAGTGGCGGTCGTCTTATACATGGGGGCGTCTTATACACGGAAAAATACGGTACATTCATTGTGCCAAGGCAAATGTGTCTGTGACCCAGCGCTAAATTGACATATTGTTAAAACATCGACAATTTCTTTGGGTGTGCCTGGGAAAATACTCAAGGTCCCTTCACATCTGTTAGCAATATGTCTCAGTTTCCCCAAGATGCTATTCTCAGTCATTTTCATCACCTCTTCTCTACTGGCACAGATTGTAAAACTGATTCTTTGTGCTTGCTTTGCACAGATGGCCACAATGCATATTCAATATGAGCTATTCAAGTTGTTGTTGTTGTTCTTGATGATTTATTTATTTATTACATTTATCAATCGCCCATCCGGCCGGTCACCCGGCCACCCTGGGCGATGTACAATTAAAATACAATAAAACACAATAAAATATAATAATTAAAACAATATTAAAAAATTCTCATTAAAAACCTAACCCACCCCATATTCCCGCCTGAACAGCCATGTTTTTAATGCACGGCGGAAGCTCATCACGGAGGGGGCATGGCGAAGGTCACTAGGGAGGGAGTTCCATAATGTGGGGGCCGCCACAGAGAAGGCCCTCTTCCTAGTCCCCACCAGCCTGGCTGCTCTGGCTGATGGGATAAGGAGAAGGCCGTCCGTGGCAGACCTTGTTGAGCGGCCTACTTGATGTTGCTGGAGGCGCTCCTTGAGATAAGCTGGGCCGGAGCCGTGTAGGGTTTTAAAGGTCAAAACCAACACCTTGAATTCGGCTCGGCAAGCAACTGGTAGCCAGTGCAACTCTTTAAGCACTGGCGTGATGTGATCACGCCGGCGGCTGCCCTTAATCAGGCGAGCCGCCGCGTTCTGTACCAGCTGAAGCTTCCGGACCGTCTTCAAGGGTAACCCCACGTAGAGCGCATTACAGTAGTCTAGGCGAGAGGAGACCAAGGCATGAACCACTGATGGGAGCAGGTGATTAGGAAGGTAGGGGCGCAGCTGCCGTATCAGATGGAGTTGATACAGCGCCGCCCGGCTCACAGCTGCCACCTGAGCCTCCATGGACAGCTGGGAGTCTAGAATGACCCCCAAGCTGCGGACCTGGTCCTTCAGGGGTAGATGTACCCCATTCAGCACCAGGTCAACATCCCCTAACCTTCCCTTGTCCCCCACCAGAAGTACCTCGGTCTTGTCGGGGTTCAGCTTCAGCATATTCCTTCCCATCCAGCCAGCCACTGACTCCAGGCACTTGGACAGGGTTTCAGCGGCCAACCTCGGTGAGGACTTAAAACAGAGGTAGAGCTGCGTGTCATCCGCATACTGATGACACTGCACCCCAAACCTCCTGATGATAGCTCCCAGCGGCTTGAGGTAGATGTTGAATAACATCGGGGAGAGGATGGAACCCTGCGGCACTCCACAAGTGAGCAGCCGAGGGTCCGAAGCCTCCTCCCCGAGAACTACCCTCTGATACCTTCCAGAGAGGAAGGACCGGAACCACTGCAATACAGTGCCTCCTAAGCCCAACCCCTCCAGACGGTCCAGGAGGATACCGTGGTCAACGGTATCAAAAGCCGCTGAGAGATCGAGGAGGACTAGAAAGGAGCATTCGCCCCTATCCAAAGCCCTCCTCATATCATCCACCAAGGCGACCAAGGCCGTCTCCGTCCCATGTCCAGACCTGAAGCCCGACTGGCACGGATCCAAATAATCGGCTTCATCCAAGTGTGCCTTCAACTGAGCACCCACCACCCGCTCGATCACCTTGCCCAGAAATGGTAAATTGGAGACTGGGCGAAAGTTGTTTAAATCCTGGGGATCCAAGGAGGGCTTCTTTAGAAGCGGTCTTATTACTGCCTCCTTGAGGGCTGATGGCATCACTCCCTCCTCGAGGGAGGCATTCACCACCGCCTTGATCCCCTCACCCAGTCTCTCCCTGCAGCTCATGATGAGCCAGGATGGGCAAGGGTCAAGCAAGCAGGTGGTCGGCCTCACAGTGAAAGCACCTTGTCCACTTCATCAGAAGGAAGAAGCCGAAACCGATCCCACAAAACCGGTCTGCCATTGGCCTCCTCCGCTCACTCCCTGTGTCCACGACGTACGATATCCCACTCCTAATCCGATCGATTTTATCTGAGAAAGTGCTTCGCTAAAGCCTCACAGGAGGCTTTTGACTGTTCCAGTGGGTCCGGAGCGATGGACCGACCAGACTCCGGACCACTTTGGAACAGCCTCCGGGGCAGCACTCTGCAGACGCAATGGAGGCAGCATAGAAATCTTTTTTGCTGCCTTCACGCCACCCGGTAGGCTGAAGATGCAGCTCTAACCCGTGTTCGATCGTCTTCGGATGATGGTGTTCTTATGTTATCAATATACATAGTGTGTTACATAGCAACATAAGGTAAGCCCCATGGAACTTACAATCCAAATTTTGATGATACAAGTGATGGACAGGGTCAGGGAAGAGGAAAAGTGAGGGAGGCAAGTGTAACAAGGATGAATGTGAGCAAGCACAGTTACACAAGCTATATTTCTGTTGAGGAGAGGATGAGGATTAAGGATTGAAGCCAAAGACTTCATGAAAAGATGGATTCCAAGCAGGGATTTGCAAGAAGAGAGAGGTGGTACAATGCATACGTTCTGGGAAATATGTTCATAGAAATATGTTCTATGCCTATTTCTCCAACCAAATACTATTGGTTGGATCCAGACTTAGTCATAGCTAGAGTAGACCCACTGAAAGCAATGGGATTTACATTAGCCATGAATATCTGAACCCAATGTGTTCTCACAAGCAAATTCATCACATGACTACAGCCTGCTATGAATAAGTGACCATTCACTTCAGGGAATAATTTTAAGTTTTTTCTTCTGCAGGAGAAGCTATTGGACTTCTCTTCCTCTCTGCTTCATCAGGGTCTGATGTGTAAAGCAACCTGCTTGGCTGCGATGACCACCAACATACCGTATGCAAATAGTGCATGCCATAAGATAAATACTTGAGAGAATATATCTTCGTTGCCCATACTTTGTAAAGTAAATGTCTTACATACACTCATGCATACATGACAAACCTTAGCTCTTCTTGGTGTTTATATAAGACTAGAGAGACAAACTGAAATGAAATGTTCTTCAGTGCTCAGCAAATCATTCTTCTTTTCTGACAGCGTAATATGACTGCAGTAGTATGCCCCTGATGCCTAGGCTACATCCAATTGAAACACCAGTTTTTAATGTCAAGCTGAGCAGAAGTCAAATGCATATAATTTGTTTTAGTTCTGTCATCTCATACAAGTATTGCATACAAAGTTAGTGTCTAATGGGGAAAATGTAAATCAGATTATATATACCTTTGCAGGACTTGCATTACTAATACTATGTTACAAAGCAACTCAAGGAGACTCATGTTTGCATATTGGGATACTATAAAGAAACTTCAAAATAGCAAGACAGCAATCAGGATAACACAGTAAGTTGTACAGAAATGGGAACCTACAGTTACAAATAATATGCCTTGTCCCTCTCACCTCTGCTGCTGCTTGCCTCTGCCCTACAACACACCTTTCCCCTCTCTATCCCCACAACCCTCTTCTGGACATAATGGGTTGGATCCAGATTTGTAATATACAGGCCTGTGGCTTATGCTGGCTCAGCTTGTCTGAGTGTGGAAAGCTAAGCAGGGTCAAGCCTGGTTATTACTTGGATGGGAAACCCCTCCTCTAGTTTCCTGCATTGAGCAGGGGGTTGGACTCGATGGCCTTGTAGGCCCCTTCCAACTCTATGATCTATGAAATCTATGAAACTGGGCTAATGGAAGAGGACTTCCTTACTCACTCCTCCCCACAATGGTCTGTCCAGTTACCTGAAAATGCTACACAGAGGAATCAGGGGAACCTGCTGAACTGAGTGAACTGTGGAGAAGGGGGGACTAAAAATCTGGTAGAGGCACCTTCCTTGAGCGGAGCCTTTTCATCAATGGAAGGCAGATCCTAGATACAATCCAATATTAGTGCCATGCCAAACATTTCTTCCACATTTTTTCAACCATCCTCACTCAATTTGATAGAAAATAAATTCTTTTCAAAAAGAAATTCAAAGGAGAAGAAAATTCAGAGAAATTCTCATGGGCTGGATTCAGGCTTCTTAAGTTTATCTTACATATGGGGTGGCCAAGGAGTGTGCATGAGTGTCCTGTCTTTCATTGTACAATCATCTCTCCTGCAACCTCCTTGGCTTCTGGCACTTCAGTTAAAGTCCAGGGGGAGACATCATGAAGTATTTCCTCCCACGGGGCTTTTTCAGATCAGGAAACGCAGGCAGCTTGGAAGGCTGAGCAGCAATGGAGACACATGTGATGGAAAGAAAACCACACACACAGCACACTCAGTTCCACCTCTTCCTTGGAGCCGGACACAACACTGCCCCCCTCATAACCGCTTCAGGGCTTTCAGGGAAACAGCAATATTATATGCATCTGCATTAGAAACAAGATGTATCCACAATCGCCCCTCAGGCATTTCACATTTGGATGACCCTGGCCTGGAGGAATGCTGAACCCTGAAGAATGACACTGGCGACCGCCTCCCTTCTTCCCTTCCCCCACCACAATGCCCCAGAATGATGCAAGGTATGGGGCACTGTGGAGGATGCACAATGGGCTCCAGGGTGCCAACACAGCTGCTGCCATTCCCACCTGCAGTGGCAGCACAAAAATCCAAAATCCCTTTGGAAAAAAGAAAAGAGCTGCTGCTACAACCCTGCCAATGGTGAGCCCTGCCTGTGAGAAACCTGGGAGGATCTCTCCTCCCACAGTCCCACTAGAAATGGCCCTCCCAATTTCTCTGCCCATAAATAGGGTGGAGAATTTCAAGGGACCATTTGTGCATAGCTTTACCCAATACAATTAATTAATTAATTAATTAATTCACATTTGCATAAACCTTTTCAGTTTTTAAGGCAGAGATGGGCAGCTGTCTCGGCTCTATTTCATTTTTCGCTAGAACCCTGTCCCTGAGGACCACCAACTGGAGCCACATGCAAAAAAAATAGTGGCTCAGGAAGATGGACCTAGACTGCAGAAAAATATAACTCTGAGCACATACTCAGCCCAGGAGTTGGTTTTCAGTCTCAGAACTGGAGCTTTCCCCCACAAGCTTTCTTGATTTCAGTAGCCTAATGTAAGAGAGAGGAAATGTCATTGTTGTTTTTGTTATTGTTGCTATTGTTAAACCCTTGCTGGAAACCCTTGCTGATCAATTGCAGATCTACCAGTAGGTTCCATCTATCTGTCCACCCTAAAGCATGTGCATTATTTAGCTGCAGTCCTTACAATAATCCTGTAAGATCAGTCACTATTATTATCCCCCATATTGCAGATGGGAGGACTGAGACTGAGACAGAGTGGGTTGCGTAAGGCCATCTAGTAAGTTCATGGCAGAGACAAGATTTCAACTGGGACTTCCTGGCTGTAGCTCAGTCTCAATTTTTCTAGGAATGGGCAAATCTAGTTCTGAACAGAACACATCATTTTCTTGTGTCCTCCATTTATTGTTTATTTTCTCTTTGACAAGTCCTTCTCTGGTTGTAAAGGATATGCATTTATCTGGTTCAGAAGTTCTTTAACAATATTGCTAATCTATTTATGATACAAATGCTAATGACAGTACGGTAAGGCTGTAATACAGCTTAGCCACTACACCAGCATGGTTATATTCTCATAGCTTCCAACATCATGCCAAAGACTGCAGGGGGTGTAAAAGATAATAATGTGAGATGGTGAGTGAAAGTGTGGTTGCTCATAGGGATGTATGAGAAATTCATTTCAGTTCATTTTTAGATTTACCCAGGTCACACCTTCTGAACTGAACACAGAATCGAATGCAATATGAGGTTGAAGTCTGTACATTTCTGAACTTGCAATTTGATGTGTGTCCGACAGCATGCGTTCATGTGAAAAATAAGCATGAAAATGCATACTTTTGAAAAATGTGTACAAATACATTTTAATCACTGGGAGAAGCATGTGTACATTTCAAAGATGCTCACAATTGAAGCATACACTTGGGGAAATATGCACAAAGTTTCATCACAAAGAAAAACAAACATTGCAATCTGATACAGACATGGAATTTGGAGAACTTCAATGAACCCGAATTTTGTTTGTACCCACATCCTTAGTTAGGGTTTAGTCCAGTATTTTGGACTGATGCTGCCCTTATAGCCTGGTGGACAAACTTCATCCTGAAATTGACAGGGGGTGATGTAACCTGCTTGGTCTGTTAATAAACTTTTCAGCACTATTTGCTAACACTGAGCATCAGCTCCTACAACACCTACAGGTCTGGTGGGAGTTCAGGGCACCGCTTTTGGATGCGTTCGGCTCCTGTTTCAGTTGGTAATCTTAGTGTCAAACTAGGCAAATTAGACTTTGGGATTCATCACTTGGCATGGCTGCTTTGAACTAAAATGCATCTCATTGGTCTCTCAGAAGAAGGTGGGTATTAAGGACTCACACCTCTGGGAGTTACCTTGTGAGGTTCTGCAAAGCTCTGTTCTGTCCTCACTACTGTCCAACATCTACATAGGAAAGATTTTCGGAGGGGTTAGCTATATATAACACTGAAATCTTCATTTCTTTTTGGTCACTCAAGAGCAGTGGTCTTGGTTCTGATATAATACTGTTTGTGTAGATTATATACTGTATTGGATTGTTTAATAGGTATTACTTTGTAATTTCTTGTTTGAGTAACCTTGAGAAGTAATTGTTAGATCCAGACTTAGATATATTTAGAAATCAATGGGACTTAAGTTATTCGTTACTTATGACTTAAGTTATTCATTACTTGTAACAGTATAACAAGGTCTGCATCCAACCTGTTATGTACATCACACACACACACAAATATTTAAGCAACTGAATACATTGACTTCAGCAGACTTAAAATGGTCAGTATTTTTGTTTGTATGGATAGATTTCTGCTCATGCAATGGAACGTCCCCATGTTCCCCCAGATCTGCTCTGCAGGGTTCCCCAAGCCTCCATAACAGATTTGAGGAGTGCACAGTGGGCTGCAGGGGGGAGGAGAAATCTGTCCCCTCAGCTCCCCAATGTAGGCTTCAAGGACGGAAACCAAGGCGTAAAATGAACATCCACGCCCTTCAAGATCCTATTAAGCAAACTCGTCTTCAATCACTTCTTAAGGAACATCTACCTACAGAACCTCCTGACAACATTGAGGACCATTGGTCTAAGCTGAAAACCTCCATTACTGCAGCTTGTGAACAAACTATTGGATATGAAACTAAGAAACATCAGGAATGGTTTGATGAAAATGATAATGAGATTAAATATATAATTGACCAAAAAAGGAAAGCCTTTTTTATAATTGACCAAAAAAGGAAATATATAATTGACCAAAAGGAAATATGGCAAAATGATATTAACTGCGCTGCCAAGAAAAAAATCTACGCTAGTGCAAAGGCTGAGGTCCAAAGAAGAACAAGAGAACTTAAGATCGCTTGGTGGAAAAAGAAAGCTGAAGAAATTCAACAACTTGCAGAATCTCATGATGCACGGGGCTTTTTTAAGGCCACAAGGGCCATTTATGGACCAAAAACCTATGGTACAAACCCTTTACAATCAAAAGATGGCACCAAACTCTTAAAAGACAAAGAGTCCATTGCACTGCGTTGGAAAGAGCATTATTATGACCTTTTAAATCGTAAATCTAAGGTGGATAATGAGATTTTTTCGCAAATCCCGCAAAAACAAATTAGAGAGGAACTTGCAATACTCCCCCACTTTGGATGAAGTAAAAAAAGCCATTAATCAAATGTAGAATAACAAAGCTAGTGGACCAGATGGGATTCCTGCTGAAATCTTTAAAGAAGGGCCCCCCGAACTTGTACAACATCTTCACAAACTCATCGAAAAAATCTGGATAAGAGAAGAGATCCCAGAAGACTTCAGGGATGCCATAATTATCACCCTCTTTAAGAAGGGTGATAGAACAGACTGTGGAAACTATCGGGACATTTCTCTCTTAGCAACCGCAGGTAAAATATTTGCTAGGATTCTCGTAAACCATCTTCTATCTATTTCAGAAGAGATCCTCCCTGAAACTCAGTATGGTTTCTGCCCCTCTAGAGGGACAGTAGACATGATTTTTACTGCACGTCAGCTCCAAGAAAATTGCCGGGAGCAAAATCAACCCCTTTATATGGCATTTATTGATCTGGCTAAGGCCTTTGATACTGTAGACCGAACAGCTCTCTGGATTATCCTTATGAAAATTGGATGCCCCAATAAATTTGTGAATATCTTGTGACTTCTCCATGACAACATGACGGCAACGGTTTTGGACAACAACGGCTCTCATGGTGCTCCATTTAAAGTGGGGTCAGGTGTTAAACAGGGATGTGTTATTGCCCCAACATTATTTGCTATTTTCATCGCCATGATTTTACATCTTGTCAAGGGGAAATTTCCCACTGGTGTGGAAATCATATATCGAACAGATGGAAAGCTTTTTAATCTCAGCAGGCTGAAAGCAAAAAGTAAGGTAATTACAACCTCCAGTTGTGGAACTTCAGTATGCTGATGATAATGTGGTCTCCGCACATTCAGAGGATGATCTCCAAACTATCCTAAATGCTTTTGCAGAAGCATACGAAAAACTTGGTCTCTCACTTAACATCAAAAAAACCAAAGTGCTTCATTAGCAATTGCAAGCTAACCCTTTGGTGATGCCATCTATCCAGCTTGGCGGGACAATACTGGAAAATGTCAATCGTTTTCTCTATCTTGGCAGCTATCTTTCTGTTACAGCTAACATCGACAGTGAAATCCAGCATTGTTTGAGCTCCGCAAGTGCCGCGTTTTCTCGAATGAAACAGAGTGTTCGAGGATCGGGATATTTTTAAGAAGACCAAAATATTGGTTTATGAAGCCATTGTATTACCAACTTTATTGTATGCCTGCTGAAACATGGACTATCTATAAACGTCACTTCCACCTCCTTGAAAGATTTCATCAATGTTGCCTCCGGAAAATCCTGTGAATTACTTGGGAAGATAGGCGAACAAATGTCAGTGTACTGGAAGAAGCAAAGACTACTAGCATTGAAAAAATGATCCTTCAATGCCAACTTCAGTGGACCGGTCATGTTGTCTGAATGTCTGACTGCCATCTCCCAAAGCAGTTACTTTATTCCCAACTCAAGGATGGAAAGCGGAATATCGGTGGTCAGTATAAGAGGTTTAAAGATGTTCATAAGGCTAATCTAAAAAAATGCAATATAAACATTGAAAACTGGGTAGCTCTGGCCCATGAACGATCTAACTGGAGGTTGGTCTTTCACAAAGGTTCCATGGACTTTGAAGAAGCCCGAGTGCAAGGTGAAAGGGAGAAATGTGCTAAGCGAAAAGCACATCAAATGAATCCTTTACAGGACCATCTTCCATCTGGTAACCTGTGTCCTCACTGTGGGAAGCTGTGTGGATCGAGAATTGGCCTCCACAGTCACTTACGGACCCATCGCTAGAGTCTACACAATTTTCTTTAGAATTTCCTCCTTTTAAAATCTCCTTTTTGTAATTTTTTATCCTGGAAGACAATCTTACTCGGTCACGATGATGTCACAGGAAGCTGAATGCAAATTCACATGTGTTAATAAGAGAAATGTCAAAGTAAATTAGTTCATGGGTATAATTCCTCTGTCCAAAATATATCTCTAGGGTCAAATAATGTAGGAAAACCATAAGATCACATGTGCCACAAGAATCACCATGAGAAAGTATCAAAATATATTTAGGGCACAATCCCATATACCCTTAACGGAGAGTAAGTGTCATTGAATTAAATGGCACTTACTACTGAACAGACATGAATAGAATTACGTAAACAATTTCAAGGGGCTCATATGCTCAGTTAGCTGCATAGGGACACATCTGAGGCTGAGCTTGTTTTGGAATGGAAAACTGCCACACAAAACCTTTTATTATTATGGATGAAAACTACCAATCATTTATTGCTAGTTAAGATGTCTGTGAATATGATTTTCACTAAAACAGTTATTAGACTGGAGAGTCATCAGACAGGGCAAATATCCATTCATGAGCTGACACTGAATCCATTGACGACAGAGCAATAACATTACATCTGTGAACTAATTTCCCTTTGACTTGATATACCAGCATTTGATGTCTGTATACAGCTTCCTGTGACTATGTGGCTGCACATGTGAATGAAATGGACTTAGCGTGTGCTTCTTGCTGCTAATCAAATTGTCTTTTGAAAATCAGCTTTATAAGCCTATTAGAAAATTGCACTTCCCCCCCTATAGTTTGATATGTCCTCCTTTTCCTATGTTTAAGGAAAAAATAATACCAGAAAGAATGGGTTGCTGTTTTTGCAAAGCTACAGGAATAGATCTTAACACTCCACAGTAGACAGTTTGTTCATTATAAACTGTAAATAATAATAGATAAAGGAAGAAAGGTTTCACTAAACAAGAATGGTTAAATGCACACAAAGGGTTGCATTCAGTCAGTAATAACCTGATGTCAGGTGACACATTTATTATAGTATTTAGTGCCATTGCAATGAAATGAGAGTGTACCTGTCAGAGATTACTTACAATTGTCAAATCAAGTTATTTAGCTACTGACATGACAGCAGTCAGCTCCAATTTCTTTTCCCTTCCATTGTGCCTATGTCACTAGCAGGAGGAACATTTCAGTTTTTTCCATTTCTGTTCAGATGTTATGAAATGCATGTGGCAGAATAGTTAAAAATGCATACAATGTCAGGATTTTAATTGCTTCACCCTGGAATCCTACATACTTAGAAAAAGGCCATTGATACTTGGTTTCTTTTCTTTTAAAACAAACTTTGTGATCTCTTACTAGTATCTTTGTTTCTCAAGACTGAAGAAGGGGGGGAACCCTAATTTATCTGTCACTCATAGTCCTTTGTTTATCTTTGTCTTCTCTTTCAGCCAGGGCAATGAAAATCAATAAAGTAGTTTCACTTCCACGCATTCACAGTTTGCAAACTGCTCTATATATTATAACTGAGTGCTGTGATTCTGCAAACATGCTTAACCCTAGGCTTTGCTGATCGATACGAGACCATTTTCAATTTTAAAGCTGGCATGTATGGCTAGATATATAGTTCTAAGTTTTTAGAGTGATGGTCTCAACTATGGAGTAATTCTATATTTCCATTATGTGTAAAACTTTCACAGACCAATTCATTACTAGTTTATTTCTTGAAAATAATACTTACTGAGAAAGAGGGATGCTCATACATGCTATGATCATAATGGAAATTCAGACTCTAACAGGTGAGCACTTAATGAAGAGGCAGCTTCCCTTTGCATACATAAATCTATTTGTAAGGAGAAACTGAGTTCCTTGCTATGGAATGATGATGGCATAAAATAACTTAATGCCAGGTACACTTTAGTTTTTGCCCAAAGTCCCATCCCCCTGTTCTCTGTTGAGTAGTAATTTTGAGTACAAGGAAGTGGAACTTTCTTTTATCTCTATTAGGAGTCAGGGCCGGATTAAGAGCATTATGGGCCTGGTGCTGAGGATTTTGGTGGGCCTTTTTATGGAAATAAATAAAATGAAGACGCAATTTTATATTAAAACAAATTAAATATTTTAATTACCATTAAAGTGCCAAAACTCAAAAACTCCTGCAGCTCATCAGTAAGGGTCTCCCCAATTTCCCCCAAATTTATTTATTAAAAAAGAAAAAGCAGCCACAACAAAAAGCCAGGAAGCTTTGCTTGACCAAGAATAATTGTGTTGTTCTTGTTGCTTTGTTTCGTTTTCGTTTTTGTTTTTTTGTTAAACTAGCATTTGAACAATTGAGCTGCGAATCAGAAAGATCTTTTGCTCGAGGCTGGAGAGAGAGGTCCCTTCTAAATCTGAATATTACAGACCCTAGCAAGCCCCCATGTGCTTCAAAGAAATGTAGTAACAGTGATTGAAATGCAAAAACCTACCGAAATGCTAATTTGAGAACAACAGTTCTTGCTAGGTCTTGCCTCAAGCCTGTAATGCAGATGTGCTTAGAACACCTTTCTAATCTTGAAAAAATCATTAATTATGCTGAATGATAACGATCAGAGCTAACTCAAATCGTGCCGCGTGTCCCTATATTGTGGGCCTATTGTCTGTTATGGGCCTGGAGCGGCCGCTCCAATCGCCCCTATGTTAATCCGGCCCTGTTAGGAGTTTGTATGCAAAAGAAAAGATAGAGAGTCAAAGCTACCAGCCCTGACTAATTATTGTAAACATTTGATCCTTTCCCCTAATAAATAGGATGCTTCCAGATGGAAGGGTTCTAGCGGTACCAATCAAAAGGCACTGTCTGTGCAGCTATTCCATCTTTTCCTCCTTAGCAGATTTTGCTTCTTGTAAGAAAAAAAAGACAGAAGAAATTCTTGGAAAACACAGGAGGGTAATGGGTGGAAGACAATGTTGTCTGCTCCTGCTCGGGTAAAATTCTGTGAATGAGGCAGGGCAATGACACAATGAAAGCCTTGTCTGGAAGCACCTATAGTGTACCAGTTACCTCTTGCCCTCTCTTCACAGATCCATCATCTCCCATATTATACACCTTGAAGAGTCCCCTGTATGATGCCACTCCTTCTAGAAGTGAGATGTCTAACACTGATATTACCAGCCCTCTTACACCACTTGAGGTCTTTCTCTTCCATTACCCTCAAGAATACCATGGCAATGATCTTGCTGCGGTACAGTTCACGTGAGTATTGACCTCCACTAAGCCACACTGGCTAAATAGCAATGTGTTGTTGTTTTTCTTATTAAGTAACAGTAACAGCAATTCTTTCAAATCCAAAAAAAATAATAAACCTGCACACACTAAAAACTTCTACCTCCTTTCTTCCCCCTCAGTCCCCAGCTTCCAACTGTCATAACTGGTCTCAGAACCCATTTGACCAATCCCAATGCAGTAAAGAAGCCTAATCATCATGAAGTTCTCCCAGCAATAAATATAATCTGCTGAACAACAACAATTCCCCATTTCACCACATTTGCTTTTCTTGCTTCCCATTTTATATTGTCAAAAAGTACAAATTAACCTTTGACTTTTCTTTTTCTGTCTCCAGAGAACTAATGTGTGCCACACTGGACGCAAAAGATGACAATATGTTCACAGTATATGTTTATGCTGATTTACCCTATACTATTAGTCCAAGAACCTATGTCAAAATATGTATGTCATAAAGTGCAAAAGGTTTGACTATCTGGGATCTTACAAAAGTTGTAGCACCAGTTTCAGCCATGTACCTTATGATTTAATTAACACCCTCTCCTTTTGGAGGGATCAGAGAGGGGGTATGCCCCAACAAAGAGAGTCAGATTAGACAGTCTGGAATTATATACAGTATTCTCCAACAGATGCTGCTTGTTTCATCCATGTACCTTATCATGTAATTATTGGCCCCCAAAAGGGGTTGGGGGGCTGCCACCCCTAAACCCACTGGCAGTTACATATAAGACTGGCAGTTTTGGAAATGCCACAACTTTTGTAAGATGTCCAGGTAGTCAAATCTTTTGTACCTTTGTTGTAAGTTTTTTGAAATGGGCTCTCTTGGTGTTAAGATGAGATATAGCTCTGATCATTTGGTTATGGCTACACCTCCAAAAGGAAGTCCACAGCCCTCACAAGAAGCGTTGGGTAAGCAAGGGTTCAAGAGAAAAGAAGCAGCCTGCCCACCTCCCCAGCAGGGCAAAAGGCAAAAGGTCATGACTGAAGGCTTGAATGGAAGAGTGAGTGAAGCCTAGAGGCATGCATAGGCAAATGAGTGGCAGGCTTGCATTGATTAAGACCTGAATATTGCATATCGCCTAAAACACAGGAGGATTTCTCCTGAAAAGATATGGCTCACCCCCCCCCCCTGGGTGAATACCACCAGTAGCTTACTCCAAAAACAGTCCCATCAGCAGGAAGACCCAAACCTTTGCTTTCCTAAGTACACCCATCAGGAGCTATCAAAATACAAAGAGTAAGGTCGTTAGCAGGGTTGGAAGACATCTGTGGGGCAAAGACCACCCCCACTGCCCTCATTTCCCCCAAAAGGGTGGGAAAGAGACTTTAAGAACCAAGAGGTTTTAGCAAGGTGTGTTGGGAGAGAAAGAGCTGAGGGGGTCACCTTGGAATGCGGACTGCAGGGCTACAGCTGGAACCTCATCACAGCAGACAGGTAGTAGCTGGGACTTTGCTTTTCTATCCTTCTAGGTGGGAATCCCCCCCCCCTTTCCTATGCAGGCTTGTCAGGGCAAAAGGGACTCTTTCTCCTCTCCAGAATACAGGGTGTGTTTGAACCATAGCGTAAGGATATTTTGCTGCCTGACATCACTAGGTTTGCTTTACCAACAAGTAAGACGCTGTACCTACTCTGTATTCTTCTTCAATAAAACCACCCTTTTGTTTCTAGAGTCTATGGGCCGGTTCACACGACACGGGAACCGCGGGGGAGCGCTGCTCCCCCGCGGTTCCCGTGTCGTGTGCACGCCGACCGGAGGTGCCCCCGCGGGACAGCCGCGGGCGGGACCCACGGAAAGTGACCACGGTCGGTAGCGGGGTAAGCCCCTACCGCGCGTGGTCACCGTGCCGTCGGAACAGCGGGCGGCCGTCCCGCGGGGTCCCCACAGAGACGGCAGCCCAGAGCCGCCGCTCCAGCCTGTAGGGGCAAACGGCCCCTCTGGGCATCCCGGGCCTCACCCCCTACCGCCGGGAGGCCCGCACTGTGGTGCAGGGACTACGGGGTCTGCCCACGCGCGCGGGGCGCCGGTCGTGTGCGGCGCCCCGCTGGACCCCGCGGACAGCCCCGCGGTTCCTCCCCTGCCGGCAGCCTGGGTCGTGTGAACCGGCCCTATGTGTGTGTGTGTGTAGGTTTGTTTAAGTGTAAAAGGAGCAAAGCGCACACTTTTCCCCAACAGCGCAGGTTTTACCCCAGCCAAAGATCCTAAACCTTTTGTAAGAGTGTGGGGTTAGAGGTAATCTAGCGCCCAGAATTATCTGTCGTAACAGATTGGTGAAGAAAGCGAGGCAGCAAGGTGGTGGATTTTTAAGATCAGGCAGCAAAGTGCAGGTCCTTAAGATCCTCACTGGGGAGCGTGAAGCAGTTGTGGCGGGGAGTGTGTCAGGAGCTTTCCCTTTCTATTTTTAAGCACAGGAGGCAACTTTGGGTTGAGGGCGAGGGGCCAAAACATCCAAAAGTTGGGATTCTGTTCTGGGGTACGAGCGTGGGCTGACCCAGAGCGCAGTGCTTAGCTTGTGTTTGTTCTGGGGTACGAGCGTGGGCTGACCCAGGCATTTTGTCTGTTCTAGGTGGAGGGCGAGGGCCAAAACCTGGGCAGGGATTTGTGACTGTATTGTGTGTTTTGGGTGGAGGGCGCGTAGTCAAAACCCAGGCACTTGTTCTTGGTTGCTGGAAAAGGAACCAGCAATTGGTCTTATTTTTTGAGATGAGGATACAGAGAATATCAGGCTTCTGGAAACCATTCCAAGAGAAATAATGCTTTAAGCCACTCAAAAAGAAAAAACGGAGAGGAAGGCTCACTTGAAGGCCATCTCAAAAAATAAGAGTAAAGGCTGCAGCAACTCCATGAAGACAAAGAAAAAACAAAGGAAGGTTTTCATTAACTCTATAAAAATACAGCAAGTTTGGTGGATGCTAAACCCCTGAAAGATAAGCGGGTGATTACCATTGGATATAATTATACATGCTGTATACTCTGAGTTACAGCATGATTAGTGAACAGTTTGTAAAGATTGATTATTGAAAAGTTTTTAAAGTTTATATAAATATTAAATCAATATGTGTTGTAAAAAAATGTTAAAAATTCCAAAAATAGAAAAAGAAAGTTTAAATATAATGATTGAACATGTATTGTTAAAAAGTTAATTTTTAAAAAAAAATAGATAAAAGAAAGTTCTATCACGGTGGTGTTTTCACACTTTCTTTGATATATGCAGAGATCTACAGCAGCCACCACTGCAAAGGTACTGTTTAATAACATCCTGACTAGGTGGGGCGTGCCTAGAGTATTAGATTGTGACAGAGGCAGCCACTTCATAGGAGAAGTTATGCAGGAGCTGTGTAAGGCTTTGGGGATCAAGCAACGATTCCACATTGCCCACCACCCAGAATCCTCAGGACTAGTAGAACGGACAAACAGGGAAGTCAAAAAGGCGTTGTGCAAACAGATTGGGCCAACAGGGAGGAATTGGGATGAGAAGTTGCCTCTCATTCTAATGGTCCTGAGGAGCTCCAGGGCAGCACATGGGTACTCGCCCTTCCAAGTCATGACAGGGAGACAAATGCGAATGCCAGAGTCATGGTGGCTGGGAGTGGAACTGCCGAGTGAATGGGATGCAAAGGTAGTCTCAGATGCTTGGGTACAGTCACTGATGGAAGAAATAGCCAAGATCCACAAGAATGCAGCCATTAATCTTGGGCGGGCACAGCAAGCTATGAACAGGAGACTGGGCTGGGTACGCAACCCACACCAATGGGAAGTGGGACAGGCAGTCATGTATAGGAAGTTTTCGGTAAAAGAGCATGCCCTGGCACACAAGTGGGAAGGGCCAGCCTTAATTGTAGACAGAGCCAGTCCAGGCAGTCTACCAGGTTGAGATCCCAGCAGGTAAGAAGGGCAAGGCATGGAAGAAATACTTTCACTGCTCCCAGTTAAAAGAATGGAAAATAAAGCCTCCAGATGCAGGTGCAGTGGATCTGAGCACAGCAACTGAGCAGTAAATGGGCATTCTCTCTCCTGGTGTTCACAGAATGACCCAAGCCTCAGATTGCAAGTGCACAGAGAAGAAAACCACAAAAAGATCTGGGCAGGAAGTCTATGTGTGTCTGTCTTGTATGTTGTGTGTGATTAGAAATAATTGGGCATCGCCAAACTAGGCAGGTGGGGAAGTGTTAGGACTTCACAGTTTCTGTCTCTTTACCCTATCCAGCCAACATGTGGAAGACAATAGTTCTGTGGGGAATCATCAGGAGTCATGGGCGATTGGGAAGTCACCAACGGGTGGAGGTGCCATGAGGTGGTGCGGCCAGAAATTGACATGGCGTGCACTCTGACCAACCTAATCCGGGAACAAGTCCCAAGAAAGGCATTAAAATCCTCCTTCCGGGTGAATGTGCATCATGATGCAGCTTGTGAGGCAGAACACAGGATTCCCTGCACGCGCAGTGGGGCGGAGATCCAAACCAGCTTCTGTTTTACTGGCGATCACAAGAGCTCCAGGGCACAATTGTAATGTGCACCCCTTTTCAACGCCAGCCAAGGAGTGGATGTTTCCAGAGAGCCCGTCTCTCACATCATCTTAGTCACCGTGGTCACTTGGGCAGTAGGTTCGCCAGTCCACTTCCAAATCATGGTGGTCAGCGAAAAGGAGAGGCGGAAAGGCGAAGAAATCCTGCTCACTCTAACGGCCTCCACTGGGCAAGTTTACCGGAGATCTTTCCAGAACTGGAAGCATTTTAAAGGCCACGTGTCTGTGGAGAAGCTGAAAAGCCAAGGACTTTTGGACTGGGGTTTGATGTTAGATGAGAGGCATTGTGGAACTAACAGGGAACATATTCCATTTAGCTCGGTGAGTTATGACGCTGTTATTGACTACCAAAGTGCCCCGGGCCCTTACACCCTCGGGGTTGGGCAGAAGGTTCTAGTAATAGATCCCCTAATCAAAAATGTGACCATGTTGTCCAAGTTAGAATACCCTATAATCGGGTCACACGTGCTAAAAATGAATCAATTCCAAGAAGTGATTTGGCAACCAAAAAGATCCTTGAAACAGGTCATTATACCACTCCATAAATTGAATATCTCCCAGGAGTTTCCACAATGCGCACCATACCTGACCACGAGTCAGCAGGGATGGGGAAAATGGGAAGACTTATGGCAAGGGAAGTTTGGGAGAACCAGGAACACCAGGAGATATTGAGATTGTGGACAATAAACTGATGTATGCCACTGTGATGGATTGAGGCCTACACAGGATTGGGTTTGTTGAGGCCTACACAGGCTTCAGTTTGTTGAAGCCTGAAGGCCCAAACACTTCCCTCGAGTAGTGAAGCCTGAAGGCCCAAACACTTGGATGGGAGGGGGAGTTTGAGAGTTTTAAGTTACCCAATAGAAGTTAAGAATCAGTTCTCCTGTGCAAGGTCACATGGTTATAACCTTCCATTCCTGGGAAGACTATATATGTGGGGTGTGGTCAGCTAGCAGTTAGTGTGTGTGCTGGGAGAGAGCTAGAAGCAGAAGCAGAGAACCAGCAGAGAGAAGCAGAGAGAGAGAAAGAGAAACTGGCTGCATAGGAAATAGGTAGTCTGAAGTAACTAGAGAACTTTGGTTTGTTTGTTTGTTTGTTTTATTTTATCATACTTGCTTTTGATTTATAACCACTCTATTAAGTAAAAACCCTAATATTATAAGTAAAGTGTTGTTGTTTACCCTGGGAGTTTGGAGTGACTTATTCACCACGTCAAGAGCCTACACCCACGTTACTGGAAGCAGGCAAAGGACTGGATAACCTAGAGAGGGAGAGACTTTGGGAAGAGGCAGAGATCTCCCAAAGGCAGATCAAGGGGTCCCTGCAGTAGCGGAACCTTGACAGCCACCGAGCGAAGTGAAGAACTGGCAGAGCCCATCACCAGGGCACTGGCACACACAGTAGAAGTGCTGCAGGTCATTTCTGCAATCCTCCCATTGTGGGAAAGGGTGATGGAAAAGGACAATTTTAAGATTGTAAATACTGTCATGTCTTTACAACAAAATGTCTCTTTAGCAATGTCGTGCATGCAGGCAAAGGGACTAGCCCATCAGCTATATGTAAATAGGTGTTTTTGTAGCATAAGTACAATAGTAGGTTGTGATTTTGAATTTAGTGTGCCAGTATGGACATTGCAAATGATTAAGGAACAGGTAGGGCTTTAACCTATCCTCACACCCATTTCCTTAGGTTATGGCTTGCAAGACCTACAGGGATTGCTAGCCCACCCAACACTGCAAAAAGAACTAGACATGGTTAAGGAATTAGGAGAGCAAGCAGTCCTAGAAGTTCACCATGACAATCAGGAAATCAAGAAAATTGCAGCCTCAGTGAGGCAAGCAGGAGCAAAGAGCTGGTGGAGTTCACTAGAGGGGTGGTCCCCAAATTTGGCAGGAGTGTGGGCAATCCTGCTCCACCCAGTCGTAATCATGGCCATAGTGCAAAGCTGTCTTTTCATTGCAACCCTAGGTATGCTTGTATGGATGAAAAGGTTGACACGAAAGTTCCAGAGGCTGGAGCAGCGAATGAATGCCCGCTGCCAATTAAAGAGGTGGTAGCTTCATATTCTCCGAATACCAAGCTACCAACGGGGGGACTGTTAAGATGAGATATAGCTCTGATCATTTGGTTATGGCTACACCTCCAAAAGGAAGTCCACAGCCCTCACAAGAAGCGTTGGGTAAGCAAGGGTTCAAGAGAAAAGAAGCAGCCTGCCCACCTCCCCAGCAGGGCAAAAGGTCATGACTGAAGGCTTGAATGGAAGAGTGAGTGAAGCCTAGAGGCATGCATAGGCAAATGAGTGGCAGGCTTGCATTGATTAAGACCTGAATATTGCATATCGCCTAAAACACAGGAGGATTTCTCCTGAAAAGATATGGCTCCCCCCCTCCCACTGGGCGAATACCACCAGAAGCTTACTCCAAAAACAGTCCCATCAGCAGGAAGACCCAAACCTTTGCTTTCCTAAGTACACCCATCAGGAGCTATCAAAATACAAAGAGTAAGGTCGTTAGCAGGGTTGGAAGACATCTGTGGGGCAAAGACCACCCCCACTGCTCTCATTTCCCCCAAAAGGGCGGGAAAGAGACTTTAAGAACCAAGAGGTTTTAGCAAGGTGTGTTGGGAGAAAGAGCTGAGGGGGTCACCTTGGAACGAGGACTGCAGGGCTACAGCTGGAACCTCATCACAGCAGACAGGTAGTAGCTGGGACTTTGCTTTTCTATCCTTCTAGGCGGGAATCTCCCCCCCCCTTTCCTATGCAGGCTTGTCAGGGCAAAAGGGACTCTTTCTCCTCTCCAGAATACAGGGTGTGTTTGAACCATAGCGTAAGGATATTTTGCTGCCTGACATCACTAGGTTTGCTTTACCAACAAGTAAGATGCTGTACCTACTCTGTATTCTTCTTCAATAAAACCACCCTTTTGTTTCTAGAGTCTATGTGTGTGTGTGTGTAGGTTTGTTTAAGTGTAAAAGGAGCAAAGTGCACACTTTTCCCCAACAGCGCAGGTTTTACCCCAGCCAAAGATCCTAAACCTTTTGTAAGAGTGTGGGGTTAGAGGGAATCTAGCGCCCAGAATTATCTGTCGTAACATTGTCTATGTCTTTGATAGACATTGAAACTGATATTGACTTTATTCTGTATTAAGATAGTCCTAAGGCGATAACATCATGAATGTCTCCTTATACTGTTCCCTCCATTGATATTATTAGGAAGCTGTATGAAGATAAGGAAGCTCTGAACTCACACTGGATCACCAAACCTACAAAACATTGCTAGATCAGGACATGTTTCTTGACTCTGTCTAGTTTCCCATTTGGCTTCCAACTACGGCAGTAACTAAAAGCCAGGGCATACATTACTTTTGCCATGGAGATGCCACAAACTTCAACCATGCCTGTCTTCTGCTATCTGTTTCTA
Source organism: Shinisaurus crocodilurus (assembly GCA_021292165.1). Lineage (NCBI taxonomy): Eukaryota > Metazoa > Chordata > Lepidosauria > Squamata > Shinisauridae > Shinisaurus > Shinisaurus crocodilurus. Next base: position 225,819,607 of record CM037878.1, on the reverse strand, counting down.
GTAAATATCTGTACCTACATTTACCATTTGGGATAGTATGAGGATGCCTTTTTTAAAAAAAAAAAGTGTGCACACATCTGTACTATAGTTGCCAGTGTTTGTTCCACTTTTTGGAGGACCCTTGGGCAAGATGCTCTCAATGTTCCTCCCCTCTTGAGTAGGCCCACCTCCCCTTCTTACTGCTGCTGCCACTGCCCCTTTGCTTGAATCTCTCTCTGGGCCCTGCTAGCACTACTGCCCAGAGAGAGAAAGAAGACAAGGCATGTGGAGTTTACTTCTCCTTTTTTCTTGTTCTTTGCACTGAATACTCACCTAGAGAAGGCAAGTTAGCAAGCAGCAACAAGAATGAGGAGCAGCAACAGGGCTAGGAGGCCTCTAGTAACTGGCAATGGCTCCCCTCCTGGAAAGTGAGCCTCAGCAGATGTCCAATGATGTTGACCCCTGATGCTGGCCCTGGGAGTTGCTATACTTCAGCTCATTTGCCCATCACCATGGAAATTAAATCTGAGGGTTGGGTAGAAACACCTTGACATTTTTTCACATCAGTGAATACCAAAGCACCGTCTAATGCCCAGTCTTCCATTTCACACGCTCAGATTCATTTTGCACTTTAAATATCACAAAGACAATTATGTTTGCATAGTACAACATTCCTCCTCCTGCTGCTGCTGCTCATTCTTTGCTTTTGAACCTGTGATTAGGCCCAGGTTATGGCTCAATTAATTCTTTCTCTGCTGTCTAAGTACAAAATGCCAGCCCATTGCCTTTCTGCTATCTGCTGCAAAACTACCTAATTGGATACTAAATAATAAATACAACCATATCCTTTGTGAGAGTAAACATTGCATTAAACATATATATGTGGTTTTTGTTGTTGTTGTTGTTGTTTTACAGAGGGAACTGTTATGATCAGTTTACTAACACATCTTGTTTCAGAAGCCAGTGGAGGGCAGGTTATTGCCAGAATGAATGAATATAGCATATAGCACCCGAAAAGAGCTTCCAGTAATGTCACTGAGGAGGGGGCACCAGTTTTTGGGATTGAAGCATTGCGAGGGTAAGAGTATCCTTTGTTTTGTTGTATTTGTTGTTGTAGTTGTTGTAACATATGGGATGTTGCAGAAAGCCTCCATGTTGTCAGTGACCTTCCTTGCCACATAAAGTTTTGACACACTCCCTCAGTTTGAGTTTGAGAGGGGAGGTGGGGCTTTTCCACCAGTCCTCCATGAAGGGTCCTTTCCCCTCAACTGTCACCACCAGCACCCATTCCATCAGGCTGAGCTGAAGGAGATGGGAAGGGAAAGCAGGGCCATTCTACCAGCCCTGCTGAAAGACTTATCCCCCCCCCCCGCTTCCTTCCCCATTCCCTTTTCCTTGTGTGTTGTGCCTTTTTAGATTGCAAGCTGGAAATTGTCTTCTTTTACTAAGTATTTGTAAGCCACTCCAGGAGCCTTTTTGGCTGAGGAGCAGGATAAAATACTTTAAATAATTAAATAAATTGGGATATTTGCATGGCGATGTGTAGTTCTTCCCTTAAGGTATTTTTTTAAAAAGTATTTAGGAACAATAATGAGAAAACAGCACAACACAAATAATAAACTATGGCTGTATTCAGTGAAAATCCTTAGCCTGCAGTATCGCTTTTTAATCTAAATTATAAGGGTCACTTACTTAGGTTGTGGAATTCAATGCTTGTCTGAAGACAGCAAATGTCACCAAGAGTTATTCATTCACTTGAGGCGACAGAATGAGATTAGTCATTTGACAGAATTGTGGAGTTGCTTATAGATATTAGTACAAAAGGTCAGCACACTGTGTGTCAAGAACAAATTGAAACAGTAAAAACATGAACACTTTACATCCACAAGCAAGTCGTCTTTACAAAACATACCAGAAACCCATGTATTGATATATAGAAAGTCACAAAGGTTAGGAAATTACAAAAGTGATGGGAATTTCAGGCCTCTCAACATTGTCCTGCAGAGGAGATCTACTCAGAGTGGAACTAGATGTTCAGTAATAAACATGAGCCTGGGAAACCCAGCTCCTACTTCCCCACTGCAAAGCAGAGATGAGGCCTGGGTAGTATCTCTCCTGATAAACAACCCGCATTGACTTTATAGATCCAAAGATATGGAAACTCAGACAAATAATCAAACCTATGAAGACCAGAGCTAGCATCCTTTATAATGTGCCTTTTCAATTATAATATTGATTGATTTAAAATATTTCTAGGATGCTTTTTGTGACAGAAGCCCTCCCAAAATGGCTTACAACAATAAAATCCCATAAAGTAAAAACCCATTCAATGGAAAAACTGCATAAAATTCATAAAAACAACAAATACCAGCAATAAAACATCTGGCCTAGACAGTACAAAAATCTACAACATAGTTGCAGCTACAGACCATAATAGCCTAATAAAATGTAATCATATGTATGATTAAAATGTAAAGTGTGGCAGATTTAGATGGAACTGAAAAAAGTATACAATCCTAAATATTTTAATTTTGACTCAGTGAGAAAACTGATACTGCAAATTCAAAAAACAGTGAAACTAACCAATACAGAAATCATATTTAAGAAGCACTTTTAAAAAATGATTAAAAACATACACTTTTGAAATGGCCTGATGGGTAAGCTTGTTGAAGCAAATGCAGCAATGTAATCAAGAAGCAATTAGAAGGAAATGATGTATTAAAATGGATAAATTTCAACAGTCTAAATGGCTCTCATTTGAATCATTTTAACAGCATTGTGAATTTAAAATGTAATGGGCAAAAATGCAGCTTCTGCCTCGTCAAATTATGGCAAGCTAAGAGCATTCTTTCCACTTGATTAAGTCACTGTGGGAAACCAATATACATTGATTAACTTTCATATTTCTTCAAAGAAAAGAAATGTTGCATATGTGAAAACAAAACCACGTGGGCAAGTTAGTTTGAATGCAGTTAATGGTTAGGGATACAATTTCTCAGATTTAAGATCTAGAATGCTGTGAGCTAATTTTTTAAAACCACTACATTTTCTAAGCTTGTTACAGTAGGATTTTTGTTGTCACACGGGCTGATTACTGCCCAGCGAAGTCCATAAATGTTGCTATGGACTTGAGTTGCTTTTCATTCAGGTCAGAAAACAAAGAAGATTACTGTTTGATTTAACCTAATATTCACAGGAAATACAGCATTTTCTAGGAGTTGCATGAGTAGTATTTTGCTTGTGACTTGCGTGTGGAATATGTACAAGGTTTGCTTATAGTCTCAGTAGGATATATCTGTATTAAACAATGCCATTCGAAAATGAATTTGGAAATACCATTAGTTGGAGCATTTCACAGTTTCCTTGTTTGGGAGACTTTGTGACAATAGCAAAATGGAAGAAAAACTAAAAGGACTACTTCACCATTACAAGTTGGTGAAAACTCTTGGGAAACTGTTGAACTTAATTCTGAGAGTTCTCCAAGAAAGCTTACAAATATTAAGCTGATTCCAACTGGAACTGAGGAGAGTTCACCCATAACTAACTTAAAGCAATTAAGATACCACCTGCCTCAGGAATCTTGAGGGCCTGTCTTCAAAGCAATATAAATTAAAATTATTAAGAGAGAAATGTAAAAAGCAAAACAAAAACAAAACACCAGCCACAGGTTTTGCTGGACAATATATCTTCAATAAACCTAGAAGCTAGAAACTGGCAGAAACAGAGGGGCCAAGAGTACCATTAATAAGAGATTATGTGCAACAACTCAATGCAACAAACAAACAAACAAACAAACAATGAAGATCTGTCTTCTTTACCATAGTACTGTAGACACTGAAAAGATTCAGTTGGTTGTTTTGGCGTAACCCCACAATTCAGTTCCCTGGTGTATGTCTGCTTTAGTATATTTAGTGTGTCTAGAATGTTGAACTGAGTGGGTGTGGTTTATGATGTCTTGGAAAGGGTGGGGGAAGGAGTATATAAGGAGTGTTTGAGTGATGTCAGAGTTAGGATTTATGTCAGGGAGTTAGGTTTTATGTCAGTGAGTCGAGTTATGGGAATGTGGAGTTGGGTTAGAGAGTTTTAGGTGGTTGGAGTTAGTGCGATATGGGAGAGTGTTTGTAGTGTGGGGGGAGAGTTGGGAGTTTGGGAGTTAGGTTAGTTACAAAGTGTTTGGTGTAGGGCAGGCAGGTTTATTTTCTGGAACTAAGATTTTGAGAATTAAAATAAACTTATTTTTATTTTGTTTGCTACCCAAATCCTACTTGTCAGCTTGGCGTTATTACCTGCTTTACTTTCAAATCTACACACACACCTTTGTACCCACAGCATCATAAATTTAAGCTAGATCCTTAATAACCAGCATTAATCTTTTCTCTCATTAGTAGGGGAAAGGTTTCATTTGGCCCTCCACTCAGGTTTTCAAGTGTTGATGCTTGGCCTGAGAAGGGTTTGTGCGCCTGGTCCTGAAGTGAAAAGGGACCGTGTCGTCGCAGTTGTCTAATGGAACACACAATGTGTTCTGAAACAGGATTCCATGAACCTAAAGCATCCATAGCTTGCTGCTATCTGTCCAATTTTTCCTTGAAAATCTCCAAGACAAGAAAACTCATAGTTTCCATGGGCAACTGGTTCCATTACTGATCACATGAGTCCCACTTCTGAACTCTGTACTTGTGCTGAATGGGACTCGCATTCGCACATCTCATCCACAGTGATGCATGGCCATCAGTAGTTCAGGGATATCTCCATATAGGGTGTGATACTCAAATCTCTGCTTGCCCACTCATGGCTAGAAAATCTACATTATATAAAATGGTTAATGTTATGTAGTATTTTCTCTCGTTTTTTCCCTTCAACAGGAGTGATTAAAAATAGGGTGGTGGTGTTTTTTTTTAATGATGTTAGTTTGCATTCATCAATCAACCAAATGCTACATTAGTTTGAAATTACTCAGCAAATGATTTACAAATGTCTAAAACTCTGAGGCTGAATTTATGCAAATAGAATAACTGGGTATCTTAGTAATGCAGATGACAATTATTAATGTTTTTCCATTAGTGCAGTTAAGATGCATGAAGTCAGTTGTATTTATGAATCCTAATGTATTCATTTGCAAGCTATAGTGTTTGCTAAGGAAAAGCAACATGTATACTTGCTAATAGAAATGCATTTGCTTTAATTAACAATTATAAGTGTTATAATAAGTTGCAGATAACAATAACACATTTTTTAAAATAAAGAATTAATCTGCTGTGTATCTCTCAGGCTCCCCATTTCAAATAGAGAAGCAAGTGTCAACAAGGATTTCTTAAAAGTGTTTTAGGATGCCTGCTTCTTACTTCCAGTTTTCACTTTTCCCATGTTGTTTATGGACCTTTTCTTCACTGCAAGGCACGGAGGCTGGATTCGCACAACACGCTAAGCCATGGAGGCTACAGGAAACCCTAGAACAAGCCATGGCTTCGAAGGGTGGCTTTGAAGCCGTGGCTAAGAAACACTGACTGGCTTTGCACAACAGGCTAAGCTACCATGGCTTAGTGTGTTGTGCAAACCGAGACAGTGTTTCTTAGCCATGGCTTTGAAGCCACCCTTCAAAGCTATGGCTTGTTCTAGGGTTTACCGCAGCCACCATAGCTTAGCATGTTGTGCAAGCCCAATCAGAGAGTGATGGTTAATGAAATAGGTTTGTCATCAGGGCTGGCCCTACCATTAGGCAGAGTGAGGTGGATGCCTTAGGCAGCAGGTTTGGGGCATCTAGGAAGATCATCAAATTGTTCGTCATTTACTTTATTATTGTATTTTTACTGGCAGGGATGGAGAGAGGTGCATGTGGGATTTTCTTTCTCATGTACTAAAATAACTTGGCTGGTTCTGGGTACTATGCAGCTTGACACCTCAAGCAGCAAAATGTCTTGGCCCAGCCCTGTGTGTCACCTACTGAAGGGCTTTTGGATGCCCTGCCACAAGAAGAAGAGAAAGTCAACCTAGTGCTCAGAATGGTTCTTGTTTGTTTCTCAACTTCTTGTCAGCCTTACATTTCTGTTTTGTTGAACTGCTCATTAATACTAAAGTATGAATGAAGGGAACTCTCCAAGATGTTTGGAAGAAAAGCAGAATGAATATCAAAACTCTGGTATAGAATGAGAGTCCAAATTAGATGCCACAACAATCCACTTTGGGCATGCACAGAAAGATCTAAAAAAAAAAAAAAAAACACCACAGAGATGCCCTGCTGTGATATAATTTTTCAATAAGAAATACAAATTGTAATTTCCTGGAAAGTTTATAATTAAGAGTTAGAATATGTGACACGTCACTACAGTTCATAGATTCATAGATCACAGAGTTGGAAGGGGCCTACAAGGCCCCCTGCTCAATGCAGGAAACTAGAGGAGGGGTCTCCCATCCAAGTAATAACAAGGCCTGACCCTGCTTAGCTTTCCACACTCAGACAAGCTGAGCCAGATTATGGCCATCTTGGGCAGTATCCAATGGTGTCATTCTGCAAACTCAAATAGTGCTACCGAAACTCCTCCAATTTTTTTCTCTTGTGCAAGCAGTTGTGGGTTGTGCAAGTGTAATGTGCAACTGGTTGCACAACAGATTATGCAATACTTGTGCAAATGTATTTTTAGTTGGATTTTCCTCTTGTGCATAGTTCAGAACCTAGTTTCTGCTAGTGCAAGGTCATTTACACTAACAGAATTACACCATTGGATACTGTCCCTTGTTTCCATAAGGCACAAACATACATTGTGTCTTCCCAGGTGGTGTAAAGGTAAAGTAATATGCCTTTTCGCATTAATTTGTCACGACCTGGGGAAAACCTCACCCCAAGCCACTCCTCCTGAGAAGAGATTGCCATGTATGTTTATTATCTCTTCTAGTCAAATATAGTGACCAAACTATGTGAAATTCAACAATGGAAAATGATGGGCCATATTCTAGGCTGTCAAGGCACTAGCATGAATGACATTGTGCTAGCTTAAACCAATGCTAACACAATGTCATTAGTGCTTGTTAGGTGAAGGAAAAAAGCAGAGAGCTGCTGCCAAAATTCAGTGGCACATCACTTCTTTTTCCCTTTTCCTAGGGGAATGCTAATGACATTGCACTATGACATTGCTCAATGTCATTAGTGCTAGTGCTGTGACAGCATTGGATACTACCCTAAGGGCCCAATTCAGTGTCTTCCCTGCGCATATGCTGCCCTTCCATGAGCCGTTGAATGTGGAGGGAAAGATGATGGGAAGGAGTGTTGCTGGCAGGGTTTTCCCCAGGTCGTGATGTAGCAGCACACAAAGGAAAAGGAGGAGGGGATGTACTGAGGAACTTGATTGTGCATTAATTTTATATGTCCTTTGGTCATACTTCATTATCACCAGGTGGGGATACATATACAAGAATGAGCAGCCACATAAATTTACAGTACAGAGCTTTAGTGGCAATTGGTCACAAGTAGGATGCTGAATGCTGAACTAGTTCCTCCTTCCCTCACATGGTTAGCCTGTGATGGGAATAATAGAAATACTTTAGTATCAACCAATATTTATGTATAGATTCAGTTTTATACTTCTGCTGTTGCATTTTTATTTCTGAAGGACTTGGTTATTTGCTCCTATAAAGAGCTAGAATTATTGCTAGCAAATCTCTTGTCAGAACAGAAATGCAGTAAAAATCAAATAAGTTAGAAGCCTGTAATTATTTTATATGTCCTAATAAAGACACAGATCCTGAAGGACACATTGGGACAGAAAGGTCAAATGTACAAAGAAAAGCATTCATTATTTTGGGACAAGGCCTTCTCTTCAAACTCATCCTGACAGGCACCAAACAGTTTCAAAGTATGTTGCACATAAAATAATTATCATTATTATCTTCTACATTCAGCGTGAACCTTGCATCTGGTGTCCATCATTTCAGAAGCAGTACATGAATCTGCTATTCAGACCTGGAAGTCTCAAGACTAATTCTGATCAGAAAAATGTACAAACAGGGCTGCCCTTATCATTAGGCAGAGTGAGACAGCTTCCTCCGGCAGCACATTTTGGACAGGGATGTTGAAGAGTCCTTGGTTTCGAGTCACGAGTCGAGTCACAAGTCTTTGGACCCGAGTCGCGAGTCCGAGTCCTTGGTCCAAAATGGTGACTCACGAGTCACAAGTCTCTCCCAAAGCTGACTCCACGAGTCCCTATTAAAATCAATGGGGGTCTTCCCCAACAAAATAAGGCTATTTCAGATGTGTGGCTTAAATAAATTCTAGGCACAAGTGTGCCTTTTTATTTCAAAACTCTGCAACTGATTTTGGCAAGAACAGACCAGGCAGCCAAACCCAAAATAACCAGACAGGCAGAGGAGGCAGGGAACCCCAAAACAGGCAGGCAGAGGCAGCCAAACCCAAAATGTCTGAAAGGTTACATTTTAGGGAAATGATTTTAAAAAATAAACTTGCTGTACTTCCTAAAACCTATCCATGTTGCATTTGAGGAACACGATTTTGGAACACGAGTCCTTGGTCTCGAGTCCTGAGTCGAGTCTCGAGTCCTGTTAAAAATATTGGGACTCGAGTCTGACTCGAGTCAGAGGAGGGACTCAGTCCGACTCACGAGTCGAGTCCTAGAGTCCGAGTCCCCATCCCTGATTTTGGATGCCATGAAACAGCAGCAAACTGTTAAGTCATTTAATTTTTTTTAATTGTATGTTTGCTGCCAGGTATAGGCAGAGCTGCTTCTGCGATTTTCTGCCACCACCACTGCACTGCCAAATTCACAGTGGCAAAAAAAGTTGCCAATTTACCAACAAACAGCAGCAACCTACTACGGGAACACTACATTGGCCAAAGATAGCTTGTTTTCAATTGCCAATATATTTTGGCGCTGCTGCTGGCGCTTTGCAGAATCCCACAGGGTTATGATGGCAGGAGTGTGTCCTGCCAGGGAGGCCATGGGTGGAGGCAAAACTAGCCCATGGACCTCCCAAAGTTGCTCACCCCTGTTCTAAAGCCTCTTGTCTTGCCTAAAGTGCTCAGAAATGATGAAGAGCCAGTGAAAAGACAGCTTCCCAACTATAACAATGTTCTCAGAAACAGTAAGATAATTCAGCCTCAGAACATCTCTGGCAGTAGGCCCCTTGGACATCTTAAGAGATCTGTTGATGTTCTCTGACATTTTAAACCTTTAATGTGTGTATTCTGTGATAAGCCTAATGTCTACGATCTTGGCTGGCAAGTTTGCTTCCTCAGAAAATCTCCAAGACCCCCAGATTTATGATGAGAGGAGAGGGAGGGATACATTGCAAAATGGATCCCATCACTATAGGCCCCCAATGCCATTCATTCAGTATACACATGAAAATCCTATGAATGATAAGAGCTGGGAAACATCCAGTAACAAATACAGACAGAAAAGAGATAAGGCGGTGAGCACAGAAGGTCTCTTTTTCTCATCAAACTATAGCTTTTAGAAATTTACCACATCATGCTAGTTAATCAATATTTCATTTTGCTGCTCTAAAAAGAAGGAATCTTTGACCATACATCCTCCTACTTTGAGAGCTATATAATTCAGGGTATGAGCACAGGTCTGCCTTCACTCCTCTAATTGCTACTTTATTTAACGGCATCAGATGGAAGTTCCCATAGTTCAGTTTAATTCAGAACAAATCTCTGCTCCGGACTGTGATATTCTGGATAGCAGAATATCACAAATGTGCCCCTGCTCAGATTGTGCAACTTGGGTCTCTGTCTACCACCATTTAACATACAACCTGACATTTCAGAGATGTGAGTCAAATGCCATATCACTTCAGTTTAACTACTGAATAGGGATTACAGTGGGGAACCTCTTTCAGCCTGGGGGCCAAATTCCATTCTGGAGAAGCTCTCCTCTTGGGGCCTGCATTCCAGTGGTGGACAGGGCCAAAGGCAAAGGGGGGGGGGCATAAGTGCAAAAAAGACCAGCATGTTTTAGCTTAAAGCGCTTACTGTCAGTAATGAAGCCTAAGAGGCATTTCAGCCATTTAGAAGGGGGGGGGGGAACTGCACAAAAGCCAGGAAACTACCAAACAAGAGGTATTTGTGAGATAGGGGTGGAGTCACAGGAAGGCGCGTGGCCATTTGAGGAACCCTGGACTGGAGTTCCTCAAACTGGGGCCACAAGAAAGCTGGATCTGGCTCCTGAGCTTGGTGCTCCCCACCCCTGGGAGGATTTCCACATCACATTTATGTATTGCTCCATGGTTTTTCTCTGTCCTATAGCCCACCTCTCTTGGATTCCTGTTTAAAATATGTATGTAGAATTGGAACATGCACAGTTTGCCATAGCCTTCAGCTCCATCATTTTGCTTGCATATTCCCCGGTGTCTCTATGTTACTGATGCCCAAATGCATATTTCTAAAACACTACACAAAGGCAGCCTTGATGTGATTACATGTATTTTTGCAATCAAGAATATTTTTCTGTACACCACACAAAAAGAATATGAACACACCTATAACAATAGTTATATGAAGATGGCTTGGGGGGAGTTATCAATGTATACAAATGGATGAGTTTGTGGGTAAATAACTCCATCAGTAATGTAAAGGGGGAGGTAAGACACAAATAGGGATTGTTGAGAAATTCCCTCCATCACATTTTTAAAATAGGTTTACCAGATTCATACCTCCCAAACCCAAATGTGGACCTGAACAAAATTTGCAATTGGAAATCCATACATTTCTGAGTTCGTGATATCTGTTCTGTGTGACCAAAAAAAAGTGTCCTTTAATTAGCACATTTGAGAAATGCACAAAGAAAAATGCATCCATTTTTAAATTGTGCACAAACATGCTTTAATCAATGGGTACAAAAATGTGTAGCTTTGAAAAATGTGCAAAAAAATACATACAGATTTATGTATGGTGGAACTGGGATGGGATGGGATGATGAGTATGGTGGTGGAAAAATGAGAACCGCCATCAGGTGGAGCTTGATAGATCCACCCATCCCTGGGCAAATTAACTGCGCTATGGCTAACTGTATGTACAGCATGTTGTGCAAAGTTCATAATTTTTTTTAAAAATGGGACAAAAGAGAATTCCTAATGAATCAGTTGCACTTCAGAGAACAATATTAGGTCATTCGGAACTCAAAACCTAAGGAGAAATTCAAATTCAGAAAATTTCTGAAGCATTCCTACCATTGAGGGTTGTAGTGCTAAATTATTCCTTAAGGTATGGGACTTTGAGTTTTGTGTTAAATCTGAAGTTCTGAACACTGGACATCCACACATAAAGTTTCATAATGTGGACATTTTCCAGTAAATAGTGTGTTTTGCCGAATGACCGTATTCTGTTCATTATGAAAATGAGGAAATATGGAAAAGATGAACAAATTATTAAAAATAATGAGTACCAAAAATATATGTACATTCACTTCATTATTATTATTTTTTGAACATTGTATTCATTCTATAGGACCCATTCTACAGGACATTCATTCTATGGGGCTCCTTCTACAGAATCGTATCCACATAAAAGCCACTTTTCACTGAGCAGCTTCCATTCAACTGGGGTAACCCAACTATGAAACAGAGGCATATCATGTAGGAGCACCAGATAACAGAATCAGCACTCTGCAAGTGGGGGACATATCAATTCCATGGGAAAGACCCACAAAATTGGGCCCCGCCATGCAGGATCCACTTGCAGAGAAGTAAGTCCCATTAGCTATCATACCATTTATACGGTCCCTAAGTGAGTTGAAGTCCTGATATCAGATTCTTGCTATAACATCAATAATCAGGGGAAAAAAGTATATTGAATTTTATTCATATTTTAACAATGGTTACTGAGACAGATGCTGGTAGAATTGGTAACAGATGCTAAATTATTCTCTTTTTATAAGACATTTATAAAAGAGAAACAAAATTAAATGTCAAAGTGATAGGGCTTCACTCAATGCGGAGATATAAACCTCCCCAAACTCATTAAAGTCAGAACAACTTCCTGAACAGGTGTGTGTCAGTGGAAACTTAAATTTACCATCTTTGAAGGGAAAGAGAGGACAATCTGAAAGTACTAAAGCATTTGGTAAGTTGCGTGAAATGTGTAGGTGGACATTTGTTGTTTTTAAAGTGCAATTCAGCAAGATCTGTTCTTCATTGGAGAAGTGACTGATTGGTTGCCCTCTTAGAGTCTATCAAAACACTATTTATGAACCAGAGCCAGTACTACAATATCTTGGCTCCATGTAATGAATGCAGGGAGAATCTTGCAGAGCAATAGTAAACTCAGAAGTAAGCCCAATGGGGTCAAATGGGGCTTAGTCCCATGTACATTTGTAAAGAATTGCAGTCTTGATGCAGAGAAACAGCCATGCTTCTTTGTCTTTTGGAAGAGGAGAATATTGGCTTTCCTCAGCAGGAGAGTGCAGCAAGCAACAAAATTAAACATGGAAATTCAAATGTATTATCCTAAAAGATAAGAGGAGGCAATGGCCTTGTTGCTTTTAAAAATCTTTTTTAAAAGCTGGCCCCGGATGAGTGTTGAGGTAAAATGAAGGAGGTGAAGTGAACAATTTGTCATGGAAATGACCAGGGGGGAGGTGACCCTGAACAAAATCCTAAATGGCACACAGGATCTGGTATGAGTCATATGTGTTGGTAAACTGATTGGAAAAAGTGACCACACTGCTTTCAGATTCAACATATATGTAAGTGGACAGCTGTCAAGGAAGTCACATGACTTCAGAGAGAACATTTCTCAAAAATGAGGGGACTAGTTGAAAGGGAAAGTCAAGAAGGTCAAATCTTTCCAGAATACTTGGTGGTTATTCAAAAGAACAATAATATTAGCACAGCTAGAATGTATACAGCAGATCAGGAAATGTACCACCATGTACGAGAGGATACCCAGTGTACTTAATGAGTAATGTCAAGGAGCAGAGGTAAGAAGCCTTCCTCTAAAAAAAATGAAAGTCTTGCTCAAATAAGGAGAACAAAAAGAAACACAAAATTTTACAAAAGAAATGTAAGCAGAGAATAAGGGATGGGGGAAAATAGGAGCATATTGCTAAAAACATGAAGACCAATACTATTTTTTAAAATAAATAAGAGTGCAATCCTATGCATGTTTAGACAGAAAAAAGTCTACAATTCCCAGCATACAGCTGGGGAATGCTGGGAGTTGTAGGGCTTTTTTCTGTCTAAATATGCATAGGACTATGCCCTAAATACATCAGAAGCAGCAAATCAGCTAGGGAGTTGGAGCATTAGACAACAAGAGAGTTATAGATCTGCTAAGGAGGAAAAGGAGATTGCACAGAAGCTGAAAGAATTACTTGTGTTGCATCTGTCTCCACTGCAGAAGATGTAGGTTAGAAAATACCTATGCCTGAGCTGAGATTTTCAGGAAGGGATTTTGAAGAACTGAAGCAAATAGTGGTGACAAGAGATGACACTGACAAATTAACCATTCAACAGGTCCAGAAGGTATCCATCTGAGAGTTCCCAAACTACTCAAATGTGAAATTGCTGACCTTGTAACAAAAATATCTTAGTCAGCTTCTGTACCTAAAGTCAGCTTCTGTACCTGAGGACCAGATAAGGACCAATGCAACACCAGGTTTTTAAAAAGGGAATCTGGTGGGAGGAATCCAGGAAATTACAGGCCAGTTAGCTTAATGTCTGTTCTGGGTAAATTGGTGAAAATCATTAAAATACAAAGTTATCAAGCATATAGAAAGCCAAGTCTTGCTGAAGAAGAATAAATATTCAAAGGAAAGTCCTGTCTCACTAATCTTTTAGATTTGTTTCAGTGTCAACAAGCATGTGAATAAGGGTGAAGCCGTATGCATTTTGTACTTATACTTTCAAAAAGCATTTGACAAAGTTCCTCACCAAGGGTAGTCATGGGATAAGAGGACAGGTCGTCAAACACAACTTGCCCATCTCCTCTTTAAAGCTGAATGGATGTAATTCTTTTTAAAGCTGCTCAGAAACCGGAAGCAGAATCCAGTCATGCTTCATCACCTCCCCACATCAGTAATGCCTGAAGTCACTCAAAATAAAGGCACATAATTGTGAAATACAATATTTCTTCTATTGGTTTTTAGTTAAGGACTGAGCTCAAAGCTCTTGAGTGAATTGAATAAGCTTGATATTTGTGCTTCATGGAAAGTGAAAACTTTACAACCCCCTATGTGCTCACTGTTTTTTGTTGCTGCCATTCCCTATTTGTAGTCTGGCAGTGGAGGTGAATGTGCTCCCTGGTGCTTCTGAACACATTTCTTTTCTTTATTTTTACCACAAGTCACAAGAGGGTTATGATTTGGCTTCATAAGTACTTCTTCACATGGCAGATAGTTAAACTATGAAATTTTATATGACAAGATCTGGAGAAATTCAATGGGTGTAAAAGGGAATTAGAAAAATTCATGGAGGACAAAGATATCAATGGCTATTAGGCATGATGACTATATGTTATTGCCAGGATTAGAGGCAACTTGCTCTAAATACCCGTTGCTGAGGAACAACAGTGGGAGTGGGCTATTGCCCTCATGTCCTGCTTGTGGGCTTCCCAGAGGCATCTGGTTGTCCATTGTGAAAAACAGGACACTGTACTAGATAGACCTTTGCTTTGATCTAGCAGGGCTTTTCTTATGTGAGGACAACACTTCCTGCCTCACACTGGTGACCTGTGGGTAAAAACAAAGAAAAAAATATTCCCAGGAGATCTCAGAAAGGCAATCATTGTCACCATATGGAAATGGAGAGAACTTCACAGCACCTCTACATCTCCTACAAAAACAGGATGAACAGAGTGGTGACATTGTATTGTATTTTCTATCATCTCTCTTCCCACTAACTCAAGAAGGTTTTCCTCTTCCAGTCTCTTCTTTCTTTTTCTCCAAGGCATGCAGGGAGTTAGGAAATAATGAGCTTTGGAAATTTGACTGTCACCAATTACAGCACTCAAGTGTTTATGTTTAGACTCATAGAATCATAGAAAAGTAGAGTTGGAAGGGTCCTACAAGGCCATCGAGTCCAACCCCCTGCTCAATGCAGGAACCCAGGTCAAAGCATCCCTGACAGATGGCTGTCCAGCTGCACCTTGAATGCCTCCAGAGTGGGAGAGCCCACCACCTCCCTAGGTAGTTGGGCTGCTCCCTTGGCAAAATCACTACCATTGCTATTCTGCATTTGCATGTAGAAGATCCCAGATTCAATCCCTAGAACCTTCAGTTAAAAGGTTCAGGTAGCTGCTGGTGATGTGAAAGACCTCTTCCAATCAGAGAAGACAATACCAGCTACATGGATTGATTCAATCAATATGAGACAGCTGCATAAAGGTACCTATCAATTTAAAAGCAATATGAAATCAGGAAGTCATCAGATTGACATTTTAAAATTTCTAGAAACATGCTTGTCGCCCAAAGAGAGACGCTCTTATGATGCATGGTAGCTGTTGGCTTTGGGTTTTTAAGAAACTTATTGCATTAAAACGACTTCTCTAATCAGTTATAAATATGCATTACTGAGTGTTCTGTTCTAGTATTAATGTACCATATTTTAATTGTACTAAATGTATTTAAAGGGATTATAACTTGATAAATATAATTATAACATTCAATGAAGGTATTTCCAGAAACGGTAGGGTAACAAGATAGACAACAACTGTACTCTTGAAAAATGAGTAGCAATAATTAGTTGGCTGCTTAATGTATTAATTAAATGACTTAACCAGTCATTAAAAATGCAATGTTCTAATACGACTTTAAATCTACATTTATTACTTGCATAAACTTGTGTTAAGGGCAACACTATTAAATTCAACTTTTACTTATTTATTGAACTTTAGAAAATGTCCACATAATACATGCATGCCAAATGCCAAATTAGGGTTTGTTTTTTTCTAGAAATATAGTCTGATATCACATTTCTAGAAAGTGTGATTCTTGATAGTTTATAGGACTTGAACTAGGGGGAAGTGGGTTCAAATTCTTTCTTAACCAGAAAGCCCACTGCATATTTATTTATTTATTTATTTATTTATTTTATTTACATTTATTAATCGCCCATCTGGCCAGCAACCGGCCACCCAGGCCGCTGCATGAGCTTGGGCCAATCACATCCTCTCAACTGAATCTAACTCACTGGATTGTTATGAGGATAACATGAGATAACCTTATGTACAGTATTCTTAGCCCCTTGGATACAAAAGTGATAAGATAAAATAAAAATAAAATGTTTTCCCCAGACATGGTCATTTTTGTTTCATAAAAGCATTCTGGATACAAATGATGACTTTAAGCCATTTACCTAGCTACTTGTCTGATATTTCTATTTTTGATTATTTTTGGTTTGTTCAGTGTTTCAAACACAGAAGTTCTTGTCATCTTTCTGCATTCTCTATTAGAGCATCAGGTTGAACCATTAGGCACAAAACAGTTCTGTAATCTGTTTTATTCCCATAACCCCCATACTAAGATATGATCCTTAGTAACAGCACCAATAATCATGGAAAAACACAGCTTTGCGCGCCTAGAGGAGAAATAACGACTCAGACACGGTTGTAGGGTACAAACTGTGGTAAAAGTAATGGGCTACATTTATTGAATCATCAATTGGAGAATTACGAAGGGAAAAAGTGCGGGTACTAATTACACCGGCTATCAGCCGGTCGCCATTGCTATAGGGCGAAACATGCAGCAAGGAGGGTGACGGCATTCCAGTCATCCCCTCCTTGTTTAACACTACACGGTGCAGGGAGGTCTTTCCTGCAGTCAGCCTCGAACGGTTCGAGAGGTACCGCCAGGTGAGGTAGGAAGACCACAGAGACGTGCCTTATCACCCTAAAACCGAGCCGTGAGGCAGTCAGCAGCAGGAGCTGGCAGTCAGCAGCAGGAGCCTCGGGCCTCTCACCTGAAAGGTGCCATAGGATGATCACCGAGCCCCTAAAACTGCCTAATCCCACACTTAACTGCCACAGAGAGAGACAAGGTTACTTAGTCTCTTCTCCCCCCCCCCACCGGAAGAAATCCAAGCAGGGCCCTTCGCAGATCCTCCAAATAGACGTCCAGCCCAAGGGATGACAGGTGAACCCCATCCTCTCTATACAGCTCCCTCCTGGCCAAGGAAATGCCGGGATGAGGTATCATAAAGCCTCTCCCTCCAAGGCCCCTACCTATCTGCCCATTCACCTTGCACACTGCCTTGTGCAGCCGCTGGTGAGACATGGCATAACGTCAATGAAAACGTGGCAGCATGTTAGACCAGAGCCCCCGGACTCCTGGCCAACGATGCTACACCACAGCAAGGTCTGTCAACGCTTGCTCAATCAAGGCCTTTCTCTTTAGCAAGCCTAAATCATTCCCTCCTAAATGCATGACCAGTACATGAGGGGGCTGGCGCACCACGCCAGAGCCAAACAGCAGCGGGAGGAGGCCGTGCCACCGTAAGCCATGCCGACCCAGCCATCGGATGTCAGCCACGTGACTGATGCCCAAGTTGGGTCCCAAACCGGACGTAGCTGCTCTCCGGGCCACCCAGAAGACGAAGCTATGTCCACAGACCAAGATTCGAGCACGCCTCCGTCCCCGGTTGGCACCTGAAAAGACAAGGAAGGAAGCAGCAGTACCGCTCATGGTAGCTTTCGGACATAGGCACGATATGCCCAAGAATGCCACCTTCCCAGCGCCTGGACCTGTGTCGCAGGCAAACTCAAGGCAACCGCCGTGGAAGCAGCTCCTATCCAGAATGAATGTGTCCCAAAACGTAGGTGCCCCAAGCCCAAGGCTTTCAATACACCCGCTGTCACAATCCAGTACTAGAATTTTGTAAGAGGGAACGCATCCACATGAATGAATAGGAGGCTGGGAGCGGACCCCCGCAACCTCACATAAGCATTCAGAGCTGACACAGGGCACAACTCATCCAGTGCTGCCATGGCGAAAGAAACCAAAGATCCCCGGGCAGCCTGGTCAGACTTAGATCGCCACAGACACAATGAAGCTGTGGCAGGCAGCAGAGACAGATCAGAATACTGGAGGGCATGGCCTGACTGATCAGACTATGACCTTGCCACAAGTTTGGATACCCAAAATGCCACAAAAAAGGCCATCAATGCAGCTGCATGAAACAAAACAGCCTTGTATGCTGAATGGCACAACACAGGCCATTGTGCCCGAAGACCAAGCAAAATGTCTGGTGATACAGGAACGCGGGAATCAGGAATGGATGGACGGTTATGTTCCCAGCCCAACAATATTCGACAGACCCTGAAGTCTCCCGTAAACTCCACACAACCCTTGGCCTTGGACAAAAATGCCAAGGCAGCCAATTTACCATGGATGGTCCGGATCAACCTACCTTGCTCGTGGGGAAAAAACACAATAGTGGAGAAGGTGCTCCACCGGGACTGGCCAAACGCCAGGCAGCTCATGTGCCAAACGGAAATCAAAAACTACCTGCTCTTGTGTAGGCTGCTCTTGTGTGCATAGCAGGAGCTAAAGACTGCCAGATGGCCCGGTCAGCTGTCAGCCACCAATCTGCCAAAGACAATCCGGCATCACTACCTGATGCTGGCATGCCCAAGGCGCCAGGGCACGAAACCTATCCAATTGGTTATGAGACAATGCATCAGCTGATGCTGTTGTCCATACCAGGGACGTGACGCGCCTTGAACAAAATGTTATAGCGTAGGCATAACAAAGTCATAATGCGAACAAGCCTCATGACTCTGTCATTTCGAGAAGACAGAGCATTTACCACCTGAACCGTGGCCTGATTGTCACACCAAAAGTGCACGACGGCATTAGAAAGCTCTTGTGTCCAGAGATGGACAGCCACGTAGATAGGGAAAAATTCTAAGAATGTAAGATCCCTGCAAACACCGGCTGCCACCCAAGATGGTGGCCAGGGGGCAAAACACCACTGGTCGCGAAACATTACTCCGAACCCAAAGGACCCAGAGGCATCAGAACAGACTTGGAATTCCGCTGCAAGTAATAAATCCTGACGGCAAAATGAAATCCCATTAAAATTAGCCAAAAACTGAGACCATACATGCAGATCAGATCGCATGGCGATGTGTTAGCAGGGGCTAACACATATACGATGCTGAGGCCTGCGAAGGCCCCACATAGCGGCTGAAAGACGCCGCAAAAAAGCTCTCCCAGCGGCTATCACCCGGCAGGCAAAGTTTAAATGACCAACTAACTGCTGCAGTTGAAGCAAAGACATTTTCTTCAACGACAGTGTCTGCTGTGCTGAACTAATTCCCGCAAAGCCTCCAATTTAGACAAAGGTAAACGGGAAGTCTTGGCCACGGAATCTAGTTCTATCCCCAAAAACGTCAGTCGCGTTGAAGGACCTTCGGTCTTCTCACTGTCTAAAGGGACACCTAACTCATCAGCAAGAGCCTCAAATTGGTCCATCAGGTATTTACAATGACCGGAAGGGGTGGCTCCAGCAAACAAGAAGTCATCTAAGTAATGCACAACCTGGGAAAGTCCAGTCCTCGCACGGATAGCCCAGTCCAAAAATGTGCTAAAACGTTCAAATGCCAAACAGGAAATTGAGCATCCCATCAGCATTGCCCTGTCAACATAGAATTGTCCTTGAAAGACAAAACCTAACAAATCTACATCATCCGGATGAACCAGAAGCAGACGGAATGCCGCCTTAATATCACACTTCCCCATGAGCCTGCAAGAGCATACCATAGCAACAGCCGAATCAAAGGATGCATAACGCACTGAGCAAAGATGCTCAGGAATAGCATAATTGTTGACTGACTTACCCTTAGGGAAAGATACGTTATGTATAAGGCGGAATTCATAGATTTCATAGATCATAGAGTTGGAAGGAGCCTACAAGGCTATCGAGTCCAACCCCCTGCTCAATGCAGGAAACTAGAGGAGGGGTCTCCCATCAAGTAATAACCAGGCCTGACCCTGCTTAGCTTTCCACACTCAGACAAGCTGAGCCAGCGTAAGCCATGGGCCTGTTCACCAGGTGTCTTCTTTGGGACAACACCCAGAGAGAAACCCTGAGGTTGGGGAGAGGTAAAACCGGAAAGGGTCCCAGGACCCTGCCTGCCCCCACCTCCTTAAAATTTTTTGAAGGACAACGGAGTGCAAGGTGGCCACGCAAGACTGGTTCTGAGCCATCCTATGCACTCTGGGGCCCTGATAGGGAATACAAAAACCAAAATGAAACCCATTGTGAAGATACTCTGCATCTTCGCGACGTGGGTATTTTACTAACAACTGATCTAAATAAGGCAATTTAATCGGTGTAGCCCCCACACTGTGTGTGGTGCAATGGCATACCCCAAGGAGTAGCCGGGATGGACTCACCACTCGGAAGAGGAGCCAGGGTTGCTGACGCCATGGGCATGGTTGAAATGGCGGACTGCTGGACCGCAGGACCGGTATCCGAAACTGCCAGTGCCAGAGGAAAAGAAGCCAGGGGGTGATGCCTTCCGCCGCAGCGATGGGTGGGGCCATACTTGGACCTGCTTCCAGAGCCTCCAGACGAGCTGTAACAGAAAGCCAAAAATTATGCTTGGCAGCACCTCTTGAACATGTACCATGACCAGCTGATGGACGCGCTATCACGGACGGTGGTGGGACGGATCCGGAAGCTCTCTCTGCTGCCGGACGATCAAGAATGGCCGGGACATCCATGGCTTCATCCTCGGAAGAAGAAACAGGAGGCGGTAAAGGGCGCTTTGCAGCAGGCTTGGGAGCGGGACCCTTGCCCTTCTTCCCACCTCTGCCCTTCCTTGGCGCCATCGAGACCTGAGAGAAGAACCAGAATTAATGACTGGAATTGAAGGAACAGAGTACAACTGCACCACCTTGTGAAGAAAGCCAGCCAAAGGGCGCAGTACCCAGAAATAACAAAGAACTACTATGACAGGGGTCAACCAACCAAGTAATATCCAGACCTGATATAAAGGTGCTCTGCACGACAAAGGGGCAGAATCAAAGGCCTCTAGGGAAATACCCATCAAAAAAAAGGGGGGGAAGCCAACCCCAGGGATCTCAAAAGAAGGTCTCCTGAATGAGCAAGGAGAGGAGAATTGCACCACAGGGCAGACAGGATCGAAATAAAGGTGAAGCGGAAGGCCCAAGGCGCCCTGGGTGGGCCGCGTGCAGCAAGTGCTGGCTACCAAGACAGCGCCGCTGCGCGAGGATCGGGCCCGCAGCAACCACAGAGCTCCCGATATCGCAGCGAGGCACCAAGCAAAGGGGGGAGAATTACACTGCTGGGCTGCAGACAGAGCTGATATTGAGCAGAGGCGGGCGCAATCAAAAGAGGGTGGAAGGCCCTAGGCATCCCTGGGGACACCCGGGTGGGCCACACACCGCCTCCCAGCAGTAAGGTGACAGAGCACCCAGCACGTGGTCTCTCTATGAAGATCCTCCTCCCAGCCTAACGAGGCCATGCTGCCACGCGAGAAGTGGGCCCGCAACAAACACGGAGCACTCGGGATCAGAATGAAGCCGAAGTGTGGTTTCGTGGTTTTTGACGGAGGGGAAAGGCGCTGCAAGACCAGGAAGAAGCGGCTCCGCATGACTGAGATTGGCAGAGACAGGTCCCCCAGAAACAACAGAGTCTCGCCGCAGGGGAGTCCCGAAACCTGTCTAATTCTACCCAACCCCCAGTATGCGAGAGAGCAACAGATGAGAAGGGGGGAGAGAAAACCGCTCCGGAAAGCAGAGCACCTGGGCCGCGGAGGTCCACTGGGGGACGGACGGACAGGAGAAGCCCACTCCCCCTTAACGCTGACACACAAACACACACACACACACACACACACACACACACAGAGGATGAAATTAGACAAGAAAGAAACAAATTGAACGCTGGGAACTTGCAACTGGGAGGGGAAAAAGCACACTCACTCACCCAACCCACACACGCTCACAGCCCAGAGCCTCTCGAGGGAGAGGAGGAGCAATCCAACCCTCTCTTTCACTCTCTCACGCACACACAGGCAGCAGAAAGCCTCTCAGATCACTTAGCAAAAGGTATCCAAAGATCTTCCGTCCATAGCCGCGTAAAGAAAGGATGCAGAAGGAGAGGCGTGCGAGCCTAAGAATGGCTCTACCGCCCCTCCCATTCTGCCCCTGATTGGAGGATAAAGTATCAGACCATTGTGGTCTGATCTGTTACTCCCCCGCGTGCAGATTGTCGTCCCCCCCGCCCGCCACAGCTACGCGTGGCTGGGAGGGGCATTATATAAACTTTGAGCAGATCTCATGAAACCTGAACAGGAATTCTAGAAAAATAATCATCTCCTAAGAGCTTGTGTTCAACTTGGAGGACCAGCCCTTTATGAATCTCTACTCTCAGTTAACATATCAATAGGCCAAGTACACAGAGAAAATATACCATAAAATATATGAGCAAATACGTTGCAAACATGCTTTACTCTGCCATTGAGTTGTTTGATCCTTGTACATAAACCCAGTGATCAAAATAGTGAAAAGGAATGTATTACACTTTAAAACTTGCTATCCAAATATTTTCTATTTTCTAAAATAAGCTCTTCAATTTATTTATTTTTAAATCACTATAACTATCAGCCAAGATAGAATGATTCTGGGGGAAATGAAAGGTAATCCTAGAGAACGGTTAGATCATAATGCCTTGTGAAGATAAGAACACAACTCATTGTTAAAGCAAATAACAATAAAAAGTGTATACTACTGAGTGACTGATGTGCAGTGAAATCCTATTCACATCTTCTCATCAGTAACCCCCCTGAGCTAAATAGGACTTACTCCCAAGTAAATGTATACGATTGTAGCCTTAGAGTAACTAACTAGAAGTCTCAGTAAAGTGGTGGGTTAAACCCCTCATGTAGAGAAGCCCTTACTTGAGAATAAGCACACTTGACCCCAATTTGGAAAAAGAAAAAAGAGTCTCCAATGATGCCAATGAAGGTTTTTTTTAACCCCTGCAAGGGGGGGGGGATTTTTGGAAGCAAATAGCTGGAGGGAAGGTTTAATCCTCCCCTCACAGTCTGCACTGGTCCCAATCTGAATCATGTGCACCTACTCTCAAGTAAGAAACCAAGAGAATGGTCAGCTACATGCCATGTAATTAATGTAATGTGTAGCTTGACCCTGACCCAAATCATTTTGTAGAGATGAATCTTGAATGATATTTGCCAGCTGGTGGGATATAGCCACCTTTACTTGGCAGTGTAGTCAGAGCATAGATCAGTGTTAATTTGTGATAATCTTGTATTATATGTATAAGGAAATACAAGATAATACTTTAGGTGCAAGAAATATGACCTCCTGCATTCCTGTACTCTGCAGATTCCTAATTAGGTGGTTTGATGTCGGGCCACAGCAGAACAGAATTCCAGACTTCTCACCCAACAAGATCAAATGAAATGTGTGTCGCTCTAAACACTTGCTGAAGAAATGTACCATGCATCTGGTTTCCAGGTTGGGTCAGCCCTGGGGGGAAAAAGACCGTGGCCAAAGAAGATAAGCCTAAGGAGTGACAGGATAAGGAGAACTCTGATGAATGACCAAATTAGTATATAATAGGTTGAGATCCTGTTTAAGTGGATTAAGCTCAGTAACTGGCCTTCAGCATATCACTACTTCACAGCTGAACTAGAGCATAGCTATCAAACTAAAAGGCAGTGTGAGCTTTTGAAAGAATGGAAGAATAGAAATAGAGCAAATGAATAGTTCTATGGAAGACAGTTTGTTAAATAAATGAGTCAAGAGTAATCAAAAATCCAAAGATGATTGAGCTTTATGAATTTTACCCCACAGTTGTTAGGAAGTGTCAGCAAGGGAAGGAGCTGCAGAAAACCTGACAGGTTTCCTGAATTCATGTCAGTAATTTTCTGGATGTATGTGTGTGTGGATGAAGATCCCCTCTCCCTTCGCAATCAATTTTAAAATTTTATAGATAATGGGTTGGCTCCAGGATCTGCCTTCTGCAGATGGAAGGGCTTCTTCTGACACTTAAGGCTTCGGATCCAGTAGAGCACTTCCACAGGCAGAACAGGGGAGGAGGTGATCTTCACCAATTCTCCTTCCCTCTCCAGTCACTTATCCACCCCATCCCACAGAAGATCTCCAGAGGGTTGGGGGATCCTCCGGAATGGCATAGGAGGTGGCACTAGAGCTGCATGGGGAGGCTGGACTAGAATCAGCGGAGATTGCTTTCTCCCCTCTCACTGGCCAGAGTATCCTCAGTAGAACTCCCCTCCAGAAGTGCTCTTGCTGGCAAGAGGAAATGCTGGATCCAAGTCATTATATTTCAGAAAAGACTGTTCTGTCATACTTGTCATTACTATTACATCAGTCTACCGTCACATTTTAACATGGACAATGATTTTTAAATCTATTTCAACTATGGTTCTTGATTAAATTTGCACGATCATTTCCTATTATTTAAATTTACTCAGCTCCTTTAAGCCTGATGCCTATAAGTTTGCTTTCCCTAGGACGCTGAGAAAAGATAAATATATGGGTAATATT
This sequence comes from Shinisaurus crocodilurus, assembly GCA_021292165.1. NCBI lineage: Eukaryota > Metazoa > Chordata > Lepidosauria > Squamata > Shinisauridae > Shinisaurus > Shinisaurus crocodilurus. The sequence goes on along the minus strand of CM037878.1, from coordinate 225,795,122 downwards.
GCAAGCTGTTCTTCTCTAATAAGTGAAAATGAGACACAGTATGCTAGTATTTCATTTCTTTTCCATACTCTTCATTCCATATTTTATGCTCAAATCACTTGCAGCAAATTAAAATTGGGGGGGGGGAATAGATATTGCAGTCTACATGAAATATTATAAGTTGCTGAGCAAAATTATTGTGTGTTTTTGCCATATTTCCTCTAATATATTCATTAGGAGCAGGCCTGGGTTGGCATAGGTGGGCAGCTGCCAATGGCCCAGAGACTCAGAAGGGCCCAATCCTGCCCCCTGAGCCTGGGACAGCTACCACCATCCTCCTCCTCCCCCTGGCTGGCCCTGGTAGCAAAAGGAAGCACTGTTGTCAAGCCTGTAGGCCCTGTGGAGCTTGAGCCAACATGAGATAACCTTAACTCTAACCTAAACAGGCAGGTGTTTGTTTGTTTTTTTAATCACTGAATATATTTATCATTTCTCTTCTCCACACAGTTTCATTTGATGGTGATCTCACCTTTTCTGATTTGAAATTGTATTAGTTATACACATGACTGGTGGCGGTGGCTTCCCCTGTCAGTAAAACTTGTTAAACTAAAAACAAAGCCAAGATTGGATTTTGTCTATCAAGAACAATTAAAATTAATTTATAATGGCTTCATGTGAGTCAAATTCAAATGTAAGCCAAACAAAAGGCAGACAATAAGTCATTCTACACATGCTGACTTTTCAGGAGCATGTCAAATACTTAGATATTTGAATTTAAAGGTTTCTAATAAAATACTGCTGCAGCTATGTTTAAGATTAATGTCAATGCCTCTTCTCACTCTTGGGGAGCTTAAAAGCATTGTGCTAAGGCATGAAATTACAGTTCACATAGCATTTCTAGCTGTAAAATGCTTAGAAGAACCATTTGCAGTTCTGACTACAGGTTAAGAATCAAACTGGTTTATTATGAGTTTTACCCCCACATTTCTTTGGTTCTAAAAGGGGAAGCAAAATGTTTTATTCCCAGAGACAGAGATTTTGTGAGAATGTTGTATGGCTTGTTATGAGGGAGGGGGCATAAATATTTATTGCAGTGTGCCTCCCTGCTTCGAGGGTCCAGAAACTCTATCAAGTTTGGGGAATCCTCCTCAACCAAGACACCTCCAGGCCTTAAATGTGGTTCAAAGGCCACTTATACTCCTTTCTTCCCTCCCAAAGTCCTACAAATGTTTAAGTTCCAATAGGGACTTGTATGTTTTCTCACACAGGAAATAAATAGCCGCTTGAAGGGAGGGGGCATATTCATTGGGAAAACAGCATGAGGCGAAATTGTTAACACCCTCCACCTTCGGATTCACTTCTGATACAAGTGCTGGTGTAGTGTAATGACCAAGATAGTGAGTTAGGAATCAGTAAGTCCCTCGTACAAATCTTGTCTCTGCCATGAACTTACTAGGTGGCCTAAGGCAAGCCACTGACTCTAAGCCTCACTCACTCCCCCGCCCCCACTCTGCAATATGGGCAATCATAATAAACCTTTCAGGGTTGTCATAAGGATTACAACAAGATAATGCATGTGAAGTGTTTTGAACACAGAAGTGCTATAGTTATATTAAGTATTAGATTGAGGGGTCTCCTGTCCTGTGGCTGCTATGAAACTTATTTAAAAACAGTGGAAGATTCAGTCACAGATTTCCTGGTGTTATGTCTCATTGTACCCTTAGAACAAACACAGTAGTTGACATGTTATAAGATACCTGAACTACTCTATTTCACCTCAGAGAGAGTCTTTCAGATTTACACCCTGAGGCAGTGGTCCATGCAATTGCTCTTGAAAACAGTCTGCCACACACCATACATTTTCAAGGAAAAGAAACAATAGATAGCAATTAAGTCAACCATCCTGTTCTATCATGTGCACATACAGTTGTCCAGCCCAGGTAAACATGGACCAGGATACAAAGTGTGAACAAAAAGAGGTAACTTGATTCCCATCCACAAAGTGCCAGGGCTCCACCAAGTGTCAAGATGACATTAAAGTGAGACAATGGAAATTCCAAGAGTCTCCATGCTGTTTTTTTAGCACCCTGGATGTGACATCATCATCATCATCATCATCATCATCATCATCATCTGTAATTCTTCAAAAGCAAAGGAGATTTCTCCCTTTGGAATCTGTGAAAAAGATATGAGTGTGAATGAGCTATTTTTCTGCAGCAATTCACCTCTGAAGTAGTAATCGACTTGCCATGAGCTAGAGTGACAGGAATACATCATTTCTTAACAGGGAATCGGGATAGTGAACTTACGGTTCCTTCGAACAGGTTACAGAAAAAATTAAATATGACATACAGTCTTTCAATATTCAGGTATGGGTCACTACAGCCAACAAATTATAATATGTGAAAAATTGCACTGTAGTGATTATTCACACTTTTTCTTACACATAGGATTTCAAAAATCAAGAACTTGTCATATATAAAAATGTATGGGCCTCTGTTTTTTTTTGTTTTGTTTTTTACTTTAAGGCTGCACTGCTATGCACACATACTTGGGAGCAAGTCCCATTGAACACAAAAAGACATCCTTCAGAGTCAGCTTGTACAGATAGCAATTAGTGTAAGTCGATGGAGCAATTCTGTGTTTACTCAGAAGGAAGTGTTAAATCGGCTTAGTAATACGTGTGTTTAGAATTGCAGCACAAGAGAGCTATATCCAGGGCTTTTTTTTCTGGTGGAACTCACCGGAATTGAGTTCCAGCACCTTTTCTTCTATTAATTGCATTACAATTTAATCGCCATCTACTCCCGAGGAAATGTAATCCAAGAGTTCCGGTACCTTTTTCTCCAGAAAAAAAGCACTGGCTATATCTATTATTTAGAAAGGTAGAGACCATAGTTTCTTGATTGTGTTCTTTGCTTCACTTTTTAAAGAATTCTTCTACTGTGCAATTCTTTGACAGTTTCATCTGCCCTCCTTGTTCTCCTCTATTTTTGAAGAGAATTTCTATAGGAAAATCCACAGGGAAATTTCATATCAATAGTACAAGGTTACACTGATCTCTTTTTTGTTTTGTTTTCTCATTCCCAATAAATAATATTAAAAAATTGTCCCCCTTGTTCCCTGTTTGACAAAGCGTCTCCTTCATTTGGAAATAGGTTCACAGTAATACCTTGGATACGAGCATAATTCGTTCCAGAACCATGCTCGTAATCCAAAACACTCTTTTATCAAAGTGAGTTTCCTCATAAGAAATAATGGAAGCTCAGCAGGGAGCCACGCCGCGCCTCCACGGGGCTCCCTGCCAGGGAGCCAGCTTGCTTTGCCTTTAGGCAGAGTATCTCAAAGCAGCTAATGAAAATTTCAGAGAGAGAGAGAGAGAGAGAGAAGGGGGAGAGAAGGAGAGAGATGTGGAGGATCAACAACCTGCAGAGTGAGCGGCGGCTCCCTGCCCTTAGGCAAAGCAGTGGGAGGCGACAGCCGAGCGAGGCGATGGCAGAGAGCGTGTGGCTCGTGTTGCGAGACTTGCTCGTTTTTCAAATTTAAATTTATGCTAAAATTTTGCTCGTCTTACGAGAAGCTTGCATACCGGGTTACTCGCAATCCGAGATATTACTGTAATTCCTTCATCATACAATGCCAATTGAGAATTTAACATAGAACAAAGGTTACACACTAAAGAGTAATAAAACAAAATACCCCGCATTGGATCCTTAAAAACAAATAGACAAACTCCAGTTCTCCAGGGATTTGAATTGCATATGCTGGTAAACTGGAATCTTGAGGTTGCTGCTGCTCGTGGGAGAATTCCCTGAGTGGAGTTCCACTGATGGACTCTCCTGCCAGTGGAAGAGGGAGAAGCAAGTTTCACTGATTCCCCCCTGAATTCCCTGTGCCCCTGGACATTCTGCTCCAGAGGGTTGGGGGATTCACCAGAACAGTGGGGCAACTGCAGGCGAAGCGAGAAGAAGCAAAATTGCTTCTTGCCTTCTTCCTCCTTTGCGATCCTCCACTGGATCTCAGTCCAGTCCCTGAACAGAAGGAGCCCTTTTTGGTTGTGGAAGCATAGTTAGGATTCAAGCCATAGCTTTCTCCTTTAACAACAGAAACCCACCTCTATTAAATGAAATATCTCTCTACTATCCTTATAGCAGTTTGATACCCATTCATAAATGCATTACATGAAAGTGGGGTGGGCAAATCTGCCTGTTTCTGATCCATGTCACTTTCACGTGCTTTTTACCCATCATTTCATCCCATTTACACATTACCGGTAATCTACAATTTTTTAAAAAATAATCCTCTCAAAATACATATGTAATTACAGAGCATGCCTATATTAAAGTAAAAACTCATTGATTTAAATGGTAGTGTTTTCTCTGTTCTTCATGGCTCTATTATCTATCTTACTCCTCTCTCTCTGGTAGGTAAAGAGACAAACTATATAGGGTTCTAAATCACACAGCACCTCCATGAGTAGAGAAGGATTCCCGCTGCAGATGATTGCCTCCCACTTGGGGAGGGAGATGAAGACGTAGGGATGTATGAGAATTCTGTTTCAGTTTATGAATCCTCCAGACTTGCTCCATTCAAAACCCCAAATGCAAACACAAATGGGAGCACATGCCCACTCTCCCTCCTTGCATGAGTAATTTGAACACCTGGAGAGGACTATAGGCTCCTTCATATGTGCTCCTAGTAGCATGGGGGCTGCTACCACATGATGCAATCCCACAATCCAGGAATGCACATGTGAATAATGTAATCATATTATACCTGTGCACAAATAGTCTCACAAAATTCTCCACCTTATTTTTGGACAGAAAAAAGTGGGGAAAGAAAAAAGTGGGGGAAAGAAAAAGACAGAGAAAAGTGGGGAAACATTTCACTTAATTTCTCCAGTGGAGAAATTATCCAACAGTTTCTCAGAGGTGGGGCTCATTGCTAGCAGTGGTTATTTATTTATTTCCTAAGGGTTGTGTGTGCGTGCGTGTGTGCATGCGCGTCCCATTGCAAATGGCAACAGCAGCAACAGTGATGGCAGCCTGGCCCCATTTTGCATCCTCCACAATGCCCCATACCTAGCATCATTCTAGGGCATTTGTGTGTTTGGGGGGAGACACCCACCACACACACAAAAAAAATATGTTGGAGAATATTTGGAGAAAGCTCTGGAAAGTGGCCTTTTATTTAAATTACCCTTTCAGGGTGGGTGGGTTAAAAAAAGGAAAATCTCAGTAATTTTCTCAGAAAAATCACTCTAATGTAATACTGTTCCTTCCCTGAAAACCCTGCAGTAGGTGGAGGTGGGGGCAGTGTTTTGTCCAATTCTGCGGAAGAGGTGGAGCTAATGCTGTGCCAAAATTTGTCCTCCAATATCCCAAAAGTTTTCTTCCCCCATGAAAGTGGCTTCCATTTTTCTGTCTCATTCTCAAAGAGCTTTAGAATTTCTTTAGGCGGTGTTTTTGAACTGTCGTATCACTGCAAGGTGGCTGAGGGTGCTATGTGTGTTTTTGCTTTCTATTACCAATTTTTCTGGTACCCTGCAACCTCCTCAGTTTCCTACGCTTCCTGATCTGAAAAAGCTCCCTGTGGGAGGAGTTACCTCATAATGTCTTCTCCGGGGTTTAAATTCAATTGTGGTAAGTTTGGGAGACTACGAGTGGCTGGAGAGATGATTGTAGAATGGAAGACTGGACACTGACACACTCCTCTCAGCCACCTCATAAGTAAGGTAAGTACAAGAAGTATCTGTATGACTAATCCTGCCTATCTGTTCATGTTAGTTACACATACCACTGTAGCGTGGTATCACCCCACACGGAAGTGGTGGCACATATGATGTCAAAAGGACCACTGGGAAAGATGCATCTTTTTGCTATTCATCATGATATAATCCGTGCATCCTCCAGATCTGTTCAAAACTAGCCATCAAAACCATCATATATACGGTATATATATGGCAATATGTTAAGCCTTTCAATTAATACATTAATTCCTTTCCCCCTGCCCTTTTTGGCAGTTATGGGGTAAATTAACACAGTTTATTCTAGTACATAATCTCTTGATTAGAGAATGTTTGAATGTACAAGCCACATGTATAATTCCCAGGAAAATGTGGGTGTATACGGTGGGCAACAAGAAAAACTTTTATATAGTGTGGCATGCACAACCTTTCCAGGGTGGAGTAGTAAGAGCTTTATAGTTCCAAGTCAAGATTTGCATTTGTTGTAACCTGCTAGATGTCATCATTTTCCTAACATACTCTGCGTCTATCATAACCACAGGACACTTTAAAGGAAAAGAGTGGTTTATACCAATGTGGCTTTTGCTGTGCAGTCGAAGATGTGAAGCAAATTCTGTGGAAGGAACTTCAGACATATTGGGCTGGATCCAGATTTATGCATGTGCAAGTGGGCTGGCAGAAGCAGATTTCCCCACTGCCCCCTCCCCACCACAGCCCTTCCTGCCCCGAAGAAAATGCTACACAGAGGGTTGGGGGACCCTGCTCAATGAAGTAGGCTGCAGTACAGTGAGAAGGGTGGATCCTGAAAATCAGGCAGGTACCTTCAGAGGTGCATTGCTTATGGAAGGTGCCTTGGCCCAATCTGGGGGCATTCCCCTCCCCCCACACTACAGACTATCACATTTAGCAGGGTACTCCAGTCCTCTGTCTAGCAGTTTGGGTGGGGGTGGAAGAGCTGCCTTGGGGAAGAGGGGACAAGGAAATCTGCTTCCACCAGCCCAGTTGAACACACCTCAGTCTGGATTCAAGCCCCTGTCTGAACCCAGAAAAATGAATGTATTCTGTTTACTTATTCAGCACCTTTTATACTGTATTTAACTATATTGTCCATAAAAAGAGATCTTAAATTAGAATTGAAAATGGTGTCATCATCTGAATTCATAATGCAGTTGCCCTTCAGACATACTGAGAGAGACACTGTAAAAAGACTTACCGTACTTTACCTGGTTCCCCCCTCCCTTGGATATTTTCCTCATATTTTATGTATTTAATACCTCACAAATTGGACATTGAGTATTCCACCCAATAAAATGTGGATCCCCTCACTCCAAAATGTTTATTTTAAGCGTATGAGTAGGGAGAAAAATTGAGAAGCATACTTACATCAAATATCTCTGATGTTACTGTTTGGAAAGAGGATGTGGATGAAAGAGGGGTGCTGAAACTTTGAGCAACAAATGCAAAGTCCATGTGATGGTGAGAAGGATGAACTCCTGTTTCCTCTCCCCACCCCCACCCCCTGTCCTCCCTGGTTTCCCTTACTACTTTTCTCCTTAGTGTCTATTCAAATGTTCAGTGTCTAAGGTACTGCTCTTCTCCTACTGAGTGACTGCGCCACCTCAGTTTTCACATGACCAAATCATTTGTTTGAGTGTACTCATCTGACAATAATGTTCCACATCAGAGGCATGGTTTCAAATTTCATGTGATGGAACTGTCAAAGGTTTCAAACTGTCAAAATAGCATAATATGGTGGTAGGGATATATGAAAAATTCATTTCAGTTCATTTTTGATCTGGATTTACCCAATTTGCACCTTCCAGACCAATCACAGATTCAAACACAGTCTGCAGTTGAAGTTCGTACATGTCCAAGCTTGTAATGTGATTCACAGACAAAAAAGTGTGCTTGACAGCAGGCATATATTTGGAAAATGCACATGAAAAAATATGTGTTCATTTGAAACATGCTTTAATAAACGGGAGAAGAATGTGTACATTTCAAAGATGTGCACAATTGATGCATACATTTGGAAGAATATGCACAAAAATACACATAAATTTTCATGCAAAAAGAAAAAAATTAAGATCACAATCTTATATGGACACGAGACAGAATGAGCTTCAAGGTGGGATTTGGAGCATTTCAATGAACTTGAGTTTTACTTGTGTGCACATCGGTAGGTATGAAAAGCTTCCCCTCTTCAACAATTCATCACTTTGGGGGGGGGGACAAGCTTTCTTTCTGCTATGGCATGATAAATTGAAGACTAATGATACAATATTCACACAGGTCTGCTTTCATATGAACATTTCCCCACCTGAAACATAGTGGTATAGTCAGCATAAGACTGACCCATGCCATCATGCACAGTAGACTTGGGGCAGAGAAGCGGCTTCACAAGTTCCCCTAGTCACATGAGAGCAGTGTATTATCCCAGCAACTGAACATCTGAATTGGTATGATCAGAGTCAAACTCCCCCTCCCCCCCCCGGGCATGGCTATAACACTTAGGATATAAACCTGCCCATCCCACATGCTGTTGCCCATAATGCCCAGCACCTGTGATCAGGTAATGAAAAACATATGTAGCTGCATGCTTTGTATCAAGAGATTGTCTAGTTTGGCCATAAAACACAGGGGTGGGGAACCACTCATATTCTCAGAGACATTGCATCCTATTGCTTAAATGTCTTGATAACGATGGTCCATCATCAACCCCAATTTGGCTACAGCTGCTCATTGATCTATTATAAAGGCTGGAGGTTGTGTACACTAAAGAGAGAGAAGAACCTCTGGCTTTGTTTTTCCACTTAGCTTTATAGAATTAAAACAGTCTCCTAGTTTTGTTTTGCTTTTCAAAAAGAGACTTCTGCATGACCTTGAGAAAAGAACAATGTACAAAGAATTCCTTACTATGCAAAGTTCAGCCACACATAAGAATTGGGTCCTAATAGCTCAATTTTTATTCTGAAAGGTTAATTATAATTTGATTGGACTGTTCCAGCATTAAATATCTGAGCTGCCTGATGAATAGCAATACATATCTAAAATTAGCTATCTTCTTTTTTTTTAAATGACAGTTCCTTAGTTAAATACATATTAGCCTGATTAGAATGGTAGGCTGCAAAATTTGAATCTATGAGGGTCTCCTTTGTTAATTGTAGAACTAATAAAACATTGTACTTACCCTTCCTATTGTGTATGTATACTACAAACAAAATAATCTTTACAAAAGACTTGGCGTGGTACGCCCAGAATTGCTTTATTAGAGCTGATCATGTGGTTTAATCAGTTATGATTAAAATACTTATCTCACACAAAATGATAGTTTAAGATTGTCTGAGAGTTATCTATACCTTACAGCCCATTGTGCAATGACTGAAAAAAAATATGGGCATGGCTACTTCTCCACATGGGAAACATGATGTTTGGAGCTGCTTATCCTCCATATTGCATAGAGAAATTAGATACCAGAGGCAGCGGAAGCTGTCATGGAGACTCTCAAATTATGTAGAAGATTCATGAGGTACATGGAACAATGCATTATGGTCCCAGTTTGTAGAAGCTATTATATGGAAGTGATTTTTCATAGCCCGCCCTCAGCATGACGACAGCAACTCTTAGTAATCCAAGCAGGTGGTGTAGTTTTGAAAATGCCAATTTGACTCACATTGGGAGTGGAAGATGTTTTATACAAATTGATAATAACTAGCATTAAGATTTTTATTACCAGGGAAAATAGATGTTTATATGATGGGAACTGAAATTAGCAGTATTATTAGTTTACTTCATTCATTTTTGGGACCATTTATATTTTGGGAGCGTTTATCTTTCTAATCTAAAACAGTTTGTGATACTGAAAATTAGAGCTGAGTCAAAACAATCTTTTAACTTTACTTTTTGCTTCTGTTATTGTTGAAAAGCACCCTTTTCCCCCCAGTATGCTTTCAAGTGCCCCTTGAAATTTCATCTATTTTTCATTTCATGTCTGGACACTTGAAGGAAGTAAGCAAAAGCTCCAAAGAATTGTGTATTTCCTGAGCTAACCCACAGGACACAGCTCAGGGAAGCTCGGGGGCCTTGGCAGCCAAGGAGCAACTGTCTGACAAGGCATGGGAAAGCTTCTGGACCTGACTAGAATTTGGATAGGGACACTTTATATCAGAAGTGTTGAAGCTCTCTCAGCCCAAGGGCAGAATTCCATTTTGGAGAAGCTTTCGGGGACCGCATTCCAGTAGTGGGTGGGGCTGAAGATAAAAGGGGTGGGGCCAAAATGCCAGCATATTTTAGCTTAAAGCTCTCCTTGCCAGTAACTAAGCCTTAGGAGAGGCCTTTCAACCTTTTAGAATGGGGAAAAACTGCACAAAATCTGGGGAACCACCAAACAACCAGTTTTTGAGGGGAAAGGGTCATGGCCAGGGGAAGATTCTGCCAGGTCAGATGGGGAATCCCCCCCAGAACTTATCAGGCCCTCGGCCAGAAGTTCCCCATCCCTGACCTAATGTGTCTATAAGGGAAAGGTGGTCTCTCAGGTAACCAGGCTCCAAGTTGTTTAGGGCTTTACACACTAACAACAAAAACCTTAAGCATTATCCCCCCCAAATTCTCTCTCTTTCTCCTGCCACTGAAACCACATGTTGGGCTTTTATTCAGATAGGACATAGGTCCAATTAGAAAACAAAAATCAGTTCCAGTGATGCATAACCTTGACCACCTCAAAATTGGCCCTGTCCAATTCTGAACACCATGTAAGCGGAACATCTAAAAAATGCAAACTTACCTACTACTTGTAGTATTATCTTCACATTTTTTAAAGGAGTTTGCTTCAACATATTTAGTGTGAGATGGTTGTTTCATTTAGCCAAGTTGAAAAACTAACAAAGCAAGTGAACCCACTGACCTCTAAGTATCATAAGTGGCACCCAATGAGGAAGGCAGTAAATTGCACTGATGAGCACTGGCCAAGAGGGAAGGAGGTCAGTTCAGCCCTTTATCTGGAGGAAAGAATCACTGGAGAACCAGCGTGGTGTAGTCGTTAGAGTGTTGGGCTAGGACTGGGGAGACCCAGGATCTAGTCCCCACTCAGCCATGAAGCTCACTCGGTGACTTTGGGCCAGTCACTGACTCTGAGCCTAACTTACTTCACTGGGTTGTTGTTGGGATAAAACGGAGAGGAGGTGTGCTACCGTGGGATCCTTGGAGGAAAGGCAGGATAAACATTTAATGAATGAATGAATGAATGAATGAATGAATAAATAAATAAATAAAAGTAGTGGAGCCAGGGATATCATGGACAACACCATGCAAGAAAACTGATGAAGCAACACCCACACAGCCTGTTGTCTTTGCCCATGCAGATAACTGCTGGGCATTCACCAACAATGTCCTTACACAGTGCTGCTCTTGCTACCTTCCACCGATCACTCCCTCCTCCTTGGTTATTGCTCATCAGTGATGGCTCTCTGCTCCACCTCACTTACCCACATATCACTCTCTATAAATAGATAACTAGTATTAATTTAATAGTTCAGTAGTTTTATCATCAGCCTCCAATTCCCCATTTCATCCTCAGTGTTACACTTTCCTCCCTGCTTACATATTTGCTTAGATAATAATGGACAAATAGCATGAGTTATGGATGTGATCACAATCCATTACGGTGTGAACCTTTCTCGTTTAATTCCACCTAGATCATGTCAGCACATGGTTTCCCATTTTTGTTTAATCGTATTTATTTTCTGGTTATGAATTTACATTCATATTCTATATTTCTGATCTGTGCTTTACATGCAACTATAATTAAAAAGACTCCTACAGACTTGGTTGAGATTGACTAAAAACAGGTAAGTCTGGCACAGAAACTAAGAAGCAGCAGCAGCACTTAGATTTCACATTATCTTTGGAGCCCATTCTAAAGGTAGTATAAAGGCACAATCCTATGCATGCTTAGACAGAAAAAAGTCCTACAGCTCCCAGCATTCCCCAGTCAGCACTGCTGGGAGTTGTAGGACTTTTTTCCTGTCTAAGCATGCATAGGATTGTGCCCTGAATAACTTAGGGTGCAATCCTACGGCTGCTAAATGCTGCCTAGACAGCCATAGGAAAAGTCGGAATCCCAGCCCCAACCTCAGAAAAATGCTCTGTTGGAGCTGGGACTCCAACTTTGGAACGCCGTCCCTCCACCCTCGCAGCTAGCACGGTTCTTTCCATGCAGGCTGCGGCTCCGAAGTTGCAAGACTGACTTTGGAGCTGGCCCCTGGGGGGTGTTCCAGGGGGCGGGGAGGAGCAAGGCACCACTGTGCTATGAAGAATCCAGGCAGTGTCTCAGCCTCCTCTCCTTGCAAGTTGAGGGAAAAACAATTAGAGGGCTGAAATTGACTGTCTAAGGGCCAGTTCACATGAGCCAGGCTGCCGGTGGGGGAGGCACCACGGGGCCGTTCGCAGGGTCCGGCGGGGCACCGCAGATGACCCGTGCCCCGCATGCGTGGGCGGACTCCGCTGGAGCCAGCAGGCCTCCTGCCGCGCCGCATGCCTCCTGGCGCTAGCGGGCATCAGCCCTGGAGGTCCAGCTGCTCCAGCAGTCCCGGCAGCAGCCCGGGAGGGAAGTAGCGCTCCTGCTCATACGGAGTGGGCGGGCGAGCAGCCCAGGTGTGGCTGCCAGGCCTGGAATGGCGCCAGCGCGCAGCTCCCGTGCCCCCCCCCATAGGCACGCCAACCACAGAACCGGTTGGTGGACGGGGAGGGAGCTGCCCCCCACCCACAGCAGCTGCAGCCGGGCCACACCAGTGCCCATGCAGTGGAGGGGGCAAGGCCTGGGGCAGAGGGAAGGGGGGGACCAAGGTGCTGATGGCGCTGGTGGCCAACGGGGGTTGCGGAACCACACCCACCGGGTGAGGCATGCCCGGATGGCCCGTGCCTGGGAGCGTGCCGCAACAGGGGGCGGGGGCGGCAGGGGGCGTGGTGCCCTGGGGCGGCCGACCTGCACGGCATCTGGCTCGGCCCCGGGGCCGGGCTGGGTCCTCTGCCAGCAGGACGTCCCCACGCAACTCACAGATGTGCAGGACACAGCAGGCCACCACCACATCTGCCCCGATGTCCTCCCCCACCTCCAGGAGCGTGTAGGGGGAGTGCCAGCATGCCTTCAGCCTCACAAACGCACGCTCCACGGGCATCTGGGCCCGGCTATGGTAGTAGTTGAAGGCGCGCTGGCGGGGGGTCCTGGGGGCGTGGTAGGGCACCATGAGCCACGGCTGTAGGGCATAGGCCTGGTCCCCCAGGATGAGTGGGCCCACAGGCAGCCCACAGAATGGAACGGGGGGCTCCATGACGTGAGAAGGCCGCCTCTGTCCAGCCGATCTGCCAGGGGGGAGGATCAGAAGACAGCTGCATAATGGCAATGCCCACTCACACCCGCATAGACGTCCTGGAACCAGCCGCTGGCATCCTCCAGCGCTGCACCACCATGCTGTAGTACCGCTTCCGGTTCAGGTACTCCTCGCCCCTGCCCCAGAGCGCCCGCACACGGATGTGCATCGAGTCCAGGACCCCCACCACTCGGGGCCACGACATCTGCCAGGTAGAGCTCATTGATAGCGAGCACGGTCTCCCAGAAGATCTCGCAGCATGTGGACCTGCCCAGGCCAAAGGCGGTGGCGAGGGCTGTGTAGCCTAGCCTGTGTTAAATGCCAGCTTATACAGCATGACCGCCACCCTCTTTTCTGGGTGGACGGCAGGCCGCATGTTAGTATCCGAGCGGCGGAGGTCGGCAACCAGGGCACCGTATGTTGCCCGGGACATCCGGAACGAGCGCTGGTACCAGTCATCGTCCCAGGCCTCAGCGTCCAGCATGGTGCCCCACACCACCCCCTCAAGTAGGAGTGACCACCTGCGAGCCGCCGGGCGCTCCCCAACAAGCAGCTCCACGGCTGCAGCAGCCCATGCCGCAGCCCCAGGGCCCCCTGGGAGCAGTGGCAGGAAGGCTAATGCCCGTGCTGGCGGCCGGGCGTGCTCTAGGGATGTGGCCGAGAATCTCGGCGGACACGAGCGAGGCCCGAACTGGGCCTGCTTGCGTCCGCCGAGATTCTCAACCACCCGCGCGGACTTAACAAAAGCTCTCCGCAGAGCGGATTGTCTGCTTGCCTGTCCGTCGGGTCCTGTCACGTCATTTCCGGCGTCGGAGGAAGTGACGCGACGGGACCCTGCGCTCTGTTTTGGCAGGGGGAACCATGGCAACAGGGCTGTTTAAGCCCTGTTGCCATGGTTCCCCACGCCAAAACAGAGCGCAGGCGGGGCTCCAGCGCGTCGGAGCCTCGGAGCAGTGGCAGGAGGACCAGGTAGGACGACGGCGGTGGGGGTCTTCCGGCGGCGGCAGCAGCAGCAAGATCGGGCCGCTGCCACCGTGGAGGTCTGAGCCACGGAGAACTTCGGGCACAGGTAGGGCCAGAAGTACATCCCTAGTGCGGCCCAGGCAGCCCTAGTGCGGCCCAGGCAGCCCAGGGCTGACCAGCGAGCCCACCACCACCTCCACCACCCACCACTCGCCAGGGCCCAGCGTGGCCCAGCGCCATGGCCCCCACCCATTGGCCGGGCCTGGGCTGCTCCTCATCCTCACCCTGGTCCTCCCCAAGCACTTGCAGCAATGCTGCAGCCGCACGGTGTCCAGCGTCAGCCATTTCCGTGGGCAGTGCCCTGGCCTGTGGCCTCTCCCCTGGCCCCTCCCCATCCCTCCCCTCGCTGCCGCTGTCATGGGGCGGATACACCCCCACACGGCCATGGCTATGGCCAGGTGAGCCAGCGCTGGACAGTGCCCATGGGCGGGCTCCTGTGGTGATGTTCGAACTGGACTTTAGCAGAGTGTGTGCGGGTTGGGAGATTTATAATCCTTGTCTGTGTGCCAACAGACACCTGTACATTCCACACACAGATCTTCCAGATCTCACCTCCCTCCTCCCACTTGCAGCGTTCAGCGTGTGTGCCAGTGAACCAGCAAAGCTTCTCCGTTGCAGATTAATCCATGGAATCAGGAAACACTCTGTAAACACCACAGGTCTAATTCTACCTGTTTATTCATTCAGCAAGTAAAGTTCTACAGAGTATACATTTCGTAGTTACAGTCCATGTGCAGAGTATAAATGCATAGCAAGCATTACATCCAGTGGAGTAAGTTGTGCTCAACTCCACCTCAGCAAAGACGTTACATTGTAGCAGTAACAAGTCCAGCAAGCATCACCATGAAGAAGAAGAAAGAAAGCAGTTCAGCTTCTCTCTAAAATGGCTTCAGACAGAAAACAAGTTAACACGTCATCAGAACATACAAACCATGTGACTAGCTCATATTGCTCTCACACTTTAGTAACCCCTGCGAAAACACGAGATTCTAAAGAGACATAATAAACCTGTTTACCCCGCCATTCTGTCCCTTCCATTTGTAAACAATGTGCCACAGCTGGTAATGTGATACATATCACAACAGGCGATGGATGCAGGGGGGGAGGGGCGGGAGAGGCTCAAGGGCGCCTGTGCATACGGCTCTGGTGGCACGGCCACCGCTGCCTGGGTGTGGGCCCTGCTGAGGGCCCCGCCTGGTGTAGGGGGGTGGGCGCTGCCGCTGGCGGCGCCAGTGCCACCAGCGGGGCCGGGCAGGGCGGGGCGATCCCATGGGGTACAGTGGGAACTGTGGCAGCAGCCGTGGCGCTGAAAGGGCCGCCGTCAGCCAGTCGATGGCCGCTGTTTGGCGGTCAATGGCAGCCATCCGCTCCGCCATGGCGCGCTCATACACCGCATCGGAGGCTGCCATGGCTTGCTGCATGGCCTCCGCTGCGGCGCGGGAGGAGTCGCGCTGGGTGGTGGCCACCCAGACGACCAGCAGCTGGTCTGCCTCCCGCTGCCGGTCCTCCCTCTCATCCATCCGTGCCATGGATGCGAGGCAGCGCTCACCGGCCTCCTCTGTGGCCGCCACGAGCTCCCCGGCAAGCTGAACGCTGTCCTCCCTTCTCCTGCAGTGCAGACGCGCTGCGCGCTCTGCACTGCTAAGGGGTCCGTGCCCTGGCTCCATCTCCCCCTGCCCCTCTTCCTCCTTTGGGGCTGGGGCAGCAGCTTCAGTGTGCGTGGGCACCTCACCCTCCTCCATCCTGCCCTCCAGTGCCCCTCCCTTGCCCATTCCGCCGCCCGCCACTCCAGTGGGGGTGGGCTACCGGCCCCATCGGTGCCACCCTAGGTGGCCCCCGCCTGCGTGCCCAGGGCGTCCTCGATATCGGATGTCAGGTTGTCCGGCGGCTGCCCCGTTGCACGTATGGCACGCACCACCAGCCGGTCCAGCTCCTGGCTTACGCGCCCCCGCCCCCATGGCAGCCTCTTCGGGTGCGGGCGCCTTGCGCCTGGAACTGGCAGGGGCACCGCTGGGCCCGGCCTACGTGCTGTGGGTGTCAGGGGGGGTTGCTGCTCTGGTCGTGGGGTGGCTGGCAGCTGCACTGGGCCGGCACTGTGTGCAGGTTGGCTGGCTACGTGGCACCCCACTCCCAGCGGTGTGGCCCGGGACCACATCGTGCCTGTCTGCAAGGATGCCCTCCAGCTTTTCATAGTGGGGCATCATCCTGGGCGCCACTCCAGAGCGCTTGTTGTGGCTGGCCACCTCCTTGTAGCGCTTCTTCAGCGAGTGCAGCCTGTCTTTGCACTGGGCTGCAGTGCGCATGTGCCCTCTGCGCCCAAGGCCCTGGGCGAGCCACGGGTAGATGGGGCTGGGCCTCCAGGCTGGCCCACAGGTCTACTAGTACTGCCGTCTCCTCTTCGCTCCAGTTTTGGGAGCGCTGACTCTGCTTGGCCACGGCCTGCACCTCCCCAGGGTCCCAGCTGCTGCCAGGGTCCCCTCCTGGCGGGCTGTCCTGCGTTCCAGAGGGGCCCTCCATTGGGCTCATCTGCTGAGTCCATAGGGGGCATGGCTTTCCTTGGCTGGCTGCGCCCCTGCGGGGGGGGCCGCCTTGGTGAGCTGACAGCACAGCATGCGCCACCCCCGCTGCTCCTGCGGGCGCCCCCGGGCGTGCCTGACCGCTGCTTCCGGGGTGGGCGGGCCCTCCACGGCACGCACCTGCTCGCAGCGGCCAACCCTGGATGGTGGTGGCAACTTGCCCTCTCCCCTTTCCCTCCATCAGCCTTGGCCCCCCTTTGGCGGCTCCCCCATTGCACATCGCTATCAGGGCTGCTCGGCCCTCCACCCCCGCCCCACCCCATCTCTCCCTATCCAGGGTCCAGGGGCAGGGGCAGCAGCGCTGCCTGCATTGTATGGTGCTGCCCCTTTAATTGCCTGCCCGCTGTCTGCGCGATGCCTCGGCCACGTGCAGGGAGGGCGTACCCCTCTACCGCCCATGGTGAGTTCAGGCGCTTCCTGCGCGCGGCCGTCCCACGGGGGTGCCCCTGGGCGGTATTCACATGACACTGGAACCGCGTCGTGCGAACTGGCCCTAAGTGTTTTGGAGGGAAAGGGAAGCATGGAGGCAATCCTTGCCTCTGCATACCTCCCACCTTCCATTGGATGCCTGTAATCCCCTGAGCTCGGAAGGTTACAGGCAGCCACGTTGGATGGTGCTGCCCAGCTCTGAAGACAAAAGCTGTAATAGGGGTGTGTGTGTGTGTGTGTGTGTGTGTGTCATGGGTGGAATTAATTCCTTTTGAAATCAATGTACCGGTAAGTGTTTAATTGCGATATAATTTCTATAATGTGTAGTGTAGCTGAGACAAAAAAATTCTAGATAAACCTTTCTTCTTTACCCAGGAACAATATGGTGTTGCAGAGCCTGACTTCCATTGATGTGCTCTTCCCCATGTGCAGAGCCTACAGCAAACACGTGAGGACTTGCATAAGTAATAGAGTCAGTCTAGTACAAAGCATTGATCACAACAAAGAGATGCATAGTTGAGAACATCCTGCTCTGCCTGCTATGCAAACTTGTGGCACTGCCTCCTTTACAGCAACTTAAGGATCTCTAGGGTGTGCACTGAAGACAAGAATTGGTTTGGAAGACAAAATTTGACTCTGACCACTTTGGGCATGACCTGCATCATCCTGCGTACAAACTGGAGCCTCACCCTGGAAAATCTAAGGCTTTGTATGTCTCACCTTTGACTTACATGAGGAAACAAACAAGCAAACAAGGCTGTAACCTGTTAATTTTTTTTGACAAAATTGGATGAATTCTGCAGTCACAGTAGCCCGGGCAGAGTGGATGAAATCTGATGTATTTCAGACAAATAGATGCAGGTGTTTCTGTGCTAGTTGCCTGTTGTGTGTTGTTGCTTTTAAAGGGAACACTCTAAGCATTTTTATTTCTTGGAAGAACTGGATAAAATTTATAGGTATAGATGCCCCTTCTGCATGGATGAAGCCTGCCAAATTTCAAACAGATGGGTATGGTGGGGTGTGCTTGTGTGAAAAGAGAGTCTTTAACATTTGGGAAGGAAAGGGTTTTCAGGAAACTATGTATAAAAATAGCATTCATTTTAGAGGTGTCTCTAGGTAAGTAACCTGTAAAATTTCAGAAGGAAAGGGTTAAAGAGTTATGATGACTGAAAAGCAGCTTGAAGCTTTGTTTTTGTTTTCTGCTCAGTTGACATCAACAAATAAGTTGTTCTTTCTACATGCCTCCCAAAAGCACTGTGCTTGGAAATGAAAAGGAGAGCACTGGTAAAGGTATCCCCTAGCTGGAAGCTAGACCTGTAATTCACAAAACTGGAGTGCTTTGAAGAAATGTAACCATTTGTAACAGGCCATCTGAGACTGCTGCCTCTGTCTGTGTCCTCTGAATCTCTGAGGCAGACCCAAGGCTTTGGGAACCACACAATTTGCTTTGAGCCACCCCAACTGACCACACTGTTCTTTTTTAAGGCACACTTCACATGAATGTTCTCCTGCATAAGCCTATTGAAATAAACAGAAATTGTGCAAGAGCATTACTGGGCATCATCTTCTATTTGTTTAGATGATTGTTACACAGTAGAACTTAACCAGCAGATTGTTGACAAAGCCAGTTTATTATATTATCCTTTTTTTTTTTAATCGTATATGCCAAATTGCTACCCCAACATTGCTTTTAATCACTCGTACTCACAGTTGCAGGTATGGGGAAGGAATAAGGGAACCAGCACAATGGAGCTGGGAGAATGAAAAGCCCACAACTAGAGATGGGCCCACTCCCCCCACTCCACATTCCAATTTGGGCTTCCTATTGTTCTCAGAAATCCTTCTTGTGAGAACAGAAAAGTTCAGGCTTGTTCTGAATGTTTTTCAAAATCTCAGAAAAACTTGGCCCATTTCAAATGCTCCCTTGGAAGCCTCCACAACTCGAAGTCTTCTCTGAGTCTGGAGCTAACATCCCTCCTCCAAACCCTGCTGTCTTTTACCAACACTTACCTTCCAGTGGTACGAGTAGGAGAGGGTTCTTTCCAGGCCTTGTTTAGCTCTTAGTGCCTTACCAACATGAAATTTATAGAGCAAAGAGCACTGGGGATAGCAAAACTTGAGGAATTCAGTGGTTCGGACTTCCAGAGTAGACTCACCTAATCCACACCACCCAGATTAATGTGTGGATTGGAACATGGTCCTTTCTGGAATCCACACACAAACTAAATAGACCCATGGGGCAGCCATCTTTTTTAATGTTTAATGTCCCTGGAAGCAACAACAGATCATCACGTGCTGTTGCTTTCAGGAGCATTTGCAGCTGCATTTTATTGCAGCTCCATAGACAGCAGGAGCCAGGCTTTGTAGCTGCTACAACTGGCTAAGATCTGTTTTTAAAAAGAGTTTAAAATGACAGCCCTCACACCCAGGACCGGTGCAAGGCAGTTTGGTGCCCTAGGCAAGATTAGATATTTAGCGCCCCCCTTCCCACTTGAGAGCTCTATTTTTTTCCCCAAGGCGTTTCTGGCGCCCCCTTTAGCCCTGCGCCCTAGGCAGCTGCCTAGTTGCCTAATGGTAGCACCGGCCCTGCTCACACCATCTCTTCAAAGTGTAAGTAATACGTTTTAAAAGAATTGTGTGGTTTTTGAAGTCCACACATTACTGTAAAAATGTGATGGAATGGACTGAAACAATGCACACTGCAAAACTGGCATGAACCAAATTTAGACTGCTCCATCCATCCCTAGATGGGGATTGTAGTTTGTCAGGGATTCTTGATCCTTACCCTGGCAAACTACAATCCCCAGAGCTTTGCATTGTATGTATTTGGCTTGCTGTGTGATGTGTGGTTTGTCTCATTGTTGTTGTCAAGCAGAACAATATGCATGCATGCATGCACTTTTAGTTCTTGCTTTCTAGCTGTTGCACATTTGTGTCTGGGTTGTGTTGGCCCACCATTGCCCATCAGGCTATGGCATTGTGCAGCTAGACCCTGGTCCTAGCACATACATGCACACACATTCACATACAACTCACACGCTACTCACTCTCTCACACACTCGACATAGAGCCCATTCCTAGAGAATTCCCCCCTTCTTTTTAGTGCCACCATTGTTCTTTGGCAGCAGCGGATACTGGAGGTCTACTAGACAGGGCTTGCGGGGCCACTGGTGGCCCAAGGCCACACTTTGCCACCCTGTCCTAGCCCCACAAGAATGTCCCTAATTTTCACCTGTGAAATGCTTTGTATCTGTATGCTTTAAATGGGAGCAGACAGATACAAAGTGTGGCTGGAACTGGGCTTAAGTGTTTGCAATTTTCCATATATATTTTCTTCCACAGATTTACAAGTATTTCATTTTTTCCCTAGAAAGTGTAGTATTTCTATGCAATTTGGTAATGACATTATAGACAGAAAAATGTATAAAGGTGTAAAAAGGTGAAATGGCATGAAATTTAAAATAAACAGCTTGATCCCATAAATCTGAATACAAAAATAATTGCTCAAGTATGTGAGATTATTATTACATACATCTTTCATACCATTCCAAAAAATGTGAAGAGTTCTTGGTAAACATGATTTAAAAATAATCTGTTAGGCCCACAGCCAATTAAACAACCATTTCTTTTATCCAAAAGACAGATTACTTACAAGGTTGTCAAAAAATACTGGGATATGAAATTACTATACACTGTGGAGTTTTTTTTCCCATGCTCCCTAAACAGTAGAATGAATTAATACAAAAATCATTTTAAAAAATAGCAAATGGCAGACATATGCTTTCTTATTTTCCTTTTAAATGTTATTTTTTAAAAGTATTTTACATTGGTCTACGTGAGATCAAATGCAAGTTTACAGAAAGATTGCATATCTTAGTCTGTATGCTGCTATTCTTGAAAATTCAGTTACAATTCTGATATCATTAAATCTTCACTTTATGAAAGTGTATGAAAACAGCATGCCAGACCTCTTTCCCCTAGCCTAGAACAAAGACTCTTAAATGTTTTATCCAGATCATTTTTTAAAAACAATTGTCAATTGGGGAAATGACACTCTATTCATAATACATGCAAACATTATGAGCTAGACAAATTTGTATTCTGAACCCAGCAATTATGAACATTATGACATCACTGATTATAATCTGGTTCATCATAAGAGAAGTGCCTTTGGGCTAATCTGTCAGGGTGATTGGGTATGATGGATATGAGCTTTGTAGAAGTTGTTTTAAAGATATGTGTTGGGTGCTTCCAGACAGAGGGCTCCTAGCAGCACATTGATAATGAAAAGGTACTGTGCAGCTATTCTGTCTTTTCTTCCTTAATGGATTTTTTTCTGATATATATATATATATATATATAGAGAGAGAGAGAGAGAGAGAGAGAGAGAGAAGCCGTTTGCAAACACAGGATAAGACTATCTACAAAATGTGTAGTGTAGCTGAGACAAAAAATTCTCAAATATAAAATTTTGCAAATTTTAAAAAAATTAAACCCAAAAAACTTGATTTTAAAAAAATTGATTTTGAGAACACTGTGAGAAAATCCTGACTTTTACATTTATTCATACATTTTAAGGCAAAAAACGAATGAAATGACCCACTTAAAAGACATTGGATTAAATCCAACATCACACGAGTGGACTTCCTCTCATGCAGCAGGATTTCCCCTTGCTCTTCTTCCTGCTGCAGTCCCCCATGTACCCCCAAATGTTCTCCAAAGGGTCCTCCCTGGAACAGATTTGGGGGACACATGAGGGAGCGAAAACCATTCCACCAACAGTTTCTGTTCCAGTGGCAGACAGAGAAGATTGGATACAACCCTTTGTATCCTCTTTTCCTAAAACGCCTTATAGCCAGTGAAATACAAAAAATTGGGAATTCTATTAGTATTCAAATTAGGAGAATTTAAATTAAAACCCTTTGCAAGCACATTTGAGTTGAAATTTACTTGAGTGCTTTTAACAAATTTGTTCCAGCTTTAGGTATTTATTTAGCTATAATTGTTGCAAATTAGAACAGCTGGGGCATAAATACAGAATTGCTTTTTTTTAAAATAATAATAATAAATTGAGTAATTTAGTGTGGCATATAATGGCAATGTAAAAACAGATGCAGGAAGGTGTAGAAGGCAGGTTTCATGTGATATGGCATTATTTTTTTGGTTTCTTAAAATAACTCGCATCCAAAATGTGAAGTTCGGTTTCATGTTGTTTCAATGGCATGAGCATACTGATGAAACTTTTTTCTTTTAAAAAAAAGAAAGCCATAGAATGGATGACAAAAATCCAAAGCCTCAAATATAAAATGTACAGAACAATTCCAACTATAACACATTTGAGATTAGCCAGATATCTGGGTCATGGATTCTGGTGAGCTGACTTGACTAAGGTTAAACCTGCACATGACCTGATAGGCCCATGTCTTCAAGGTAAGGTCTGCCCCAGTCATAACTCTAACGTGGAATGAATGATGCAATTTTAAACACTGAATGAGTATACAGGCAGTGGGGCTGAAATTTCCCCCACCCTCTTACCCTTGCAATCTGTCTCTTCTGGACTCTCTTCTAGCACTAGGTGAGGGGAAAAAACCTGGAGAAAGTGACTGTGGAGGGAAAACTTTAGTATCCCTCTTTGATGATTTAAATCACACAGTTCACGTGATTGAGCCAGACCTGCATTTGAAGACACAGATCTGCCATGTGTAGTTTGGCCTAATAGGAAAAGGCTGAGGAACCAATAGGTTGTGCACTTTGAGTTCTACATGGAATCAAGTTTGTTCTTTGGTTTGTTCTAACTTGTTATATGTCTTCGTTTCTGAATGTGAAGTAATCTGATACCTGCAATACCTACCAGCGACTAAGGGTGCAATCCTATGCATGTTCAGGCAGAAAAAAGTCCTACATCTTCCAGCATGCTGCAGCCAGCCATGCTGACTGAGGAATGCTGGGAGTTGTAGGACTTTTTTTCTGTCTAAATATGCAGAGGATTGCACCAGGGATGGGGACTCGGACTCGAGGACTCGACTCGTGAGTCAGACTGAGTCCCCCCTCTGACTCGACTCGGACTCGAGTCCCAATATTTTTAATGGGACTCGAGACTTGACTCGGGACTCGAGACCAAGGACTCTTCAACATCCCTGGGCTGTGCCAGAAGGAGTGGAGAGGAGCGTGATTGCCAGCGAAGAGCGCATGGAAGCGAGGTGCGCCGCTGCTCGGCCACTGCTCGGCCACTATGGACGGCTACCAGGAGTGCAGCCCCAACAGTATGTCAAGATTTATTTTGATTGATGTGTTGCGTACTTGGGAGAGGCAGAAGAAGGACCTCAGTGCGGCTGCTCTGAGTGTGTTTCTGGTTCCAGCAAGTTCATCACCAGTGGAGCGGGTGTTCAGTGAGGGTGGAATTGTGATGAGATCTCACCATTCCAGAATGGGGGCCAAACATTTAGAAAAAATCATGTTCCTCAAATGCAACATGGATAAGTTTTAGGAAGTACAGCAAGTTTATTTTTTAAAATCATTTTTCTAAAATGCAACCTTTCAGACATTTTGGGTTTGGCTGCCTCTGCCTGCCTGTCTGGGGTTCCCAGCCTCCTCTGCCTGCCTGGTCTCTTCTTGACCAGTTCAACAGTTGAATTGTCCAAAACAAAGGCCTCTGCCTGCCTGCTTTGGGGTTCCATGCCTCCTCTGCCTGCCTGGTTATTTTGGGTTTTTCTGCCTCGTCTGTTCTTGCCAAAATCAGTTGCAGAGTTTTGAAATAAAAAGGCACACTTGTGCCTAGAATTTATTTAAACCACACATCTGAAGTAGCCTTATTTTGTTGGGGAAAACCCCCATTGATTTTAATAGGGACTCGTGGAGTCAGCTTTGGGAGTGACTCGTGACTCGTGACTCGTGAGTCACCATTTTGGACCAAGGACTCGGACTCGGACTCGAGACTCGGATCCAAAGACTCGTGACTCGACTCGTGACTCGAGACCAAGGACTCTTCAACATCCCTGGATTGCACCCTAATTCACTCGCTGTATTATCTGCATTTTGAAATTGGGTCTAAACTGCAGACTTCATGGCACAAGATCTATCCCAATTTTTGTACTTTTTTCTCCTGCCACTGTTTATTTTTTGTTTGTTTGTTTGGTACTGTCTAGCCTGATTAAGAGTTCTGAAGAACTTAAAAGCTTTCACACTCTTTTTGGCATTGTAGTTGGTCTTAATAAATTGTGCAATTTTTTTGCCTGTGAAAGGTGGTACTATTGCTTGCTCCTCCTCACACTTCTAACTATATTAGCAAACAAACTTTAATGCTACATGTCCCTTGCTATAGATCCCAATGTCTAAGCTTTCCTGGGGAAAGTGCTTCCCCTCCCCCCCACTTTTGGTAGTGGTACTAAAGTTAAATCTGAAAAGGCAAGTGGAGAGCCAGGAGGGAACGGAGATTGGCAAGCAGCCATGTTAGCACTGCTGTGAATGTGTCTTTCTTTTTGATATGGTGGCCACGTGAAAAAGAACACAGGGCTCCCGCAACTTTAACAGTTGTGCAGTGTTGGGGATTGCCAAAAGACCTGGGAGAGGATATTGTGATATATTATCTCTCCCCTCTTGCTTTTGCAAACACAGCAGAGTATACCCAACTACAGGCGAAAAACGTGTGCATGCGGAGCTGCTGCTTAAAGCAGGGCTGTGCATTTAGTTGATACAGACTGTCCCTTTTGGACAGGCTGGATCTTCACCTGGTTTCCCCCTTACACTACCAATAAGACAAACAGTCTTTTGGAGGTTAAAAACATAGTTTACTCACTCAGATCTTGCAGACTGGATACAGGCAGGCTTAAGAATGTATTTACAGTTGTGCAGGAATCATATGGTAGTCGACCTGTTCTGAACTTGGGAAAAGTTCAGAACTGCAACTCGGCTACATCTTCAGACATGTTGTTCCTACAATTTCATGGCTCAGACTGTTTTCCCGGGGCAGGAAGAGAAGGCGACTGGTTATGCCCACATCCTGCACCAGGAGGTCTGGGTAATGTCCACAGGGTCTCTGCTCTAGGATGCAGAGACTCTGTGGTCCCAATTACATCATGCACCTATGCATGGCTTGAGGTTTTGACTGTTCATTCCCAACATTCAGAAGAGGGAATTTCAGCAGGTATAGCGTGCATGACCCTGACTATGGGCTGTTGTAGGGTTCTGGGTGGTTTATGTTATCCATGGCAACAAGCCACCCTGGCCAGGTTCGCACAACCTGACAAGCTGTGCTGCCGAGGGTAATTATGCTAATTCCCCTGGCACACACAGGGTGGTTAACAAGCCACCATGGCTTATTAACCACCCTGCAATTGTGTGAACTAGGTCTGTATTTCTCTTTAACAGAAGCATCAACCGCTTCCAGTTCCAGCATCCTTACAGGTAACTGGACAGCGGTGTCAGTATATTATTTTTCACTTCTGCCTGTGGCAATAACTTTGTAGTTGTTGTTAATTATGAAGATGTGATGAAGAAGCAGAGATTAAAGGGTTACCAATGGAGAAATCCCTGACTATAATCATCAACCATTTCCCAAAACTCCCACAGTGTTGAACATTTCCACCAAAGATGGATATAAACCAAAAAGATGGGTCTGAACCAATGAATCTGACTATACTATCATTGGCCAATTGACTACGTACATTCTCTCTCTCTCTCTCTCTCTCTCTCACATCTCACACACACACACACACACACACACCTTAGATGTCATCTATAACTTATATATCCAGTTCATTATATTGTGAAACAGTTCCAAAAGCACAACCCCCATACACACCACACACAATATTATTAAGTCAGTCTTCCCCAAGATGTGTTGGACTGCATACTCCCACAATCCTCAGTGAGCGTAGCCAGATGGGAGAAGGCTGCCCTATGCTATTAGCACTCTAGTCAGTATCAATGAAACAACCCGCCACTTGTGTATCCTTTAATCTTTCAGGTATAAACTCCTAAAAGAAAATGAAATAGGCCTTTCAGATTCACATCTCCATGGTGATAGTTAGGTGTCCGATTGATTAGCTCTCCCCCTGCAGCTGCTTTCTTTAAAAATCTGCCCCTTGAAATGATACAATATCTGGATACATTTTTAATGTGGAGCAGTTTCTCTTTTGACATTGTTGACTTGCTATCAAAGAGACTGCACAATATTCACTTTCTGATACTCTTTGTAAAAATATCCCTTTGAGGCACTGCCATGATATTAAACCTCTAAATATTTTAGAAAACTAAAACGAAGCACTTAAATAATTAGTTGCATCTTTACTTCACTTCACATTTCCCAAATATACTACCTCCCTCAAAGACAGAGATTTAAAGATTTAAAACACCATTAAAATAAGTATTACTAAAGGTAATCACCTGAAATAACCCCATAAAGATTCTGTCTCCCTCTCCCTCCCCAGTTGAATTAAACATACCCTATTTTAATTCTTTACATACTGACTTTCCTTAAGTAGCTGCTCCAGGTGTTTGCATGATCATAATATGAATTAAGCTTTGCCTCTGTGCAACCACCATCCTTGCATACAGCCAAGGTTGGCTGACTTCCAAGGTATCAGCATTACAAAGACTGTGTACACTTCAAAATATCTAAGGGCACAATTCTATGCATGTTTAGACAGAAAAAAAGTCCTACGACTCCCAGCATGGCTGGCTGGGGAACGCTGGAAGTTGTAGGACTTTCTTCTGTCTAAACATACATAGGATTGTGCCTTAAAGTCTATTCAGATTGCAGGTTTGCATATATATAATAGTGACACTGGAACTTAGAGCATTGGAAGTGCTTTTGTACAATAACTGTTGTTTAAAGAACAGTGGCAGTGCATTACAGTTAATTGCCATGCATATTTGAACTGGCCGGATTACTTCAGAAACTCATTCATGACAAAATCTGTGTGGCATCACACAGTATACTTGAGCTGTAATTCTATGTAAATATACCTGGAAGTAAGCCCCATTGAACACAGTGGGGCTTACTTCTAAGTAAACATGCATAGGATTATGCTGCCCATCAGCTATATGACTTCTTAGCCACCAGTAAGAATTCCATTCTCATTTCTCCTAATAGGGAGGTACTAATCTCTATTATGAAAACCTTCATATGATGGATGCAACACAACTATAAGTGATGGGAGGGAAGGATGTTGTCCCCCTGCAATTGGTATCCCCCCCCCATTGGCATGGAGGCAGTAGAGGTGGTAGGATGCTATGAAAGCAATTGCCTCCATCACATCACACAAGTGTCAAATTGATGTATAAAGACGTAGAAAAAAGTTGAATAGTATTTGGTTCCATTTTGTCAGTGATTATATCCATTTTCTTGTAAATTAAATATGTAAGAGGCAATTAAAATATATCTCCCTTGGCCCACTTCAGCTTGAGCTGAAATAAGTACCCACAGATCTGCACCAATCTTACTGATACAAATGGTTAAGCACAGGGGGCAAGGGTAAATAATTCCCAGTTGGCTAAGGGCACAGCACAATCTGCTACATTAATGCCACCAGGCTTTCCAGAGCTAGACTTTTCCAAAGTGTGCATGCATGGATGACTATGAACTCATTTAAAGCATGGGGAAAATCTGAAGAGTGTCAAGATGTTGGTTACTATGCAGATCAATCAAAGCCCTACCTCATTGCTCAGAAGACAATGACAAGAGCTGATGTTAATTTGAAAGGTTCAGTGACACTATCTTATATGGAAGCAAATATCAGAGATGAGCATTAGCCAACTAACAACTTTGCTTCCTGATCTGAAAAAGGTGAGATATGAATCATACCATTGCTAGAGCACAGATGGACCTTGAGAGGTTGCAGAGTGCATACAGCGAAGACTGATATGCTTCAATTCTCCAGTAATTTTCTCAGTGGAAATCAGGTTTGGCTTGCAACATACAGCTAGTGGAAAATGTTGGACCACCAGAAAAAGAAGGGGAAAAAGGAAAAACATGTGGTTTGAAAATTGTTCCAAATAGACTTAAAATTATCTGGGCAGCAGTTCCAGCCATCTCATTAGATTCCTGGAAAATACTCAAGAAAGGGAGAAATCTATCTCAGAGAGCCATTTCAGTTTGAGAACATTATTGTACACCATGCTTTCAGGATCTTTCCCCAGTATTTATGAGTTTAACCGTGATAATTTTTATTACATAATAAACCAATGACTCTGGGTTCATTATATAGCTTTAGCGAAGCATCATTATTGATACAGAAATGGACATCTGCCTCAGTGTTTTCATCAGTCATCTCCTGACACTTAAATATTTGGCAGTTCTTGTTTAGTAGTAGTAGTAGTAGTAGTAGTAGTAGTAGAAGAAGAAGAAGAAGAAGAAGAAGTTGTTTTTAATAATAAAGGGTTGGATCCAGAATCTGCCTTCCACAAGAGGAAAGGACCTTCTGCAAGAGCAAGGGCTCTGCTCACAGAAGGTTCCTCTACCTGATCTTTGAGGATCCTCCCCTCCCCCATACCACAGCTCACACCTTTCAGCAGGATCTTCTGACCCTCTGTGTAATATTTCCAGGCGGATGGGCAGGTTGCCACAGGAAGGAAGAGGCAGGGAAGTCCACTTCCTTTAGCCCAGTTGGTCCAGAGTAAATCTGGATCCAACCCAATAATATTAACAAGAACAACTACTTACTTGCCTAGAGTTCCTGATGCAAGGCTGCCATGGGAGTGAATTCAAAGAAACAGGGTTCTCAAATGAACAGGATAATGTACTATACAGCTATTTATGCTTTGGGATAGCAATTTATAGGCTATCAACAAGCAATAAAGAATGCACTTAAATGAACTGGACAAAGGTTAACAATGGTGAGAAACTAGGGCTTTCAAAGTTGATCACCACTTGAACTATAGCTTTTCATGTCCATCTTTAATCTGAACTCTGAAAGAAATAGGCATTCAATGGAAAAACACACAGAGACACCAATGGTATGATGATATTTGTCACAAAGCATCTTCCTATGCATATAATTCCATTTTATAAATCAAAGAAAATAAGTCATTTTGTAACTCAATACAAATTAATCTGAAGCCAGTTTCAATCCTTGGAGGTGCATATAGCCGAAATAAATGTGTTACCCAAAATGTCACCTTAGAATTTTGATGTCAAGTATTCCCCAGATATTCTCTGAATATTTGCTGTTTTTAATTTATTCATTTATTTATTACATTTCTCTACCGCCCAACAGCTGAAGTTCTCTGAGCGGTTCACAATTATTTTATTTGACAATGATACTTGATTTCTGGCTGCAAAAGTGAATGGGCCTTTTGTTGATTTGGGGCGGGGGGGGGGAAACCTGACACTTCTCCCAGCTCCCTTTGGCTGAATGCCCTGGAAAAATGCTACAGCATGACATAGCACTATCCTGAGGGTTATTGCAGGGAGGGGTGGCATCTCCCACTAATAGCTGCCACTTTCCCCCTCAGAAAGCTCATTGGAATGCTGCTATGACATAGCATAACAGTATTCCAGAGCATACTTACTGAGGGGAAATGGTGGCCAGCCACCAGCTGAGAGGAGCCAGGAAGAGCCAAATGCAAAAGTGGTAAAGCAGTTTCACTCCCTTATTCACCCACCACCACCACCACCACCACCACCACCACCCATTCAGCCAAAATTTCTCATTAGAGTGCTTTCAGCACAGATCTATGAAAGCCACTAGTATATTAAATTTGACTGGCACAGCATTTGAATGTTGGAATGCAATAATATTTAACATTGATAAGCCTTATTTAATGGTTAAGATTTATTAGGATCAGACAACATAGTCAAGAATGTGAGTTTCAAATGTTTGATTCAAATTTCATATTGAAAATGTGAAACTGAGAATGGTGAAACTGGAAAATTCACTGGATTTTTAATAATTGTGAATATTTATTTCAGTTCTAGAGGGGAAGGTGTTCTTCAGTGAAAAAATTCTACAACTCAAAAACCAGAATCCAATGCAGAGTTTGGCACATTTTAAAAGAAAATAGAATTTTTTCACAAGGGAAAAGTACAGTATAACCAGGAATCAAATATAAGGAAAAAGAAACACTTACCAAAGCAGAATAAGGAAGTAAGAACAGAACAACAGAAAACAACCTCTTTCATGTGTTAATTTATGTGAAGGGGACCATGCATTGAAAGGGGCAGTCCAGTCATATAGCTATTCCCTGCTGCATCTGATGTCATGCGGCTCCTTGCCCTGGATGTCCATACATTAAGCATGGATATCTGAGCCAGGGAAGCCTACGTACATATAGACCTCTATACACATCAGCTTCCAGGGGAGATAGAAGCCTACACAATCAGGATTTCAGTTCTCGTGCACATAGAAGTCTATGCACTTATGCTTCTCCAGCTCAGACAGCCATGCTCAATACATGGACATAAGAAGCTGTTTTATATTGAGTCAGACCTTTGATCAATCTAACCTAGTATTCTTGACACTGATTGGCAGTGTCTCTCCACAGTTTCAGGCAGAATTCTATCTTAGACCTACCTGGAGATAGTGGGGATTGAACCAGGGACCTGCTGCATGCAAAGAAGGTGCTCTACTACTGAACTATAGGCAACCTCAGAAGCAGAACCAGCAGTGCAGCCCCGCTGCTCCTTCCAATGAGAGCGCCCCCTTCATATGATTAATGCATGAAGGGGTCTAGTAACTTGCTGGGTAGATAATCACAGAAAACAGGTGGGGCAGGAAGAAATCATAACATCTCAAATCAAGTTGAAATCAATTACCTTTAAAGCTATCCAATCCTACCCATGAATCAATGATAAGGAGTGCCCCCCCCCAAGGTTCTCAGGGTCTTCCTGTTCCTCCAAAAGCTTTCTCTTTAGGCCCACACACAATCCTTCCTCCTCCCCTTCTCTTGACTGAATTAATCATGCAGTTTGATATCTAAATCCTAGTTTAGATCTCTGGTTATACTAGTTCAGACATCACTCTGAAAGTTTCTGCTATCCAGAGACAGAACACTTGGACCTGCCAAACTATGTTTTGAGATTGACACGATGACATGTGGCTTGGATTTCAGTGTTGAAATGTTGCCCAAAATTACAAATATAGGAATCCTTCACAGTTATTGACATCACATGTTCCATGGAAAATCCACTTCTGAGCATTATCCATCTGTAAAGGAAGATAGTGTGGAAAGCAGTAACACTTGTGAAATACAGAGCAATATGTCTACTCAAAAGAAAGCCCCACTGAGGTCAATGGGACTTATTCCCAAGTAAGTGTGTATAGGATTGGAGCCTCAGAGATATAAAATTATTATGGTTAACTGAGAAATAAATGCACAGCTATTATGCAAGTGCTGTGGTTAGCAATGACCCCAACTATAGCAATGAGATTTGCATACCATTTGGCTACCAAGGATCTCAGTCATTAAAGGAGACAATACTGTATCAGTATAATGAGGAATAATATATTTCCATACAGACACTGCCAAATTAATTAATTTATAATTCAGTGGACTTTTCAAAGAAAAGTCCTAATAACCTAATACAGTGTGTTGGCCTACAGCCAAAAAGTGTCTCCTAATATATTTTGGCTAAGTACAAATCCTACTGTTGAAAATTAACTTCTGTCACAATGAAGGATCAGTGGCAATATACTATATTCTGCTCCTAAGGAATTTAGCTTTAGCAAAATTCTTCCCAAGTGCAATGTGCTGATAAAATGCTGGGATTTTCAGTGTACATACAACAATTCTGGCTGTGGAAGACCAAGCTTAACCTGCAGTTTTCCTTTGTGTAATGATAAGTTTGCTACAAATGTTTTTTATTACATATGCAATTTTGAAAGTAGCAGTTCTTCATTTCTATTCTTACCACAATTGCAATGCCGCATAACTACCAAGTATCTCTTGATTGCTAAAAACACTTCTGATATTTCTGTATCTTGGAAAATCTCCTCGGCTTCTAATTTGAGTAAAATCTGTTTTGCTCCATTGAACACAGTATATAGGTTGCTGAAGGACTTCAACGCCAACTTCAATGGACCGGTCATGTTGTTCGAATGTCTGACTGCTGTCTCCCAAAGCAGTTACTTTATTACCAACTCAAGGATGGAAAGCGGAATATCGGTGGTCAGTATAAGAGGTTTAAAGATGTTCTTAAGACTAATCTAAAAAAATGCAATATAAACATTGAAAACTGGGAAGCTCTGGCCCATGAACGATCTAAATGGAGGTTGGCCTTTCACAAAGGTTCCATGGACTTTGAAGAAGCCCGAGTGCAAGGTGAAAGGGAGAAACGTGCTAAGCGAAAAGCACGTCAGATGAATCCTTTACAGGACCATCTTCCATCTGGTAACCTGTGTCCTCACTGTGGGGATCTAGAATTGGCCTCCACAGTCACTTACGGACCCATCGCTAGAGTCTACACAATTTTTTTTAGAATTTCCTCCTTTTATAATTTTCTTTTTGTAATTTTATCCTGGAAGACAATCTTACTCGGTCACGAGTGATCGCCTACTACTATAGGTTGCAATTGCTATAGGTAGTCTGAGCATTCTAGTGTGCACTACAGAATACATTCAGGAGAAAACCCTACCTGAATGATGGGAGGCAAGGGTGTGGCTTCCGGTGGGGTCTGGGGGAGCCATGCAGCCCCCTGACCCCCAGAAGCTGACCACCCCTGCTTTACAGAGAACAGAATGACAGTGCAATGATATACATCAGGGGTGCAAAAACTGTGGTCCTCCAGATGTTGGACTCCTACACCTTTCAGCCCCAAACAACATGGTTAATAGTCAGGGATGGTGGGACTTTTAGTCTACCAACCAGGGATGGGGACTCAGATTCGAGGAATCGACTCATGAGTCCGACTGAGTCCTCCCTCCGACTGGAGTCCCACTCGAGTCTTGTATATTTTTAATGGGACTCTGGACTCGACTCGGGACTCGGAACAAAAGTTCAGAGTCCCTGTTTCTACTACTAGTAGGCTCCTTTTTCATGCTGCACCACCTCAGTGTGGGGGAACCATTTAAATGTTACTCCAGTAGGTGGAGCCAGGCAGAGAGCGGCGAGCCAGGCAGGAGGAGAGGGGGCCAATCACTTGCTCAGGTGGCAGAATGAGTCTCCCCCTCTTGCTGCTGCCAGCCCACCCTCCATTTCCATCTGTCCCACTCTGCAACTCACAGAGAAAGCCGGTTGCCAGCTGGCACAGAGTGTCCCCTTTCTCTCCTGAAGCTGCTGCCAGGAGCTGCACCATTGGGACTGGCTGGTTGGGAGAAGTGGAGAAAGCACAGCGGTAGAGCAACTTGGTGACCCACAGTTACTGCCACAGCTGAAGTGGCAATCACTGAAGAGGAGGAAGAGGAGAGAGAGCCCAGAGGTGCAGCAAACAGCAGCAGCCCGCATGCCTCCTCCCTGTGCTTCAAAGCAGAGCTGATACAGGTGGAATTGTGCTCTCTCTGTCTGTCTGTCTCTCTTTCCTTCAATGCTCTCTAAAGTTGCAGCAAATACATTTCTTTCCTTCTGCCCAGTCCTTAGAGATATGAACTGAACTGTTTGGAGAGCAAAACAAGAAGAAGGAAGCCCCATGAGTCCTAAAGGGCTGTTACTTTCCCCCTTCTCCTCCCTGTTTCTCCTAGCACACATCCACGGGGGGGGGGGGGGAATAAGGTAGCTGCAGCTCAGGCAGGCAAGCAGGTGCAGCTGAGCTTCTTTTCCCTTTCTCAGCTCTGTTGCAAACTAGTGCGACAAAGACTTCTCTTGTTGCCCATATCATTTTTCTAGTCCTTCTGCCCTGTCCCAAGATATGAGCTGGTTGGAGCACAAATGGTAGGCGTGAATCCTAGCAGTTATTTCCGACAGTGGTGATTTGTAGGATTCGCTAATAAACCCCATGGCAGACATGAAATTTGTGCAAACTTCCCAAAGAGCTTGCAGAGACTAAAGTCCAAACATTCAAAAAGAACTCACTGGTACCGTTAACTCACAGTGCAATCTTACATCTCTGCTCAGAAGTAAATCCCATTGAGTTTAATGGGCCTTACTCTCAGGTAAGTGGGTACAGAATTACAGTCTCAGGATCATAACTAGTTGTTTTTTTGCAGAAGGTGCCTGAGATTTCATGGTGGGAGGGCAATATCAATGCAAAACAGCCAGAGCATAAATACAGGTAGCCCAGTATATTTAAAGTTACTTTATTTTAAAAATGGGAGTAAAAGTCAAATACTATTTTAAGTATCTTTAATATTAATATGATAAAAATAATTCTATATCATTTAAAAATAAACTTCTGTCAATTATTCAGTGGCTTTACATTCATTGGGCAGGACACTGGAAACTGAAAGTAGGTTTTATTCTTTACAGGGAAATTGGGTAGAATACTGACTGTATATTTTTCCTTACATTTGTACATGTAAAAGAGGTAGAAATGAAAGTACAATGTTCTGCTTTGCCCACACATCCCAATGGCTACAGCCTTGGGATAGTTCCTCTTTAACTTCAATCCTGTGTCAACTAACCTGGGAATAAGCCCTATTTAACTCAAGTGGGACTGTTACTTCTAAGTAAACACAGATTGGATTGCAGAGTTAGTTCCTGGACATTAATCTCTACAGTGATCGAAATTCCCTGTTGCAACTTGCCCCTCCTTTTTTAGCTACAGTTTCTGGTACATGGTTGGCATTGCATGTACCACAGTTTTTAATACCAAGCTGGAGTTATAATAGCAGTAGCAACAGTCAATCTGTGCTGCAAGTTTTGTTTCTATCAGTTTATAGAATCATAGAATAGTAGAGTTGGAAGGGACCTATAAGGCCATGAAGTCCAATCCCCTGCTCAGTGCAGGAATCCAAGCTAAAGGATCTCTGACAGATGGCTGTCCAGCTGCACCTTGAATGCCTCCAGAATGGAGTTCAAGAAATAAAGGCATCTCTGCATGACAGCTTTTTGAACTGGTCTAGGCTGCAATCAGTTCAAAAAGTTTAGCCTAAACCAGTTCAAAAAGCTGTCATGCAGAGATGCCTTTATTTTCTTGAACTACCAGGGAAACTGTTGTCTATTTGCCAAATAAATAGAGCGTGCCAATGAGCATGTGCAGAGAGCCTGTTGGTTTGTAACTGTGATTCTCAAGCTTTAGCTTAATCTGAGCCAGGGCTAAACCTGCAAAGCTTCCACACCCCAAATGCCAAGACTCATCCTGGATATAACTGTAGTAATAACTACAAAGTAGAGAGTGGTTATCTACACATGCAGAGATCCTTTCCTCTGCACTGTGTAACATTCAGCCAAGAGTAAGGGCTTTAGGGCAAGGCAATTGCTTCAAAGCAAGCTTGACTCCCAGTAGCTCTCGAACTAAGAATGAAGCATTTTGTAATCCAGCTTCTTTCTCCAGGGAAAGACCGTAAAATATCTAAAGGGGAAGGGGCTTTTCTAAAGCCAGTGCGTGTGGGTTCTCTCTCTCCTCTCTCTCTGGGCATTTTCACTACTGACTCTCTTTGGTCAGTAGAGTGGGTGTTCAGTGAGGGTGGAATTGTGATGAGACCTCACCATTCCAGAATGGGGGCCAAACATTTAGAAAAAACCGTGTTCCTCAAATGCAACATGGATAAGTTTTAGGAAGTACAGCAAGTTTATTTTTTAAAATCATTTTCCTAAAATGCAACCTTTCAGACATTTTGGGTTTGGCTGCCTCTGCCTGCCTGTTTGGGGTTCCCTGCCTCCTCTGCCTGCCTGGTCTCTTCTTGACCAGTTCAACAGTTGAATTGTCCAAGACAAAGGCCTCTGCCTGCCTGCTTTGGGGTTCCCTGCCTCCTCTGCCTGCCTGGTTATTTTGGGTTTGTCTGTCTGGTCTTTTCTTGCCAAAATCAGTTGCAGAGTTTTGAAATAAAAAGGCATACTTGTGCCTATAATTTATTTAAGCCACACATCTGAAGTAGCCTTATTTTGTGGGGGGGAAAACCCATTGATTTTAAAAGGGACTCGTGGAGTCAGCTTTGGGAGTGACTCGTGACTCACCATTTTGGACCAAGGACTCGGACTCGAGACTCGGGTTCAAAGACTTGTGACTTGACTCGTGACTCGAGACCAAGGGCTCTTCAACATCCCTGCTACCAACATCTGGAGGAGCTCAGGTTCCCTACCCGTGCTATACTTGTTTATTACTTGGACCTGAGACCCAGAGCATTCAATGGGGCTTACTGCCTATTAAGTATGTTTAGGACTGTAGCCTGAGAGGCATGTACAAGTGCTCAGATTAGTACAGTAGTACCTTGGATTACGAGCATAATTCGTTCCGGAACCATGCTCGCAATCCAATAAACTCGCATATCAAAGCGAGTTTCCCCATTAGAAATAATGGGAACTCAGATGATTCGTTCCACAACCATTTAATCACTGCTTTGCCGGCTCCCTGGCAGGGAGCCCCATGGGGGGAACCGGCAAAGCAGTGATTAAATGGTTGTGGAACGAATTCCTGGGAGCCTCCACTCGCTCTGCGGGTGCCTCCCACGCTGCCGTACTGGCTCCCGGGCTCCTGGCCGCGCCGCGCCTCCACGCGGCTCCCTGCCAGGGAGCCGGCAAAGCACTGCCAGCTCCATGGCAGGGAGCTGCGTGGAGGCACTCCTGCCGCTCCCTACCTTTTCCAGCGGTGGCTCGCCTCTCCTTTTTATTAGAAAGCCAATATATTATTGTTTTAATATGATAACCACTGCCTTCTGAATATATATATATATATATATATATATATAACCCTGATTTCAGGTCATTGGTAGATACTCAGATTCTCATGTGCTTGTGTGGTTCCCCTGTCATTTTCCTTCTCCTTTTCTGATCAGTCCAGACACAACAGAGATTTAAAGGTCATAATACAACCAAAAGATAACGGGAAACTGTCTCTCTTTGAATAATGATAGGAACAAAAAGTATGCAAGGGACCTGCCCAAGGTCACGCAGGGATTTGAGGGCCAATAAAGGCATTCAACAGCATAATCTTAGTCAAGTCTACTCAGAAGTAAGGCCCACTAATTTCAATGAGGCTTACTGCTGGATAGCTGGATACTGGATTGCAGCCTAAAAGAGAGAGAGAGAGAGCTCGTAAGTACTTAATATTTTACTGCACCCCTTACCAACTTCCTGCGAGCCGGGATTTTTTTAATATGTGGAACAGAGCCACGTAAGGTCTCCCACTGGTAGGGATGTAAATCGACCTTTCCTTCCTGGCTCACGAATTCTTCGAGCTAGGTCGATTTTCCTTCTCCCCCCTCCACGGACCTGACATGCGAACCCAATTGAGATGCGATCAAGATAGATCCTTTGCTCGAGAGAGCTCTCATCCTTTTGTTACAGATTAGACATAATAATGTGGTAATTCTTGTGAGATGCATACCTTTTTTACAGAGGAATTTTTAATAAACTTAGAGCTTGTGTGGTAAAATATAATTTAATATATGATTTCTATATTATATAAACACATAACCTGTCTGCTTGAATGTAATCCTATGACTTACATGCTAAGTTCCTGTTCCAACTCTGTATGCAAGAAGTTCTATCTCACACAAAGGAATGTAACACTAAGATTGAAATGCTAATTTCAGGTTACTCACAGAAATGTTAATCATGGAAGTTGGCTGAACAATACAGCTTTACAAGGACACTAAGGCAATTATATTGTAAAACCATAAGTCTGTCAGAATAGAAAGAAACAATTAACAAACATCAGATAATTTGTTAATCCAATCAGGCTGAGAGCAGCCTCTCTGGCTCGCTTGTAATGCAGATGAGTCGGGGAGTCGGGGAAGGACCAGGAAGTAGTCTCGATAAAAACCATTTTCAGGGTGAGTGAAACACGAACAGAGCTGGCTTGAGGCAAAAACCGTTGTCGACTTTTTTTAGCACATCCCTAGCTTCACATTCCATTGTGGCGGTAGAAGGGAGGTACGCTCTCTTTCGCCCGCAGTGATTTCAATGGGGAAGCTTCTGTGTGTGGGCTCCCCGCAATTCAGCTTGGCTCCGCGCCCCCGGGAGGGAGGGTTCCGCGCCTGTTTCTAGGTTGCGAGGCAGCTTGGTTGGTTTAACCGAGAGCTCAAGCCCGGCAGCGAGCCGGCTGCCTGCTGTTGTGTTGCTACTGCTCCTCTTTTTCCCACCTGCCTTTCCCAGCTCTCGCCGAGCCCCACGCAACACTGAGATGAGGGAGGAGGAGGAGGAGGGAAGAGGAGGAACGAGGAGCTGCAGCCGCCACTGCCACTTCAGTGAAGGGATTCAAGGCGCCACTGTGGACACCAAGCGAGCGAACAACTGACTGAGGGACCGAGCGGCACTCGCAGCGACCCCTTCTCATCCCCCTCCTCCTCCTCCCTCCCATCCCTTCCTCTCTTGCCACCTTGCTGCTGCCTCCACTGCCATCGCCCTGGGGCCGGCTGGACGACCGGGAAATCGCGGCGCTTAGATGCCTGGAGCCCGCAGCAGAGACCCAGCCCCGAGCCCGCCATGTGGAGGGGAAAGGTGTGTGTGTGTGTGGTGGGTGAAGCGAGAGTGAGACCTCATCATCCTAATACCACCCTAATAATATCTCTCTTTGTTCCCCCTTCAGTTATAGATGTACCTTCTCAGGTTCCAAGTCTTCCCCTACCGCACTTTTCTTCACTTCCAGCCGGAAATGGCAGGCTCGAGCCTAGGAAGCCCTGGACCCGGTATTTTTATTGTTTTTCCCCCAACATCCCGATTGTAGGCCGCACCCCTAGCTTAAAGACTTACATTAGGGGGGGAAGTGCAGCCTATACTCAGAACAATACGGTACTAGTACAGTGGGGCATGTTGTGATTATTTTTCATAGTGATATCCAATCAGATCGAAATCCCACAGCCTCCCTACTTTGTACACTTTAATAATTAAAGCTTTGTGAAATGTTATAGTGTTAGATTGAAGTCATCCCACACATATCCACCCTCCCTCCAGCTAAAATGTACAGATACCTCTTGCTTTTCCAAATAATCAGTTCTCATTCCCATTCATTTTTACAAGCAGCATCAGCTGCTCCAGAATCTGCTTGATGTGGAGTGGTATACAAATACTGTAGATGATGATGATGATGATGTGATGGTGATGGTGATGGTGATGGTGATGGTGATGGTGATGATGAATCATTATCTTATCTACTTGGGTAAGCAGGAAGAGGCATTTTGTTTTTTTCTCAGTGCTAAATTCAGTTCAAAGCATAGCATCACTCATATTTTTCCAGACATACTTTGACTCATTTTTAATGCACTTTCAGTAGAGCCTTCAAGAAAGATTATTTTCCTCAGTACTTGTTTGCAGACAGCAACCCTCATGTTTTGTTTTGTTTGTTTTTTCCTATTCTTTCGTTACAGTAGAGACAAATTCAGACTTCCGGTGGGGTGAACGGTGGACTGAAGGCCTTCACAATAGCTAAATGCACAGTGCAGCTTGAAAAACCAGCTAGGAGTGTAAATCCCCCTGGATCAAAAGGGGTTGATCTAGAGATAAGCCTTTTATGCTCTAAGGGTCTTTTTGTGTGTGCTGCTCTGCCTTTTTGACAGTCTGCTCATGGGAGTGATCCGGAGTGAAGGATTTACAACTTGCTCGAATGCTGCGGCAGGAGACATGAAAGGACATTAAAGTCTGCCTACCCCCATTTCTTTAAAGATTTATTGTTTATAATTACTTTGGAACAGAGAGAGGGGTTTTTTTGTGTGTTTTTTACAGCAGGTTCATATTCCTTATGGTGAGATCTTCTTTTTTCTTGGGATTATTAAAAGTGGAAAGAGAGATTCGGGTAAATAGCCTCACAAAGATAAGATTTATATTTAAGGGTGGTTTTTTAAAAAAATAAAATGAGAAAGGTTTCTCTGAAGTTTCTTTCTTTTTATTTTTAATTACTTCTTGCCTGGCGAAAATATTACAGAGACAGATTAGATTGTTGTGCGAAGGTTTCTTCGGAGAGGAATTCATATAAATAAAAGATAAACTAGAGCAAAGCATAGACTGTGATTTCTGGGCTGTATTGAAAGTATGGCTGATCTTGGGAAGAGGGTTGAAAGAGAGAGAATGGTTACACTTGATTTGATGTACAGCTTATTTGAACAATTGGAGAAAAAATTGGAGACATGATGGATTCTCTTGAAAAAAGCTTGGATGATTGACCTGGAATAAGAGTTGAAATGTCCCAAGAAGGTAAACTGGAGAAACAGATTAAGATGGATGATTCTGAAAATGAGATGTCTGCCTTACAAGAAGTTGAACAATTGGACAGACACACAAAGGAGGATTCAGGAGATTTATTGGCTTACTCTGTCAGAAAGAATACAGTGGATCAAGTTCACCAGCAATACTTCTTTACTGCAATGGTTTTGGAGGATGCATCATGCAGATACAGATCAAGTTTTTCAGCAAGGTTTTTTTATTGGAATGGAGCAAGGTTTTTTGTTTTTTTACTGGAATGGAGTTGGAGGGCAAAGTTATGGTTGTTTTGACTGGCAACTGGAGATATGGTGTCTCTTTTATCTCAACGCTGAAACAGAAAAAGATTGTTTTTGATAGAGGAAGAGCAAATGAAGGATTTTTACAGGAAAGAAAAACGGTTGGTGAATGCTGGTTCTGGCAGAGATGGCTAAATTTATGTCATGGATTAAATAAAATATAGTTATGTTTATTGTCTAGTGGATTATTTGAGGGAAGAATATGTGAAGGAATGTAGATAGAAGGGACCTAATAAATTGGGATATGATGTATTAATGAAATAGTGGAAAATTATGTGGCTAAAAGGGCTGAAATTTATATTATGTTTTATTTTTAAAGAGAATGTTCCTAGGATGATGTATGATTGATATATGAACATTTTATCTTATGTTGGGATGTGTAACAAAGCCAAGAAGGAAGAAGAAGGGTGGGTGAATGCTAGATGAGATATGATAAAAATAATAATAATTGAAATCAGAATCTTTTCCTTCTGGGATTAATAGATAATTAGGTAGAAGAAGTCATGGCATTGTATTAACATATATGAGTGAAATGTTTGTTATTGTCTACAGCAGAAGAATGGTTAGTAAAGACGTCGGATAAACTTTCATCAATATTTAGAGAATGATGCCACAGCAATGCAGAGCCCTTTCCTGGGGTGTCTTCAACAAAGATAATGAACTTTGTGAGGCCCTCAAAGTACGTAATAGTGTGATCCTAGCTCAGACTGCTCAATTGTTTCTTTGGAGGTGCAAATTGATATTTTGGGGAGTTGTTTCTGTGACTAGGTTGACCATGGAATTGGTGTAGTTACAAGTATAAACACTATTGTGTTCCCAAGTACCCACTAACCTCTAAGGCAGCCTTCCCAACTGGCACATCCCAGATGTCTCATTCTACAACTCCCATTACTCTGGGGGTGATAGGAGTTGTAGTCCAACACATCTGGATGGCACCAAGTTGGGGAAGGCTGATCTAATGAAATTTGGATCTGGAACCCTTGAGGCTAGCTCATCTTGAAATCGGAGTCATGTTTCTTTGCACTTGAGATTGTCTTTGTCTTCCTTACCAGACCAGAGAAGGGAAGGTTTCCAGAACCATGATGTCATTTTGCATCCCTGACAGAGGAATTCCAAATAAGCCTGCAAAAAATAAGGCAGGCATAGTGCAGTCCAACCAAATGTGTACCTTTGCTCTACTCCCCCACTTCAAAATCCATTGCTGGTTCAGCAATCAGCCTATACTCTGCCCACCCCTTTAATTGGTACATTGACTTTTAAATCTGGCAAAATTGCTGATCCCCCAGTCCAGACAGGGATTGTTGATGAACAGCAAGTGAAAATCAGCAGGCATGCACATAGACCTGTCCTTGGGCACTGCAAGTAATGAGTCTAAAGAAAATGAGGAATATAACGTTTACTCAGATGCCTCTAGATAAACGTTGTTTTACAGGGGATATTAAAACAGTCATGTTCCCAAAATGGCCAGTTCAAATATTTAACAGAGTGAAGCCTACAATCTTAAGAAGAAACTGAAAATAATTGTTCTGTCAGTCTCATTCTGTAAGCAAAATTATAGTGTGTATATAAGTTCAAACATAAGTAATTTCCTTTAGTCTGATGAAAGCCAATTATTTGCATTCCCACACACCCAGAAGGAATACCTACTAATCCATCTGTTATAAATTTACCATCTGTTTATATATGCTATAGAGGATTTTTTTTTCTCAAGAAAGGATGTCATGCTATGAACAGAAATAATATTGTGGCAGTGTTAAATTACAAGAGAAAACAACAAAGTAAATAACCAAGCTGTCAGATGGAATGCTATTGATTGTTTGAGGTTCCTTACAAGACTTGACTTCTTTTCTACTGCAAATCAGCAATAAATCAATTCATTCTCTTTCCTCCTCAATTCTATATAACAGACTTCAAATATGCATGATATTTATAACTCATTT
The DNA here is from genome assembly GCA_021292165.1 of Shinisaurus crocodilurus. Classification (NCBI taxonomy): domain Eukaryota; kingdom Metazoa; phylum Chordata; class Lepidosauria; order Squamata; family Shinisauridae; genus Shinisaurus; species Shinisaurus crocodilurus. The sequence goes on along the minus strand of CM037878.1, from coordinate 225,752,597 downwards.
AAGGAAAACCAGGGTTGCTAAGAACGAATTAGAATCACAGAATCATAGAAAAGTAGAGTTGGAAGGGGCCCACAAGGCCATTGAGTCCAACCTCCTGCTCAATGCAGGAATCCAGGTCAAAGCATCCCTGACAGATGGTTTCCAGCTGCACCTTGAATGCCTCCAGAGTGGGAGAGCCCACCACCTCCCTTGGTTCCATTGTCTTATTGCTGAATTTTTTCCTGATGTTTAGCTGGAATCTGGGTTCCTGTAACTTGAGGCCATTATTCTGTGTCCTGCAAACTGGGATGATCGAGAAGAGATCCCGGCTCTCCTCTGTGTGACATCCCTTCATGTACTGGAAGAGTGCTATCATATCTCCCCTCAGTCTCCTTTTCTGAAGGCTAAACATGCCCAGTTCTTTCAGTCTCTCCTCCTTGTTTCCAGTCCCTTTATCATCCTTGTTGCCCTCCTCTGAACCCTCTCCAGTTTGTCTACGTCCTTCTTAAAGTGTGGTGCCCAGAACTGGACGCAGTACTCAAGATAAGGCCTAACCAGTGCTGAGTAAAGGGGAATTATCACTTCACGCGATTTGGAAGCTATACTTCTATTAATGCAGCCCAAAATAGCATTTGCTGCTATAGGATTCATGCTGCTTTGCAAACCAAAATGGAAGCTGTAAGCCGGACTGTAATTCGTTACCTAATATTTCTTAATCAATCTGCTCCCAATATATAAGAAATGTAGAGCCCTTACTTTGGTACAGCTGTATGACAATCAAAAGAGAAAATGTAACGTATATATTTCCATAACATTTCCAGAAGGGTAGCCGTGTTAGTCTGTGGCAGCAAAAACAACCAAGAGTCTTGTGACATCTTAAAGCCTAAGAAATTTATTATGGCATCAGCTTTCATGGACACTGTCCACTTCATCAGATTTCCATATCAGTAAAGAAATAGATTAGACAGCATTTTATCAGTGAGCATCGCATAAAACTGGGGGAAAATGAGGGGGGGAAATCCAGTGTCATGCAAGCAGACTTCTGCTCATACCGTGTGACTCTACCTCATCTCTTCTCCCTCCTGCAGCCTCTGCATTCCCCCAAGATTTGCTCCTGAGAGTCCCCCAACACCCCAGAGCAGATTCTGAAGACGCAGATGGAGCAGCAGTGGGGAGAGGTAATCACTCCCTCCCCATTCCATTAGTGGGAGAGGTTCAGTGCATACCACAGGAATATGACAAATTATCTCACATGTGTCCTGTGAAGAAAAATGGAGGGCAGGGGGGAGGAGCTTCGCCAGCTATGGAACAGTAGCTTTCTACTGAGCTCCCGGATGATTTGATAATATCTGCAAAATACACAGGAAAGACAAATCATGAGTTGAAATTCCTTTGCTGTTTGCTTTCTGGAAGGTATACGCAGATGCAGAGTTAAAAAGGAAATAAAAAGAACAGTTTTCTTTTGCTGTGCTTTGGCCTGGATTGTTTATGAGCTCCAGACGGGTGAAAAAGTCCCTACCCCCTCTTTGGAAACGCGATCGGGCGCATCCCTCGGATAACAGTTTGAAAAGGCTAATTAGGATCCTTGACATGAGAGGTACTGAACTTTCTTATCAATCTGAGCAACAGGGTCCTGAAAAGAAGCTACGAGGTAGTGAAAGTTTTGAGACAGCGAGGGGGAAGGGCGGAAAAATGGGGGATTCAGCTGGCAAAGTCCCTGCTGGTGCCAAGCCAAAGACAATATCTCCAGTTAAGCTTAAAGGGGCAGCACCAGACTGGGAGAAGATCTTATTACAGTTTCAAAACTCTATTGAATCAGGGCAGCAGAAACATACAGAAGCAATTGAGAAATTTCAAAAAGAACATAAGGAGGATATGAAGCAAATGAGAGAAACCATGGATCAGATGGGGGTTCAAATTCAAGAGCTGCAAGTTAGAGTTGATAAGGTGGAAAAACTCCAGGCGAAGGATGAAAAAAGTTTTGAAAAGTATGAAACGAAATTTAATGAGATGGAAATACAGATGATCAACATGCAAGACAGGCAACGCCGTTCTAACATCCGGATCAGAGGCTTCCCCATGGAGATGGGGGAGACTGGATATAAGTTAAGAGACAGTATTTTGGAATGGATGAATGAAGCTGTCTCTGGAGAAACAAATCTCTGGGATGATATGGACATTGAGATAGTGCATAGAGTGGGAACATTAAGGCGTGGCATGACATCCAGAGATGTTGTAATGAAATTTGCAAATTTATACAAGAAGGATGTCTTCATGAAAGCGATTAGAAAGCAAGGTCAAGTAGCTTTTAAGGGAGCTACTTTGCAAATCTACAATGATCTTTGTCAGCAAACAATTAATTGGAGGCGAAGTGTTAAACCATGTACAGCAGTCTTGATCAGAAAGGGAATACAATACAACTGGAGTTATCCGGTCTTTCTTACTTTTTTGTGGAACAGTAAGAGATACAAGATCTCATCATGTGTCCAAGGCATGGGCCTGCTGGGAGAGTTGGGGCTTCATGATGATGCGGAGGGTCCAGAATCGATGGGTCAACTGGAAGAAGAAGGAGCAAGCGGAGGAATTGTATAAGAGGTTGTTTCAGCACGAGAAGAAAAAAGAAAGAGAAAATGTTTTATAAAGAAGTTATCCGGGAGGGAATGAGGGGCTGCTGTTCGGGCGGGTGATGGTTCCTTCCCCCCCCCCCGGGATAGGTGGGTAGGTTTAGGGTGGGGCAAGATGCCCTGGCTTAGCAGGGGGGATAGTTTAGATGAATGTGGAGGTGGGTTAATGGGCTTGTTATTGTTTAGTATATTCACTTTTAGGGACCAAAAAAAGAAAAAATGATGTTAATAGATGGATTATAAGTTAAGAATTTCAACTTTAAATGTTAAGGGGCTAGGTTCAGTTACCAAGAGGAGGCGAATAGAAGCACTTCTTAAGAAGGATAAGGCAGATATTATATTCTTGCAAGAAACGCACCAAGCAAGGAAAGGAGTCAATGAATTGAAACTGAGGTGGTCTAGAATATATGAGATAGCATGTGGATCATCTAAATCAAGAGGAGTAGCAATCATAATTTCAAAGAATTGTGGTTTTAATGTTTTAAAGGTGAAAAAGGATGGTACAGGTAGATATATTATAATGTATGGGACCTTGGGAGGAGAAGAATATGTTATAGTTAATGTTTATGCTCCCAATCAAAATCAAGGAGAATTTTATCAACATGTGTTTAAAGAAATGGGTAATTTTCAAAATCAAAGGGTTATTATGGCTGGGGACTTTAACATGGTATTGGATAGAAGAAAAGACAAATCCAATCCGACGAGAGAAGATCAGAGAAATAATTTAACGATTTTGAATAAGTTAATTAGTAAGGAAGGGTTGCTAGATGTTTGGAGAGGGGTCAAGGGGAACGAGGAAAGATATACATTTTACTCAACAGCAACTAAGAATTATTCTAGGATAGATTTTATATTTGTGCCCAGGACACTGTTTTCAAGGGTCTTGGGCACAGAGATAGGAGTGATAAAAGTTACAGATCATGCTTTGGTTAATATGGATTTGAAGATACATAAGGATTATAGAGAAGTGAAAAGATGGAGATTGAATTGTAATATTTTTCGTTTTAAACATTTAACAGAAAAAATAGAGAAGGAATTGAGGGAAATTTGGGGATTTAATCAAACAGAAGAATGTACTGAAGCGATAATATGGGATACAATGAAGAGTGTAATGAGAGGAATAGGATTGAGAGAGGCAATAAATTTGAGGAAACAACAAGAAGTTTTTTATCAAAAGCTAGAGGGGGAGATTAGGGATTTGGAAAAGAAGTATTTAGAGAAGAGGGATAAAAAGATTTTTGCAGAATTACAGGGTAAAAGGAAAGAATTGGAGAATAAAGAATTGGACAGGGTACAAAGGAATTTGATTTATACAAAAAGGGAGTATTTTGAGAATAGTAATAAAAATTCTAAAATGTTGGCTAGATTAGCACAAAAAAAAAAAGAATAAAGCTTACTGGGGGTGATTAAAGATAAGAGGGGCAAAGAATATAATCTATTAAAGGATAAACTGAAAATTTTCCATGAATATTACATGGAGTTATATAAGGCAGGAAAATGGTCGGAAGCTGAGAGTAGAAAATATATCGAAAAAAATTTAAAAATAAAAATCCAGGAAGAAGATAGAGAGAAAATGGAGCAACCATTCACGGAAATCGAAATAGAAAATGCTATAAATAAATTGAAACAGGGGAAAACGCCAGGATTGGATGGTTTGGGGGTGGAATATTATAAAGTTTTTTTAAAAATGTTAATTCCAAAGTTAAAACGGTTGTTTAATGATATTTTACAGGGGGGAGAGATCCCCCCGTCGTGGAAACAGTCCTTGACTATTTTAATCCCGAAACCAAGGAAGGATTTAGCAGAACCAGGTTCTTATAGACCAATATCATTAATTAATCAAGATGCTAAATTATTGACAGCAATTTTAGCTAGAAGAATGAATAGTTTTCTAAATAAGTATATAGGGATAGATCAATGTGGTTTCATTCAAGGAAGACAAATGGCAGACTTAACAAGAAGGGTTCTGAATATAATATATTTAATAAAGAAAAATAATTTGAAAGCGGGGGTTCTTGCATTGGATATTTTTAAAGCCTTTGATTGTGTGGAATGGCCTGCATTAAATATGTTAATAAAAACTATGGGGTTTGGAGAAAAATTTATAGGTATTACTAATCAATTATATACTCATAATGTTACGTCGGTAATTGTAAATGATGGAATAACAGAAACTATTAGCCTAGGCCGGGGAACTAGACAGGGTTGTCCCCTTTCCCCAGTATTATTTGTGTTAGTTATGGAATTGTTAGCGAATGCGATAAGACAGGAGAGGAAATTACTGGGGATAGGGATAGAGGCTAAATGTAAGATAAACCTTTTTGCAGATGATATATTGTTAACATTAGAAAGGCCTATGGAAAATTGGGATTGGATAGAGAAACATTTAGATGAATTTAGAGAAGTAACAGGATTAAAAGTTAATTGGGATAAATCGGAGATAATGACATTTAATTATAGTAAACTGGAGGAAAGGGGATTTAAACAAAGGAAAGTTGATATAAAGATAAAAAATATAATTAAATATTTAGGTATTGATATATTAAAAGATATGGATAAAATAGGGGAATGGAATTTCAAAAAATTAAAAGATGAAGTTAAAAATAAAATAGAGGATTATAAAAAATTGGGACTATCGTGGTTCGGTAGGATAGCTTTGATTAAAATGAAGATTTTACCGAAGTTTAATTTTTTATTTAGAATGATACCATATAAGATATCAGAGAAAGAAATCAAAGCTTGGCAAGTAATGTTAAATAGTTATTGCAATGGGGGGAAAAGATCAAGGATTACTAAGAATAGATGGTATAAAGCTCAAAAAATAGGGGGTCTTGGTCTCCCTAATTTAAAATGGTATTATATAGCTAATCAACTTAGATATATTATGGATATTATTGTTAGAAAAGATTTTATTGTGGTGGGAAATAGAAGCATTTGAATTGGGTAATAGGGTGGAGAAATTTTTATTTACAAAACAAGGACATATTATGACAAAAAGATTAGAAAATCCCTTTTTAAAAAATATGTTAGAAATTTGGGGTAGAAATAAGGAAATATTTTTACCAGGTATATCCCCGCTTACTCCAGTGGTGGTTATGGAGGATTTTCCTGAGAATGTTAGACATTTAGAACGAATTTTTAGAGAGAAAAAGGTGATAAGTTTAATGGATTGGCTGGAAAAAATGGAGACAAGACAGCAAATAATTGATAGGGTTGGGGCAGGAAGAATTTCGTGGTTAAATTTAATTCAATTAGTACAATGGGGTAAGAAATGGAAGAGGAGACATGAGCATGAAAGGGATTTCACCGCATTTGAGCAGTTGGTTATGTCCAGAGAACTCGTAGAAGGAAATGCATCAGCGAGGGGTCTTACAAAGATGTTATATAAAATGTTGCAGAAATCAGAAGAGCAAGCAGAAAATCTTAAAATAGTTTGGGATACAGAATTTGAAGAGGAAATATCAAAGGACGAGTGGAACAAGATTTGGGATAGGCGAATATTGAAAAATATGTCTATAAGAATTAAAGAGAATTTTTATAAGCTAATTTGGAGATGGTATTTGACTCCAGTGAGATTAAATAGAATAGATAATAAATGTTCTCCAATGTGTTGGCGAGGATGTCAGGAGTTGGGTACATATGCTCATATGTGGTGGAGTTGTAAAAATGTAATGGATTTTTGGAAAATGATTTTTGAGGAAATATCAGAAATTGTTGGAGCTGATTTAGAGGTTTGTCCTAAACTAGCTTTGCTATCAATAACGGAAAAGGTGATTGGTCCTCAAAATGTTAAAAAATTAATTATAAACTTGTTAACGGCAGGTAGACTAATGATAGCAAGGAAATGGAAAATTCAGCAAGTTTTCACTATTACTGATTGGTATAAAGAAGTATGGGATATGGCATTGAATGATATGTTGACTTGTAATATCAAATGCAAAAGGGGTTAATTAAAGAAAAATATTTTCAAGGATATTTGGGGTTTATTTCTGGAATATATGTTAAAAAAGGGGAAAGGGAGTTTACCCTGTCAAGATATGTTGTATTTTTGGAATAATGAACAATTATAGAGTTATTGTATTATTTGGTCCCATGGTGATGGGAGCACTATATTAGTTATATGTGTGTGTTATTTTCTTTGTATTGTTTAAAAATTTAAATAAAAAATATTTACAAAAAAAGAGGGAAAAAAAATGGAGGGCTGTCTACTTGGCTTACTTAGTACTCAATTGCCCCACTCTATCCTGAAGTACAGGCTGAAGGGACAGGATTGCAGCTTGAGATTGATAGGCAAATGGTCAGGGAACACCTGATTACTTTGAACAAGTTCAAATCTCCAGGGCCCGATGAACTGCATCCTAGAGTAATGAAGGAACTGGCAGAAGAACTCTCAGAACCACTGTCTATTATCTTTGAGAAATCATAAAGGACAGGTGAAGTGCCAGATGACTGGAGGAGGGCTAATGTTCCTATCTTCAAAAAGGGCAAGAAGGAGGAACCTGGGAACTACAGACCAGTCAGTCTGACATCAATCCCAGGGAAAATTCTGGAGCAGATTATAAGAAGACAATCTGCAAGCACCTTGAAAACAATGCAGTGATTACTTACTAGAAGCCAGCATGGATTTGTCAAGAACAAATCCTGCCAGACTAATCAGATCTCATTTTTTGATCAGGTAACCTCCCTTGTGGACTGTGGGAATGCTGTGGACATCATATATCTGGACTTCAGCAAAGCTTTCGACAAAGTGCCTCATGATATCCTGATTAGCAAGCTAGCTAAAAGTGGGCTAGATGGAACAACTATCAGGTGGATCCACAGTTGGCTACAGAATCGGACTCAAAGAGTGCTTATTAGTGGTAGAGTTGTACTATAAAGCCTCGGCCCCGCTCATGCCCCGCCGAGGCCTTACCTTTTTCTTCGGGCCGCTTGAAAAAATCAAGGCAAGTGGGAGCGGCGGCGAAAATAAGGCTGGGCAGCACCCCCACCCTTGAATACATCGCTAGTTCAGGGAATGCTTATCAAGTCAGCAGATGACACAAAGTTGGGTGGAACAGCTAATACTCTGGCAGACAGAAACAAAATTCAAAGTGTTCTCGATAGGCTGGAGTGCTGGGCCGAAAACAACAGAATGAAATTTAATCAGGATAAATGCCAAGTGCTGCACCTAAGAAAAAGAAACCAACTGCACAGTTACAGGATGGGGGATACTTGGCTCAACAATACTACAAGTGAGAAGGATCTTGGAATTGTTGTAGATCACAAGCTGAATATGAGCTGGCAATGTGATGTGGCTACAAAGAAGGCAAATGCTATTTTGGGCTGCATTAATACAAGTATAGCATCCAAATTGCAGGAAGTACTAGTTCCCCACTACTCAGCACTGGTTAGGTCTCATCTTGAGTACTGCGTCCAGTTCTGGGTTCGTGGACCTAGCTGCGGGCGTCCTGGGGGCTCCTCATCTTGGCTCTGCACGGAGAGCCGGCTGTGCAGCCCGCGCTGGTCCCGTCGCGTCACTTCCGGCGCGGCGGAAGTAACGCAACGGGACCCTGCTCCGGCATGCTAGACCCCCGCCAAAAACAAAATTAAGCCCTGTTGCCCTGGTTCCCCCTGCCAAAAACAAAGTGTGGGGGCCAAGCGCGCTGGAGCAGCCAGATGTGACGCGACGGGCGCTGGCGGCTCGAGCAGCAGCGGTGCCTCGAGCGGCATGGAGAACGCTCCGCGCCGCTCAGAAGAGCGAGATCGGGTGTAAGAAGTATGCAGACAAACTGGAAAGGGTTCAGAGGAGGGCAACAAAGATGATTAGGGGACTGGAAACAAAGCCCTATGAGGAGAGACTGAAAGAACTGGGCATGTTTAGCCTTCAGAAGAGAAGACTGAGGGGAGATATGATAGCACTCTTCAAGTGCTTGAAAGGTTGTCACACAGAGGAGGGCCAGGATCTCTTCTCGATCATCCCAGTTTGCAGGACACAGAATAATGGGCTCAAGTTATAGGAAACAGATAAACATGTACTAAAATGTCACATATTGTCAAGCCTCAAGGGCTGGAAATAGTCTTGAATATCTTTTCTGACCGAAGGACTGCTATCTCAAAGTGAAGTCTTATTTGTGCAAAATATTATTGTTAGTTGCTTCCCGAGATGCGTCCTCACAGTATAGAAGCTTTCCTGTAATCTTGTGGAGAAGCCAAACACGTTTCGGCCTAACGGCCTTCCTCAGTGGCTTAGAAAAGACAGAAAACCCTTACAATATACCAAACTGAAATCAACTGATATTTTTGAAAAAGACAATTTGTAATATAAATCAAAATTAGATGGTGTTATGCTCACTACTGAAGTTCCCACTTGATCCAGTTTTATAATATATTGGTATGTGGCCTCAGTTCTATACAAAATATACATTTTCTTTATTAACACATACATTGTTAAAAGAATTTTAGATTAAAAAGATAACAATTTAAGCAGGCCCTTTCAGAAAAAGGATACTGACTCACCATTGCTGGTCCCACTTGCAAACATCAATAGCAGGCAAAGACCCAATCCTGGTGCCACTTTGCAGGCTATTTCCAGTCAGGGGCGGTTGATTAGGCCTCATTCCATTGCCCTGTTGGGCATAATTTATTCTATCAGGCTTTGGACTATTTGCCACCCTGGGTTGGTTCCTGGTTATTAAGAGCCCTACACTTGCTCGGTGGTAGAGTATTTGTTTTGCTTGCAAAGGTCCCAGCCAGGTTTAGTCACACAAGAGGTGATGTGTGTGTGTGTGTGTGTGTGTGTGTGTGTGTGTGTATATATATATATATATATATTGTTGTTGTGGTTGTTCTTATTACTGGTATTATGATTGTTGTTAATTTTAGATATTTTTACTGAGTATATGATGCCTCGACGAGTGCTTTCAGGTCCCCGTGCTCTTAGGCCAAGAGGCTCTTCCAGATACCACAAGCTTGTCCGGATGTTTTGAGACAATTTCTGGATCCGCAACCACACAAGGCATCAGTTTCTTGGCTGAGGTGGGTTCTGGTTGGTTTCAGATGGGCCAGGTGACCTCCAGGTTCCAATACTCGCAATACCGGGGACAGTCATCACTCTCCCACCTACATAAGCCCATGACACATGCCTAGGCTTCACCCAGCTGACACTGGGGAAGCGGCCAGCCCAGCTTCATTTGCTCTTCTTAACGGGGACATGGCACATTCACAGGGGACAGTTTCCACCTGTTCCTGCAGTGGCACCGTCTTGGATACTGGATGGGCAACTTCAAGCCCAGCTCTTCCTTTTCATGGTTTCTTGAAATTGTATCCCTCGAGGCATGTGATGGATGAGCAGGTTTAATGCCATGGCCATAAGTTAGTTCTTTTCCAGCCCTGGCTTGTTCTGGGACCCAATAATTAATGGCATTTCCAGCAGCTTGTAATATATTCAAATGTAGTTTTTTGAATGGCTCCTGTGGCTTACATAAATTCAAGGCTTAGCCAGAAGCACTGTGGGATATTGGTAGAGAGTACTAAGATGGGTCTTACTGCAATCATTAGCCCTTAGCTACAAGCTACCTACATACAGGTGGGCAAGTGTTCTGCTATTTAGGGCTGAATGATGCCATACTGGCAGCCCATATCTTAGTGCAGTTTGTTCTGCCCTACATCCTTAATGCGCATGGATAGTCATGGAGCACTATATATAAGTTAGTGGGGCTGGTATTCCTGTTCAGTGTAGGAAGTGCCCAGCCTCGTCTCCACTTTCCCATAGAGGACTGCTCTTGGGACTAGCAGGTGAGTATCCCCGGGACATAGGCTGCAAGATCATGTAATTCACAACACTTAGTTGGGGTCTGCTTGGGCTGTTAGCACACCTTTCCACTTTGCAGCCTCCTTATTTCAGGTGGCAGCTCTGACTGCAGTCTTGTGCCTTTTAAGTTACCTCTGAGGAAGACGGTGTTTGGCAAGGGCTTTGACTGCTTTTGCATTGAGACTGGAACTGTTGCATTTGCGGAGATCCAAGGTGACCTATGGGGCACCGCCCGTGTTACTTTCTCGCTGGCCCAGATTAACAGATTGTGTTTGGAGGCCGCTTTGCAGGCTCGAGATAGTTGGGGCCAAGGTTACGCTAAATGTGCACTCTTCTGGAGGGGGTGCAGAGCACACTGCGGAAACTTCCGTCGGACAACAGAAAAGTCCAGGCCATGCACCTAGAGCATTCCAAAGTTTATCAATATTATGTGGTAGCTGTCTCTGTAATTATTCAGTGAGCTCACACTTCATTTCTCTCCCACAGATCACTGGAGTGGTGGGCAGCTGGCTAATGGTGGGGCCGAGCCTGGAGTCGGCTGGAGGCTCGCTCCGGGCTTGCCCCCCCCGAGCGGCAACGGCCCGATCCCGCTCTTCAGAGCGGCACGGAGCATTCTCCGCACCGCTCGAGCCACCACCGGAGGACCCCCCAGCCCTCCCCACTGCTGCTGCCGCCGCCGGAGGACCCCCACTGCCCCCCACTGCCATCGTCCTACCTGGTCCTGCACTCCGGCGCGCCTCCGCGCCACCTCCGCGCCACCTCTGCTGCCTGCGGAACCACTGCTCCGGCATGCTGGAGCCCCGCCCACGCTATGTTTTGGCGCAGGGAACTATGGCAACAGGGCTTAAACAGCCCTGTTGCCATGGTTCCCCCCGCCAAAAACAGAGCGCAGGGTCCCGTCGCGTCACTTCCTCCGTGCCGGAAGTGACGTGTGGGACCCAGCGGACAGGGAAGACAGGCTCTCCGCTCTGCGGAGAGCTTTTGGTAAGTCCGCGCGGGTGGCCGAGAATCTCGGCAGACACGAGTAGGCCCAGTTCGGGCCTCGCTCATGTCCACTGAGATTCTTGGCCACATCCCTAGCTGGCACGCATGTTCACAATGGGCACAGTGTGGTCTTTGGCTGGTTGAAGAAAGGCTGAGTCCAGTGGTGGGTCCCAGTTGGGGCCCAGGCAGTTGCTGTCATCCAGGGTTGGATCAGGATGGAATGCAATTGGAGCTTCCTGCCCACCCCCTTTCCCCCCAGTTTTGTTGGTGTGTCTCCCCACCACAGGCATGGACCTGCAAGTGGGGAAGAACAACCTGATTCTCTGATGGGCATGGCCCTGATGTGGCAGCTTTGGCCAACTGGAAATCATCTAGCAGTGGCTGGGAATGTGATACATGGTCTACCCCACAGGTGTGGCACTGAAAATGGGATACATGGTCTACCCCACAGGTGTGGCACTGAAAATGGGGTCAACGGCCTGGTTCATTGATGGGCATGGCCCTGATTCGCAGGCTCTGGCCAACGTGAAATTATCAGGCAGTGACCAGGACTGTTGATGTATGGTCCAATGTGCTTCCATGCCTTAGCAAGGGAGTATGGCCCTTGATGATTTTAGAGTCCATTTAATGGCAATCGGGACATAAGCTTGAGTTTGGAAGCATGGAGGGAATGTCACTCATCATGAGACATCCCATGCCAGGAGGGAGCCCGGTAGGCAGGTGGTCATTTACTTTCCCGTGGTTGGTGACAGTTTTGGCAGACTTGTGAAGGGTCCTGCTGGATTTCATTCTAAGCAGGTGGGGGATGAGAGACTAAGCAGAGGCTTGTCTCTCACCATGGCAGGTAAGTGCGGGAATATTTAGTGAGGGTAGGGTTGGTGAGCATCCGATGGCACCTTTTAGGTGATTGGCAAATCCCGAGACTCTCCGCTCAGGGTTTTGAGGCCCAGCTGGGGATTTACAGACCGCCTTTGAGGCTGACTCAGCTCACCTGATCGGAGGTTTGCAGCTCCGTGAGTAGGTGACATTGGGAAGGCCTCCCAGCAGCAGGATGGTGTAAAATTGAGGGGTGAGGATTTACAGGTGCCGCCCCTCAGGGATGGGTCATTGCCTGAAAAGGCCTCTACTGGCCAGTGGCCCGTATAGCCAGGGACCCACACTTCTTTCCCTTCACAGATCTTGATTATTCAATAAATGTGTCCCTAATTTATATACCATATTTACCTGTCTCGACTCGTTATTTCCACTCTTTACACACAGAAATGATGCATCTCCATACTGGAATATATCTTTTAATGTGAGTGTATGCATCTCTTCGAAACATTTGCATTTTTAATTTGCAATGTTCACATGGTTCCTATTGTTTTAACACTAATTTATTATCCTGTGAATATTTAGCTAGCATACTTTTATATCTTTAAGGCTGTTATAATCAAGCATGGTCTGCTCCCTGCTTTTCAATTATTTTCACAATGACTTTTCCAGTTCATCTTTCCCTTTCTATTCCCTAATAGTTACTTCAACAGAAATTTAAATAGAAAATAATGTGTTTCTTACATCATTTCATTAAGTTGCTCTTCTTATGGAATACAGTAGATATAATAGGCTTACACAAGAATGAACTTTTAACTCAGAATGACTTTGCCACCCCCTACCTCGCAAAAATGGTTGACAGATTATCTTTTTCTAGCTGCATATTATATTTCTTGATACAGACTTGAATGTTTCCCAGACTTCAATGAATCCATCAGCCTTTAAAGTTGGGGAGCACATTTCAGGAGCCAGAGAATATATCCCAGTGGTTTATTAGAAAGCCAATGTTTTCGGGTGTAGGAGATTACTTCCTACATCATATAAGGTTATACTAGGAAAGTATGAAAATTCCAATTCAGGGGTGAAATCTCAACAAATTTTACCAGTTCTGTCCTGGGGATTTTGTTCTATTCCCCCCTTCTGGCATCAACTAGGGAAGTAGTTTCTTTCAGGTCACAAAAGACTAGCACGGGCAGGTACACATGGGCAGGTGGTAAAAAAAGAAAAGAAAAGGGAGAAGTAACACATTTGTTTAGACTGGTTGCCTCTGACAATAATTTTGAATGCTAATTAAGGGTGCAATCCTATCGGGATGCCCATAGCCTCCAAACTCTGAGAGTTATGGGCATCCAATGCAGAGCTGGTGGAGTGGTGGAGGTGATCCTGGCCTCCCCATCCTCCCACTCTGTATTTTAACTGGATGAGCTTTTTCACCAGTCTAGCTGGATTATATTGGAGGGAGAAGGAGGGAAGCTGGAGTGGCTACAGCATACCTCATATCCTGGCTTCCCCAGTTTCCCTTCTTCCCCGCCCCCCAAAACGTCCCCTTTTGCCTCTCTCTGAGGTCACTTTTCTGACCTCAGAGAGCAGCTGATGCAGTCCTTTCCACTGGCTGCGAGGGGGTGTGGGGGCAGAGCTCCAATTCCTAGCCCTGAGGTCAGAGCACAGTCTCCGACTTGGATCTGGAAATCCAAAAAATCCTATGGCCTCAGATGCTGTCTAGGGGCCATAGAATCACTCCCTCCATCATACTATTGTCACTGCTAAGTAGAATATTTATCTTGTAAAAAATAATTGCTGAACTGTTGGGCCACCATCAGAGTTACATATCTAGGGAAGTAAGAGAAATTAGTGTCAGTCCATTTTTATCAAGGTTTACCCAGTTTTCACCTTCCCCAGGCTTGAATGCAATCTGTGGCCAAAGTTGGTACATTTCCAAGCTTGTGATGTGATTCATGGACCAAAATAATTGTGTTTGACAGCATGCATCCATTTGGAAAATGAGTGCTTTTCAAAAATGCACACAAACACACTTTAGTCAATGGGAGATGGAAGCGTACATTTCAAAGATGTACACAATTTGATGTGTACATTTGGAAAAATACGCATGAACATACATGTGAATTTTCATGCGAAAAGAAATAAACAAAGATCTCAAACTGATATGGACACAAGACAAAATGAGCTTCAAGGTGGAATTTGGAGAACTTTGACAAACTTGAGTTTTCCTTGCATGTACGTCCCTACATATAACCCAAAGGAATTCACATTATGTCTCTATATTTTATAAGATGCACTCTTCCAATCAGCAATAGCATTGCCAACTGGATGATTAAACAATATTGTTATGTGAAAGTGAGAATGCATTAAAGTTGGTCTGCAATCCTTTCCACACTGCACACTGAGGAGCGCACCTCATTGAACAGAGTGGGACTTACTTCCAGGTAAACACACATAAGATTGCACTGCTGCACATCTGTTTTCTGAGCTTTGGGGGTTTTCTACATTTGTCTTCAGGTTTTCAGAATATCCTTCAAAAGTCTGGTAAGAATCTATGGACTGAATCCAAACTAAATTATAGCTGAACTTGAAATAAATGAAGCTTAAGCCATGACTAACTTGTTCCACTGATTTGAATGGGGTCTAAGTTCTGTTATGAATTAGCTCGGTTGGTTTTAGAGTGAAGAGAATAGACTCCATCTTGATGAGGGGTTGGTTAATAGGCTGGACATCTTCACCTTCAGCCTCAGAGAAGTGACAAAACCCAGACAAAGCGGATAATCCTATGCAGATTTGTCACATATGCATTACTAGATAGAGTACTGAAAGGTTCTACTTAGACCAATGCATATGCCCCAAGGCAAATGTAGGGGATAAAATTAAGCAAGACAGGTGTGTGTGTACTTAGCACATAGAGAGATATCTCTGTGGAACCTAGCCAATGACTTGCAATATGCTCCAATTGTTCAGGCCAGCTTTCTTAGCAAGCGTAGGTGAGACAACCATCCTCACCAAGCACCCTCTTTTGTTATGTGGGGAGAAAAGCCATCAGAGTATTTGTTCATGGGGAGTACCACCATTCCCAGTAAAAGGAGCAAGTTTTGCAAGTTTTAACAGAATTGTCATAATGGTTGTGATGTCTATACTTCTGTGAAGAAAGTATAAAAAGTAGGATCTTTAGTTGCAAGAGGTCACTGTTTTTCTAAGGAGAATCACTGTCCAACTATGGTTGTGTGGACCTCCATCCAGAGGGAATCCCTAGCCACAGGGCAATACCTTTCTAGCACCCAGTCCTAGACACCTGTTGTTGCACAGCTGGTGGAAAGTGGTAATCATTAGGACAGCGGTGGGATCCTTTGAGGCAGAAACAGCACCAGCAAGGGAGAATGATGGCAGCAGGCAGGGCTAAGCCGAAGTGAAACAGTTACGAACTGTGCAAACAGAAATGGAAGTAGTGGCAGATTAAGGATGGGCAGAGCCTTTCTCAGTTTTGGCTGAGTGTGGAAGGTGTCCAAAGGGAGGTATGGAAAGAGCTGACACACACACGCCTCTGTTTTTACTTCATTCCAATTCATGTCCCTTTCTTGATAGGTGCGAAGCAGGCATTGTAGTTGCCTACCAGTAACGCTGAACAGGGTGAGTTGTTGAGCGTGGGAGGAAGAGCCATAGCTCAGTGGCAGAGCACCTGCTTGGCATGCAGACGGCCCCAGGTTCAATCCCCAGCATCTCAAGGTAGGGCTGGAAAAAACTCCTGCCAAAAAGCCTGGAGAGCCATTGCCGGTCAGCGTTGACAATACTGGGCTTGGTGGACCAATAGTCTGGCAGTATAAGGCAGCCTCCCATGTTCCTATAACATTTTCATCTTTATTGGCCTTCATCTAATCACTGTAGTATAGCAGAAATGAGGCTTCTTCAGCAAGTGCGGCTTGTGTGGTGTTCCCACTTGGTGCACTGATTGTGTTATACTGCACCTTATGCACTGGAGAAGCTCCACACGCATAGGGGCTCCTTCACAGGACGACCCTCAAATGCGTGGCCTGCAGAGCATGGGGTCATGCTGTGCAATTCTGCAATCCCTTCACATGTTCTTTCAGTACATGAGTGGTTCCAAGTAAGCCTGAACATTTTTATTTCGTTACAAGTGTGTGTGGAGGAGGAGTGTTAGAAGTCTTCGATGAAACAAGGCCTTAATATATGTTACCAAGGAGCTGAAACAAGTTTCAGAGAGTTAACTGCAAAAAAAATGTATTTAAGATTGAAAAGGACAGTTTCTAATACTTTTTGTAAATTCTCCCTTTACTGTTTCTAATACACAGAGTCCCTTGATATATTGCATTCTATGAGTACTTACTCATAACAAGAAACGTATGAGACAAATTAAATATTGATGTTCACTGTACTATAGTGACAATATTTCACAGGCTTTCACCAAATAAGCAATGTTCCCAGTTGCTGTACATTCGTTGCTGATAAAGTGATTCCACACCCTCCCACACATGCACACGTTACACTAGAGGAACTCAGAAAAAAGTCACTTTAGTTCCGTCTTGATAATACTCAGCCATTTATTCTTAGGAGCATATGGGTGTGGGATTCACCAGAACTGATGATAAACTGCCCTTAATACCGAACCACTTTTGCCTCATGTTTCTGGGGAAATATATATATATATTATGTCTCTGTTTGCAGTGTTTCTAAAAAGCCAAATGTTCACAGAAATGCTTTGTGAGTAGGAAATATTTACTTTTTAAAAAAAACAATCCTTCATCTATTGCACTGCATTTTTAAAAAAATAATTCCTGCTATTCACAAAAATAAAATAAAATCATGGACATGATGCATCTAATGTTGAGCACTTGTAAGCCCAATTGACTTCAATGGGAGAGTTTTAAGTACATGCTTAACTCTCTCATTGAAACCAAAGGTATTTTGCTTTGGCTGGATTTTGCCTTACGTATTTATGTGATGCTTGACCATCCAACTAAGATCCATTAATTTACCTCAATGGGATGTGATCTAAAATAGGCGTGGGCCACATGTGGCCAACCATGGCCATTTGTGCAGCCCCCACCTGGTCCCTGCCTGCCACCGTTGCTGCTGCAATGTCTGAAATCCCAGTGAATCCACAGAGAAATGGGGCACATGGGATCATGTGCCTTGTTTTTCTGTAGAATGGGGCTCCTGACAGTCTGCTAAACAGCTGTTTTGCAGGCTGCAAGAAGCTTGTTTCTGCTGGAAACAAGGCACATGCTCCCCACATGTTATTTCCAGGAAGAATTGCTGGGATTCCAGCACCAGCAGCCACTTCCAGTTGTGGCAGGAAAGTTGCCCACCCTTGATCTAAAGAGTTTATGTTTAGTGAAATTCCTTATGTGTGTGTGTGTATATATACACTTGTAGGATGTTACTGGAACTTGTCTAAAATGAAATTCAAAGCAAATGTTGAGGCTTCTCCTCAAGAGAAATGTCTGAGGAAATTGTTTCAATAAGAGTGGTGAAATCTCTTAGAGAAGTTTTGTATATCAACCAGTGAATGCACATAAGGAGGTGTTGTTGTTGTTACGTTCTTTCTTTGAACAGCAGTTTCACCTGAGTTTTAAATGAGTCTGCCTTCTAATTCTGGTGATGCGTGTGATGAGAGAATGGCTATTGCCTGAAGAGAAAGCAAACTGAAGTTTAATTGGGCATACAGAACTAGCCATGTGCTTGTCTGGAGTGTGGGTCCGGTTTTCAGACTGGGAAGCAGCTCTTTCCAAGGACCTCTGATAGTTGCTCATACAGTCATGCAATCTATATTCCCCTGCTCCTTTCCAGTGAAGTTCTGTATGCATGATTCATTCTTTGGCAATTTTAAGCCAGTGAGAAAGATGTTCAGTCTTGTGTATAATCTTTTTAGCATCTCTGTGTCTGAAGTTTGACGTAGCTTTGTGAAAACTCAGTGCAAATCCACACACTGTTTTTTCTTTCAATATTTGTGTGAATATGATGAATCATGACCTTTGATACTATATTTGGAATATTTTAAACCTTTACTGTTCTTGATCTACACTGCTGAGTGCCACTGACTGACATATCTTTCTACTGTTGACAACTATACATTGTCAACTATTCTGGGGTTTGAAAGGGGGGTATGTAAAATCAGAATTTTGGGGGAAATATATTTTACGGCATCTAGAAAGGAGATCGACTTCCAGCATTTCAAAACAAAGGTGTGTTTTTTTGAAAAGGAGAAAGCTTTAAAAAAAAAAAAAAAGTGTGCATATAGTTTGACAGCTAAAATATATTCATTTTAAGCAGGATAAGGATAGAGCTTTGAAAGCACAAAGCTGAAGGTCCAGGAATTAACACTATTATCATCCTAACACACATACACACACCAGCCAGTCCAGTGTTCTCCAACCTTGGGTCCCTGTCAAGGTTCTGCTACTGCAGGGACTCTTCGACCTGCCTTTGGAAGATCTCTGCTTCTTCTCAAAGCCGCTCCCGTTCCAGGAGATCAATTCCTTTGCCTGTTTCCAGTAGCATGGGAAAGGCTTTAGACGTGGTGAATAAGTCACTCCAAACTCTCAGGGTACACAACAACACTTTACTTATAATATTAGGGTATATACTTAATAGAGTGGTTATAATTCAAAAGCAAGTATGATAAAATCAAACAAACAAACAATCCAAGGTTCTCTAGTTTAACTTCAGACTACCTCTCTCTACTGCAGTCAGACTCACTCACTCTCTGCTTCATCTCCTTCTGCTGCTAGCTGACCACACCCCACACATATATAGCCCTCCCAGGAATGGAAGGTTATAATCATGTGACTTTGAACAGGAGATATAATTCTTAACTTCTATTGGGTAAACTAAACTCTCAAACTCCCCCTCCCATCCTGGAGTGTTTGGGCCTTCAGGCTTCAACAAATCTAGGGAAGTGTTTGTGCCTTCAGGCTTCAACAAATCTAGGGAAGCGTTTGGGCCTTCAGGCTTCAACAAACTTAAGCCTGTGTAGGCCTCAATCCTTCACATCTTCCCCCCCCTTCTCCTCAAGTGGAACAATTTCCCTTTTACAGAAGAGAATTGTGAAACGTTAACCTACACAAAAAGGCAACTGTTTTTTGGTTATTTCTTAGACAAAGCATCGGCTATCACATTCTCCTTCTCAGGCACATGTTCAATGTTCATTTGAAATTCCTGCAATTTCCAAGACCATCTCTGAAGCTTGGAGTTGGTATTTTGCATTGTTTGTATCCATTGTAAGGCATGATGATCAGTCTACAAAGTAAATTCTTGTCCAAAAACATAAGGCTTGAGCTTGTCCAGAGCCCACACTACTGCCAGACATTCCTTTTGGATCGTAGACAGGTTTCTCTCCCTGGGTAAGAGCTTCTTACTCAGGTAGGCTACTGGGTGTTTAACAGAGTCATAGTCTTGCAACAATACTGCACCTATGCCAGTCTCAGAGGCATCTGTAGCCACAATAAAGGTTTTTTCAAAGTCAGGTGCTCTTAACACAGCTCTTGAGCTTAAAATGTCCTTTAGTCTATCAAAAGCTCTTTGACATTCATCAGTCCACACAATTTTGTCAGGTTTACATTTCTTGGTTAGATCAGTCAGAGGTCCAGCAATTTCACCAAAATGGGGAACAAATCTCCTGTAATACCCAGCAAATCCCAAGAATGACCTGACCTGTTTCTTGGTTGTAGGTATGTCCCAGGTTCTGATAGCTTCAACCTTGTCCCATAAAGGTGTGATATGGCCATTTCTAACCCTGTGTCTTAAGTATACTTCTGAGACCTTCTGCACCTGTAAAACTACTCCACTCTTCCCATAGTGTGGCTTCATCATATTTACATGTACTACCTTGGGTCTTTTTTCAGATTTTTCTTTAACCACCACATAGGTTAAATCTTTCTCTCTGACTGTGTAAGGGCCTTCTCAAGCAGCCTTAAGCTTGTCTTTGCGCAGGGGAAGAAATATCATTACCTGATCCCTTACCTCAAATACTTTAGAGCGTGCCTTTTGATCATACCAGAACTTTTGCACCTCTTGGGCTTTGGTTACATTTGCTTGAACTAGTTTACAGAGTGTATCAAGGGTTTGTCTAAGTTTTAACACATAATCCCCCACAGAGGTTTTGTTTTCTACGAGTTTACCTTCCCAGTTTCCCCTCAGGAGATCAAGAGGGCCTCTCACTCTTCTGCCATACAACAGCTCGAAAGGTGAGAATCCCGTTGATTCCTATGGAACTTCCCTGTAGGCAAAAAGTAGGTGTTGCAGTTTGTCATCCCAGTCATTTGGGTGTGTGTTTACATAAGCCTTAATCATTCCTTTGAGTGTGGCGTTAAATCTTTCCACCATTCCATTGCATTGGGGGTGATAAGGAGTGGTTTTCAAGTGTTTTACCCCACAACACTTCCACAGACACTCCATTATCTCGGAGAGGAAATTTGACCCACAATCTGTTAAGATTTCAGAGCGAAATCCAGTTCTGCAAAATATAGTTAGCAAAGCCTCAGCTACAGACGGAGCATCTATAGAGGCTAGTGCTACAGCTTCTGGGTATCTTGTGGCAAAATCTACCACTGTGAGGATGTACTTTTTTCCCTTGCGGGTGGGTTTAGTGAAAGGCCCTACAATATCCATGCCCACCCTGAAGAAAGCTTCTCCTATAATAGGCAGAGGCTGCAAAGGGGCTTTACTGTGATGCCCTGCTTTCTCCACACGTTGACAGGTTTCACTAGACCTGCAGTACTCTGCTACTTGCTTAGCAATTCCAGGCCAAAAGAAGTTTGCCATGAGCCTTTGTTTAGTCTTGTTTTTCCCCAAGTGCCCTGCGCATGGCACATCATGGGCTAGTTCTAGCAACCTTAGCCAGAATTGGTTAGGTGCTACCAGTGCTTTTTTTCTGGAGAAAAAGGTACCGGAACTCTTGGATTACATTTCCTCGGGAGTAGATGGCGATTAAATTGTAATGCAATTAATAGAAGAAAAGGTGCTGGAACTCAGTTCCGGTGAGTTCCACCAGAAAAAAAGCCCTGGGTACTACCAGTTGCTTTAGTGGCTCCCAGGTTAACTCTTGGGTTTTTGGTAACCACAGCCTATACAGCAATCCTTTCTCCCAAATAATCTGCTCCCTTCCTTCCTCAGAGAAGGGCCTCTCTATCTTGAGGGAGAGCAACTCTTTTCAGAGGCTCCAAACTAGGATCACTGAGGACTCCCTGCTTGAATTCCTCTACTCCTCTTAAATCAGGAAAAGGGGTCTCTAGCGCCTTTTCCTCTACAGAACCACCTGCCTCGGTTGTTTCACTGGCTTTCAGGTCAACAGGTTGCATGGAGGCTTGTTCTGTTGTTTCGGTTTGGGGAGGGTCTGGGGTTGGTTTTGGACCTTCCGGAATCTCTGTGGGTTGTACCTCTAGTACCTTTTCTTTTACATTAGCTTTTACCTGGTCCTGTCTTGAAGTTTCCTCCCTTTCCTTTTGCTTGCGGGTTACCACACATATTTGAGCTTCTGGTCCCATTATATCCTTTCCCACAATGATAGGGGCAAATTGGGTTGGAGGTTCCATCACCCCAACTTCATACAGACCCCTCCATCCCTTCCATTCTATGGATAACCTTGCTACTGGGACTTCAAAGGAGGGACCATTCACTCCCTGGATCTCAATAGACATTCCTGGTACCAAATCTTCAGGTGTCACCAAATCTGCTCGGATCAGAGAAACATCAGCTCCAGAATCCAACATTGCCATAATGGTCTTATCCTTTACATAAACAGGTTCTTTAAACTGATTATTAACTTCCTCCCTATTGGTGATCACAAATCCACAATTATAAGGGTTTTTTATGCTTGCTACACCTTGTGGCTTGGTTTGTTCGGGTTTAGGACTACCTAGGATAGCTGGTGTTATTGCTTGTAACTTGGGACAGCTATTCTTGATGTGGCCTGTCTGACCACACGAATAACAGGCACGGTCTCTAGGGTGAGAAGGATCAAAAGGAGGTTTTTTTAACTCCTTTTTATTTGGGGCTTCCCATTTCCCCCCCTTCTTCTCAGACTCAATCTTGGGGCCTAACCCTTCCCAATTTTCAATCAGTTTGTCAGCTATTTCTGCAGCTTGGGTTACAGTTTCAGGATCTTTATCCTTAACCTTCAGTTTTATTTCTCTGGGCAACCGAAAATAAAACTGATCCAGGGCCATAAGCTCTAGCACCTTTTCCCTGTTGTCAGCTTTTGCCTCATCCACCCATTTTAGTAGCAGGTTTTTTAGTTTTGTTGCAAACTCTACCATAGATTTACCAGGTTGAGGTGTTAACCCTCTGAACTTTTTCCTAAAGTGCTCAGGGCCTAACCTGAACCTTTTAAACACCGTTTCTTTGAATTGAGCATAGGAAACAGCCTCCCCCTCTGGCATGCTATTATAAATCTCTGCCAGCTCCCCTTTGATTAAATTAGGCACAAACTTCATGTAATCACCCTCTTGCAGTCTCCACTTCTGTGCTGCCCTTTCAAAAGTGGTCAGGAACACTTGTGGGTCTTCTCCTGGGGTGTACGCTGTGAAGTCCTTCGGGGTAACTCTGACAAGCTGCTCCTGTTTCAATTTCATCATCCTTTCCTCGTGTCTACATTGTTCCTCTTGGGCTTGAAGTTGCTCTCTCTGGGCTTGAAGTTTCTCCTGGTGCAGCTTTTCCTCATGTCTGCGTTGTTCTTCCTGCACCTTTTCCTCGTGTCTGCGTTGTTCTTCCTGGGCCTTAAGTTGCTCCTGCTGCAGTCGAAGCTGCTCCCACTCTAACCGGGTCTCTTCTTCCTTCTGCTTTGCCCCTAGCCGCAGTTCCTGTTCACGGAGCTCCCATTCTTTTGTTTGGGGTCCTGCTACACTAGGGCTAGAGGGTGCAGCTCCTTCTATTGCCGCCTGGGAGATCAGCATAACTTTCAGTTCTTCTGCTGTTTTCTCCTCCCATGGCAAATTGTCCTTTTTACACTGCTCAATCAGGGCAGTTTTGTTCATAGAGAGATATTGGCTCATTTTGATTGCCTCACTGGGTCCCTATTCCGCAGGCCTGAAGTTAAAACATACACTGCTTTTGCCAGCTCTATTAGTAAAACACCAAATTTCTGTTTGGAGTGCTTAATCTCCCTGTTCAGGATCCCACCTCTGCCACCATCTGTCAAGGTTCCGCTACTGCAGGGACCCCTCGACCTGCCTTTGGAAGATCTCTGCTTCTTCTCAAAGCCGCTCCCGTTCCAGGAGATCAATTCCTTTGCCTGTTTCCAGTAGCATGGGAAAGGCTTTAGACGTGGTGAATAAGTCACTCCAAACTCTCAGGGTACACAACAACACTTTACTTATAATATTAGGGTATTTATTTAATAGAGTGGTTATAATTCAAAAGCAAGTATGATAAAATCAAACAAACAAACAAACAATCCAAGGTTCTCTAGTTTAACTTCAGACTACCTCTCTCCATTGCAATCAGACTATCTCTCTCTCTCTGCTTCATCTCCTTCTGCTGCTAGCTGACCACACCCCACACATATATAGCCCTCCCAGGAATGGAAGGTTATAATCATGTGACTTTGAACAGGAGATATAATTCTTAACTTCTATTGGGTAAACTAAACTCTCAAACTCCCCCTCCCATCCTGGAGTGTTTGGGCCTTCAGGCTTCAACAAATCTAGGGAAGTGTTTGGGCCTTCAGGCTTCAACAAATCTAGGGAAGTGTTTGGGCCTTCAGGCTTCAACAAACTTAAGCCTGTGTAGGCCTCAATCCTTCACAGTCCCCAGATGTTTTTGGCTTACAACTCCCAGCATGCCCCAGCCAGACGCTGGCTGGGGCATGCTGGGAGTTGTAAGCCAAAAACATCTGGGGACCCAAGGTTGGAGAACACTGAGCCAGACAATCAACAGGACCATTGGACAAGTAAAAGATGAACACTTTACCGGTGAAAGATGTTTTTAAAATGTTAGATGAATGATTTGTGTCTGTAGTCACAGATGAGATGAAGTATTAGACTCAACCAATAGATCATATGGCAGTCTGTCACCAGAACCAGATGGTATTCTGAAGGGACTTGCATGGATTGCTGAAAAATTGTGTCTGGATTGTACCACCAGACAGAAATGTAACTAATGCAATAGCTTTTTTTAAAATCCAGGATTTATAATATAAACTGCATTCTTCAGATTGATTAGACAAATTAAATGGATCTGAAGGTTTACACAGGTGGTGTACTGTAAATTATTTGCAGTTTATTTCCTTGATCGTAATATAAATGTTCTGCTTGCGCCAGTTTAAGAATGTATAATTAACTGTTGGTCAACATTGCTCTTCGGGAAATGAACAACAAAACAGATTGTGTACATTTGTGCTTAGTAAGACAGGGTGTTTGTTAATTAGAAATATAATATAATGGCTTGGATCCTAACTAGGCTTCTGCAAAGGACTCCTGGAAGGACTCCTTCTGTTCATGGATGGAATCAAGAGTCAGTGGATGATGATACTACTGATGGAAGGAGTGGGGGAGGAGGCAATATCTGCCAATTTCTCCACATTTGCAGCTTCCCCCACACTGCTCCAGACTCCAGAGGGTTTCCTAGGGCTCCAGATTGGGGGGGGGGGCACAATGGGGAAGGGGGAAGTGGTGTAAGTTGGCTACCCCTTTCCACTAGCAGGAGCATCCTTTGAGCAGAACTCCACTCATGGGATACTCCTGCCAGTAGGAGCAAACTCAGGATTCCACGCAATGTTTATAATGGCTCAGTTCAGATGCTGCACCAAAATAAGGATTAAGAAAACTTTACCCATGGTTTCACATGTGATCCAAATGGATAAACCATAGTCTGAGCAGGCAGGTGCTTGGCTAGTCTATGTCTTAGGCTTAGCCAGCCATTGACAATTCAGCAGCACACAAAGTGTCACGTTGCCACCCATTACGGAAGGCAGAGCAGTTAGGGATAATATCTAGAGATTCCGGTATGAAGGGAGTGAGCTGAAGAATTATATAGCATGAGGGCTCCACATGGCAAACTAAACCATGGCTTGGCAGTTTAGCAGTTAGCACAAAGGCTTGACATGAAGCCTGAACTGATAGAGTTGCCACTGAAGTTCAGCTAAAGTGAAATTCAAGACAAATGTGGATGTCTCTACTGGAGCAACACATCTGCTGAATTTCAGTGGAAGCCAAAACAGCTTTGCTGAGACCAGCAAATTGCCTTGGAGGAATTTCACACATCCTTAAATCACTTCTAAAATCTAGCTAAAGCAAAATTAAGGCAAATCTGAGGTCCCTGCTTGAGAGAAATTTCAAAGACAGTGAAAAGTATTTTGATAAAGAGACTTACCCCAAACATTGTCCATCCATCAATCCACAGAGGTCCAATCAATGGGGGTGGGGAAAAGTAACTGGACTATTGCTAAAAATAAGTGGCATTTTTAGAAAGGGGGGAAGGTAAAAACAAACAAACAAAACCCTGCCACTGGCCACCACAAACAGGGTTTGTTTGTTTTTTTAAAAAAAGGGAAACAAAGGCAATGGGGTGGGGGAAGGACTGCTGTCATTGACTTGGTAAGCCCCCATAAGTGCCCCTTCCTTCTGCCTCCAAAACAAAGGTGAGCCATTTCACCCCAACTCCACTGCCCTCCCAAAAAATCACATCCCCATTTCTGGCAGGGGATGGGAGCAGTGCCACAAAGATGGTCATCCCATGCTTGTTTTATATATATCTAGCTATGTTTCTCAGAGCAGTTTCAGCCATTCTTAATTTTCCAGAAATTCTGGAGAAAATTTAGCATCAGTGAAATCATGGATTTAAAGAGGAGGTTGGGCAAGAGAGAAAAGTTTGGAGAAGCAGAGGCTAGCCAAGGGTGCAAAATGGGCGGCCAGTATCTAGGAAAGCAATGCTTATCATTTATCATTCAAGTGAACGTAGGACAATACCCAGCCCAGTTTCTATGCTTCATTAACTATTTTTTCAGGCTCATATTCAAACACATAATAGCCAGAAAGAATAAGCCTTGCATTGGTGTTAGTTGGAAGCTCATTTAGGAGGATGATTTACATTTATTTATTTATTACTGACGTTTATTCGTCATCTATTAACCTAGTCCTCTAGAATGTCCATGATTGCACTTAGCATATTTCTAGTTGAAATGCCTTGCTCTTGTGAAAGAACTTCACAGTGTGGTGGAAAGGAGCAGGAACAAAACAATGAACAGGAAATGTACCCTGTGCAATATCCCTCCCTTAAACAGTGAGTGAATACAGACTGCACCTTGGTAGGGGTAGACAAATCTATCTATTTCTAGCCCATATCACTTTTGCATGTTGTTCGCCTGCTGGCTATCAATGGGTACTAGTTATGATGGCTATATATTATTGCCCCAACATTATTTGCTATTTTCATCACCATGATTTTACATCTTGTTGAGGGGAAACTTCCCACTGGTGTGGGAATTATATATCGAACAGATGGAAAGCTTTTTAATCTCAGCAGGCTGAAAGCAAAAAGTAAGGTAATTACAACCTCCGCTGTGGAACTTCAGTATGCTGATGATAATGTGGTCTCCGCACATTCAGAGGATGATCTCCAAACTATCCTAAATGCTTTTGCAGAAGCATACGGAAAACTTGGTCTCTCACTTAACATCAAAAAAACCAAAGTGCTTCATCAGCAAGTGCAAGCTAACCCTTTGGTGATGCCATCTATCCAGCTTGGCGGGACAATACTGGAAAATGTCGATCATTTTATCTATCTTGGCAGCTATCTTTCTGTTACAGCTAACATCGACAGTGAAATCCAGCATCGTCTGAGCTCCACAAGTGCCGTGTTTTCTCGAATGAAACATAGAGTGTTCGAGGATCGGGGTATTTGTAAGAAGTCCAAAACACTGGTTTATGAAGCCATTGTATTACCAACTTTATTGTATGCCTGCAAAACATGGACTATCTATAAACGTCACCTCCAACTCCTTGAACGATTTCATCAACAGAAGCAAAGACTACTAGCATTGAAAAAATGATCCTTCAACGCCAACTTCAGTGGACCAGTCATGTTGTTCGAATGCCTGACTGCCGTCTCCCAAAGCAGTTACTTTATTCCCAACTCAAGGATGGAGAGCGGAATATCGGAGGTTTAAAGATATAAGAGGTTTAAAGATGTTCTTAAGGCTAATCTAAAAAAATGCAATATAAACATCAAAAACTGGGAAGCTCTGGCCCATGAACGATCTAACTGGAGGTTGGCCTCTCACAAAGGTTCTATGGACGTTGAAGAAGCTCGAGTGCAAGGTGAAAGGGAGAAACGTGCTAAGCGAAAAGCACCTCAAATGAATCCTTTACAAGACCATCTTCCATCTGGTAACCTGTGTCCTCACTGTGGGAAGCTGTGTGGATCTAGAATTGGCCTCCACAGTCACTTACGGATCCATCGCTAGAGTCTACACAATTTTCTTTAGAATTTTCCTCCTTTTAAAATCTCCTTTTTGTAAATTTTCTTTTTTTTTATCCTGGAAGACAATCTTACTCGGTCACGAGTGATCGCCTGACTGACTGACTGATTACCCCCAATATCAGAGACAGTATGTCTCTCAATACCAGTTGCTGGAGAACATGAGTGGAAGGGTGCTGTTCTACTCATGTCCTGCATCTGAACTTTCATAGGCATCTGGTTGGCCACTGTGTGAATAGAACGTTGGCGAGATAGACCCTTGGTCTGATCCAGCAATTCTCATGTTGTTATGTTCTTACCCATAATTCCATTCAATTTCCTCATTAATCTGTAATTTTTAAAATAGCAATCTTCTCAGAATATGTATTTAAATACATATTTCAATTAGTGTTTTCTCTCAAAGTTTGTATTTAAATGCATATTTTGATACATTTAAATTATTGAAAACTATATCACAACATTCAGCGAAGTATAAAATCTGATGGATAGCTAGGTTCTGATCTGCACATTAATCCAAAAGGAGCATATCAAGGCATTGTGTATTAGAATGGGCAAATATTGAATTCATCAAGCATCCCTGTTTTCTGGACCAGTCTAAGAAGTGCACTTGCTTAAGAGTACAATCATACAAAATACTATGAGCAGGATCAAATCCCATTGAAATCAATGCGAATTATGTTAGTCATGACTACGTAACTTGTCCCACATGTTTCAAGGGAATAAATCATGACTAATGTAGTCTTCCTAGTTTCCTACACCGTACGTAGCCTTGCTTACTGCAAGAAGGAAAATCTGCAATAACAATATTTAGTATATATTTAACACTTTACCTAAATATGACAAATATTTACCACTGTTGCTGAAATGTTTCTGTGTTTAATAGCATATAATTTTACAATTGAAACTCATTGATATAGTCATACCCCATTGCCAGTGCCTCAAGTTCTACGTCCTATTCTAAAAATACAGCATACATGGTTGCATATCTCCATTACAAAAGCAGAACTCATATACTAATAAACACAAACAAAATGGAACATGTGGAAAATGCCTATTCATATTCAACGTTCTAATTCTAGAGCAGGAAGATTAGCTGGAACAAAAACGCATCATGTATTATGTATTTGTTATTTTAATTGCTAAGAACCTCAAGTCCCTAGTAATAAATACAGCTAGGCATAAGAAAAATAATTAAAACAATAGCTGTTCCATGCTTCTGTGGGCTTGATGTGCAGTGCAACACAGACAGCTACCGTGAAATGTTTATATGATAAATGAGTGATTAAAGAGTAATATAAAATGAAATCTGATAGGATGAAAATTCTGTTCAACTGTATTCAAGCCTGCTGCACTCACAGTAACTTTAACCATATTGTAGTATTATATAAAGCGAATTCACTTATCAGACTCTAGTGCAGTGTTCTCCAACCTTGGTCCCCAGATGTATTTGGCCTACAACTCCCAGCATGCCCCAGCCAGCTATGCTGGCTGGGGCATGCTGAGAGTTGTAGGCCAAAAACATCTGGGGACCCAAGGTTGGAGAACACTCCTCTAGTGGGTGTGAGAAAGGGCCACTACTGTTAAAACAAACATAAATGTTTTTAACTTAAAAATTATAGGCCCCAATCTATGTTAAGGGTGTGTCTGATGAATCACATTCTGCCATTATAACCAGAAATCAAGGGGGAAGTAGGTTCTATGGCTTATACTCAGACAATGGCTCAACAGATTGATCTGAACCTTGACAGTGTGGCCGAGATCAGTTTGAGGATCTGTGCCAATTTTGAGGTAGAAAGGATCAGAATGGTTTATTTACAGGAGTTTAAAATTTTAAGAGTGACCTCCAGCAGTTTTGACAGTACTGCTGTTTTTCTTCCTCATATACTTTGCTGGGGTTAAACCTTTGTACAGCATCTTTTGGGAAACTTTATTATGTCAGGTCAGGGGAAATTTGTAGTACATGCTGCACCCTTGAAGTAATACTACATGTTTGTAGTTTTTATTTAAAAATGTGCCCAGAATGATCCTGCAGGAGGGAGGAAGTAGAATGCGAGTGAGTATGGCTGGTTACCAGGAAGATGGAACAGAAGGGGAGGAAAGAGATGGGAGTAGGTGAGGAGGGAATTATTATGTCACTTAAGGTCTTAGGCAGTTGGGAGTGAGGGAGGTTTTGGGCGGGAATTTAGAAGCTGCATTGTTAATTCTACTGTAAACATATTACGTATTTAAAAAACAAAACAGTCATCTAAGCTAGTTACAATCATCACAATTTCTTCTTTTCTCTGTATCCATATTATAGGGCCACCACTGACTGTTTCTATCCGAGAATGGTGGCCTCCTTCATTTTGCCTCATTTGTCCCTCAAAACTGGTAGGCCTCAGTGCTGTCGTTTGGCTTTTACCAACTTACCAACCATGCATCTCATAAAAGGAAGGGGCTGATGAGTTCCTTGAAAGGAGAATAGGGCCCAGTATAGGGCCTGCACATGTGTAGGGTAGTCTGTCTAAACCAATTGGTAAAGTCAAAGCCAAGCTTATGATTGGCCCAAGCCAGGTAGCCCTGGTTACAGGGTTTGTTGACAATTTGCGTGCGTAGAGGAGAAATAACGACTCAGACACGATTGTAGGGTACAAATAGTGGTAATGAAGGGCCACATTTATTAATAACATAAATTGGAGATCTACGAAGGGATCGAAAAGTGCGGGTGCTATTTACACCGGCTATACGCCGGTCGCCAATGCAATAGGGCGAAACATCCCACAAGGAGGGTGACTGGCATCAAGTCATCCCCTCCTTGCTTACCACACACGGTGCTGGG
The DNA here is from genome assembly GCA_021292165.1 of Shinisaurus crocodilurus. Classification (NCBI taxonomy): domain Eukaryota; kingdom Metazoa; phylum Chordata; class Lepidosauria; order Squamata; family Shinisauridae; genus Shinisaurus; species Shinisaurus crocodilurus. The sequence goes on along the minus strand of CM037878.1, from coordinate 225,722,152 downwards.
AGGTCTTTCCTGCTGTCAGCCTCGCACAGGCCGTGAGGCGCCGATACAGGTGATGAAGGAAGACCTCAGAGACATGCCTTATCTCCCCAAAGCCGAGCTGTGAGGCATCGGTTGTGGGAGCCTAGAGCACGCCTCTCACCTAAAAGGTGCCATAGGATGATCGCCGAGCCCCTAAACTGCCTAATCCCGCACTTGACCGCCACAGAGAGAGACAAGGTTACTTAGTCTCCTCTCCCCCACCTGCCAGAAGAAATCCAAGCAGGGCCCTTCGCAGATCCTCCAAAAAGATGTCCTGCCCAACCGATGACAAGTGGACCCCGTCCTTTCTAAACAGCTCCCTCCTGGCCAAGGAAATGTCAGGATGAGGTATCATAAAGCCTCTCCCTCCAAGGCCCCTACCTACCTGTGCATTCACCTTGCGCACTGCCTTATGCAGTCCCTGGTGACACATGGCATAACGCCAATTGAGTCGTGGCAGCATGTTCGACCAGAGCACCCTGACTCCTGGCCAACGACGCTGCACCTCAGCAAGGTCCAATAACACTTGCTCAATCAAGGCCTTACTCTTAAGTAAGCCTAAATCGTTCCCACCCACATGTAATATCAGTACATCGGGGGGCTGGCGCACCAGGCCAGAAACAAACAGCAACGGGAGGAGGCCGTGCCACTGCAAGCCACGCCGACCCAGCCATTGGATGTCGGCTACATGACTTATGCCCAAATTAGGGCCCAAACCAGACGTAGCTGCTCTTCGGGCCGCCCAGAAGACGAAGCTGTGTCCGCAGATCAAGACTCGAGCACGCCTCCGTCCCTGACCTGCATCTGAAAAACAAAGAAGGCAGCCGCAATATCGCTCATGGCAATTTGCGAACGTAGGCCCGATAAGCCTTAGAACGCCACCTTCCCACTGCCTGGACCTGCGCCACAGGCAAACCCAGGGCCACTGCCGTGGAGGCAGCACCGATCCTGAAGGAATGCGTCCCAAAACGTAGGTGTCCCAGGCCCATGGCCTTTAATGCACCAGAAGTTACAGTCCAAAACTGGAACTTCGTCAGAGGGGACGCGTCCTCATGAAGGAACAGAGGGCCAGGAGCGTGCCCTCGCAGCTCCACATAAGCCTTCAAGGCCGACACTGGGCACAGCTCTTCCAATGTTGCCGTAGCAAGGGACACCAGGGAACCCCGGGCCGCCTGGTCCGACTTGGAACGCCGCAATTGCAATAAAGCGGCTGCTGGTGACAAGGCCAAGTCGGAGAATTGTAGGGCATGGGCAGACTGATCAGATCTAGATCGTGCCACAAGTTCGGATACCCGAAATGCCCCAAAAAAGGCCGTCAATGCAGCCGCGTGAAACAGGACTGCCTCGTATGTGGAATGACACACAATAGGCCACTGGTCCCGGAGCCCCAGAAGGATGTCGGGAGATAGGGGGACACGGGAATCGGGAATAGGGGGCGGGCGCGTTCCCAGCCCAGCAACATCCTACGGACCCTAAAGTCTCCCGTGAATTCCACACAACCCGTGGCCTTAGACTGAAAGGCCAAGGCAGCCAACTTACCTCGAATCGTCCTGCCCGATCTCCCTCGTATGTGTAAAAGGACACAGTAATGAAGAATATGTTCCACTGGGACAGGCCAAAGACAGGGGAGGTCATGTGCCAACCGAAAATCAGAAAACTCCCTACCTGCTCTCGAGTAGGCAAGGCGTGTAGCAGGCGCTAAGGACTGCCAGATGGCTCTTTCAGCCGCCAACCGCCAATCTGCCAAAGACAATCCGGCATCACCACCTGATGCTGGGATGCCCAAGGCGCCAGAGCGCGAAATCTATCCAATTGGTTGCGGGACAGCGAATCAGCAATGCTGTTGTCTAAACCAGGGACATGGCGAGCTCGAAACAAGATATTATGGCGAAGGCAAAGTAGGGTCATAATGCAGACAAGCCGCATCACCCTCTTATTGCGTGATGAAAGAGCGTTCACTACATGGACCGTGGCCTGATTGTCACACCAAATATGGACTACGGCGTTAGCCAACTCCCGCGTCCACAGGTGTACGGCCACATAAATGGGAAAAAACTCTAAAAATGTAAGATCCCTACAAACACCAGCAGTCACCCAAAGCTGCGGCCAGGGCGCATAGCACCACTGGTCGCGAAACAGTACCCCAAACCCGAAAGATCCAGAAGCGTCGGAACACACTTGTAATTCAGCAGCCAGTAATAAATCCTGCCGCCAAAATGAAATCCCATTGAAAGTCGCCAAAAATTGGGACCACACCTGCATATCTGACCGCATATCAGCTGTGACCCGTATGCTGATGGTGGGGCATACGGACACCACGCATAGCATCAGACAGGCGTCGCAAAAAGGCCCTCCCGGGTGCTATTACGCGACAGGCAAAATTTAAATGCCCGACTAGCTGCTGAAGCTGAAATAAAGTAATTTTGACCAAAAGCAATGTCTGCTGGATCAAATCCTGCAGGGCCTGCAATTTGGACATAGGCAGTCGGGAAGCCTGAGCCACTGAATCCAATTCAATCCCCAAAAACGTCAGTGTGCTAGCTGGACCCTCGGTCTTCTCCTGCGCCAAAGGGACCCCTAATTCATCAGCGAGAGCCTGAAATTGGTCCATCAGGTATTTACAGCGATCGGACCGTGCAGCCCCGGCAAACAAAAAGTCATCTAAGTAGTGAACAACCTGAGGAAGTCCGGTCCTTTCACGAAGAGCCCAATCCAAAAAAGTACTAAAACACTCGAATGCCGAACAAGAAATTGAACAACCCATTGGCATGGCCCGGTCCATGTAAAATTGCCCCTGAAAAACAAAACCTAACAGATCAATGTCATCCGGGTGAACGGGAAGCAAACGGAACGCTGCCTTGACGTCACACTTCCCCATTAGTGCACCATGGCCGCATGCACGGACCATAGTTACGGCCGAATCAAATGACACATAACGTACCGAGCAGAGATGCTCGGGGATAGCGTCATTGACCGACTCGCCCCTAGGGAAGGATAAATTATGAATAAGGCGAAACTCACCCGGCGCCTTCTTGGGGACAACACCTAAAGGAGAAACCCTAAGATTGGGAAGGGGCAGCTCTGGGAAGGGTCCCAGGACCCTCCCGGCCTCCACTTCCTTGAAGATTTTTTGGGAAACCACGGACTGTAGCGCAGCCACGGAAGACTGGTTCCGGGCCATTTTGTGCACCCTAGGCCCCTGGTATGGGATGTGAAAGCCAAAATAAAAGCCATCATGAAGATAACGAGCCTCTTCTTGATGAGGGTAATCAGCCAACCATTGGTCTAAACACGTTAAATTAATCAGGGTGGGGCCCCTTCGCTGAAGCTGCAGCAGAAGCTCCCGGTGGACCACCGGTCCCCGCCCCGTTCCTGGGCCGGCCCCAGGATCCACGTACCCGGTTGCAAGAGGCCGCGTGATGGTTCCCTCCACAGACAGCGCAGGCATGCCTGAAATTACAATCGGGCCTACTGCAGGATCCTTTGGACAGGAATTCCCAGCAAGCCGATCGGGGTTGAACCGGCCGGCCCGCCCCTAGCCTTGGCGCGGGAGAAGGAGGCACACGCAGCATTAAATGGCCACTATCGGACCTATCACCTGGTACTGGGCGAGCAGGCATCATGCACTCCATCCAGAGCTCATCATCCCTGAAATCCCAACGAAGGGCATGATCAAAGGCGGCCTTCTTTCGAAAGGCCTCATCATACAAAAGCCAGGCATTACCCTCGTAACTAGAATAGGCACGGTAGACCAAGTCCAGGTACTTTGTCAACACGATGCCCCGATCAGGGAACTCCTGTTGAATGATCCCCATGTAAATCAAGTAGCTAGGGAGCCAATTGGCCCAGGTACGGGCTGGCTTCCTACGCTTCGGCTTATCCTTTTCCTTGTCCTTAGCCTTGTCCTTATCCTCATCTACCTCCCTATTCAAGAGGGCAAGTAAATCAACAAATTCACCCTTCAAGATTTTTTCCTTCGTAGCAGGAGCTAGATGGTATCCTAGGGGAAAGGAGGCAGCAGCACTCGGCATGGCCATAGGCCCAACATCTGGGTAATTGTCAACTTTAGCAGAAGCCAAGGAGCCCGGAGAGGCAGCACTCACTCGCCCCGCCGGGCCGGACCATACAGATGCGCAGGCCTGCACAGCTGTGGACACCAAGGTGGGAGTAGACGGGGTGGTCACCAGTGCTGAAGTAGTCACCGAAGAAACAGGTGGAACCACCGGACCAGGTAGAGCCCCTGAGGGCCCGGCAGATTGCCCAGCAGGGGTTGAAAGACCAAGACCCTGAGAAACTTGACCAGAAAATGGAGAAGGCGTCAGCGGGGGCCCCGGGGTAACTGGCAAACCACTAGGCGTGGCTGGTCCCGGTGTGGTGTAAGGAAACAGCGGGAAGGCACCCATGGGGGCAACCATATTGGGCGGGAGCGACGCAGGCAGGTAGGCCCATGGGTAACCCCCCCACTGTGTGTGGTGCAGTGGCATACCCCACGGAGTAGCCAGATTATACTCACCACTCTGCGAAGTAAGTGGCGGAGGTATCGGGGGCACGGAAGAAGCAGGATGGCCCTGCGCCATAGCGGCTATTGGAGACTCTGCAGTAAGTATGGTCGTCAAAGAATTGTCACGGGGGACGGACTCTTCCACCGCAGTGTCTGGTGCCGCCGAACTTGGCCCCGCCTCCAAGGCATCCAAGCGCGCTGCAATAGAATTCCAAAAATCACGTCGGGCCACACCCCTGGTGCGCATCCTACGCCCAGTTGTGGCCCGCCCCACTGCTCCCTGTTCAGGCGTGAATCTGGATGTCTTTTCCGCTGCCGCCAGACGATCCAAGATGGCTGTGACATCAGGAGCCTCATCCTCAGATGAAGAAGGAGCAGGTGGTAAGGGGCGCTTCGCTGCCGGCTTGGGGGCAGGCCCCTTGCCCTTCTTCCCACCTCGTCCTTTTTTCGGTGGCATAATCCGAGAAAAGCAATGAACAGAAATCACAATTACAATTGAATTGTACACAAGCAGTCCCTCGGTGCTCGCCACCCCCCCCCAAAAAAAAACAACAAAAAAAAAACACCTCTTGAAAGAATGGCAGGGGCCTACTATCCAAGTAATAACCAGGCCTGCCGCACTGCAAATGCGAGAGATTCTAAAGCCTTCCCTGCAAGAAACAGAAGGCGTAGTGCCTGCACCCCCACCCGGGAGTGGAGGTGACTACCCGTTGGGGGGGGGAATAGGGCGCACTACCACAAGGAGGGACTAATGAAGGGGCCTGACTCGGGAGAACGAAAGGCCAGTGAATGAAGCAGAAGCGGCGCGAGGTAGTGTGAAGGCAGAAGGCCCGAGGCCTTTCAGGGAACGACGGGCGGGCAGCGAGCTCGCTGAAGCTGGCGCAGCGTACTGCGTCCACCCAGAATGCCTGGAACAGCTAGGAAGTGCTCCGGAAGGGCTGAAGCGCCAACCGCGCTTCAGTGGCAAACAGAGGAAGAACGCAGGCAAGCAGGAAGGCGCAGTCACGGGCCTGGCCTTGAACAACGGAGAAAGGATCGGGAGTGACTGTGAGGAAGGATCACCCAGCGAAAGAGGCGAGGAAAAACGTAATCCAGGCACCTCCTGGTGAGTGAAGCAGACAGGAGGGGGAAGTTGGGGATTCCCTAGAAGCGGAGCTCCGTGGGCAAAGCCCTCCCCCCCCGGGATGGGAGGGAAAAGAGTGGACTCACACACACACCCCTCTGCCAAACCCACCACACTCAGTACAAAATTAAGAAGGGAAAATTAATGAGAGGGACAAAAGAACCCGTCAAGCAGAGGGAGAAATAGCACTCCCTCCCAATTCAAAACACACACACAACACCGAGGCTCCAAACAACCCCCCGTATCACTCTCTCACACACACGTAAATCCCCAAGTAGACAAAACTTAGCCAAATGATTCCAAGTGGATCCTTCTCCTCTGCAGCCGCTTTGGGAAGGAGGCAGTAACTGGTGGGTGCAAGCCTGATAATGGCTGTGCCACCCCGCCCACTCTGCCTCCTGATTGGATGGGCAAATCAGACCACTATGGTCTGATCGTAATTCTCCCCGCCCGCAAATTTGCCCCCCCCGCCGCAGCTACGCGTGGCAAGGTAGGGGCTTTCTGTGGTAGTTACCACAGAGAAAGATCTAGGAGTAGTGTGAAGCCTGGCCTCCAGTGGAGAAGTCAGGCCTAGTGGAGAAGGCCAGCAGGCAGTCCAGAACCAGAAGACCTATGAGACATTTAGTGATCCCAGAACACTGGTAGGAGAGTGCAGCCCTACCAGCCACAGTTTGGGATTTGAAGGAGTTACTTAGGAGAGAATCACAACTTGATTGCTATGTTGTTTTTCCCATATATGAAAAAATGATGTGTATCTATCAGTCTGGGACAGCAAAAAAGAAATCAAGACAAAGGAGAGAAAAAAGCTGGGGTGAAAAGGGGAGGCAGAGACTGGATCAGTTTGGATGGGTGGTGAAAGGAAAGAAGTTGTGAGTGGAACAGGTGATGTAACAACTCTGATTATGAAAATGTCACAAAGAAAGCAGGCAGTGTGGTAAGGAGAATCTGAAATTAGCCAAGGGGTTGAGTAGTGCAAGCTGAAGTGAACATAGCATCAGAGTTGAAAAATAAGATAACTGATCTGGTTTCTGGATCTGCTCCTGAGCTTCAGGAAATGTTATCTAATTATCTAGTCATATTGATAGGTTGCAAAGACATTTAATTGTGTCCAATGGCCTCCACCCACAAACCTCTAAGCTTCCCACATGATTCCTCTGAATGTTCATTCCCTACATCTGTTTTCTTCAAGACTCTGCCCAATAGTAAGAGCGTTTAAAGGGAATGACTCATTCGGGGCCATGAGGCAGCTAGCCTGTTCTGCATTCCATGCTGTCTCTTCTGACTGAGATCTGAACAAAAATGAAGCCCTTTCTCATTCCAGATTCTGCCATAGGGGCATAAATGATAACTGGAGGAAACTGTATGGCAAAATGAAGAGTCATAAGGCCAATTCCAGTCATATTCAACATAATTACAGTGGAAAGCTCTTGCAATTTTTCTTGGTGGAAAAGGAGCCATTGATAATGCTCCTGAAAACACATACACTCAAAGAAGGAAAATGGTGTAAAGTGTAGCAAGGTCTTCTTGATGTTACCCTGTTTCTCACAGAGCAAAATTTGCCATTCCAGAGATCACATTCTACCCTATAGCATGATGATTGTGGGCTATGCCTTTCCACTGTAAAATGTATAAGTAAATATAATCAAGATCTGAACTGGTACCATGAAACTGTTATGGAGCATTGAATGGTTGGAGAGAGAATGCAAGCACACCACATGTCCTGTTGTAGTCAGAATGATTATATGGTGGTATGTGCCAAGGAAGTACTAAATTCAGGGGAGGCTGGTGACTGCTATGTCAGTGGGGCTCCTTAACCATTGCAGCTAATATTTTGAGCTTTATAGAAGCTTTCCATGGTGCTCCATGGTGGTGAACCTATTCGGGGGATGGAGTTCAGTGTCATGGATAAGTCCCTATAAAGCTCAAAATAAAAGCTGCAAAGGATAAGGAGCCCCAGTGAAATAGCAGTTGGCAGCCTCCCCTGACTAAATGCAATTCTTGAGGAGGTGAGAAATGCTTGCTACTACGGAATCATCATGGATGGGACATCTGATGTCTCACATACTGAGCAGCTGGTATAGAATCATAGAATCATAGAAAAGTAGAGTTGGAAGGGGCCTACAAGGCCATTGAGTCCAACCCCCTGCTCAATGCAGGAATCCAGGTCAAAGCATCCCTGACAGATGGCTGTCCAGCTGCAGCCTTGAATGCCTCCAGACTGGGAGAGCCCACCACCTCCCTAAGTAGTTGATTCCATTGTCTTATTGCTCTGACAGTCAGGAAATTTTTCCTGATGTTTACAGGAATCTGGGTTCCTGTAACTTGAGCCCATTATTCCGTGTCCTGCAAACTGGGATGATCGAGAAGAGATCCTGGCCCTCCTCTGTGTGACATCCCTTCAAATACTGGAAGAGTGAGATCATATCTCCCCTCAGTCTCCTCTTCTGAAGGCTAAACATGCCCACTTCTTTCAGTCTCTCCTCAAAGGGCCTTGTTTCCAGTCCCTTTATCATCCTTGTTGCCTGCCTCTGAACCCTCTCCAGTTTGTCTACGTCCTTCTTAAAGTGTGGTGCCCAGAACTGGATGCAGTACTGAAGATGGGGCCTAACCAGTGCTGAGTAAAGGGGAATTATCACTTCACAGCGATTTGGAAGCTATACTTCTATTAATGCAGTCCAAAATAGCATTTGCTTTCTTTGCAGCCACAGCGCATTGCTGGCTCATATTCAGTTTGTGATCTACCACAATTCCAAGATCCTTCTCACTCGTAGTATTGTTGAGCCAAGTGTCCCCCATTCTGTAACTGTGCATTTGGTTTCCTTTCCCTAGGTGCAGCACTTGGCATTTATCCCTATTAAATTTCATTCTGTTGTTTTCGGCCCAGCGCTCCAGCCTATCGAGGTCACTTTGAATTTGGTTTTTGTCTTCCAGAGTATTAGCTGTTCCACCCAACTTTGTGTCATCTGCAAATTTGATAAGCATTCCCTGTACCTCCTCATCCAAGTCATTAATAAAAATGTTGAAGAGCACTGGGCCCAGGACCGAGCCCTGTGGTACCCCGCTCGTTACCTCTCTCCAGTTTGAGAAGGAACCATTGATAAGCACTCTTTGAGTCCGATTCTGTAGCCAATTGTGGTCGATCCACCTGATAGTTGTTCCATCTAGCCCACTTTTAGCTAGCTTGCTAATCAGGATATCATGAGGCACTTTGTCGAAAGCTTTGCTGAGGTCCAGATATATGATGTCCACAGCATTCCCACAGTCCACAAGGGAGGTTACCTGATCAAAAAATGAGATCAGATTAGTCTGGCAGGATTTGTTCTTGACAAATCCATGCTAGCTTCTAGTAATCACTGCATTGTTTTCAAGGTGCTTGCAAACTGACTTTTTTATAATCTGCTCCAAAATTTTCCCAGGGATTGATGTCAGACTGACTGGCCTATAGTTCCCAGGTTCCTTCTTCTTGCCCTTTTTGAAGATGGGAACAACATTTGCCCTCCTCCAGTCATCTGGCACTTCACCTGTCCTCCATGATTTCTCAAAGATAATAGACAGTGGTTCTGAGAGTTCTTCTGCCAGTTCCTTTATTACTCTAGGATGCAGCTCATCAGGCCCTGGAGATTTAAACTCGTTCAAAGTAATCAGGTGCTCCTTGACCATTTGCCTATCAATCTCAAGCTGCAATCCTGCCCCTTCAGTCTGCACTTCAGGTTTGCCAGGGGGGTCATAGACTCTCTTTTGGGAGAAGACCGAGCCGAAGTAGGAATTGGACACTTCTGCCTTTTCTTTGTCTTCTGTTATCAATTTGCCATCCTCATTGCATAGTTGAACCACCATAGTCTTTTACTATGCATGTATCTGAAGAAAGCTTTCTTGTTGTTTTTAGCATCCCTCGCTAACCTTAGCTCATTCTCAGCTTTAGCCTTCCTGACACTATTCCTGCAGTTCTGTGCTACCTGCCTGTACTCTTCCCTTGTAGCCTGTCCTTCCTTCCACTTCCTATACATGTCCTTTTTTGTTTTCAGGTCATCTTTGAGTTTATTGTGAAGCCACATTGGCTTCTTCTGTTGCCCTCTGCCTTTTTTCCTTGTGGGAATTGTTTGCAATTGTGCCTTTAAAATTTCCTTTTTTAAAAACTCCCACCCATCCTGGGCTCCTTTTCTCATTAGAGTCGCTTGCCATGGGACCTTACTTATCATTGTTCTGAGTTTGTTAAAATTGGCTTTCCTAAAATCCAGGGTACGCGTTTGGCTACACTCAGCTTTTGCTTCCTTTAGAATCAAGAACTCAAGTATAACATGGTCACTTTCCCCCAGAGTTCCCGAAACTGCCACTTTATCCACTAACTCGTCTCTGTTGGTTAGAATCAGGTCAAGGATAGCCGATCCTCTAGTTCCTTCCTCCACTTTCTGTAGGAGGAAGTTATCAGCAGCACAACTCAGGAATTTCTTGGAGGGGCCATGTTTGGCTGAATAAGTCTCCCAATAGATATCGGGGAAATTGAAGTCACCCATTACTACCACATCATGCCTCCTTGAAACAATATTTATTTATATGATATGTACATGAAAAAGATGGGAAAAGGTTTATGCAGGAATGATTTCTGAAAATGGAATCTAATAAAATGGAATCTAATAAAAAAAAAAGTAGACATTTCAAAACAGATAAAACAAGTACCAGGCAGCAGACTTTATGCATGCGGTTTGTGCATGCAAGAATTCTTACATGTGGTCCCCAGCTTTATACACAAATTCATGGGTTCTTGGGCAGGGCACGTGCCCCAGGCCCCATAAACCCTCTGGGCAGCCCTGTGAAAACTTCAGCTGGTACAGACAGAATGTGACCACTCGTATCCTTGTTGGGTCTACATCATTGGATCGTATTACACCAATTATGTACCAGCTGCACTGGTACCCAGTGTGTTTCCAGGCCCAATTCAAACCACTGGTTTTAACCTTTAAATACCTAAATTGTTTGTGTCAAGGTTATTTGCAGGACTGCCTATACCTATGTGAACCTGCTTTGCTTTAAGGATAATCTTTCAAGACCCAACTCACTGGCCCACCACTAAGATAGTAAGGTTGGCAGGCACTAGAGATAGGACCTTCTCATTGCTGGCACCTACCCTATGAAATCCCACCAGAGAGATAGACAGCTGACTCCATCATGGGCCACTTTAAAAACATACTTGTTCTCTCTGGCTTTTAACTGAAACGTTTCTATGATATCTGCTGGTATTAGATACCTGAAACTGTATTTTATTGTAACTGCCTTATTTTAAAATAGTTGTTTAAATCTAAGGTGCTTGTAAAATGCTAGTTTAAATTTAAGACCTTAGCATGCAGGGTAGTGGCCTTTAATTCTCCACCACCATCCCTGCTGTGGTCCCAGTCCAGAGTGAGAGGGTCCTGTACCTGCAATTTATAGTGCCAAATAGTGATTCATTCGCAAAGGCATTAGCAAAGGGATCACTATTTGGTACTATAAATCGCAGGTTTGGAGGGCTATATCCAGATTGGGGTCATCATGTGAGGGAAGAGTTAAAGCCCCCCCCCATCCCTATGCTAGGGTTCCAATCTAGATTCCCCACCTCTTCACTTGCAATAGATTAAAAAAAATAACATCTAGGTACATCTTTAAAGTAATGTCTGCTCTGACCCTTACTTTAAAAATGTGGGTGTTTAACATTATTATTTTATTATTATTTAATAGATTTATATACCGCTGCACAGGGCTTTTTTTCTGGTGGAACTCACCAGAACTGAGTTCCAGCACCTTTTCTTCTATTAATTGCATTACAATTTAATCGCCATCTACTCCCGAGGAAATGTAATCCAAGAGTTCCGGTACCCTTTTCTCCAGAAAAAAAGCACTGCCGCTGCACATATTTAGAAATATCTCTAAGTACAATCAATGCATGCCTACTCAGAAAAGTAAGCTCTAATGAGTTCAATGGGATTTACAGACAGGTAAACATATGTAGGATTGCAGGCTAAATATATAAAGAAAACATAGGATCACAAAATCTAAATAGTGGCTTGAATCCAGACTTAGCCATGCTTAGTGTGGACCCACTGAAATCAATTAGACTTAATTTAGTCATGACTAACTTGAGTCCCATTTATTTCAATGGATCTTCCCTAATCATAACTAAGTCTGGTTCCAACCCAGTATTTTTACTATTAGTCTTTTACATCTTGCTTTATAAAAGCATTCTTTACTCATATAATATACTGAACAATGTGATATGCATTTTAGGTTGCAGGCTGTTCCACCGGGTCAGTAGTACTGATCCTGACAATAATTAAGTAGTAATTATTACTTTTTAACCAAATGGTATATTACATTGCACCATATTGAGAGTGTTTATTGTCTATAAATGCACTGGTTCACTGGAGATTGATGTATAACAAAGATAATGCAGATTTTCCCCAGCAACAGTGTAGAAACACTGCCCTCTTCTGCTGAATAGCTTTGCATTTCCAGACATCACTAATAGAGGAATAGACTCAAACACATACTGTTAAACATTATATTTTTCCTGAATAATTTTTTTTTAAAGTCTATTCTTTGTGTGCCCCTGCTCTTCTCAAAAATCCTTGTTTTGTTTAGTCAGAACTGTAATATTCAATCAACAAACTATTAAGGACATGATCTATCACAAAGGATTCACTGTGCAAGTTTTTCTGCAGAGAATGAAGTATTGTCTTATATTTGACACCTTTCATTGAAAACTTGCTTCTATGCATCCTCTATCATCTATTCAGGCAAACTTTGAATGGCATAAGTTTTATTCTGTCATTTTTTGAGCAATGCAAGAAAGATCATCAGAGTTAAATTGGAAAATATTGAACACAGCAAGGATTCAAAGGACACTTCAAGAAGAAAAACAGATTTTCTTTCCTAAATTTATGCTTATTCAAATTGGGGAGAACTTTGCAATTTGCCTCCTTAGGAGCTCACTGTGAATACAAATTGCAGTTCCACAGAGTTCTAAAGAAAGTTTATATTCATCTTTCAGTTCTTTCCCCAGCACTTCTCAAGATAATTATACCAAGTCAATATCTATCTTTGCAGTTGGTGCAAACATTCTTCACCTGGGCAGCTGGGCTGGCTAGGGTCCTGAGGCCATGGAGAAGAAATTATGGTCAAGATAGTGGTAGGAAAAAGCTGAGACAGAGCTGTCCTGACAGGATGATGCAGCAGCCCCACCTTAAGTACGGTAAATAAAATGATCTCGGAGGTTCACTGTGAAGGCCCCTGGCACTTCACCATTAGCATTTTAGTGAGGGAAATGGGAAGTTTAAAAAAAATCATGCTGTTTCTAATTCCTACTTTCTTATTGCTTATGTTGGGTCCCTATGCACAGGGAATATTAAAAATAATAGGTACTGATGCTGCTGCTCAGAAAGGGCAACAGAAACTCAAGAGTTTACTGTCTGAAGTTTCAAAACACTGATACAGCCAAACCACACATGATTTTCTCAGTCTCAAGGGTTGAGTATGGGTTGAGTGTGGGTTATTGTTGAACCGTGGGTTGGTGTTGAAAGAAACATGGTTTATTTTGTTGTCTGAACCCAGCTGAAATAACAAACCATGGTGAACAACCCACACAGGACCGGTGCAAGGCAGTTTGGTGCCCTAGGCAAGATCAGATATTTAGCGCCCCCCCTTCCCACTTGAGAGCGCTGTATTTTTTTTCAAGGCGTTTCTGGTGCCCCCCTTAGCCCAGCGCCCTCGGCAGCTGCCTAGTTGGCCTAATGGTAGCACCGGCCCTGGACCCACAGTTCACAAGCCAACAACAAACCATGGGTTCTCTTCATGGGTCCTTCCTTCATGGTTAACAAGCCATGGAAAGAAGTTTTGCTCTATAAAAATGGAAGGTTTGGGTTTTAGACTCATATCTGCATGACATACAATGAAAATCCCATTGGAGTAAGAAAATAACTGTTGCATGCAATATGTAGAAAAAACTACAGTGGACGTAAGAACAAGATTCTCTAACCAAAAACCTGTAAGTCTTATGAAAAAAATCTAGAGCGGCTTGTTGGAAGACATTTTAACTCACCTGAACATAGTACAGTGATGGCGAACCTATGGCACGGGTGCCACAGCTGGCACGCAGGGACCTCTCTGTGGGCACTTGAGCCATTGGTCACCAGATCGCGAAAAGACCGTCCCCTTCTGCAAAACACTAATGATTTTGTTCTTCCTCACAGTGTGGAACAGAATGATTTTATTCTAGAATTCCTGTTACAGAATTCTTTTCTACATTGTTATCACATTTAAAAGGTTTTGAAGAATGATGCACAGAGCATGGCTTGGATGTAAAGCCCTAACAGTTGACCCGAGTGCTGCATGTGTTGCTCTCAAACTAACGGAGTATGAGCCAAGGTTTGACAAATTATCAGCATGCATGCAATAGCAAAAATCACATTAATTGTGCAAAAGCATGCCCAATGCAAACTTTTACCTAATGCAGTGTTTGCAGTCCAAGACATAAAGTGTTTAAAATGTGTTAAGCACGTTTAGTTTTCTTGTTTATCTTGCTCATCCTAGTACAGGTTGACTTTTACCGTACTTTTACTAATCCGACACCTGTAGAAGCAGGGAAAGGACCCGGGGTAAAGCTTGCCCCATACAATTTCAGTCTGGCATATAATCATATTACAAGTTGAGAATCCCTTATCCAAAAATACATGTGCCTAATTATTTAAAAAGTTTGTATACATTCCCTTCAGGCTATGTGTACAATGTAGTACTATAATAATTTTTTGAGTTGATTTTTTTCCCAACAAAAAACTGTTTGTATAATTGAAAGCTCTATTATTGTGTTTTTCTTTTAAGACAAAATATGTTAATTAGTTCGGACAACTGTATGAGTTGTTTTTCTAAAACTAAAACCTCGGTATTCAGGTTTAATTGCAGTGTTGGCACTTTGAAATAAATAAGTTGGCTTTGTGTTGCAGTTCGGGCACTTGGGCCAAAAGGTTCGCCATCACTGACATAGTATCTCAGAGTTACAAGTGCTTCCAATTGAACAAACAAAGGAAACTGACACGCTTGACAGAAAGGAAGACTTCTGGATCTACAAACTCAGAACTCTTAGTCCGTATGGCCTTAACTTGGATGACAATTCATAAGCTTTGTACCATTCACACCTCTGGCTTTTTTCTTCTTAGGAATTTTCATCTCGCGGCATTCCAGACTGCCACTTTTGGCATCCATTTAACATCGCAACTACTGATATAGGCAGAAGCCGAAATGTTTAGCACTAAATATATTTTGGAATTACTCTGTTAGTCCATCTTTCTTATATACTTTTATTAAGGACTGACTGCACCCATAATGGATCCAGAGCCTTCTTGTTGTTTTGCTCTTGTGCCACTTTACACTTCCCCTCCCCACCTCTCTCACTGTGCATATATATATATATATATATATATATATATGCACACACAAAGTGCAAGGTGAAAAAATATGTTTGCTAAAGAATGTAAGGAAACCATTGTTCTGCAGATACACATAACAGTGAGCAGAGCTGGACATTATTATTGTGTGTTCTTTATAAAAGCTGTAAATAAATAATTACATTAAATTAACAATCTGCAGACTCTCGTGATGCATATATTTATCTGCCAAACTGAATGGAATCTGGGTTCTTCACCTGCACTTATGCCACATTGCTTTTAATGGGATGTAAACATGTTTTACTGTTTCTAATGTGCACTCATACTGTGGAATTTTGAAGCATAAAGCATAATTCTGTGAAGATCATCCCCCCCCCCATTTTTTAAAACTATTTTTAATAGTATAATTTCTTGAGAGCCTTCTTTTTCACTCATCTAGACTATTCTGTAAGTTCTGCAAATATGGCATAACTAAGCATACAACATTTAGTTTGTTTAGTTTTCTGTTAAATGAAAATGCAACTAATTCTTGTTGCTTTCTTTGCATATTTACAGAGACTGTAGGATGTAATCCTTACCCTCAGGAAAATAAACAGAAATCCCAGCTAATCAGAATGGAGCGTAGACAGAACAAAAAGTGCCTACATGGCAAATGCATAAACAAATGCAGCCAAATCCATTTTTCAGGAAGAAGAGGGTTATTGAAGTTAATGCTATTTTTCCTGGTGTTATAAATAATATCAACAGAAAGCCAGTCACATGTAAGGCATGTGGCTTTTAAGGATAATGTTCATGATGGAATTGCTTCGCAATGTTAGGGATGTTAAGTTTTGCTTCTTTCCATATTCATTTTTTAAAAAGTACTTTCTGTTCTGCTTATGTAGAAATTTGCAGATTGAGCACATGCTCAAAGGTGCCTCTTCCTCTTTAACATTACTTCATATTATGTTCCATAATCTGGAAAGGGAGAGGCTTTCTTTTTAGGGGGAACTTCCTTCCTTCCTTCCTTTTTTCTGAGTGGGGCACTGGATGCCAAGGAATATGATGTAATATAAGAGGTGCTGGGGCTCAAAGCTTTGCAGGTGCCCCTGTCTGGATATGGTGGGATAGCACTCAGAAACACTTCCTTCTCCAGGCAATTTTCAAAGAAAATACTCAACTGATGTACAGTATTGAGAGAAGGGGTAGAGAGAGATTGCAATCTGAATTGGGCGGGAAGGGTAATAAAGAGTAGGAATCCTGAGGATTTACCCAGGCGAGTGTGTATGTTTGTGTATATTGAACCCACTTAGCATATTAAAATAATGGAAGTCCTTTTTAAAAAAGGGGGGGAAGTAAACATTAAAAAGAAAAAAATGGCCCACTGTTACCAATTTGTGTAACACTTTGCAGATACAATCGATTGTATCCAGGCCAGTTTAGATGCTATAGTTGAAACAGGTTCAGTGGATTTAACTTTGGCTCCTGCTTGTCCAGTTACAATAAATAATTTTCAATGTGTACAGTCGAGGATGTGGACAGGTTCCTTGGAGAGGTGAGGCCTATCACTTGTGTGCTGGACCCTTGCCCTTCCTGGCATATGAAAGCAGCCGGGTGGGGGGGACGACTGGCTAAGTGGTAATGGCAGTGGTGAAGGCCTCTAATTTAGGGATGTGTGAGGATTTTGTCCAGAGGGTGGAAGTCCGGTGAACTCGCTGGGCTCGGCCCCCCCGAACTCCATCCCACCTATCTGCTTTCCTGGCTCAACTCATGTTTTCCCGAGTAAGGAGTTACACAAATTGCGGCCGCTTTTAACGTATCTTACACCATGTTCTACTTAAAAAGCAATCCACCAGGAACCCAGAAGTCCACCAAGCGGTGAGGCAGGTGCGGTGGTAGTGCTCACTGAGCGTCCACAGAGTCAGGTGGTGGGCAGATCACCCACCACTAGCGCCTCCTTATGACATAGCGTGATTACATCTTGTCTAAAGGAAGAAGTGGTAAGACCAAAACCCACAAAAACTACAAACCCCCCTCCCTGAACCCACCATATAGGATGATTTCTGGCCAGTCTCCAATATTCAATTCTTGGGCAAGGTGTTGGAGCATGTGGTAGCTTCTCAGCTCCAGGAATTTCTTGATGATGCAGATTATCTAGATCCATTTCAATCTGGCTTCAGTCCTGGTTGTGGGACAGAGACTGCTTTAGTTGCCTTGTGGAAGATCTATGCTGGGGACTGGACAGGGGGAGTATGTCCTTGTTTGGTGGCTTTCGATACCATTGGCCGTGGTATCTTTCTGAGGTGTCTGTCTGAAGTGGGAACTGGGAAGCACTGTTATACAGTGGCTCTGTTCCATCTTGGAGGGGCAATCTCAGAAAGTGGTGCTCGGAGATTCCTGTGGCCCCAGCATTCCAGCTTATCTTCCATGCTATTTAACATATACTTGAGACTGCTGTCTGGAGTTGGAGTTCAATGCCACCAGTATGCTGATGACACCCCTCTATCTCTACTTTCCACCAAAACCAAGGAAGCTGTTCTGCTTCTAAATCAGTGCCTGATATTGGTAGTGGACTGGAGGAGAGGAAACAATTGAAGCTTAATGCAGACAAGATAGAGGTTGAAATCCAGACAAGACAATAGAAAGGGAATAGGGATTCAACCTGTGCTGGAGGAGTTACATTCCCCCAGAAGACTCAGACTCCTAGTTTGGATGTACTCTTGGACTTGGCCCTGAACCTGGATGCCTAGGTCTCAGCGGTGGTGTCCAGAAGTGCATTTGTGCAGCTGCGGCTAGTGTGCCAACTGCACCCATTGCTAGAGAGATCTGAATTGGCCACAGTCATACATGCCTTAGTTACATCCCATTTGGACTACTGTAACATGCTTTACATCAGGCTGCCTTCAAAAACTGTTCAGAAACTTCATCTGGTCTAGAATGCTGCATCCAGACTGTTGACCAGGGCTGGTTACAGGGAGCATGTGACTCTCTTGTTACAGTAGCATCACTGGCTAACAGCCTGTTTCCTGGCAGAATTCAAAGTGCTGGCTATGACCTATAAAGACCCATACAGCTTGGGACCAGGCTACCTGAAAAACCACCTTCTCCCATACAAGACTGCCCGGTTCTTAAGATCTTCTGGAGCAGCGCTTCTTTTGAGACCTCCACCTTCAGAGATGCATTTGGTGGTGACCTGAGAGAGGGCCTTTTCAGTGGCCACTCCCAGGATGTGGAACTCCCTCCTAAGGGAGGTTAGGTTTGCTCCCTCTCTGCTGTCCTTCTGCTGGCAGGCAAAGACCACTTTATTCAAGAAGACCTTTGGTCTGTAAGTGCATCTGTTAGGTTGGGTGCCGTTTTCTATTTTTTATTCTGTAATTGTTATGTTTGTATTGTATTTTAATGTATTGTTTTAATCAATTTTAATTGTGTCTGTAAGCTGCTTTGAGTGCCATTTTTTTATAGAAAGGTGTGGTACAAATCAAATAAATAAATGAATAAAAAGAAAAAAAATGAAACAAAAAGTAGAAGTCTGTAACTGCTAGTCTCAGCTAAAAATGTATACCCACTGAAAAACTTTCTTCAGAATGTATCCAGATTATCTGAGAATGTGAAGAAAGTGTCTCCCACTTTCACCACCAGGAGAATGGGGCTGAGAGTGAGGAGGCACTCTCTGATCAACTCTAGAGCCAAAATTTTTGCCATTTATTTATGTAACATTCATTCAATCATTCATTCGAAACATTTATACACCACCCTTCATCACATACGTTTCCAGAGCAGAATACAATATAACCCTTTGGGCACCTGGCAATCAAAGATGGTGTTATTTACTCTGTCATTTCAATGTATGTTAATGTACTTTCCCTCTTTTAACATGTTGTTTTATTTGTGCATTTTATCTTGTTTTTGTAAACCACCCTGAAAGGGTCTACTGAAGTATTGTATATAAATCTTTTAAATAAATAAATAAATGTCTAAAGAATGGCTGTTGCTCTATCCTGGGCTGGCACGCATTGGCATGTGTGCAGCCTCCTTTTATGACAAGGATCTGGTTCCTTCCATGTCAGTCCCCCAAACCAAACCACGGGCCTGGAAATCTAGGCCCCAGAGTGGCGTTTGTGCCAGCTCAAACCATGCTTCCAATTTACACAATACATAAAATAACGGGATGTATACCTGTTCTTATAGCCACTTCAAAGAGGCAGGAAGGAAAAGACAGTGCTGCAAATACAGCTTAATCCTATGCTCTGCTGCACAGTGACAAAGGAGAAATGGGTTCTATTTCACAGAGTCAGAGTACTAGCAAACGGGAACAGTTCAGCTGATTGTTCCAGCCCTAAGGTCTACACCAGGTCACAGACAGTTCCTGCCTTCCATGGCATTTGTATGGCTGACTAACTGAATTCCTAGCATCAGTGCATAATTTCCTTAGCCCAAACTCTATCCCACTTACATTGAATAGAATTTCCTTTTACTTGCAGCATGTAATGCCTCTTTTCTATTGCAGCAGCAGCAGCAATGTAGGATTGGGCTGCCTACTCGGCACATTCAGAGTGCATCCAGACACACATAATTTCAGTTTGCAGGTACGTCTGAATGCACCCTGAGACATGCTGTCCCAGAGCAAATCTTTTTTCTTGTTTTCCTCTTTTGTGATAAAGACATTTGAAAGCAACGTAAAATGATAGAACTATATTCTCCCAGCCAAGTGATGGTGGATATGTTTTTCACAGTTGAAACTATGGAACTTTATAACCTTATTTCTATCAGAGCTACAGTGCAATTTTCTCTCGGAAAGCTTTAAGCTTATTAGCTTCTATTTGTAGGGCATGGGGAAGGGGTTGACATGAATTAGCGTGCTAAAAGCATTTTCAAGTTGCTACAACTAAGATAACCACCTACCATTCCATTATTGCCTGCAGATAATAGACTCTCTGTATAATACTTAAAAATGCATGGCAAGTGGAGTTTTAATAGTTTTCTTCATTTGAAACCATCAGTTGGTCAAATCAGAAAGAAAGCAAGAATATCTGTCTGCTGGCAGTATCCCCCAATTTCTCCTGTCTATGTGGAATTTGAACAATTTTCCCAGAACCAATAAAAGTTCTGCTCAGAGAGGTACCCCACTCCTTCCTCCAGGAAACAAATGTTTATTAAGATGATGAGATATATGAACATGCTTGTAGGAGGATCCATCATCCTGTAAAAATATTTGTATGACCTCTGAAATATAGATAGATAGGATATCTTCTTTATATTGTAAAGTTTCTTTTAAGAAGGGGTTAAATAATGCAAGGGTGGGCAAGCTGCAGCCTAGGGCACATGTGGCCCTCTACCTCATTTCATGTGACCCTCAGCCTAATTTCAAAAGCCCTGTTCATCCAATCAGTTCAGACCTCTGGCAAGACCGATCTGTCCCTTCACTGGCAGCCCACTACATGGGAAGGATGAGCGAGAAAGAGAGAAAAGGGGGTGGCAGAAAGAGAAGGAGAAAAGGGGTGATACTAGGGATATGTGAGGAATCCAATAGGAGGGTGAAAATCTGATGGATTTTCTCGACCTGGCCCTACAGATTCTGTTCTGTCAACCCAGCACTGCCGCTGACTCAATATGATACAGTCAAGCCAGCACATGGACTTCTGTTTTTAAAACGGGCCATGATTTGTATATATTTTTTAAAAGCTGGGGAAATTTGTGCAAAATTCGGGCCTCTGCTCCACAATTTGCACAAACTTTCTCAACTTGCTTAAATGTGTGCAAATTGTGGAGCGGAGGCCTGAATTTTGCATAAATCTGAAATTAGCTCTCAGAAAATTCAAGGTGGCCAAAGTGGAGTGTGTGCATATGCAGTGAGAGGAGGATGCTTCCATACTTCTCATGTTGAATGCTACAACGAGAACAACAACAACTTGAATCTAACAAGTCAGCCCCCATTTACGCAAATTTTGCTAGAGATCCATAGTTCTTGGCTCCAAATCTGTGCAAATATTTTAAGCTATTTCGTGGAAGGAGGGAAAAAATAACAACTTGGCCCGCTTTTGGCTGTCGGGTCGGACATGTGTTGAAAGTCCATCGAGTCCAAATGGAACGAGTTTTCCAGTGTCGCACATCCCTAGCTGATGCACCCACTTTTGGCACTGGCCCTACTGATCACTGACTTTTAAAATTATTATATTACAGGGTAAAAGGAAAGAATTGGAGAATAAAGAACTGGACAGGGTACAAAGGAATTTGATTTACACAAAAAGGGAGTATTTTGAGAATAGTAATAAAAACTCTAAAATGTTGGCTAGATTAGCACAAAAAAAAAAAGAAAAAAGCTTAGTGGGGATGATTAAAGATAAGAGGGGTAAAGAATATAATCTAGTAAAGGATAAATTGAAAATTTTTCATGAATATTATACGGAGTTATATAAGGCAGGAAAATGGTCGGAAGCTGAGAGTAGAAGATATATCGAGAAAAATTTAAAAATAAAAATCCAGGATGAAGATAGAGAGAAAATGGAGCAACCATTCACAGAAATTGAAATAGAAAGTGCTATAAATAAATTAAAACAGGGGAAAACGCCAGGACTGGATGGTCTGGGGGCGGAATATTATAAAGTCTTTAAAAAAATGTTAATTCCGAAGTTAAAACGGTTGTTTAATGATATTTTACAGGGGGGAGAGATCACCCCGTCATGGAAACAGTCCTTGACCATTTTAATCCCGAAACCAAGGAAGGATTTAGCAGAACCAGGTTCTTATAGACCAATATCATTAATTAATCAAGATGCTAAACTATTGACAGCAATTTTAGCTAGAAGAATGAATAGTTTTCTAAATAAGTATATAGGGATAGATCAATGTGGGTTTATTCAAGGAAGACAAATGGCAGATTTAACAAGAAGGGTTCTGAATATAATTTATTTAATAAAGAAAAATAATTTGAAAGCGGGGGTTCTTGCATTGGATATTTTTAAAGCCTTTGATTGTGTGGAATGGCCAGCATTAAAGATGTTAATAAAAACTATGGGGTTTGGAGAAAAATTTATAGGTATTACTAACCAATTATATACTCATAATGTCACGTCGGTAATTGTAAATTATGGAATAACAGAAACTATTAGCCTAGGCCGCGGAACTAGACAGGGTTGTCCCCTTTCCCCAGTATTATTTGTGTTAGTTATGGAATTGTTAGCGAATTCGATAAGACAGGAGAAGAAATTACTGGGGATAGGAATAGAGACCAAATGTAAGATAAACCTTTTTGCAGATGATATCTTGTTAACATTAGAAAGGCCTATAGAAAATTGGGATTGGATAGAGAAACATTTAGATGAATTTAGAGAAGTAACAGGGTTAAAAGTTAATTGGGATAAATCGGAGATAATGACATTTAATTATAGTAAACTGGAGGAAAGGGGATTTAAACAAAGGGGAGTGGATATAAAGATAAAAAATATAATTAAATATTTAGGTATTGATATATTAAAAGATTTGGATAAAATAGGGGAATGTAATTTTAAAAAACTAAAAGATGAAGTTAAAAATCAAATAGAGGATTATAAAAATTGGGATTATCGTGGTTTGGTAGGATAGCTTTGATTAAAATGAAGATTTTACCGAAGTTTAATTTTTTATTTAGAATGATACCATATAAGATATCAGAGAAAGAAATTAAAGAGTGGCAAGTAATGTTAAATAGCTATTGTAATGGGGGGAAAAAATCAAGGATTACTAAGAATAGATGGTATAAAGCTCAAAAAATAGGGGGACTTGGTCTCCCTAATTTAAAATGGTATTATATAGCTAATCAACTTAGATATATCATGGATATTATTGTTAGAAAAGATTTTATGTGGTGGGAAATAGAAGCATTTGAATTGGGTAATAGGGTGGATAAATTCTTATTTACAAAACAAGGACATATTATGACAAAAAGATTAGAAAATCCCTTTTTAAAAAATATGTTAGAAATTTGGGGTAGAAATAAGGAAATATTTTTACCAGGTATATCCCCGCTTACTCCAGTGGTGGTTATGGAAGATTTTCCCGAGAATGTTAGACATTTGGAACGAATTTTTAGAGAGAAAAAGGTGATAACTTTAATGGATTGGCTGGAAAAAATGGAGACAAGACAGCAAATAATTGATAGGGTTGGGGCAGGAAGAATTTCTTGGTTAAATTTAATTCAATTAGTACAATGGGGTAAGAAATGGAAGAGGAGACATGAGCATGAAAGGGATTTCACTGCATTTGAGCAGGTGGTTATGTCTAGAGAACTTGTAGAAGGAAATGCATCAGCTAGGGGTCTTACAAAGATGTTATATAAAATGTTGCAGAAATCAAAAGAGCAAGCAGAAAATCTTAAAATAGTTTGGGATACAGAGTTTGAAGAGGAAATATCAAAGGATGAGTGGAATAAGATTTGGGATAGGCGAATATTGAAAAATATGTCTATAAGAATTAAAGAGAATTTTTATAAGCTAATTTGGAGATGGTATTTGACCCCAGTGAGATTAAATAGAATAGATAATAAATGTTCTCCAATGTGTTGGCGAGGATGTCAGGAATTGGGTACATATGCTCATATGTGGTGGAGTTGTAAAAATGTAATGGATTTTTGGAAAATGATTTTTGAGGAAATATCAGAAATTGTTGGAGTTGATTTAGAGGTATGCCCTAAACTAGCTTTGCTAACAATAACGGAAAAGGTGATCGGTTCTCAAAATGTTAAAGAATTAACCATAAATTTGTTAACGGCAGGTAGACTAATGATAGCAAGGAAATGGAAAATCCAGCAAGTTTTCACTATTAATGAATGGTATAAGGAAGTATGGGATATGGCTTTGAATGATATGTTGACTTGTAATATTAAATGCAAAAGGGGTCAATTAAAGAAAAATAATTTTAAGGATATTTGGGGTTTATTTTTGGAATATGTGTTTAAAAGGGGGAAAGGGAGTTTACCCTGTCAAGATTTATTGTATTTTTGGAATAATGAACAATTATAGAGTTATTGGATTGTTTGGTCCCATGGTGATGGGAGCACAATATTAGTTATGTGTGTATGTTATTTTCTTTGTATTGTTTTAAAAATTTAATAAAATATTTAAAAAAAACAAAAAAAAAATTAAAAAAAAATTATTATATTTGCACTGGTTTCAATGGAAGAAAGTTGAAAATGTGCTTAGTTCTCCAATTAAAAATAATGGGATCTCTGCAGCCTAATCCTATGCATGCGTACTCAAAAGTAAGCTCCATTGAGTTCAATGGGACTTTCTCCATAGGATGTATGCAAAGTGTTACAGCCTAACAGCACAATTGTATACTTAGAAGTCAACCTTAGTAAAATGTAGAAGTAAACACAATGGGGCTTGCTCCTTAGTAAGTGTTTAGGATTGCAGGCTTACAGCGCAATCCTGTACCTGTCTACTCACAAGTAAGTCTCACTGAGATGAATGAAATTTAGGCCTGGTTCACGCATAATGCTTACCCATGGTATGGGTTGAATTCTGGGTTGTCGTGATGTGCGAACATGGCTGCACTAACAAAACCATGGGCTGTTCATGAGTTGTTTTTCAGGCAAGAGGTGGTGGGCAGGAGAAATAAAAATAAAATAAAAATACGGCTGCTCTAACATGCCAGTACTACAGTGTCACAAAGGTGTTTGATATATAGGGAATGTTATGATAGGTAGTAGCTCATTCCTGCAAAGGAACTGGATGTTAACCTCTAGTTGAGAGGTCAAAAGGGGAGGAGCCTGTGCGAGATCAGCAGGCCCGGAGATGTGCACAATAAAGCTTTAGCCACTACTACCAGGCCTCTGTCTTCTTTGGGCGTAGAATCCACAACCAAAACAGGGAAGGAGTGGGCAAAGGAGGACGGAAACAAACAACCCAGGCATTGAGAAAATGAACCAGAGTTTGTTTGAGAGTCTTCCAGACAAACCCTGGATAGGGCAACAAACCATAGGTTAAATTAAACCATGGGTTAGTGTTTTATGTGAACCAGGCCTTACCCTGCAGTGTATATATGACTGCAGCTTAAATTGCTTAACTTCAGCTGGATAGTGCCTACTTTTGGAAAAGTGTTGCCTCACTGAATAATTGTAGGGAAGATTAGTTGACTGATCTGCGAAATAAAATGTAATTCCCATAAACAAGAGTCTATGTCTGAATAAGGCCTGGACTTAGAGTTGTATTTCTACTCCTACAGAACAAGACTCCTAGAATACTCCTTTTGAATCTGTTACCAGTCAGTGAAACAGTCCCACTGTGCTTATCTGCAATGTAATAAACATCTCTGGAAAAGACAGAGTCTATAATTTGACCTTCTTTTACATACACCATAAAAATGCACAATAGGAAGGAGCTCTAAAATATAACTGAATAGGAGGCAACGTAAGTAAAGCAGTTAGTTACAAAAGCCTCTCATGCCTGTGGTTTATAAGTATAAGCCCTATGTTGAAAATGAAACAATTAAACAGATTTCAGAAGACTTTAGGAAACATTCACAGAAAACAAAGGTAGGTTATATAACAATTGCTATTGCTAACACTTTCACTGAAGTCACTTTGCTACTATACCAAGGCAATACAATTTTTATCACTCCTTTGCCAAGATTTCTCTCTCTCTCAAAAAAATAAATCTATAGATTTTTAGAAGTACAAACAAAGGAAACGTCTCTATGGATTTTACATCTAGACAGTTTGGTCTGAACTGTGACTGCAGAAAACAGCAAAAAGTCAGGCTGAACTCTGAAATTATTTAGCTTAACTTTTAAATGATTTGTTATTATGAACATTATTTGTAAAGTTTGCTAGCATAGGGAGATGACTTTAACCTTAATATAATCCAGGTTCAGCAATGCCTGGACAGACTTAGGGTTGTATTAGAAACAACTATAACAGGCAATAAAATAACCCAATCCATGGGGTCTCTATGCTTAATTGTTGCATCAGGAAAATGCAGGAGACAGTACATGAGAATCCAGTTCTTTAGAACAGCTTTGTACTGCTGCAGTTGACTGCATAGTGAGAAGAAATAATTTCATAGATTTCATAGATCATAGAGTTGGAAGGAGCCTACAAGGCTATCGAGTCCAACCCCCTGCTCAGTGCAGGAAACTAGAGGAGGGGTCTCCCATCCAAGTAATAACCAGGCCTGACCCTGCTTAGCTTTCCACACTCAGACAAGCTGAGCCAGCTTTAATACCTACTATATTTTTCATAAATACATTCTCCTTATTTTACTTTATCTGTTTATATGCCAGCCTTCATTCCAAACAATAAATAACAATATAATAATAATAATAATAATAATAATAATAATAATAATACAATAATCAATAATAATGATAAATATAATAATAATAAATCATAATATAACACTAAGAACCACCAATGGAATCCTTAAACACGACACTACAATTACAAAGGAGTTAAAATGAGAGATGCAATTTTGTACACATGTCCCCTATTGCATGCATTAGGGCAGTGCTCTCCAACCTTGGGTCCCCAGATGTTGCTGGTCTACAGCTCCCAGCATACCCATCCAGCATAGCTAATGGCAAGGGATTCTGGGAGCTGTAGTTCAGCAACATCTGGGGACCCAAGGTTGGAGAGCCCTGCATTAGGAGAAATGCATAGTATGGGGATAATGTATATAAAAATGCATACAAAATGCATCAGAACTTGGTTAAGATTTGGAAAATACCTTTATTGGAAAATATTACTAAAATACTAAAGTGAGAATCAATTATAATTGAACAATAATATTCCAAAATAAATGGCAAGCATTTATTCATTTCTGGAGAGATTATGGTCTAGAAATGTAGCAAACATGACCAAATATTTCCACATTATGTAGTTTTGTAGGGGGCTGTGTTTCTTTTTATTTATTTTTAAAAGAACATATACAATTTAAGCGACAGTCCTAAGCCACCTACTCCAATGAGACCACATGTCCTCAGTCACATGTCCTCATTAATTGAAACATAGGGAGCTACTTACCAAGTCAGACACTGGTCCATGTAGCTCAATATTGTCTACACAAGCCTGCCCCAACCTGGTACAGTCCAGATGTTTTGCACTTCAACTCTCATCAGCACCAGCCAGCATGACCAATAGTCCAGAATGTTGGGAGTTGTCATCTAAAACATCTGGAGGGCACCAAGTTGGGGGGCTGGTCTACACTGACTAGGATTTCAGACAGGAGTATTTTCTCAGGCCTACCTGGAGATGCCAGGGTGTGATTCTGGGACCTTCTGCACCCTGGAACCTGTGCAGCCACTGGGCTATAGCCCTTTCCTATGGTAAGCTCACAATTCAGCTCTTTATGCATACAGAGAACAGATCATATTTAATCCTCTTCAACCCCCTCCCACATTGTTCCCATCTACTGTGTGCTCCTAGGAGTGCTGTAATGTGCCCAGTCATTCCTGTCTCTCACATTCCATTGATAAGCATCCAGGGAGGAAGTAAATATTGGACACATGTCCACACTGAGGATTATCATCATGCTTTCTATAGCACTGAACATTTCAGATGTAGAACAATAGATGGGTGCCCAATTGTGTAGACTTGTACAAGTATGAGGAGAAAGGAAGAGTGGCCCATAGTGGGGGGGAAATATGAGAATAATATTCAGCATAATGCCCTTCCTGTGGTGGATATATCACTCAAGAGAGGCCCATGAAGCAGTCTGACTGATCCTACCAGTAGTATCTGATGAAATTTGGTGATGGGAGGAAGCAATCACAGAAAAAAAAATCTCAAAAATAGACTTCTCAAGCTTTTCTTGGCCTCCTTCAACAACCCAAGCAATCCAGAGCCAGTGTGGCGTAGTCATGAGAGTGTTGGACTGGGACTTGGGAGATCCGGATTCTAGTCCCCGCTCAACCATGAAACTCAGTGGGTGACTTTGGGCCAGTCACTGACTCTCAGCCTAACCTACCTCACAGAGTTGTTGTGAGGATAAAATGGAGAGAAGGATTGTGTAAGCTGCCTTGGGTTCCTTGCAGGAAAAAAGGTGGGGTATAAATATAATAGATAAATAAATAAATAAATAAAATTCTCAGACTCCAATTAAATTATTGACTTATGTATTTGTTACATTTGTGTCCTACCTTTCTACCAAATGATGCTGAAGGCAGAACAACAATAAAATGCAAAGTAAAATACAAAAGAACAATCAGAATATGAAAGCAAGTAGATAAAATGCCAATAGAAGCAATTTAAAAAGAGCCTGTTAACAAATCATATCTACAGTGACAATAAGTCAGCTAATGAGTCCCAAATAAAAATGTATACAAATGTATTTACCTACTGACAGAATGTAATGGAAGAAGGGATAGAAAGGTCTCCCTTGGCAAGGGATTCCAAACCTTAGGAGCAACCACCAAAAACACTCCCTCCTGAGTTTCCACCCAACACACTTCAGTTATTGGCAGGACAAAAAGAAGGGCCTCTCCTGGTGTTCTTAGAACCTGGGTGGGCTCATATGGAAGAATACAATCTTTCAGATAACCTGGTCCCAAGTCTTATAGGACTTTGTAAGTCATAACTGTGCCCTGAATTGAATTGTGCCTGGAAACGGATTGATAGCCAGTGCAGCTGTTGTTACACGGGAGTCTCAGGCTCCCTATACCTGGCCCTGGTTAATAGCCTGGCTGCAGCATTCTGAACCAGGCCAGCTGGTATTTGTAAACACTCTTCAAAAGTAGCCCCACATAGAGAACGTTACAGTATTCCAAATAAGATGTTAGTAATACATGATGTATCATCATGATTATCTCCCAGAACAGGTGCAGTAGGTGCACTAACCTTAGCTGTGCAAAAGTGCTCTTAGTCATTACCAGGTTCAGATCAGAAATGAATCCAGTATGCTCAAATTGTGAGCCTAAATTAGTGTAATGTTAAGTGCAGCAGTAATTTGTGGAATGCTGAGAATGAACAATGTAAGCATTAAGTAAACTATTATTTAATATTGTTCATTCAAATAATTTAGAACAGGGATCTTGCTCTACACAAGAATTGCACAGCTCTTTTGCCAGATAAACAGGTCCTGGAATCTAATCTGAGTCTAAACTAGAAGAACCCATGCTGTGTGCAGATTTACCTAATTAAAATTTTAAACATAGCTACCCTATGATCTGTAAAGCCAATCAATGAAGTGTGTTAATTACACGAGATGCTTTTAGAATGGAAGGTTTAATTGCAATATACTTAACTCCCTCTTGGCAATAATGTTCTACCAAAAAGATGATAAATGCCAGAGATAAAATGTTTCGATTATGAGGAGAAAAATATTTATTGTGCTCTTAAAAGGCTATCTTAGTAAGCGTGATATATTAGCTGTGAAACCCCTTTGGGATTCAATAACCTTATGACTTGATTCTATACTCTACTGCATCCTTCCTCAACCTGGTGGCCTCCAGATGCACTGGACTGCAATTCCCAGCCAGCATGGCCACTGCAGTCCAACACATCTGGAAGGCTCCAGGTTGGGGAAGGATGCCCGATTGTATCATGGCAGAAGAATCTAGGATCATACAATGGACTCTCTGCTGAACTACCAGCGATCCCCTCATCCCATTTACAGCCTCTGTGTATTGTCCCTGCGCTGGAATTGTAGCACTTATTGGAGCTGCTCTGCAGCTGCTTGAATAAAGACCACTCTATAGAGCATGAGTGTCATGCAAATGACTTTTGGGGCATTGGGAAGGGATTGAAAGAGGGTGGTGCTAATTTCACCTTCTATAGTGGTATGAGAGTGGCATAGTACCAGCACAGATTTAGCGTAGTAGGAGTTGGGGAGAGGAGAGTTTGCCCTCAACTCAGTGGCCCTCATACGATGCCACTTTAGGTGTTGAGATAGAAGCCTCTGCTTCCACTAAAGCTACTAAAACTTTAGGAGCAATGATAGACTGTTGGCTGGTTTCTCCTGGTTCATTCTAGTGAGTCGTAATATTTCTACTGTAAATGAGAAGATATTATAAACATTTACTTTGGCCTAAATAGGGGGCATTTAAAAGATAATCTGTGTACAAGACTTCACTTTTTATTATAGTACATATACATAACACTCTAAACCAATGAATGAGCTGACTATTTTATTCTGTTGTATTTACTTCTCTAGAGAGTAAATGAAACAAACTTGATTCAAAACAAAACATACATTATCATTGTAAAAGCTAATAGTTATATAAATGGTTATTGCCTTTATAACCAGTGTAATATTGTGTCTCCCCATTTTATAAATACTAAGGCCTGGCCCAGTAAGTGCAATGCATATGGGTAACATCAAAGGGCAGTGCATTATTCTGACGGGTGTCTGTGTGCTGTGTTCAATTCAGTATCTATGGGATGGATCAAGATTTAGTCACATTGAGAGTAACCCCTTTTATGGATCCATTCTTTTTTTTTTCTCCTCTGAAAGAGGAGTTTTGTCCTAGTTTATCAATCTGTCTTGTTTTGCCCTCTTCCTTAATGTTCACCCATCTCCTTTTATTTTCTGTTGCTTACCTAATATTTGGTAAGAAGTTTATTTTTCTGTATTTGAAGTTTGGTATTCTTTGCCATAGAAGTTGTACTGTAAAAGGTTTTAAGAAAATGTGTTTTTTTAAAAAAGTTTTTGTTTTGTTTGCTGACATTTCTTTGAGCTGGGTATTTTTACCCAAGGAAGTAGTCTTTCAACATTTATCCTTTAACTGGCTCAGTAGCTCAGAATTTTTCGCCTTCCCTGAATCAGAAAACAAACATTAAAAGGAACAAGTTTCTTTCTGCCAAGATTTACAAAGAAAAATAGTGTCTGCCAGCTTTTGTGTTCTTCAATCCTGGATTCATTTTTGTCTTTATCATACTGTCAATATTCCTTAACTGGAAACAGAATATCAGCCTTCTTGTCCTCTTACTTGCCAGCTTCTACTTCTAATACTCATCTTACTTAAGTTGGACTCACTGTATGCATGTGATAACAAAAACATTCAGACTGGCTTTTGTAATGGCCATAAAGTTCTGCTTCTAGCCATAACTAAAAGAGCACAAATCAGAAAGTGACAGCAGCTGCTTGAAGTAAATGTGCATGATGTTTAGAGGGAGAACATATTAAATCAGCCACCCTGTCGCAAATCAATCATTAGATCATGCTCAAGGCACTACTTCTTCCATATGTCTCACAACTTTTAAACACAGAATCAAGCGATGGGCTGTTAATCTTTGTCAGAGATTAAAAGAATGCATCTATGAGCATCAAAAAGGCAATCATGGAGTTAACAAGCATATTTTGTTGTATTAACTCCTTCGGAAGAGTTTGGATTTAAAACTTAATGAACAAAAAGAGTATGTTCTCTTTCCCTTACCAACTGATATTAGAACATTTAAAATTCTGGTTCAAGCCTGAACCTGTTTTGCCATCATAGCTTTCCTCAAGGAATACGATAATTATATATTTGTTTTGGTGGGTGTAAGTTGTACATTGTATCAAAAATGCAGCCTACCATTAAAACAACACCCAACTACTATTGCTAAATCATTTCAGGGTGACGCAACACTTTTCAGATTGTTCATAAATGATTTTGAATTAGGAGTGAGCAGTGAGGTGGCCAAGTTTGCTGATGACACCAAATTATTTAGGGTGGTTAAAACAAAAAGAGATTGCAAAAAACTCCAAAAGGAACTCTCCAAACTGGGAGAATGGGCATCAAAATGGCAAATGCAGTTACTACAGGTATATGTTGATGGGATCTGAGCTAGCAGTAAATGACAAAGAAAGAGATCTTGGGGATGTGGTAGACAGCTTGATGAAAATGTCAACCAGTATGCGGCTGCTGTGGAAAAGATGAATTCCATGTTAGGCATAATTAGGAAAATAATATAAAATAAAACTGCCATGATCATGTTCCCCTTATACAAATCTATGGTGCAACCACACTTGGAATACTGTATACAGTTCTGGTCACTGCACCTACAAAAGGATATTGTAGAGTTGAAAAAGATGCAGAAAAGGGACACTAAAATGATCAAGGGGCTAGAGCAACTCCCCTGTGATGAAAGGTTACAACATCTGGGGTCATCCCATGAAGCTGAGTGTTGGGAGATTCAGGACAGATAAAAGGACGTACTACTTCACACAACGAATAGTTAAACTATGGAATTCACTTCCACAAGCTGTAGTGATGGCCACCAATGTGGATTACTTTAAAAGGGGATTGGAAAAATTCATGGAGGATAAGGCTAGGCTATCAATGGCTACTAGTCTTGATGGCTATATGCTACTCCCAGTATCAGAGGAATTATGCTTATGTATACCAGTTTCTGGGGAACATGGGTGGGAGGGTGCTGTTGCACTCATGTGCGGCTTGTGGGTTTCCCATGGGCAGCTGTTTGGCCACTGTGTGAATGGAATGCTGGGCTAGATAGAATGCTGGTCTGATCCAGCATGGCTTTTCCTATATTCTTGCCCTTGTGTTGGGAGGAAATTATATGAATCAACTGAAAGAGGTCAATATATCTTCATTGATTTACCTTTTATACAGGTATAGCCTTTATCTATAGCCTTTCGGTTGAATCCAGTAGAGTTTGGGTTTTGCTTGAAACTTACTTGTTTTGAAGCATCAATATGATTGGATGCAGACAAAAGAAACTGCCTGACCAAAGACATCCTAATTATAGGATTACAAATAGGAAGAAAGGGGAAGAAAAGAATGATACAAATTACTTGCTGTTGCAATTTTAATATGAAAAAGAAATAATTATGTTTGAAAAACTGTGTACATTTATCTTTACTATTGCATAGACAGCTTGTTATGAGGTTGGATGAAATGGTTCATCTGTATGTGCTTCATATTGCTTGGAATCATATTTATAAGGTCTGCATTCATGAAAAAGCATACATGAATAATTCTTGTGCATGAGAGTGGCAATAAAGAGCATTATTTATGCTAATATATCCAAATAAATACTAAGCAAATCACAACAGTTATTTTAATTGCTCAGCAGATTCATAACTTAAATAACCATTTATCATTTTAAAAAACGTACAATTTTCATGTTAAACTGAAATTTGTATTGTACCCAAATTGCCAATGTAATGAAATAAATTCTATAGATTTTTTTTTTAAAGTTTGTTTTCACAATACACTATTTTCAAATAGACAAGAAAAACACTATAATTTAAGGTGAGAATGAAAAAACATGAACAAATGATCATTTAAAGCAGGGGTGGGGAACTTTTTTTTCCTATGAAGGGCCATTGACACATTGGAAAAGCCAATGGTGGGCAGGGACAAAGTGAGCACAACCACCCTTTTCTCCTTGAATGTCTCTCTCTCTTTCTTCCACCCCTTTTCTCTCTTCTCTCTCAGTCTATTTTTGCCACCCCCTTTTCTCTCTTTGTACCACTGCATCTCTCTCTTTCCTTCTCTGTATTAGTGGTAGGGGAGGGTGGCAAGAATTTTGTGGATGGGGGGGGAGGTAGCGGAAATGACAACTATCTCTCTGACAATTGCTGCCACTTCCTGCTCACACTCAGAGTCAGGATGTTGGCTGGCCAGCTTCGCCTATTCCATCACTGTGGATGGGGTTCACCTGGAATTAAAACATCCTCACGTGAACCATTCTTTATGTATTTGTGCATTGGCAATCCCAGTGGACTGGCTTCATCCTACACGCATGGCAAAAAGGATGCATTTTATATTCTCTTTCTTCCAAACTGCACTAGTGACACAAACATTAGCAATTTACATGGCAATACATCATTATCTAATTATACAAACAAAGTTGTTCATTTTCCATGCAGTGTCATACAACCTTCTGTTATATAGGGCAGGTAATAAAGATTATTCTGTTTCTATACATACAATGATATGTCTACTCCTCTGTCTTTGATCTGTATTGTATCATCTGTATTGAGTAATTTTTTTAGATGCTGCACTGGGTGTGTGTGTGTGTTTAAGACTTGCCAATCAGTCAGGACTTGAAGGTGAGGAAACTTAATTTCACTTGGTTAATCACACTTTTTGGAAACACCAAGAAAAATAAGAAAAACCTTCAATTCTAAATGTGAAGTGTAATTTCCAAGACATTTGACACTCCTTTGGGTTAATTAAGAGGTGGGCAACTTGTGGCTCTCTAGATCAGTGGTTCTCAACCTTTTTTGCCCCATGCACCCCTTTCACCATATGTCAGAACGCCATTCCCCCCTTTCCAAGATTGTCCGACTTAATCTGTGCCATACAATAAGGTGTGATTTCCTGTATATTATGTACAATCTGTAGAATTGTAATTTGTAGAAAGATCAGTATTCCAACAGTTTGAGTCTGTGGTCCCAATTCCCCCCCTGAAACCCAAAAATTCCCCCCCGGGGGGAAATTTCCCCCTGGTTGAGAACCCCTGCTCTAGATGTTGTTGGACAGCACCTGACATCAGCCCTAGCCATCAAAGCCAAGGGTGAGGAATGATGGGAGTTGCAGTCCAACAACATCTGGAAGGCCACAAGTTGTCTATCCCTGGGTTAATTCAATGATACTACTCAACCCAATTAGGTATGTGCATACTTACTAGGGTTTATGTCCCATTGAACTCAGTGGAACTTACTTCTGAGTAAACATGCATAGGCTTGCACAGCACATTGTGACACAGGCCAGCCCCGCACCCTGACCTTCCGCCCCAAGCCCTTCATCTGTACTTTATTCTTACTGATCCTTGTGGAGATAAGTCAAAAGTCTTATTCAAAACACCATGCATAATATCATTAGGAAGTTTGGTGACTGGGATGGATGGGGGTGAGCAGCAGATAACACTATCATGGAAGGGTCAGGAAAAGGAGAGAGGCTGAGAGTCAGTGGACTTGCTGAAAAATAGGTGGGGGTTACACATGAACATGCCCAGTTTTCCTTTAATTTACATTGCTTTGCCTTTTATATTTGAGTGTGACTTTTTTTATATACCTTGCTTAAAAAATGAAAAAAAAATAAGATAAAACTTTTCAGATCACCAATCATAATGTGACTATTTTTAAGCTACTGTACCTACATTTTTATGACACTAATTGGAAATAATTCTCCTGGCACATTTGACATAACTTCATTTTCAAGATTGTCTGTCTGCTTCTCTGCCTTTCCCTTTCTTTTGAAAGATGAATATTTTAGATGCAGCTGTTAAATGTTTAATATATCCACATACTCAAATGTAGCACAGTCACTAGTGACAAAGTACCTGAAAACAAGCTCTTGATATTTATTCTTGAATTGGCATAGATTCAAATAGCAGTGCAGATGCCGTTTCTGCAGTATTACAACAGGAAGGGCAAACTATTCCCAGAAATAAGGCAAGATTGGATCAAATTTTAACTATTCCCATATTTTTATCCTCTCCCAGAGGGCATTAACCAGGAAAGAGATCTTGAAGTTGTGGTGGATAGCTCAATGAAAACATCAAGCCATTGTGCAGCAGCTATGAAAACCACAGATACCATGTGAGGGATTATTAGGAAAGGGATTCAGAAATAAAACTCCCAATATTGTAATGCCTTTATACAAATCTATGGTGTGGCCACACCTGGGATACAGTACAATTCTAGTCACCACACCTCACAAAGGATAGAGCTCTAAAAGGAAAGGGCAACGAAAATGTTCAGGGAGCTCAAGCATATTCCCTCTGAGGGAAAGCTATTTTGCTTAGAAAAAAGGCAGGGTGATATGATAAAAGTTCATAAAATTATACATGGTGTAGAGAAAAGTGATAGACAGAATGTTCTCTTTTCATAATAGCAGAACTCGTGGCCAGCCACAGGGATGTATGAGAATTTCATTTGGGATCGTTCTTACTTCGAATTTGCCCCATTGCAATCCCAAACATGAATGTGAATGGGAGTATAGTTTTCCTGGAAAAGCTTGCAGGTTCCTGAACTTGCAGTCACATTTGGAAAATGCATATATATATATATATATATATATATTTAAAATCACATTTTCACACTTTAGTCTATGGGGAGAAATGCTCGTTTAGGGTGTGCACTTTAAAAAATGTGCACTGAAATGCAAACTTTTTTCAGTTTGAAAAAAAGTTGCTTGTTGGGAATGGGAACAAGATGGACCAAGGTCAGAGGTGAAAATAGCAGAATCTCAACAAGCTCAAACCTCGCTGATTCTGCCACTACTAGCCAACCATTAAACTGAGGATACTCAAGACAGACAAAAAGGAAGTACTTCTTCATATTCTTCACACAGTAGGCAATTAATTTCTGGTACTTGCTACCACAAGATGTGATGATGCCCATTGCCTCAAATAGCTTTAAAGGAGGATCAGATAAATTTATGGATGGCCAGTTTATCAATTACTAGGAGTCATGTTGGCTATATGGAACTTCCAGAGTCAGCCATAGTATCTACTGAATACCAGTTTCTGGAGAGAGAGTCACTGCTTTCATATCTTGCTTATGGACTTTCTAGGGATATATGGTTGGGTTGGCCACTTTGGGAAAGAGGATGCTGGACTAGATAAGCCAGGGGTTGTCCTGCTCCTGGCAGCCTGCTAGGTGGGAAGGGGGAGAGAGAAGAGGGGATAGCAGAAAGAGAAATAAATTATAGGTGTGTCTGGGGAAGGGGGACTTTGGATCCAGAAGTTCTGAAGCTTCCCTTGACACACTCCCAGAATGCCCTGGCAGTAGAAAGTTCCACTACTGGCCAGGGATGATTTCTGTGGGCGGACTTCTCCACCCATGGAAGAGAAGTTCCACAGTATCCTATGGTCCTGGGATGCCCTCCCAGGGACCATAGGATTGCACCCTAAGGCTGCAATCCTATCCATACTTACCTGGGAGCACTTCCCATTGAACTCAGTAGACATGCACATGATTTGTGCTATAATGTGTTTTCCTCCTCTGCTTCCCTTAACTGTGATGTCAGTTGGATTGTATAATATATACTACAGTATATTGGCCAATCACTATAAATTGAGTTCCTGATGCTTTCTGATAGGAATATAAGTCATTAGGTGTAATGACTTACACCTCCAATGTAAAGAGGTCATTTACATCAGGGGTGGGTGGAAAGTAGATTTCCAGATAGTTTGGACTTCAGCTCCCAGCATTCCTGATCACTGGTCATGCTGGAAGGGAACTGAACTCCAAAAGGCCTTCTGCCCACCCCTGCTTTACATGATGGTATACAGAACTTGGATAAATATCTTTAGGTGTTCCATGCATAGAGTAATAATAGAATATGCCTCAGTGGGCAAGTAAACATACAATATATAACTACAAATGTCTACATTAATGCTCCTCTCTAGGTAAATTCATCATTTGTTTTATCTTTAAAAGCCTCATTTGTAAGAGCAATAAAATCCTTTCCATGCTGGAAATTGGCCATGAGATCTTAATTCAGAAGCTTTTTTTTATTGTCCCAGAAACATTGAAGCTGCAACTTAAAACAAAAACAACCCAACAACTTAGATTAAATATGGGAATATTATGATGTTACAATGCTTTTTAGTACTATTATGACTAAGCTATTGTTTCTCCAGGGACTTAAAATCCATATAGTGCTGCTAAGGAAGTTTGGAATATAATTGTTGTTTATTTTGAATTATCATATTGCCTAGAGGCACAGCCTCATTTTTGTGGCACTGTACAGAACAGTAAAAAGTGCATGATACTCTTTGCTTCCAGGCTGTTTCCAATCCATATAACCATGCAAGACAGACAGAGAGGGAAAAGAAAAGGGCTTGTCCCACCACATGGTTTACGTGGGAATCTGAAATGCATGGATTTAGAGCCTGTCCTCATGACTATTCTTTGACCACAAAATAACTTCCATCATCTTAGGGCAGAGATCCACAAAGAACCAACCCCATTATTGTAGATGGGTTCATCAGGCACACATGTTCTGGTTCGTTCTTGGGTTATATCTCTGGCTTGTCAGGAGAGAGACCAGTCTGAATTCCTGGTTCACATATAAAGCTAACCAAAACACAGATGGAAGATTCATGGTTGATTTAGCAATCGGGAGTGATCAGGCAATGTGCACCAGCATGCTGCCTCATTCACAGTTATATTGTGGTGTGCAAACCAGGCCATTCTGTTCTGTTCTATTTGTTTATTTATGGATTTAACCTTTATTTGTGAACTGCCACAGAGTTTTTGGCTATTACATAGGGATAGGAGAACCAGGGATGCTTGAGTTCACTGAAATTCTTGAAATCTAACTTCAAAGCTCACTGTGGCTCGTTCTCATTCTCATTTGTGACCTGTTTGCTAGAATGAGAAAAGTGTGCAGTTTTCAAAAGTGTGCACTTTCCACCCATTGACTAAAGTATGGAAATGCAAATTTTAAGAGTGTGCATTTCTTAATGTGTGCATTTGTAAGAATGTGTACTTTCCACAACTAAAGTGTGAAAAAAAATGCTAATATTTTAAAGTGTGCATTTTTAAAAGTGTGCATTTCTTAATGCAAGTTTGGGAATTTGCAAACAGTTTTGGACAACGTGCACTCCGATTTGCATTGGGGGTGCTAACATTTTCAAGTGAAAATGAACTGAAATGATATTCTTGTACATCCGTAGCTATTGGGTACAGGGGGTGGAGGCATGGAGGAAGAAGCCATATAACTCTTTTCTCTTGGCCTACTAATCTCCCTGGCTTAAGTGTATCAACTGCAAAACTATATGCTGGTTACAGAAATTTAGTGACTGAAGACTGCAGGCTAGGGGTGTTAAACCTACCTTCAGGGGGTGCCCACCTTTGCTCTCCTTTTCTCGGTGAGCACCCCCCTACAAGGCGCCAATCCCCCGCTCCACTCAATCCGCCAAGCTGGCAGCGCGGGGTCCCGTCGTGTCACTTCCGGCTGCCAGGAAGTGATGCGACGGGACCCTGCACTGCGTTTTTAACATAAAAACCAGGGCAACCCGGTTTAAAATGGCCACGAATAGCAAATCGCAGCCGTTTTGAGCTAGGTTGCCCTGGTTTTTCCACCAAAAATGCAGTGTGGGGTCCTGTCGTGTCACTTCCTGGCAGCTGGAAATGACGAGACAGGACCCCGCACTGCCGGCGTGGCGTGGAGCGATGGATTGAGCGGTGGCCAGGTAAGGCACGGGAGTCTCGGGGGGGCTGATGTCAGCCGATTTCAGCCCCCCCCCGAGACGGATACATCCATACTGCAGGCTTCAAACACATGGTCACATTAAAACTAATTAGAGGCTCGCCTGGCACCTACATTGTACTTTTTTCTGCACCAGGTGAAGACCTTTCTATTCTCCCAGGCATTTTAATCATTTCAATCTTGTAGCTGTTTTTAACTCTGTTATTGTAATTTGAACTGCTGCTGCTAGCTTTGCTGTTTGTTTTTTAATCTGTGATTTTAAATCTTATATTGTATTTTATGGTTTTAACTGTTGTAAACCGCCCAGAGAGCTTTGGCTATTGGGCGGTATAAAAATGTATTAAATAAATATTAAATAAAATAAATAGCTGGCTGGGTCACACTTCAGGAAAAGCCTCTGTGAAGAGATGAGTTTTAAGAAGATGTCTAAACATCGGAACTGTGGGGGCCTGTCTGTCTATGTCCATTGGTAAAGCATTCCAAGGGTGGGTGCTGCAATACTAAATGTTCTGCAAATGCTCCTGAGGCAAACCTCAGGAGCATGTGGCACCCTTAGAGATCGGGCAGGAACATAAGGGGTGAGGTGCTCCGCAAGGTAATCCAAGGTAAACTGATCCAAAGTTGTTTGAGGCTTTATATATTAACAACAGCACCTTAAACTTGGCACAATAGCTTATTGGCAGCCAATGTGTTCCTTTTTAGCAAGGGTGTAGCTTGCTGTTGAAACAGGGCCCCAGCAGTTAGCAACCTTGCCACTGCATTCTGCACCAGCTGCAGCTTCTGGACCAAGCCCAAGGGTTGCCCCACATAGAACACATTACAGTAATCCAATCTTGATTGTACCAGGCCTGTACCACAGTGCTAAGCTATCACAGTCCAGGAATGGCTGTGGATGCCATACTAGCAGAAGTTGTTAAAAGGCACTCCTAGCCACTGAGGCCACCTGAGCCTCAAGTGACAAAAATTAATCCAGGAGAACCCCCATACTATGGACCTGTTCCTTCAGGGGGAGGTTAATCCCATCCAGAACTGGCAACTGACCTATTTCCTGGACCTGCGACTGAACCACCCACCTACAGTGCTTCCATCTTGCCACAATTCAAACTCAGTCCGCATCCAGCCCACCACTGCAGCCAAGCACTGGTCCAGAGTCCTTCCCAGTCAGACCTGATTCAGAGTTTATAGAGGAATATAATTGGGTTTCATCTGCATACTGATGACTCCTCATTCCAAATCCCTGGATGATTGCTCCCAGTGGCTTCAGTATAGATGTTGAATAGTATTGGGGATAAAATAGTGCCCTGAAGCATCCCATAGCACAAGTGCCAGGGGGCCGAGGTGCATTTCCCCAACACCACACCATTTTAAATGTCATTTGTGTGATTGGATATATTTTGTATGGGTGTTGAGAATATTTTTGAGATGCGTACATAGAATAGTATGAAAGAATATGAAGTTGAAGTTAACATGGTACTTCTTCATTAAAGCATGAGTTCTTAGCAATCTTGTATTTTGTATATCTCATCTCATTGACACTTGTTTTCATTGATATCAAAGCCAAGAGACCTCTAAACAATAATTATTTCCAACTACTTATAAGCATGAGATAATATTACTAGCTTTGCATGGATGACTTTTCCAATTTTTTTGTCATGCTTGAGTTACTATTTGTACTTGTCCACACCCTACTGCATGCTGCTATAATTAACCTATAAACAATGAGAAGAGATTTTGAGAGGTTATGAGGGAAACAAATTAGAAAGGTGCACTCATCCTGGAATGAAGAGGAACAAATTTTAAATGTTATTTGTGTTATTGGAGATCTATACTCTCCATCAGCAATATGGCTCTCTGCATATCTAACTCCATGGGGCAAATTGTGCACAGGGCTTCAACCCCTGGGGGCACAAAATGAGCAAAATTGAGGATGTTCAGATCATATAAATGAAAACACATCGCCAGTCAAGATGGGAGAGTTGGCGTGCTTGGTTTTAAAAGAGAACGTAGATACTGTATAGTGGGTATAATGGAACCTAGTGGAATGGAGAGATCCAGTGGGATATGCTCATCTCTGGATACAAACTCTATATGAAGGACAGGGAAGGGTGTATTGCGGGCGTGGCACTATATGTCAAATATGGCACAATGTCAAAATCAACTAGAAACCTCAAAAGGGGCAGACTCCTTCACACAATCATTTATGGGTGAGGTGACAATACCAGGCCTCAAAAGTAATTTAATACAGGGGACATGTTATTATCCCCCTGACCAAAATGTTCAGGGTAATCTTGACATGGAGAATGAAATCAGGTAGCCATCCAAAGGAGAGAGTTGTATTAATGCAGGGGTGGGCAACTTGTGGCCCTCCAGATGTTGCTGGACTGCAATTTATATCCCTCATTATTGACTATGGTGACTAGGCCTGATGGGAGTTGCAGTCCAACAACATCAGAAGGGCCAGATGTTCCCCACCCCTGATACAGAAGGACAATTGTTGCTTTGCTTCTGCAAAAATAAGTCCTGTCTCACTAACCTTTTAGAGTTATTTGAGAGTGCTCTTGGAGTATCCAATAGTTTTATTGTGTGAGCCACTCTAGGAACATTTTGTTATAGGTTGGCATATAAATATAATAAATAAATAATACATAAAATAGATATTGCTTACTTGGACTTTCAAAAGGCTTTTGACAAAGACTATCAGAAAAGGTGTCTGAGCATAAGAGGAGAGATCCTCTAATGGTTAAATAACCGTGAATGGTTAAATAACAGAAACTAGAGCATGGGAATAAATAGTCAGACTCACAATGGAGGGATATAAACAGTGGGGTCCCCAAGAATCTGCATTGGGGGAGTGGTGCTTTTTCACTTGTCCATAAATGATCTGAAGTTACCAGTGAGGTGGCCATGTTTGCTGACAACACCAAATTATTGTGGACGTTGTTACCACAAGATATTTGCAGATCAGAGATGGAAGCTCCAACACTAAATAACCATAATCCAAGCCATATTGTGCTGATTCATTAGCTTGGATTATAAGAAAGTTAACTTTAAAAAGTTCAAGGAAGTAAAGTTTCCTATCTCCTCCCTCCATGTGCAGCCACCAGTGCCCCACAAAGCCTCTCTATGGCAATTCTATGCATGTTTAGACAGAAAAAAGTCCTACCACTCCCACCATTCCCCACCCAGCAATGGGAGTTGTAGGACTTTTCCTGTCTAAAATATGTAGGATTCCACCCTAAATAAATTCAATCCATTAGTCTTCATGAATACAATTTGCATTTATATAGAATATGCATATATACAAATAATGTAGAAGAATTACATTCTGCACTTAAAATTAGACTATAATATATACTTCAGGGAAGAATTGGCTGAGAAGACATGGCCAAGATGACATTTCTCATAGTAATTTATTTGGTTCAGAATCTTGGCTGGTTATTTTCTAAATCACTTCATTCATCCTTTCATAACTGCCCCTATTATCAATAAATTACAATTGAATATTTTACATAAATATAGCAGCCTTTAAATAATGAAGGATGAATTAAAGCCAAACTGTAAGAGTGTAGAGTTAAATGCAACCCCAGCCCCAATCATATTTCAGCAAAAGTTTAGGATTAGCACATATATAAGAACAAAAGATGAACTAGGAACCATCTTAGTGGTGGGAAGCCTTTGGCTTGTGTGTTGAGGGCCACATTTCCTCTGTCAGAGGCCATGTGCTGGGTGGGGGCAAAGCCAGAAGTGGGTGGTGCCAGAACTAAAAGTAGGCACTGAGAAATTTATGCTATGTCTGCTGTCTGCTGTTTTTGACATAGTTGACCATGCTGTCCTCTTTAATTTAATATCTTCCTAGGGCTTACATGAAAATCCCTAATTGCCTCATCTTATTCCTATATTTCATAGCCCTTACTGTTTGTCTATTTTGGTGGCATTTCATCCACTTCTATAATTAACCATATGGTCCCTGTGCCTATTTTTTAAAAGCTTGTACAAAACGTTAATTAACTTTATTTTAGACTGTAGCATCCTCCTTGCAGCCTTATGTGCCCGCCAACCTATATTCTTCATTTCTGAATATCTCTGCTAAAATTATTTATTTATTTATTTATTTATTTAGAGCTGTTTAATTAGAGATGTTTCTGAATTCCAGATATACAGTTGTATCCAATAGTGTCATTCCATGAGCACCAAGCTTCTACCACTTGCAGAACCCCCATTTCCATTCTTACAGAAGTGTCGAAGCCATTAATTTGATTCCACAAGTGCA
Organism: Shinisaurus crocodilurus; assembly: GCA_021292165.1. Lineage (NCBI taxonomy): Eukaryota > Metazoa > Chordata > Lepidosauria > Squamata > Shinisauridae > Shinisaurus > Shinisaurus crocodilurus. Next base: position 225,678,770 of record CM037878.1, on the reverse strand, counting down.
ATCCATTGCAGAAACTGTTGCACAAGCACTTGAACAACTCATTTTGACTTCATTATGCTAGGTGTTGCTTGCATTAGATGCTCCTTTTACATTTGCATGGCTGCAAGTGGAACAATGCCACCCCTTTTACTTGTTCCAATAGCATTACGTTGCATAGAGAGAGCCAGTGTGGCGTAGTGGTGAGAGTGTAGGACTGGGACTCGGGAGATCCGGGTTCTAGTCCCCGCTCAGCCATGAAACTCAGTGGGTGACTTTGGGCCAGTCACTGACTCTCAGCCTAACCTACCTCACAGGGTTGTTGTGAGGATAATATGGAGAGGAGGAGGAAGATTATGTAAGCTGCCTTGGGTTCCTTGCAGGAAAAAAAGCCGGGTTATAAATATAATAAATAAATAAATAAATCCCATATGTAAGTAGCACATGGCAGAAAATACTATGGGTGTGCTTCCAGCCATTCCAGGGATTTGAAGAATTCCATTGAATCCACTCTAGGACCATCACACACACACACACACACACACACACTTCTGCTCCACAGGAAACTTTTGCCAAGCATACTAAAGAGTGAATTGATGATCAACCTGAATAGAATCCCAGAACTAGGGGTGAGTGGGGGTCACCATAATCTGGAAATAATGTGGACTCTACATGTCAAATTAGAATCTAGAGTGTATAAAAATACTCATGCAGGTTTGAAATAACTCCAGACTAGAAGTGACATTTGCTTAATGTCCCAAGAATATAAGAAGTGCCTATGCTGGATCAAACTAGGGGTCCATCTTGCCCAGTGTTCTGTCTACATCAGTGGCCATCAGGATGCCCCTGGTTAGTTCAGATAGAGAACAACATGGAGATGATCATCTTCTATTGCTTGTTCCCACCATCTGGTAATCAGAGATATATTGCCTCTGAGTATGGAAGTTGCATTTACCTGTCATAGATATAGTTACTTACGGTAATAGACTTCCAGTCATAAATTTGTTTATTCCTTGTTCAAAGCCTCTTAAGCTATAAGCCATTACCACCTTTTGGGGTAGTGAATTCCATATGTTACTAAATATGCATTATGAGGAGTTGTATTTTCTTTTATCTGCCCTGAACCTATTGCTAGTAAATTTCATTGAATGACCTTGAGTTCTATAATTTTATAGATCGCTATCATGCACCCCATCCCACCCACATTCCTACTATTAAGACTTAAAGCACATACCTTGGTTCTCTGTTCCTTTTCACATCAAGGCAGGCCTCTATCAATGGATCAGATTTGACTTGTCAGCAGTTTGCTAGATGCCAACAGATGATAAAGGAATGATAAATATGCTTTCCTAATTTTATTAATCTCAATCTTTTGCATTTTACAATAATAAATTGATACGCTTGTGTCATATTCATTTTCTTACAAATAGATGTTCTATTACAGAATTTACTAAAAGTTCAGTAGTATCCTGTTACTTCATTCTATATCTTCAGCACTTCTAAATTTATTTTATTTGATAACCTGAAGATAAATATTATAAGATGGCTATTTTGGATTCACAGTAGTCATCCATTTCAGAAAGTTTTTCCTAGTGTTTCAACTAAGTCTATATGTATCATTCACCAAGATACCAGTAAGCCCTTGAGCCTATTAAACTGCAAAATCAGAAAATTTCTCATGCACTACAATAAAAATAACCTTCAATCCCCGTGATAAAAAAAGTCTGTGTCATTGTACTTTACCAAGGTGAGAAAAGAAAGGAAGTTGGAAACTAATATGGTGTGGTAAGACTAACTGCAACATTTTATCACTGGTGTATATATGTACTGTGGAGATACATTCGACCTTAGTAAAGGACAAGTTCTATATAACTTAAATTACATATGTGGAAGCAAGACTGACTACAGAAACTACATTATTTTCCTTTTAAGATGTATAATTTTATTAAGTTTTAAATTTTATGTGCGTTTTAAAATATACATATATTGTTTTTAAAACTTTTGCAACACAATCTTATTCATGTTGGCTTGGAAGTACATCCCACCATATTCAATAGGGCTTAGTCCAAAGTAAGTATGCACATGATCAAAGCCTTAATTCCTAATTGCTCAGAACAAGGAAAAAGTCCTTCAGCATCAAACTTGCCATGGCCTAAACAAACGGCCCCAATTCATGAATGCACAAGTAGGGATGGGCAAACGAGTGATGTTCAAGATTGCTAAGATGCGCCAAACATCATCTCACCAAACGTCTAGTGCCTGATTCCTGTTCCTGTTTGTGATCACTGCTTGCTTTTTGCAAAAGGGAAATGCATGCAAATCAAACAGCGCTTGAACAGGAGATTTGCGCAAATCTCTCGAAATTTGTGCAAATTTCCTCCATAGACTAAACTGGGGCTGATTCAGTCTACTGAGGAAATTTACACAAATTAGGACATTTGCACCAGTTAAGAAATTTGTGCAAATCATACTGGGAATTGGGAGCAAGATGAACATGAGCATGTTTTCAACTATTTGTGAATATTTTTGGTGGACCAGTGCTCGCACTTGCTTTTGGGGCCTTCAAACAGGGCATGCTCACATGTTTTATGAGCAAAAACGAAATTCTCATATATCCCTAGCACAGGGTAAGTTCATTTCATTTGTTTGTTTGTTTTAAAGATTCATATTCATAGAGTTGGAAGGGGCCTACAAGGCCATTGAGTCCACCGCCCTGCTCAGTGCAGGAAACTAGAGGAGGGGTCTCCCATCCAAGTAATAACCAGGCCTGACCCTGCTTAGCTTTCCACGCTCAGACAAGCTGAGCCAGCATGAGCCATATTGCCTTTCAACAAAGCTTCCAGTGTGGTTTTAGTTGCTGGCAAAAGTCTAGCAAATACAAGCTGATGGGGCTTTGAAATTAAAGATGATTTAGCTACAGACTGGCACTGACAACAACCCTGAGCACTATGCATGCATTTGTTGTTGTTGCTGCTGCTGCTGCTGCTGCTGTTGTCAGGGAGGAGAAGGGTTTACATCTCTAGATCTTTGCTAGATGGAAATTTACCAATCCAGGTTCTTCCTACACCCACTAGTCTACCACTGGTCTATTTGTCTGGTATAATCTCATGAGTCTGATGCCATAAGACAGGTATTTTGATTCCTTTGTATACTACAATGTGCTATTGAGGGCACAATTCCTTATAACTGTCCTCCCCTCCAAACTCAAATCTCCTGGTAAGCAATGCCAGTGAGTCACTTTGATAATGCTTTGAATGGGGAATGACAGACTATAGCCACAATTTATCCTATGCCTTCCCATTGTGCTTGCTAATAAGTATCATTACCACACCGGCTGTTCTTATACCACAACTTTCATTTCTGGGAAAACCACTGGGATCCAGGTGGTATAATTCAGAGGTCCAGATTTTGACCAGGTGCCACCAGCTGCCCCCTATCCTTATCCCAGCAACAACTGGCTTTGCGCATCAACAGGTCCATGCTCTCCCTTCAGTAAGATCCTCTATTGTGTCATTATTAAACACCTTAAATTTTATAGCCACAAACTGAATCAAATTAGCCAATCCATTTCACTATGCCCCATATTAGACTGCATCTGCTGATGTGTTGCTACAAGTCAATTACATATCCAACCATTGAGTCTAATGATGGCTTTGTAACTATTCTCATTATGCTTTAATAGGAAGAGCATCCTCCATAAAATACTAATATCTCAGGCATTACTATTTAGCTGATAACAGAAACTATTTCCAATAAAACAGTCATACATTAGCAACAGTGCAGTTTCTTGGGACTCACACAATGCACATATTTATTATTTTTCCTTGGATGCAAGCAGTAAAAACTAGCACTAAATTGAAATAAGTCACCTTTTTTTGGTAACATAGTGCCACTATCAAATGGTGCCCCACATCATATGAAGATCTTTCAGCAATTGCTTTGAAAATGTTCTCCTATTCAACAACAATTATTATTATTTGCCTGCTCATTATTTCTTTCTGCATTGACCTTGAGTGTTTCCCTCAATGACATCTGATATCATCAAATAGCCAAATATTACTGGCTATGTGCTATCATTGTGATATTATGACATCATCACATTCACTATGGGATTCCAGACTGGCTGATATAATCTATGTGTCTAATTCAAGAAACATTGCTCTCATCGTTACCATCAGTGACATCAGCAGATGGGAAATATGATTGGTTATGCATTGGCTATGCAGAGAGAAGAACAATAAAAAGCAGGGAGGGTGCCAAAGCAGCAGCAGCTAGGGAAAGCAATGGTGACACCAAACAGTATCAAAAAAAGATGAATTATCTCACAATATTCTTACGATTTAAGTTTTTTTTAGGAATTACTTTTGAACTTATTTTTGATCTAAAAACAGAAGCTATAGAATATTTCTAACTTTAGAAAATGAGCCATTGTACTCACTCAGGGGCCAATAAGCTCTTTCTCTTTCCATAGGGAACTATGTGGAAGCTTGTGCTCATAGGCCTTGGGATCACAGCTTTTGTGCTGCCACTGTACCATATATATTTGTTTCCCACTGTTTCCCTAACATGTATCAGAAGCACTTAGGGTGCAATCCTATGCATGTTGGCTGGGGCATGCTGGGAGTTATAGGACCATTTTCTGTCTAAACGTGCATAGGATTGCACCCTTAGTTGCTTTTAAGCACACTCAAATTCCTTCCTATTAAATCTGTCCTGTTTCTGTTTTCACTTGTGACTTGTTTGTCTTCTTTAGCCAACAAATAATCAGATCTGAATTATACTCAGATAATATTTAAGAGTGTGTTTAAGAAGTTATGATCAACAGATTCATTAGATTTTAATTAGATTTATTTCTACTCTAAGAATAAACAATACATATTTTCTTCCCTTTATATCTGTAGATAAATGATGACATATTTTGATATGCCTGAATATCGATGCATGTTTACAACAGTATTGTCTTATATAAACAAATATTCAGATAAAAGCTATTTTTAAAATCAAAGTATGTCATTAAAATTCAAATATAAACTCGCACTTGGGCTTCAAATACAAAGTCAATTGAGTCATGTTGCTATTAGAATGGAAAAGGGCAGTTCAAGCATCCACATATATTGCACATTACTTGATTTCTCATCACCAACTGATCAGAAGAATCACATTTTGTTATTGGAAAATAATGGGGAAAACCTCAGTAACATCTCATGGGGAAACACATTTGGATGAACCCTGCTATCCTTTGTGGATATATATATATATATATATAATTTATTACATTTGTGAATTGCCCATCTGGCTGGCCACCCGGCCACCCTGGGCGATGTACAATTAAAACAATGCAAACAACAAACAACAATTAAAACAGTATAGAATCTATCTATCTATCTATCTATCTATTCTATTAATATATATATTAATATAAAGAGTGCATTCTGTGATATATATTTTTTAAATAGACTTTTGAGGTATGTATGTCCCTACCTAATTATAAGCTTACCTCATCATCTGCACAGCTAGGAGCTTCTGGAAGCATTTAAGTATCCAAATGTCTTCCCTGTACCCATTAACATTTCAATAAATTGACATTCAGTTAAACACAACAAAGAAATACCCACCTCACAAAGGCTGCTGCCTTCTTTTGGTATGATAAGAAAGCCTTTATTTTACAACTATTTGAGGTAGCAAGAACCATTTCTGTTGACATTTTGTAACAGCAACAACTGGTGTATTGTCAGTGCACTACTAAAACCAGTCAACAGTTTTATTGCTGGAAACTATTGCTTACCATATTCATCAGAAGATACAAGAACTGTATATTTATCCAAATCACAATGTCTTCCTTGTTGTATATAATTACCTCTTCCATTAAAGAAAAGACTTACTGAATTGTAGCATTGAGATTTTTTTTTAAAAAAAAAAAATCTTCATTAACACAATTTCATATGTGCCAAAACAAGTACTATTGATTCAAACTCTAGTGAAGTCATCCATGTACACATGTCACCTAATTTTCTGATAGGGGCTCCTTGAACCATCTACCACATTCATCAACTCGACCCAAGTCTAAAAGTGACAAGATTCCAGGTAAAAGGAAGGCTATGGATTCCTTCTCTCACATTGCTTTTGTGGTGTGGAATGGAAGCTATTGCAACATGGCTTCTTCCTGTGATTCTCAGGTATGGTCTGACCCCTGGGCCATGTGTGAGGAACCTATACTGTGGCTCCTCTCAATACCAACATTGTCCGTTCAAGAAACATGAAGGGAATGCAGCAGGCAGAAAGTAATCATGCTGCAAAGGTAGTGTGAAGAAAGGATCCATCATGTTAGACAAAAATGGGAATGAATACAGACATTCCAGCTTTAGATCTATAAAAACATCATAAAATGCTGGATCAGACCAGAGGCCTACCTAATCCAGCATTCTGTGCCCACAGTGGGCAACCATTGATATGCCAGCTGCGCCCCTTCCTAGAGTTGGAAGACCTAAAGACAGTAGTGCACACACTGGTAACTTCAAGGCTCGACTTCTGCAATGTGCTGTACATAGGGCTACCTTTATACCTAGTCTGGAAACTTCAACTAGTGCAAAACATGGCAGCCAGACTGGTTACTGGTACACCTAGGGGTGCCCATATCACACCAGTTTTAAAAGCACTCCACTGGCTGCCAATCAGTTTCCGGGCAAAGTATAAAGTGTAGGTTATTTCCTTTAAAGCCCTACATGGTTTGGGTCCAGGCTACCTACGGGATCACCTTCTCCCGTACAATCCGCCCCACACACTTAGGTCCTCTGGGAAGAATCTACTTCAGTCAGCCAAAACTAGGCTGACAGGTATTACCCATACAGAGGACCTTCTATTCTGCTGCTCCCAGATTATGGAATGGCCTGCCGGAGGAGATTCGTCAACTTGCTAGTCTTTTGGAATTTAAAAAAGCCATAAAGACTTATCTCTTCTGACAGGCCTATCCGGCGGAATTTTAGGATGCCTTTAAGATGTTTTAAATATGTTTTTAGGATGTTTTAAGATGTTTTTAGGATGTTTTAAGATGTTTTAATAGTATATATTGTGTTGTTTAGTTTATGTATTTTATATATTTCTGCGGTTCCCCGCCTCAATCTAAATGGAGAGGTGGGTAATAATAATAATAATAATTATTATTATTATTATTATTATTATTATTATTATTATTATTATTATTATTACAACATAATAAACAACATTGCCAATGAGCAAAAGTAACAATGGCCTAAAATCACAGAATTAAACTACACAAAAGTTGTTCTAGGTGCATGCTTCTCTCACTATTGTATGTTAGTCCCTTTACTTCAGTGGGACTAGCAGTGCCTTCCTATGCATGCCTTCTCAGAAATAGGACACATGTAGTTCAGAGGGACTTACTCCCAGGTAAGTGTGTATAGGATTGCAGCCTAAATATGTGCAGTGATAGCAGGCCACAATGCCTGCTGTGTTAAGAAGCCAACTCCATCAGGCTTCTCCCTCCATCAGTTGTCCAACTGGTTGCAATGAGGGAGAAAAGGGAGGCAGGGCCGCTCCATCAGCTCTTCTGAGAGACCTGCAACATTCAGCTCCTCGGCAACTTGAACTGCTGCCATTCCAGTGCTGGAATGAGAAAATAAAGACAGGAAGTGAAATTACAAGAAGGAAGGCAATGTGGAATATCAGTGTGTGATTGAGAAGCAAACATGCAGTTCAACTACCAATTGTCACACTGACCTCATGACTTTAATTCATTTGCGCACGTAAAGGGTGAAATGAAGAGTCGAGACACAAATTATGGTGTAAAATTAGGGCCACATTTATTGAGTAACAAAGATCTGTGAAGGGAAGAAGTGTGGGTACTAACCAAACCAGCCTTTGGCCAGTGGAGGTGTTTATGGGCGAAACATCCAACCCTGATGGGGTGGCGCTGCAACTCACACACACACCCCAGTTTTACACTATGATGGTGCTGGGAAGCCTTCCCATTGTTACCACCACCTCCTGGGCCACACAACTCCGATGCAGGTGAGGTCAGTCGGCCTCAAAGGCAATCCTATCTCCAACCACAACTGAGCCACACAACTCAGCACGGGGAGCCTTGGGTGTCGCCATTCACCGAAAAGGTGCCATCAGATGATCACCGAACCCTACCCCACTGCCTAATCCCGCATTTACCTGCCAAATGTGACCTGAACTGAATTAAATTAAGCAATAATAACCCAAAATAAAAACACCCAAACCCTGCATCACAGTGTAGAGTAGGCAAAACACGGACATTGCACCTTAGGCCAATCTGGACAATGAACCAAAATTCCTACTCGCCCCCCGAATGGGCAACCAGTGGAGCCTACACTGCTAATGGGGAGGGAGGGCGGGAGCCGCAAAAAGAAAGAGGTCGAGGGTGGGGTGGCTGGGTCTAATATCAGCCCTGGCACCCCACCCACCTTGATCCTCATTAGAGGGTGAGATCACCGGATAGTGGACTCACTCTCCTTCCCCCCATGCACAAAATTCTCCCCGCCCACAGCTGCGCGTGGTTGGCGGAATGGAAATCAACATATTGCCAAGCATTGTGATGTATTATTATCTGAGTATTTCTTAATGTTCTTGCTCAGTTCACATAAGGTAGCAATGCCCCATGCCCACTCCATTAATCAATTAAATCCTATAGTTCTATACATTTAACCCAGGCTTCAGTATCCATGGCTCTGTGTAACAATCCATATCAGCTGCTGATGTAAAATATTGGAATTATTCATCCCATTGTGTAATCTTAAAGATGATAAACTCAATTGTCATAAAACAGTGAAGGCGAACCTATGGCACGCGTGCCACAGCTGGCACGCAGGGACCAATCTGTGGACACGCGAGAGGAGCGAGATCAGGCAGGGATTGCAGCGAGGATTCCAGAGGGGAGGGGCAGGAGAGCAAGCGGAGAGAGGCCAGGCAAGGTGGGGAGGGCAGCTGCCGCTTTAAATGAAGATTCCCCGAGGGGAGGGGAGGGAGAGCAAGCTGGGAAAGGCAAGGCAAGGCAAGGCAAGGCGGGCAGCTGCTGCTTTAAATGCTAGGTCGGCTCCCCTCTGCCTCTCTCTCACCTGCGCGCTCGCTCTCAGCCCTGCCTGCCTGCAAAGGAGTGGCTGGGCTGCTCCTTTAAATCCCCGCGCTCACGCACACTCCTCTTCCTCCAGCGTTGCCTACCTCAAAACCGATTCTTCAAGCCCAGTTGCTCTGAAAAGTCTCAGTCTCTCCCTCTCTCACACACACACACGTTCAAGAAAGAAGCAGAGACTGACCTACTGCCTCATTCAGACACAGCAGCCAAACAGGACACACATACATACACAGCCAGTCCTGGCCCAGGACATTTTGCTGCCTGGAGAGGACTGGCAAATGCCTCACATTTCTCACTGGATGATCTGGGCCAGTCACTGCCTCTCAACCTAACCTACCTCACAGGATTGTTGTGAGGGTAAAAATGGAGAGTTCATTTGTTCCTGGAGGAAAGGCAAAACAAATATGAGAGCCAGTGTAGTGGTAAGAGACCTGGGTGCTAGTCCCCGCCTGTTGCTGTGTTTTTAATGTGTTTGAATGTATTAGTTTACTGTTTTTATCAAGTTTATTTGTGATTGTAAGCCACCTTGAGTGCCAATTTTCTTTGTACCCCTTGAGTGCAGGGTACAAATCAAATCAATAAATAAAACCCAGCCCACTAGCAGACTGGATAGCTCTGGACTATACTGTAGTACAGCCTAAATTACATGTTAAATTCAGGATTACCAAGTATAGATCCTAATTACCAAAAACACTAATGATCTTGTTCTTTCTCACAGTGTAGAACAGAATGATTTTGTTCTAGAATTCCTGTTACAGAATTCTTTTCTTCATTGTTATCACATTTAAAAGATTTTGAAGAATGAGGCACAGAGCATGGCTTGGATGTAAAGCCCTAACAGTTGACCTGAGTGCTGCATGTGTTGCTCTCAAACTAACAGAGTACGAGCCAAGGTTTGACAAATTATCAGCATGCATGCAATAGCAAAAATCACATTAATTGTACAAAAGCATGCCCAATGCAAACTTTTACCTAATGCAGTGTTTGCAGTCCAAGACATAAAGTGTTTAAAATGTGTTAAGCACGTTTAGTTTTCTTTTCTTTTTTTATTTAAATTTTTAATTTTTCACATCTTACAGCTACTAATGAATACAACAACAAAAAATACACATAAACATTGTGCACCCCCCCACCTCTTGGGACCAAGTTATATTTCTCACCCAAAAAAATTTTTATGTATATATACAAGATATTATTCTATATTCCAAAAATATAACAAATCTTGACAAGGTTTGTTCCCCTTCCCCTTCACCAACACATAATCCAAAAATTTACCCCAAATGTTCACAAAGGTGTCTTTCTCCAATTGTCCTTTTTGACACTTAATATTACAAGTTAATTTATCATTTAGCGCGATATCCCATACCTCTTTATACCATTCAGTAATTGAAAACACATGTTGAACCTTCCATTTCCTAGCTATCATTAATTTTGCTGCTGTTAACAAATTCACAATCAATTCTTTTGTATTTTTTAAACAAACTAACTTTTCTGTAATTGTTAACAATGCTAATTTTGGGCAGACTTCTAATTCCATTCCATTTATTTCTGATATTTCTGCAAATACTTTCTGCCAAAATTCCAGAACATTTTTACAGCTCCACCACATGTGGGCATACGTACCTTTTACATTACATCCTCTCCACCACAATGCGGAGCAATTTTTATCTATCCGATTTAATCTTACTGGAGTTAAATACCATCTCCATACCACTTTATAAAAGTTCTCTTTTATCCTAGTTGACAAAACTCTTACAATACGTCTATCCCAAATATTTTTCCAACTTTGTTTCGATATTTCCTCATCAAATTCATTATCCCATAACACTTTAAGAGAATCTTTATGCTCTTCTTCTTTTTGTAACATTGTATATAAAACCTTTGTTGTACCTCTTGTTGAAACATTACCTTCTATAGCTTCTCTAGTCAAAACTATCTTTTCAAAATTGGTTAGTTCTCTTTCGCTGTCCATTCTTGTCCTCCACTTCTTTAACCACAGTTCCACTTGCATTGAATTTAACCATGAAGTTCTCTCTCTTCCTACTAATTCTATTATATGTTCTCTAGTCTTCAATTTTTCCACCCAATCCATTAATTTAATCACCTTTTTTCTCCTTAATATAGCTTCTATATGTCTTACATTCTCTGGAAAGTCCTCCATGACCACTACCGGAGTTAACGGGGATACCTCTGGTGTAAAAAGTTTCCTTGTGCTATTCCAACTCTCTAACATATTCCTCAAAAAGGGATTTTCTAGTCCTTTTATAATATTATTTATATTTTTCTTAAATAATATATTCACCATCATATTTCCTAATTCTCGTGATTCCAATTCCAACCACATTTTGTCTTTCCCTGCTATAATGTCCAAAATATGTCTTACTTGGTTGGCTAAATAATACCACTTTACAGGGCTTTTTTTCTCAGAGAAAAGGTGGTGGAACTCACCCCCCCTCCCCTGGCCACGCCCCTACCCACCCCTAGGACCGCCCCCTAAAACCGCCCCTTTAGAGAACAGGGATGCAAGTAAAATTTGGGGGGGCTATAAAAGTAAATGTATGGAATTAAATAAAAAGCAATGCAGTAAAATGTGCAAAAAAAATTGGAATACTTACCAAAAGTAAGCTCAGAGACATTTCCTTTTTGAAAGGTGTTTTTTTATAAGTTTTGCAGTTACACATATTAATCACAGTTTAGTAAAGTGAATACATTAAAAGAAAGGGGGGAATAACAGGGGACCAATTACACATTGCCTAAGCAAATATATTTGGGGGCCTTAGCGACCCAGTAAAATCAATGGCATGTCTTAGTAGAAAGCGCTGCTCGCTTTATCACTCAGCATAATTAAATTCTTGTGATGTTAAGAATTCTGTGTCACCAGCTTTCCCCTTCCAGCCGGCAATATTCCATGATACTATATTTAGGGGTGGGAACCCATGGATTTTAGGTAGTCAGTCGAACACAGATAAGTCTTCCAAGATTCCGGCCTGATCAAGGAATATGCAGCCATTGTCTGTAGTAGTTCGAGCTGGTATGGGTCTGAGATGTTGGGAGGTATAATCGTCCAGGGAATTCCTTTGGTCCCGAGGGGCCAAGCAGTGGGAATCAAGAGCAGTCTTAAGCATTGGAGCAGCTGCAGTAGGGCTGGTGAGGTCAAAGAAGAGAGGAGGATCAGCTTGTTTCGAGGCATCAATCAGGGTGAAGGCGCCGTTTGGATTAGTCTTCTCAATTCTACATAGTGGACTCAGAACCGGGGGGTGGAGAATCTTCTCAGAGGTTGGGAGGTGTCGGGACTCGGCCGGGGAGGCTGATTTAATACTACAGTTGTCACTAAAATCCGGCGGCCGAGACCTTAAATTTGATCCTCTTTGGAAGGAATAACTTGGCCCATCGGATGGTAGCTCTAAGAATGAGCCGATCAGTGCTTTCACCACAGAGTTTAATGAGGGATCCGACTGGACCTTGGATCTAGCTTTGTTGCCCAGGTAAAAAACCTTAGAGGTGTTCCTTGTGGGTGATGGGGTAGACCCCAGGGCCAACTCCCCACAAGGAACAGAGGCCTTCATTTTAAGGAGGGGAGTCAACCCCCCCACCTTGAGGAAGTGCCTTGTTGGGATCACTCCCCTATCGGAGATGTATGTTTTGGACCTCATTAGCAATGAAGGAATTCTAGGGGACAAAAATGTTAGTAAGAAACTCTTGGGAACAGAGGTACCAGCCAACGTACTGACAGATAGGATGTCCACTTCACTGTAAGGTATCTTCAGTAGGGAAGCTAGATTTTGTTTGGCCATAGCAGGATTTCCCCAGTAAGGCAAAAAAACCCCAAGGGGGTAGACAGTTACAGCGATGTTATTAGGCTGCCATACCAGAGTCCCCTTATAATCCCCACTTAAAACAGAAGGGATTTCCTCAAAGTTCTTGTGTAGATCATGCCGGGTTTCTGACTTGGCTTGAACTCCTGCTTGAGTATGTTAGCAGTCGTTCGCTTTTTCTATATACATGGTGGACATCATGTCCCCTCTGCCATTCGTGTTTTTAAAGCCAAACCTATGGCCCAATTACTCTATGGCATCCCCATTTGGATTAGTGCGGTTAACTCCGGGATGGAAAAAGTCCAAGCAAATTTCTTACGACGCATACTGGGTGTCCCAAATTGTGTTGGATATGCAGCTATGTACCTGGAAACTGGAGTGGGCCGGGTGGAAACGAGAGCCTGGGTACAGACTATCAAATTTTGGCTGCGCCTTTATTTTTCATCTGAGCACCCCAGTTATGTACAATTTATGCTAATGGATTCTTATATTAGCAAATGGTCTCTTTTGATTCAACGTAAAATTAATTCAATTGGTATTCCCCTCGACTCCTTATTTATGCTCAGCCATCAGCAAGCCTTCAGATTGGTGTCCCAGAGGCTGCATGACATAGAGAGACAGGAGCTATTTTCGCTAGCTAATAGGACCTGCTCACCTACTGCAAACGGTGTGCTGCCAATATATGGAACTCCTGCTTCTTATTTGTCATCTTTCAGTACTCGGCAGGCTCGTAGAGCATTTATGTTAGCCAGATTTAACATCCTGCCCTCAGCATTACTTCAGGGAAGATTCTTGGGTATCCCTTACCAGCAGAGACATTGTCCGTGCTTGGTCGGAGACCCTGAATCTTTGACCCACGTCCTACTCTATTGTAGATTCTATGCAGCGCTCAGGGACGATCTAATTCTTCCCATTTTGAGGACGTTTCAAGGCTTTCCGGATAGGTGGCTGGTTTCCTACTGTTTGTGTGACCAGAAACCAATTGTTACCACCCAAGTTGCTAAATTCCTTTTAGCTGCCATGCAAAGGAGGGCCTTTCCATTGGGTAATAATTGAGAACTGTTCCATCTCTATTTGTCTGTATGCCTTGCAAATGTTGTGGCTGGTTTTTATTTTTATTTGGGTCATAATAATTGAGAGCTGTTCGTCTCTTTTTTTTCTGTATGCTTTGCAAATGTTGTGGCTGGTTTTTATTTTATTTGGGTCATATGACCGTAATAAATCAAATCAAATCATTGTGATGTTAACAGCAGTTCGTAATCCCCCATTAACGATTATTGTGAACTTAAAAGTAATTCGTCACCCATACAGAGATCTGTGAGCCAGAGCTGTTAAACAGGTTTTACCTTTGAGAAGCAGTCTGGCTATGCATATTGAATTTGAGATGGCTTATTGAAATGCAAAAAACAACAGCAGTCTGGCTGAAGCCAAGGACAAAGAAAGAGCCAACTTAGTTAGCAATGCATATGGCAGGCTTTCCTCTCACAGTCAGTGTTAGAAAGGTTACCTTAAAATCATAAATTATACCACCTACGTTTATAAAAAATTGCTCTGTAAAAAAAAAAGGTATAAAAAGGTATGCACAGCAAAGAATTGCAATTGCCACATAACAACAAAATACTTTTTCTAGTAGGAATGTAGATTGAAGAATGTATAGCCAGCCAGAGATGCTGTTGTGTTGCTGCAAATCATCAGCATTACAAAACAAATATTCCTGCCCTAGGAATTTAGCAAGGTATTTAGCAATTAGCATAAGTACAGTGGGGGTTTTCCTCAGACTCAGAGTTAGTAATTAAGTCAATTAAGTCAATTAAGAAACACAAAAGCAAACACAAAAGATCTTGCTGTTCGTGACTCACTTGGGTCCGAATTTGTAGTGGACGGGAGAGAAGAGGATCGAGATGCTTGAAGTGATTAGTGAGCCAGTGAAAGGGAGATATTTTCCCAGGGCTATTGTCTGAAAATAGGTGGCGGAACGCCGTTCCGGTGCGTTCCGCCAGAAAAAAAGCCCTGCCACTTTATATTAGGAAGACCTAAACCACCACCTATTTTTTGCGCTTTATATCAACTATATTTATTAATCCTTGATCTTTTCCTTCATTACAATATTCATTAATAATTGATTGCCAATCTTTAATTTCTTTTTTTGTAATCTTTACTGGTAACATCCTAAACAAAAAGTTTATTTTAGGCAATATCTTCATTTTTACCAATGCAATTCTACCAAAACAAGAAAGTCCAATTTTTTTATACTCCTCTATTTTATTTTTAACCTCTGTCTTTAACTTTCTAAAATTTTGTTCTCCTACTTTATCAATATCTTGTGTAATTTCTATTCCTAAATATTTAATTACATTTGTAATTTTAATGTTATATTTTTTCTTTAACATTTCACTCTCCTCTTTTTTACTAGAATTAAACAATAAAATCTTGGATTTACCCCAATTCATCTGAAGCCCAGTTATTTCTCCAAATTATTTCAAGTGGTTCTCCAACCTATCCAATGTTTCAATAGGATTTTTAATTGTTAATAAAGTATCATGTGCAAATAGATTTATTTTAATTTGATCTCCAACCCCCATCCCTATAAAATATTTCTATCTTCTCTTACTACATTTGCTAGTATTTCCATCACTAATGCAAACAAAATAGGGGAAAGGGGACATCCTTGTCTAGTTCCTCGGTCTAAGGAAATTTGTTCTGTAATACCATCATTTACTGCTACATTTGTAATATTATGGGCATATAATTGATTAATTACTCCTTTAAATCTTGCTCCAAACCCCATATTTTTTATTATCATTGCGTGGCATTAAAATTTTTGATGCCACGCAATCAAAAGCCTTGAAAATATCTAATGCTAATACACCCGCTTTAACGTTATTTTTCTTTATGCTATATATTATATTTAATACTCTTCTAGTTAAGTCGGCCATTTGTCGACCTGCAATAAATCCGCATTGGTCCACCCCTACATATTTACTCATAAACCTATTCATTCGTCTCACTAGTATGGCAGTAAATAATTTTGCGTCTTGATTTATTAATGAAATGGGTCTATATGAATCTGGTTCTGTTAAATCCTTTCCTGGTTTTAGAATTATTATAATCATAGATTGTTTCCATGAGGGGGGAATTTCTCCCCCTCCCATTATATTATTATATAATAACTTCAACCTTGGAATTAACATATGTTTAAAAACCTTGTAATATTCCACCCCTAATCCATCTACTCCTGGGGTCTTGCCCTCTTTTAATTTATTTATAGCAAAATCTATCTCCAAATCTGATCTGAGAATGGTTGCTCCATCGTCTCTCTATCTTCTTCTTGTATTCTCATTTTCATATGTTTTTCAATATATTCTTTAAGCCTATCTTCCTCACCTATTCCTGCTTTATATAATTCTGAATAAAATTCTTGAAAATTTTTAAATTTTTCCTTCATCAAATTATGTCCTTTCCCTTTTTTATCCTTTATTATTCCAACTATATTTTTCCCCCGGTTTTTTTTTTGTGTGGATCTAGCTAACATTTTAGAATTCTTGTTACTATTTTCAAAGTAAGCTCTTTTCATATAAATCAAATTTCTCTGTGTCCTTTCAATATCTTTGTTTTCTAACTCTTTCCTCTTAGCTTGTAGTTCTGCATAAATCTGCTTTCCCCTTTCCTTTAAAAATTTAGCTTCTAACTCCCTTATCTCCTCTTCAAGCTTTTTATTACCGGTAAATACCTCCTGTTGTTTCCTTAATATACATCCTTCTCTAATACTAATGCCCCTCATAACAGCTTTCATTGTGTCCCAAACTACTGCATCGCTACAAACTCCTGTATCATTAATTTCCCAAATCTCTCTTAATTCCTTCTCTATCTTGTCTCTTATATGTTTGTACTAGAAAATATTACCGCTCAGCCTCCATCTTTTAGCTTCTTTATAATCCTTATTTATCTTAACATCCATATTATGTATTGCATGATCCGACACTTTTATAATACCAATTTCCGTGTTCATTACTCTTGAAATCAGATTTTTAGAAACAAATATATAGTCAATCCTAGAAAAATTCTTTGTGACAGGTGAATAATATGTATAACTTCTTTCATCTCCTTTTACACCCCTCCATACATCTACCATTCCCTCTTTGTTAATTACTGTATTTAATGCCGTTATATTATTCTTCCTCTCTTCTACTGTGGGATTAGATCTATCTATCTTTTTGTCCATCACCATGTTGAAATCACCAGCTATAATAACTAACTCGTTTTGTTTTGAACCCATTTCCTTTAATACTTCTTGGTAAAATTCTGCTTGATTTACATTTGGGGCACATTATATATCTCCCCCTAGTATCCTTTTTAACTTTACTCACAATAAAACCACATTTTTTAGAAATAGTAATTGCCACACCTCTTGACTTGGTGGAACCATATGCTTTCTCGTATATCATAGACCATCTTAGTTTAAGTTTCAGAATAGATCCCAGACCTTTGACATTCAATGTTGAAACTCTTAACTTAGGGTCCATCTTATTTTATTGTTGCTCAAAAAACTTTGGTCCCTGTGCTTAAACATAAATATCACTACAACCCCCCACCCCCACCCCCACATTTAATTCCATTCCCCCCTCTCTTATCCCAGGGATAATCACCCCGCACACAGCTTCTAGAGCCTTTGAAGGGGGGGGAGGTTGAGACTTCTGCCTACAAACTCCAATCATTTACTTCCTTCCGGTCTCTGTTTACCAAAACAAAACAAAAACAAAACAAACAAACAACAACAACAACAACAACAACAAAACCACTGTCTCCCCTTTTCTTCAGCCGAGCAGGGGGGGGGGAAACATAAAATAAAATAAAATAAAATAAAATTAAAAAGGGGGGGAAAGTAATAATTAAAGAGAGAGAAAGAGAAAGAGAAAGATTTAATAAAAGAATAAGAGACAAAAGAAAAGAGTTATTTGTCCTTTCCTCCAACTACACCAAGGGTTTCTTGTATGTCTGTGTTTCTGACTGGCCCGGGCATTCCTTGTCCAGCTGCTCCATCTTCTCCCTGTAAGCCCAATTCTTGCAGCAACTGCATGCCTTGCTCCAAAGATGTTATCTTGTAGAATTTTTTTCCAATAAAAAATATTTAAAAAACTGGGTAACCCCAAGTGTAAGAAATCCCATTTTTCTTCAAAGTTGCTGTGCAGGGTTTCACACTCCGCCGCCAATTTATCGTTTGAGCACACAAATTGTTGAAAACTTGGACTGGTGTTGAGAAAAACATCAATTGTCCCGGAATTTGCCTGATTGCACCCATAAAAAACTTCTTCTTATTGTAGTATGTAAATTTTATAACAATGTCTCTGGGACTCATTCCTCCTCTTTTGAAAGTGACTCTATGGATCCTTTCAATATCCTCTTGCTCCCATGTAATACCAGGAGCAAGGCTCTTTAGCCATTCAAGCACTCTATCTTTCAAACTTTTAGAAGTTTCACCACTCTGTTCTGGAAACCCGCGAAGGCGTATGTTAGATCTGTGTTCCCGATCTTGCAAGTCAATCAATTTCAGTTCAATCTGATCAAACCTAATATTGTGATCTTGTATTTCATACTTATTTGCCATTATCCCTTTTTCCATCTCAGACATTTTCAAATTCACAGATTTTAATTCTGTTTTTATTTCAGCAATTGATTTTTGTAACTCCACAACCACATGCGCTACAATTTGTTTATTGTTTGCTTTCATTTCGGTCTTCATCTGGTTTTTTATCACTTCCTTATTTTCTTTTAGAATCTTCTGGATCTGCGCCATCATTTCACTCGACATGATTTCTTTCAGTTTTTTTGGTATCACTACAGCACCAGCAGACCCCACCTTCTGCTGAGATGGAATTTCCGGGATTGTACGAGCACTTCCTGCTCTAAGTGATTCAGCACTACGGCTGATCTTATCTTTTTTGATCTCCGTGTTGTTTTTAGAATTAATTTCCTCTTCTAGGTGTACCCTATCCAGCCGTGACACTCTGATATCACTAGGATGGGTTTTCTTTCTCTCCCAGACAAATGGAATTTTATATTTATGGTCTCTGGACATTTGGCAACCAGCCCAGAAGTACGAAAGGAAGTTTACAAAACAGTTTCTCCTTAAAATTAAAAAAAAACACAACCCTTTGCCTTATTCAAGTTTGAATGAAGAATGTTACTCACAGGATCCTTATTATTTCAGGGGAGATTTATTCTTTCATATCTTTTCAGACCGGAGCTCTCTCAGTATCCGTCCTACTCCATTCGGCTAGAAGCCCCCCCCCCACATTTAGTTTTCTTGTTTATCTTGCTCATCCTAGTACAGGTTGACTTTTACTTTTACTAATCTGACACCTGTAGAAGCAGGGAAAGGACCCGCGGTAAAGCTTGCCCCATACAATTTCAGTCTGGCATATAATCATATTACAAGTTGAGAATCTGTTGTGCCTCCAGTAGGTCAGACAGAGACCAGCCGTGCCGGAGTGTGTTTGGGGTGGGGCCAGGCTACGTGCAGCCTGACCCAGCTGGGCAGCCTCACCAATCAGCGCCTGCTCAAAAGGCAGGCCCCAAACACACTCAGAGGCTGGAAGCAATGGTTTGTTACAGCTACCACCAGACGCTCTTGATATTCCTGACCTCGGACCTCTGTACCTTTGATCTTCGGAACAACCCTGACTACGCCTGTGCCTGACCCCTAACTGGTTTATGTTTGCTCTGTTTTGGACTAATATATGTTGGCTTTGACACTCGGACTGTTATAACGACGACGGCTTATCTTGACACTGGGCAAATTTACGACAGAATCCCTTATCCAAAAATACATGTGCCTAAT
Organism: Shinisaurus crocodilurus; assembly: GCA_021292165.1. NCBI lineage: Eukaryota > Metazoa > Chordata > Lepidosauria > Squamata > Shinisauridae > Shinisaurus > Shinisaurus crocodilurus. The sequence goes on along the minus strand of CM037878.1, from coordinate 225,659,026 downwards.
TATTTTAAAAGTTTGAATAAATTCCCTTCAGGCTATGTATACAATGTAGTACTATAATAATTTTTGAGTTGATTTTTTTTCCAACAAAAAACTGTTTGTATCATTGAAAGCTCTGTTATTGTGTTTTTCTTTTAAGACAAAATATGTTAATTAGTTCGGACAACTGTATGAGTTGTTTTTCTAAAACTAAAACCTCCGTATTCAGGTTTAATTGCAGTGTTGGCACTTTGAAATAAATAAGTTGGTTTTGTGTTGCAGTTTGGGCACTCGGGCTCAAAAAGGTTCGCCATCACTGTCATAAAAGATCATAGCATGTATCATTTATTTACATATTATTAGAATATTTCTATACTGCTTCTCCAAACTTTCTAAAGGGTATACACAAAGCAAAAACAAACAAAAACAGAAACAAGCAGCAAAATATACAACCGCACCAGATGTTATCAGTAACAGGACTATACGTACCTTTGAGTGGTACGGCTTCCACAAAAGTCACTTCTGCTGCAAGTGCATCTGAGTGTGAGAACTGTAAAAGCCAGGTTTGATGACAGCCTTGTTTAATGCATGTTTTAACAACCTGTGAAGATTGCAGGCTGCCAGAAACTATTAGAGGCTTCATAAAATAAGCAGCAATGGGTAAATTCCTCCATCCCTTTTTACAGTTGTCTGTAACTTATTGACTAGATGTACCAGAGATGATTTAATGGGTATCCTCCTCAGGAAAAAATCTCTCTCTCTCTCTCTCTCTCACACACACACACACACACACACACACCGGGGGGGGGGGGAGATAGTAGCCTTATGCAGCCCGAGCAAGGAGAAAACTCTTTACATGATATGCCTCAACATTTATCAAATTGATAGAAAAGTGGGCATGCTTTCATAGGAACCTAATAAAAATGTTTCTTTTATTACAGAAAGAGAGAGAGAGAAAGAAGCCAAGGGAGTCTTGAAAGTGAATGAAACTAGGCCAAATGAAATTAAGCTAGAGAGGATGCAAAAGAATAAGAAGAGGACAGTGAGCACAATTCCACACAGACCGCACTGAGATTGTAATCCACAGTTTGCTATAATGGGAAGGAAAGCAGACTAGCTCACCTCTTTCTGACCTGACAAGTAGTGCTGGAACAAGATAACTACTCCAGGGACTCTAGGCTGCATCCCTGACCTCATTCAGGTGGCAAGGGTCAGCACAACTCCAGAAACTGGCCTAATACCTTTTGGGAATCACGAAACACTCGTTGAGTTCACCATAGCCCAGCTGGAGAGAAGGGCCCATACTGTCCAGCGTATAGACAAGAATTCCCTTTCTACATTCATCCATACTTTAAAAAAAACTGATAAAAGGCACAATGTTTCAAATACAAAATGTATTTCTGCTTATGATATAAGTAATCATTTTAATTTCCTTACATTATTCATCAACTTCTCAGCATTTCCTCCGCCTTCTCTCATAGTTGCCTGTGTCCTCCTGAAGGGCTAACAAGGACTCCAGGTTAAGGGGAGTGTTCACGATTATTTATTTGTTCACTCAAAAAGTTTGTATTCTGCCTTTTATCACTGATTTACAAAAATTAAAACCATGCATACACACATTGCTTGTATGTATTTTTTTGCTGAGAGCTTCAGCTATAGGGTGACTCATAAACTGAATGAATGAATAGAATACATACAATACAACCAGCAGAGTTCTTCTTCCATATTAGCATACATTGACTGGATGCAAATTAACTGTATGCTAACTGATCCATAGAACATGTGAAAAGTACTGTGACTAATTCACTCTCAAAATATATTTGCCTGGAAAGATAAACACCAGCATCGAAGTTGCAGAACAAGTACATATGTTAGTTGTTGTGCCAATGAGCATGTGTGTGTGTGTGTGTGTGTGTGTATAGTTTTCAGACAGAGAGTGGCAGTGATGAAAAAGGGAGAGCATTGTTACAAATGAGAAAAACAATAGCACAACATCCAGTGGCCAGCAGTCCAAAGGAATACACCAACACTTGTAAGCAAATACTGGAACTAACAGCAGAAAGTGTGAGATTCAAGAAATGAAGAATGAAAAACAAGCCATTGTAAAACCACTCTGAGTCGAATTGTTTAAAAGCTTTCACTGGTCTAGCGCAATTGAAATGAGGAGATTTTAAACAATGTAGTGGCCTTTACATAGTAGATACATCGACATATGAGATATACTGTATAGGTATATAGTACTATGGGGACAATTGTAAGAAATACTTGGTATTTTTACCCAGGCTAGGTTTGCCAAGCTCGGAATGAAATGCAATAAACAAATAAAAAGTTGAAGGCACAGACTTGTTTGCACACACTGCAATGGCCCTGATTAATCTAGAGCTAGGCCAATATATCCATCCCAGCTTTCTTGGATTTGGCCTATCTTTGATTAGGTGTACACAAACTTTTTGGCCCTGAGGGCTGTATCCTGGTTGGGCACCGGGGTCAGGGGCTGCACATGCACACAGAAACACACAATTCATTCCACATATTACCTTCTCCATTAGAGACCTGGGCAGCTTTTTTTCTTTGCTTTCCTGACGTTCCCTCCAGTTCACCTTCTAGTTTCCAATGTCATTTCATTAAAATTCATTTCACTTCATTTGAAGTAAAAAAAAAAGAAAAGAAAATTATTTTAATTTAATCTAGCAAATTAATGTATTGTTTTCTTTCAATGTAATCAATTTGATTCATTTTGTTTAAACACTGTGCCCACCAATTCCCCAGTTTAATATACTTCCCCTCATGCACTTGCACACTTTCATGGGTCTGAGATGACATGCCTTGCCTGGGCAATGTCCATATTGGGGGGGGGGGTCTGCTGTCAAAATGCAGCTAGTGGCCCTCATGGGCATTGACCCAGAGAAGCAGCCAAGAGTTTTATTTTTCACTTTGGTTTGTCTTGACAGCTGTCAAAAAGTGAGCTGTCAAGAGAAATCAAAGCCACGAGTGATCTTTGCTAATGAAAAGGTGGTAACCACTAGATCACCCCCTTTGCAACAAGATCCTCAAAGTTTTTCTTTTGGACCTGGCTCCTCTGAGGGCCTTCTCACTTTTCCACCCTTTTTACGAAATTCTAGGTGCTTGGGAAGACTGGGCGAGCTTGGTGAGAGCAGCAAGGGGTTTATACTGCTCTTCCCAAGACACTCGCTCGCCAGTTCCCAGTACACATGATGGGGTTGGTTGCCCGGGTTCAGACAACATGACAACCCATTGTGGGTACAACAACCCCTAGAACAAGCCATGGGTTGTCAGGGTGGCTTCTTGCCCACGAACAAGCCATCCTGCAGGAAATGGTGTGGGTTCACACAACACAACAACCCACCGTGGCTTGTCACCCGCGATGGGTTGTCATGTCATGAGAACCCAGTCACTGTCTTCTCAGCAGCAACAGCAGTGGGGATCATGGAGGATCATAGAGCCCTCTCAGAGCAGCTAGCCCTCTGAGAGACTGGTTTCCTAGAGTGGTACAAAAGCAGGCAGCAGCTACAGAAAGAGTTCAAGCAATTAAAAATGGTGGTAACTTTGGTGGCAAGGTTCATGGGGGCCCTCAAAAAACACCATGGCAGGCCACAGGTTGTACAACCTTGCCTTAGATAGAAAAGGTGTCTAAAGTTGCAATCCTATGCATGTTTAGACAGAAAAAAGTCCTAGGACTCCAAGCATTCATGCTGGCTGGGGAATGCTGGTTGTTGTAGGACTTTTTTCTGTCTAAACATGCAATAGGATTGCTCCCTAAGGGGTATTTATTTATTTATTTATCTATTTTTACTTGTAAAACACACGCACATGCACACGCACACACACACCTCGCAGCTGCTCAGCAGCCAGAACTGATGAGGCATTAGGCAGCTTTCCTATTGTATTTCCTGGTATTTTGCTACTACAACAAATAACATAGCTTTGTTTCCATGGTAATCCTGATCCAGCCCCCAGGACATGCAGCAGGAAGGCTGAAGAATGCCTCATGGGGAAGCAGGCACTCCCCCCCTCCAAGTTAATAAAAAGGATTTAAAAACAAAAGCAAAAAAAAACAAAAAAACAACAACCCTTAGCTACCTTTTCTTAACTAAGGTAAGCCAAACCCATCCTCAGTCACCAAGTTTCTACAGATATCTCACCCCCACCCAAAGCAGCAGAAAATCTCCCCCCAGTTTCATGGACAACAAATGATCCCCACAAAAGTGGCTGTGGGGAGGGGAGATTATCAGGATGCCTTTAGTTTAATCAAGGTGAACTATTGCTACAGGTATTATAAGTACAATGGGTTTTCCTGGCACTGCCTAATACAGGCTTGGAGACCTAATTTTCATTGAGGTGGTAGACCAGTGTGTATTGGTACTGCAGGGGTGGGCAACTTCTGGCCTCCAGATTCTTTGGCCTACAACTCCCATCAGCCCCAGCCAACATAGTCAATGGTAAGGGATGCTTCAGACTGCAGGGATGAATCACATGGTTGAATATTCCTCCATACAAAAACACTTGCACTTTATAAAAAAAATATTGGGAGAAGGCTAAGGCTAAGATAGGATCTGGAGAGATATTTTGAGCGGCCAGGTTTTATCCTGATTGAATTAGGATGCAGGGGTGATTGGCCCTTGTGCGTCCAAACATTCCATAGCCCAAGGCATTTAGGATTAAGATTCTGTCTTTTCTTTGTCAGCTTGACTTCCAGCCCTAGCTATCTAAACAATTACAGACACTATGCCTTATTCTACCTACACAAGCCCTTGATAATTGAATGAGTGAAAATGTAAGTTTTACTTAAATTAAGTTAGAAACTTGTTAGAAAGTTCTGTGAAAAATCCTTCAACCCTACAGATAAAATTACATCTTGGAATCTCTTACACAATCATGATATTAAATAATTGGTGCACAACTGATCACTTTTTTCTCTCTCTTTGACTGCTGCAATTCTTTTAAGTGAGGTACTGTATCTCATGTTTATTATTAAAATAAGCAGCTATTCCAAGCCAGTACTTAAATTAATGAACTGATGCTCCAATTTCTAAAGTCATGAAGAGGACTTCATTTGGGTGCATTTGTGAACAAATTTATAGTTTTACTAAAAGGAAAATACAGTTTAACAAGGTCTTTTAGAAAGCAACATTACAGATTTTTATACTTGTACTACTGTAAAATTGTGACTTAAGGCTGTTCTGAATTTCATGCAGCAATTTGGAAAAGGAATTCAGGAGAAAAACTAATGTGTAAGCAAATAAGGAAGGGCTTGAACATTGGATTATATCTCTTTGATATTGAATGTAAGGCAACACTTCTAATATCAAGGATATTAGACCTAGCAGGGTGACAATAAATGCAATTGCATGCTGTGACTCTAATTCCAATTAAGTATATTTACAAGAAATTATTCCATAGGTTTCATTATCCTTCATGGTAATTCTTCATAGTTGGGCTCGACTCACTGCAAAGGGCTAAATTTAAATCAAAATCTTAAATATTACAAGTTTCTTAGAAAGCCTTAGGGAGGAGTCCATTTTAGAATTGAGTTGTTAAAAAATGATAAAACGGTTTTGTACCTGTTCCAATATTACCTTCCTCCCTCTTCTGTAACCATTTCCACTTTATTCCGTTATAAAAATTTAGTATTGCAACAAGAGTACTGCCTTACATTCTATACAATCCTATAAACATATGCTGTCTTCTCTCTCTCTCTCTCTCTCTCTCTCTCTCTCTCATCCACACTTTCTGTAATATACAAAACTGAGTATCAAATCAATTATTGTCATATGTGACAATCACAGCGCATGCATGCACAATAATTAAGGGATAGTTTGAGGCCGCAAAGGATGGACCTTAATATGCAAGCTTTTCCCAAAATTTCTGGTGCACTTGGACCCCTCCAAGCAAGGACTGACATTAAAAGTTCACATATTTAGATAGCTCAACCAACAGGGCAGGAGCCATTTGTATTACTCCCAACCACTGAAACAGCACACTGCCAAGATTGGGGCTTACAACTTTTTGTTGGAGAATGGCTGGCTGGAGAATGCTGGGAGTTCTAGGACTTTTTTTCTCACTAAACATGTAAACATGCATAGAATTGCACCCTTATTGTATGAGAAGGATCCACAGAATCAATCCCCACCCACATGTTTTAGGTCATTTAAAGACTATACCAGCTGACGTGTGAGAGGTGCTAATAGAAAAGCAGCTCCCATAGGGCTAGGATAAGAGATTTAAAAGGTCTCCAGATCATTTCGTTATACAGTTCGACTAAAGACAACAGAAGTAGGAACACTTTAGTAATACTAAAGTAGCTAGAAGTAGGGAAATTTGGAATATGAACTCATCCAGCTTTAAATACCTCACCACCACCACCAACCCCTTATGAAATAAGACCAGCCTGGGCTCATATTGCTCATAGTATGGATTGGATGAAAGAAGCTACAGTTTCTGGCATCTTTGAGCATGGGGTGATGTTGTTGCAGAATTCTAGGCAGCTGAAAGAGAAAGAAAGAGTGCAAAGAGAAGGAATGAAGGCAGTGGCCTCCAGAGACAGAAAAAGAGTTTGCTACTGCAGCTTCCCTCCCCTATTTATTTATTATTTGTATTTATAAGATGCCTATAAAACAGGATTTCTAGCTGTCATAACACTTAAAAAAAACAATACAAAGGTAGAAAAACACAACAGTAAAGCAAACATGATAAAAATACAGAAGCAATTATAAAAGCCAACATGATAGCAATAAAATACAAAGCCAACCTGCTAGAATACAATAAATGAGGAGCTAAGACCAACCAAGAAATAAAACAAAAGTTAAAACTAAAACCACCAAAATGCAATAGGGATTAAAGCAGCAAAGATTTAAAAGGCTTGGGAGAACAAAAAGGGCATAACCTGGCGACAGAAAGAAAACTATGTAAATTTTCCTGGGGCAAGTTTTCCGAAGGCAGGAGGCCACCACCGAGATGGCACTCTCTCTGGTAGCCATCCTCTCAACTTTAGAATGAGGGGCACTTAAAGAAGAGCATCTATAGATGTGTGCATAGAGAAGGAGATGACAGGGGGTCTGGGAATTCACAGGAATGGAGAATCACAAGCAGGTCGGGGTGAGAGATTACTTAATCCATTCTCTTTTTGTTATCATTTCTTGTGAGAGCTCTAAAAGATTCAAGGACTGAGTGTTTACAAGGAAAAGTTTTTTTTGTTTTTGTTTTAAAGAGAAACATGAAAACAAGGTAAGTCAAGGGGAATTCACCCATCACTAATACGGAAGATGCCTCAGAAACGAGTCATTCCAGATGCATGGATTTGGTGTATGTATCACAGCAACACTGAAGCCACATCTTTAACTTGCTAATTAAAGATACTGACAGCATTGTGATTCCATAATTTTCCTGAATAAACCAGATTACATTAAAATGTACTGTTATATTTGATGAGATCTAAAATCTTCTCTTTTGTTAAAGTACGCAATAAATTAATGCACTGTTTAACTTTATTAGTTAGCAGTTAGATACATCAGGTATTTCGTTCTGCATTATATAACTATTTTGTGTACTTTGTTTCCTCTGCATGATGGTTTTACAACCCCATTTGTTTTCAGATGTATAACCAATGTGCTTTTTATACTTCCCAGTGTTAAAACAAATAAAATGCAATATGCTCTTTGCCTCTGCTTTTCGCTTCAGAAGAAGAATGAAATGCTGCTTCTAATTTACAGTTTCACATTTCTGAGAAATTACACATTTTACTGAAAAGTCCTTTTCCCTCCATATGTAAATATGTGAAAACATATTAAGTTAGTAAAATTTTGTTAGGCATTGCCGGCACAGATACTTGGAAAGAATCCATGCAAACAAAGCACTGTCTCTTGTTTTGCATTTCCCAGTTTTCTTGGCATTTGGGAAGGAACTTTAGCACATTTGAGAGGCTTTTCCCAACCACTGACCACAAAGATTTCTCCATGTGCTACACACTGAAGCATATTTCCAGGTTAGGTAAAACCTTCCTACCAGAAATCTTATCATAGCCAATTAATGCAACTATTCTAATGTGTTACAATGTTACTAATGTGTTACAAATGTGTTTGACTGTCCTTATGGCAATTTTCACAGTGAGGCTGGCACTGGTGGACTTCACAATGATGACAGATTCCCAAACCTACATTTGGGATGACCCACAATTTTTGCATATGGTTGAGCAAGTGAGCAACTGCTTTACTATAAATGCATCACAAGGAAGATTATGACATGTGACATACTAGAAAGGCTGTGGACCTTATTCAACTACAGAAGGAAAAAAATAAATACGCAGACTCTTTGTTGCCATATGACAGGGTTGGGGAACCTCAGGCTCAGGGCCAACTCCAGCCAATCCAGCCCTCTGGGACTCCCCATATGGCCATGCCCCCTTCCCTCTGGCCCCACCCCTTTCCCCAACCGCTTATTGTTGGGTGGTTTCCCAGCTTTGGCCCCGCCCACCACTCGAATGCAGCTGCCAAAAGGTTCTCCGAAATGGAATTCAGTCCTCAGGTTAAAAAATAAGTAATGTGTATGAATATGTTTGAACATATGACTCTGAGTATGGGAAAAGAGGTTCCGATTATCTTGTGCAACATAATGGGTGCCATTTTTCTAGTTCTAGTTATCAACTAATAAGAAATAAAAAATGGTGCTACAGTAGTAAATAATGCTGCAGCTAGCAAAAAAATATCTCCTATCCCACCATAAGAAAAAAACAAAAAACAAATATTGTTCTGTTTTGGAAAGGAAAAAACAACAACAACCCCACCTTGTCAGACTTATACCTCCAGCCATCTTCAAGCTGTGTCCCCCCCCCTAATTTCTCCTCAGTCTTTCTGCACAATGACCCCATTTATTCCCAGGTATTAGGTTTATTTTCCTTACCAGAGAGTGGCTGGAATTCTGGCTCAAATAAAAAAGCCCACTTTTCTTAATTTGTTTTGCAAGAATTCATCATATAAGGCCATAGGTGCAGAAAGCAAATGTTGTAAAGCTGAGCTGGAGGCTTCACAGATTGTAGTTTGTCAAGAGGAACATGGAACATTAAAAATAAGTTGTGTCCTGCTTCAGCATTTTGTGCTTCTACTTATTGCTAGCATATTTCCTGCATAGTGGAATTTACTTGAATTAAGAGCTGTATTTTCAATAACATCCTTCCACAGGCTGTTCAAGTAAGAGCGGATTTTTAATGCCCAAAGCTCTGCTTTAATACTAAACATTTAGGTTGGTGTGACCATGTTGAATGATGATGTAACTTCCCAGCATTGGCTGTTTATACCATATTTTCTGACGCTATAGTGGCATAGCAGTTTTTACATCCATTTCTCTAACTATTTATTTGCTGTGACAGTAAGTGAGCCATAGCAAATAAATGGTTAGAGAAATGGATGTAAAAACTGCTATACCACCATAGCATCAGAAAATATGGTATACACAGCCAGTGCAGGAAAGTTACATCATCATTCAACATGGTCATGCCAACCTAAATGTTTATTATTTAAACTTTGGGACTAGAAGTCCCAGATCACAGAGGCACTGTAACAAACCACTCACTTGAGGTTGTTGGGCCATCCACTCTTAACCAGGAGCCACCAGTTGTGGACTGTTCGTCTCCCACTCAAGATAGACTGAGGGACTGGGGGAGAGAGATGGCTCAGGAGAGTATAAAATAAGGCAGCTTTATGAAACCCATATCTCTGGGTGGGTGCTGTGCCTTTCTGACCTCTCTATCCAGATCAGTAACTTTACAGACGGTGGGCCTAGACATGTGGTGTTATTGCGGAGCTGCAGTTCAACACCAATCTTATAGAAGTTAGAATTTTTTTTGGTAAGTAAAGCTCAGAGCGATACGGATATGAAACATGCAATTTTGAAGTAAAACAAGATGATAAGATAATTCTGACCTCTACTCTAGCTCTGCATGCATGTTAATTTGTAGAGCTGTCCCTAACACTTGATAAATTCTTAATATTACGTATACTCACATTTCTTTGAAGAATATGACGGACAGCTTTTATAGGATGGCAAAGTCTGACAAATGACACTGTCTGCTTTGGAGTGGATTTTTTCTTTGGCACTCTTAATCAGTACAGCTGGGTTGATGGATGACCTTTCTCAGGAGAGAGACAGGGGAAGTGCTGACCTCCTTGATCTCCCAGCAGGTTTTGTTATCATCAGACATGATATCTTGTTAGACTGACTCTGTGGGCTAGAGGACACAGTGATATGGTGGTTCCACTCATACCTGCAGGATCAGCTTCAAAAAGTAGCATTAGGGATTGTTGAGCTGTGGTGTCCTTCTGTGTGGTGTCCATATTACCCCAATGCTCTTTAACATCTATATGAAGCCACTGGGTGAGGTCGCCTGGGAATCTGGAGCTCTATTTCTCTTTGTCACTAGAGTCAAGTGAGGCTGTGTGGCTGCTGAACTGTTGCCTGGACCCAGTCTGGACTCGAGGTCTGGGAGTCCTGGAACAGCCTGTTCTGTACAGCATTGCACTCATAGGATCATAGAGTTGGAAGGGGCCTACTAGACCATCGAGTCCAACCCCCTGCTCAATGCAGGAAACTAGAGGAGGGGTCTCCCATCCAAGTAATAACCAGGCCTGATCCTGCTTAGCTTTCCACGCTTAGACAAGCTGAGCCAGCATGAGCCACAGGCCTGTACACTCCCCTGGAAGGAGGAGGTGCACAATTGAGGATGCTCTTGGATCCAACACTGTCAACTTGAGGCCCAAGTGCCCTTGGGGGCTTCAAGTACCTTTTACCAGCTGTGGCTGGTTTGTCAGCTGTTGTCTTTCCTGGATAGGAATAGGCTGGCTCCAATGGTCCATGCTCTGGTAACTTCCAGGTTGGATAACTGTAATGTAGCTGCCCTTGAAAACAGTTCAGAAGACCCAACCAGTACAGTACAGTACAGCTGATAGAAATTTGGCTCATTTTTCTAGGTAGGGCCATATTACATCAGTTCTGGGAGATCTACATTGGCTGCCTATTCATTTCCAAGACTAACACAAGATCATTAAAAACCTGGCTGTTCAGGCGGGAATATGGGGTGGGTTAAGATTTTAAATTTTTTATACTGTTTTAAATGTATTTTATCTTGTTTTTATCCTATGTACATCGCCCAGGGTGGCCAGTTGCCGGCCAGATGGGCGATAAATAAATGCAAATAATAAATAAATAATAAATAAGTAAAGGTGCTGGTGCTTACCTTTAAAGCCATAAATTTATTTATTTATTATTATCTATTATTGTTTATAGAGAGCCAGTGTGGCGTAGTGGTTAGAGTGTTGGACTGGGACTCAGGAGATCCGGGTTCTAGTCCCCGCTCGGCCATGAAACTCACTGGGTGACTTTGGGGCAGTCACTGACTCTCAGCCTAACCTACCTGACAGGGTTGTTGTGAGGATAAAATGGAGAGAGGAGGAGGAGGATTAAGTAAGCTGCCTTGGGTTCCTTGCAGGAAAAAAGGCGGGGTATAAATATAATAAATAAATAAATAAATATCTGCTAAAAAGCCACCAAGGCAGTGTACAATAAAACCTTAAACAATAAAACCTTGCACCAATAAAACAAAAACATTAACATCAGTAAAAACATTAAAAATGGCACATTTTAAAAGGTTAAATTGAAAAGATTAATCTTTTTACCCTTTCTAAAGGCCAAGAGAGTGGGAGGGTCACTATTGTAGTTCTTGAGGGAGCGCATTCCATAGTTTTGGCACAACACAAGTGAAAGCCCTTCCAAGTGTGCCCAACAAATGGGCCTCTGTGGGCAATGGTGCCCTCAAAAGGACCTCTCCTGCAGATCTTCGTACTGGGGCAGGTTCATAGTGAGACAGGAGGTCCCTTAGCTGATCAGATCCTAAGCCATTTAGGGCTTTAATGGTTAAAACTAAAACCTTGAATTAAGCCCTGAAAGACCAGTGCAGGTCTTTCAGGACATGTGTAATATGGTCCTGGTACCACGCACAGAGTAGCAGTGTAGCTGCTGCATTTTGCTCCAATTAAAGCTTCCAGACATTCTTCAGGGTAGCCCCACATAATAAGGAGTGTGAGATAGATTCCATGGGGCATCCATCGGGCATCTCTTGCTATGTCCTGGAATTTAATTACTTCAGCCTGCTGTGATGGAAATCATGCTGGAGTGAATTTTCATTTCTACATAGGTAATATATCAAGATGGTAGCCAAAGGGCTTTTCTGTCATCTGTGCCAGTTAAGAAAGGCAAGAAGGGGCAGTCTACTCCCCCTCCTCCTCACTCTCTAATCTTTCATATTAAGGAGTACTTATATCTGTAGTATCATCAGGTATATAATAATAAACTAATTAACAGCAGCACAACCCTATCTATGTGTGTGTACACAGAAGTATGTAAATCCCATTGAATTAATTTGGGCTTACTCCTAGGGAAGTGGGTATAGGATTGCAGCCAAAATGCACAATCCTATGCATGTTTAGACAGAAAAAGTCTGAGCATCCCCTAGCTGGCTGAAAGATGCTAGGACTTTTTCTGTTTAAATGCATAGGATTGCACCTTAAATGCTGCAAAATTAGGAATCGACGATTCCCTATTTACAATCTGCATTACTTTTACATGTGTTCATCCATTAAGTCCATTGTGTCATGTTTCCGTAATTCCTTTAAAAAAAATAATCCACACAAATAATGCATTACAATATGTATTTAGATACTTATTTTTAAATGTATTTCACTCAAAACACACATTTCTAAATATATTTCCTCTCAAAAATGTATTTTGATGGGGTGTGTGTGTTGGTTTCATCAGAAAACTATGGTGGATCATTCAGAGTGTGCAAAAGCTGGTGAATAACTACTTTCAGATTTTCACATTAGTCTGGGAGGTGTGGATCAAGTCCAAATGTACTGGAATTCACAAATATTAAATTCCTCAAGCATCCCTACTAAAATGCTAAAATAAATACACTGCTTTTTGGCAATTTAATCTTAACTATATCCACAAGAAAGCTTTTCCTTTCTTTTTTTACTTTGCTATGGATCTTCCTCAGCACATATACACACCCTCGAAATGGTACTCTTGCAGATCATATATGACAAAACCAAAGAAGTAATACAGCAAGCTTGCTGTAGATGTCAGTGTTATTAGGGACATTAAATTTGGATTCAGAAAAAGAGTTTTTCAAACAAAAGGAAGAAGTGAGCATGTGTTGGATGATGGATGTGGGAGTTTGATGTTGGCACAGCAGACTGTAAAATAACAGAGGGTAAAAAAAAAGAGTCTAGGAAGAAGAGTAACAACTGAAAGGAATCACACTACCATATTTATGAAGAATGTTAAGGTGATAGAAAAGATGGCACTGCAGTAGAAAGAGAAATAATCAGCACTGCTTGATGGAAGGGACATGTTGCGTAACAGCAGCAAAAGAGACTGTGGGCGGGAACCCAGGTGCCTAAATAAGCCCTTTCCTGTGTCCCCGCCCTAGTTGAGCCATTGGCTCAGTATCTGTGATCAACCTGACCTGTTACCTGACTCCTCTCTCCTCCCCCACTCGCAAATCTTCTCCCCGGCCCCAGGTGAGGGGCCAGTGGAAGTCTGAAACAATATTTTAAGAAGAAGCTGTTACTAAGGGTATGCAACTATTTAAAACAAAACAAGAGAAGATACATTACAAATGAAATAAACATGTTTTGAAGGCTTACACAAAATAGTAAAACAAAAACAAATCATACTACTTTTTCTCTCTTCATGTTCACCAGGAGTTGATTTTATTGAATTGCTATTCTATAGGTACCATGGATGTACCTAATATTATTTGCAACTGTTCCCTTTATACTTTTATCAAACTCACATCCAAATATTCCAGTATAGCTTAAACAAGGCTATTTTAAGATGCAAATCAACTGGGTACACACACTGAAAGTGCCTGTAAAAATGTGTTCAAAGATGAAAAACACTGTAATTTACTTTTGAATTGATTAATGCTGGAAATATGAAGGTTGCTTGTTTTCAAAATATTGCAAAGAACACTGGATTTGTGGGGGATATAATTCTGAAAAAAACCTTTCATTATCTGGTTCACTTCTTAAGGTTGATCAGTTAGTTCCTTCCAATGGAAACAGAACTGTATTTACATAATGTCTATATAAATTTCTCCGTAGTGCAGCATTTTTTCATATTTATGTAGTCTGGGAGAAATAGGAGCATGGAGAGAAATATGAACGTGTTTCTTGCTGAATTATCCCTGTACTGCAAAAGTATCATCAGAAGTCCAACTCCAAATTGGAGGAACCCATGCTACACTTTCTTTGCACACCAGTGTTGCCCCTTCTGGAAGTAGGTCAATACTGATATCACAGTAACTCTTCCCCGGGCCTTCTGACCTTCATGGCTTGGGAAGGAGCAGCAAAGATAATGTTGGAACAGGGCTACAGATACCCCAGGGAATTAATCAGACACCTATAGAACAAATGATGTTGCCATGATCATGAAACCATAACACTAAGCATTCTTGCTTATTCACTCAGAAACCTCCGAAAGGAAGAGAATGACTTGGAACAATACTCATTTATTAAATATGATAAATAATTCAAGAAAATAGAGAAATGCGGTTCTGTGGTAGAAACCTAATTTGCATGAATGAGCTTCCAGATTCAACCCCAGGGGCTTCCAGTTGAAAAGATCTCTGGAACCGAGGCTGGAAAAGACTTTCTCTGAGATCTGGTAGACAGTATTAAGCCCAGTGGAACAGAGGTCTGACTACTAGGCATGCCCTCATAATCTCTCTCTCTCTCTCTCTGCCTTGCATAGAGATTACAAGGGTTTGGGGCAGGGTGGGATTACAAGGACATTTACTTTGAACAGGGCATCCAGGGGCTAGAATCTAACTGTTAGATGCCGTGACTTGAACAGCATAGTTATGTCACTAGACACTGAGGACAGAGATGGAGTACAAACCTCCCTTATACTTGTGGAACCACCCTAGGATCCTCCCTCAGATATTTTCAACCGGGTAGCCTGTTGTAAGAAAAACAGCAAAACATCATGTGCCACCTTAAAGACTAACACATTTAGCATGGTGTATGTTTTCATGGACTAGAGTCTGTGAATAATTATGCTGTTGTTGTTGCTGCTGCTGCTGCTGCTACTACTACTACTATTTAGACTTAGGCCATAATAAATTTGTAAATCTTTAAGGTGCTACAAGACTCCATTGTTTTTCCTCAGAGATATTATACTGCAAACATTGATCTGTATGGTATTCAGCCATATATGTTTCATATTTTATTTGTCATATTTTATTTATCTAAGTCACTTGAAGATTTTCAAATTATTTATCCCTTGGGAAGATCAGTTATGACAACATTTGGGCACTTTTCTGTGTCAAATCAATTACCAAAAGGACCGAGTATGAATATACTTTGGAATTAAAGAAATAACAGTAACAGCTTGGACCCACTACCTATGGCTGAATCATGTATTCATGTAAATGAATCTGACAGGTAAGCTGTGTGTGTGCATGTGAAAGAGAGACCTTCCCATATGTACCCAATAAGCTGCTACTAGGTTTCAGATGTTAAAATGTGACTTGAGTCTTCAAAAAAACATCAGGATAAGACAAGCCAAAGCTAAAATTAATTGTAGTTTAAGCTAAGTGCAACAAGACAATTGATGTCTAATTTTCAGACAGAAAGCCTTCTCCAGAGATATTAACTTTAATCACTGTCATCGAATAAGTGAATAGAATAGTAAATACTGTTAGACTAATATATTCTTCATCCAGAATAATAACACTTACAATAATGGCGCTGCTTCCACATTGGTCACAGAAGTCCAGTCACAGAGATATCAGGTTGGAAAGCAAAACATGACAAGAGGATGGTAGAACAAAAACACAACCTCTGGGAATGGATTCTTCTACTACTTAATAACATACATTTCATAGCAAAAGCAGGGGTAAGAAAACAAGTTAGCAATAACCCAGGTTCAATCTCTAGCATTTCCAGGTAGGGCTGGGAAAACTGCCCGAAACACTGGAGAGCCACTGTCAGTCAGTGTTGACAATACTGTGCTAGATGGACCAGTGTCTGACTCAGTATAAGGCAGTTTCCCATGTTCCTGTGCTTCAGTGGTAAAGCACACACTTTCCATGCAAAAGGTCCCAAGCTCAATATGTGTCATCTCTGGGTGGGGCTGGGAAAGACTCTCCTATCTGAGATCTCCTGAAGAGCCAGTGCCAGCCAGCCAATATAGAATATGTATATCTATCTACCAAGACAGATAGACCAAGAGCCTGACTTCGTATGAGACAGGTTCCTATGTTTCTATAGCATCAGCATAATGGCATGCAATGTTTGATGTTAGAGTTCTTCCATTCGGGAAAAGTCAAAAACACTTAAAACTGTATGAGAAATTTTGAGAAATGGTTAGATTTGAGAAACTAGACATTATGAGAAAGTTTAGAGCTGAACAACTGAAAGATATTAATGGTGGCTATACTGTTCATATGAAGCCAATGTGCATGTGCCATTTTGGACACCACCTACTTGGATATGTCTGCTCATTGTTTGTCTATTTAGTTTTTAAAAAATTACCTTTCAGTGAAAAATTGGTTAGGTCCATTGCATTCACATACAACACCTGAGGGCTAATAAGGTAACTGCCAGACAAGTGTCTCATATCACTGCAGGCACTCAAGATGGCAGCATCCTTGGGAAACATTACTAGTGCTCAATTTAAATGAGCCAATGGATGCACAACACAGCCACTATGTATATATTCATTAATTATTTTATTTATTTTTCAAAACAAATTATAACAAAAAATATATATAACAAAATACAAGATTATCACATAAATATAACATAATCAACATACATTAAATCATGAAGTGCTCCCCCCCACCCTCCAAGGGACCAATTAATATACTTCTATCCTCTTAATCAAATAAATTCTAAATTCCAAAAATATAACTTATCCTGGCAAGGCATGTTACCCTTCCCCTTTATTAATACATAATCTAGTAATTGATTCCATATCTCCATAAAATTATTCTTCTTTAGCAATCCTTTTTTGCATTTGATACTACTAGTTAGTTTATCGTTTAGGGCTATGTCCCACACTTCCTTATACCAATCTGTTATTAGGAAAACACGTTGTACTTTCCAATTTCTCGCTATCATTAGCCTGGCCTCAGTTAACAAGTTTACAATTAACTCCTTTGTATTTTGATCACAAATAAGCTTCTCAGTTATTGATAACAATGCTAATTTTGGACAGACCTCTAAATTAGTACCAATAATTTTTGATATTTCTGTAAAAACCTCTCGCCAAAACACCAATACATTTTTACAACTCCACCACATATGAGCATATGTCCCTTTTTCCTGACATCCTCTCCAACATAATGCAGAACAATTATTATCTATTCTATTTAATCTTACTGGAGTTAAATACCATCTCCAAATTAGTTTATAAAAATTTTCCTTTATCCTAATTGACATCATTTTCACAATCCGTCTATCCCATATATTGTTCCACCCCACCTTCGAGGTCACCTCTTCAAATTCATTATCCCATACTGCCTTAAGCTGATCCTCTTGTTCTTTTGCTTTTTGAATCAATCTATATAAATCCCTTGTTATACCTCTTGTTGATGCATTACCTGGTAGGCCGTCTCTAGACATGACCATCTTTTCAAAATTAGTTAAATCTCTCTCGTACTTTTCCTTTTCCATTTCTTCGACCACTGTTCTAACGGTAATAAATTTAACCACAATAATCTTCTTCTCCCAACAATTTCCATTATTTGATCTCTAGTCCCCATCTTTTCCACCCAATCGGACAATGTAATAACCCTTTCTTCTCTTAGTTTACCCTCCAGCTCTGATCTTAAGTTTTCAGGAAAATCCTTAAGAGCTACCACCAGAGTTAGCCACTATGTATGTATGTCTGAATCTGATCTTCAAATGGCTATGTATACATCACTATCTTAAAGTCGTAACATACTGTCTGCACTGCATTCTCACATCCTGATTTAGCTATCCACTGTAATTTCCAGCTTTTGCACAGTTTTAAGCAGTGCCTTTAAGAGCAATCAGGATCTAAATACTCAGTCAATCATTTTTAGCTCTGAACCAAATGTCTGGCCTCCCGCTTGCCAAATTTATCCACATTTCACTCACATTTGCGAGTGCTGCGCACAGTGAAACCCACCCAAAGATTGGGAGAAGGGTGGAAGTTCAGGTAGAGAGAGGGCAAAATTTCAGGTGGGTGTTGCTTGAGAAATGAGAATTTCACACACACACACACACACGCACACACAGAGAGATGGAAAGAGAGAGAGAGAATGTCCCTGAATTTATCCCCCCGCCCCCACCTTTGTTTAGAAGAAAGGTTCAATGAAGGGGGGCGGGGCTGGAGCTTAGGCTGGGGTTAATTATCATCTCCACATTCTTCATACCAGAAATATTTTTTTCTTCACAAAAGATTAATAGATCTTATCTGGAGGAGGAACAATAGATTTTGCCTTCCGTTCAAGGGCATAGAACAACTTAAATCACAGAGGAAATGGTTTTGAAATCAATTATATATATAATAATTTATCACATATTTTTCTGGGAAAGAGAGTTCACACCTTCTCTTAGGGAAACATAGAGCTCCCTTCTGACATTACCTTCAGTGTCATGGGAGACACTGTAAGGGTCCAGGTCATGGCTCATTTCTAGGCTAGTGTTGTTCCAGTTCTTGGGGGAGGGGGTGTATGCTGGCAATCCATGGCATGGATTCCTGTCATGTGACTTCCAAGAAGTCATGCTGCAGGAGCTCCAGCAACACAGAAGGGGCCCTTACATTTACTTCAGTGCAATCATGCCATCTGTCATGGCATGTAAAGACGGAGGCTCTAAGTCCCTTGTTGTAGACTTAGCAAATCATTCTACTTCTGGTCCATGCCACTTTTGCATGTATTCGCCCATATAAGTCCATCCCATCCTTTCTGTATTCCACAACTGTAATGATTATTATTATTTAATCTGCACAAACAAAATGGCATTTGGGGCCAAAATAACATTACATTAAATCTGTATCTAGCAGCTACATCTTTTAAATATATATTTACTCTAAAATAGGTGCAGAGGGCTCAATCTGTATCTTAAAAGCCCCACCTAGCCCACACACTAGCATGCCAAATACAGATCAGACTTCTTGTACCTGTTCTAGAGTAAAAATGGGAGGGGGGGAGATGTAGCTGCGAGACACAGGTTTAAAGTAACATCTATTTTGGACCTAAATATATATTTAAATGCACATTTCTAAATGTAATTTTTCCATGCCACTTTTGCATGTATTCACCCATAAGTCCATCCCATCCTGTTTCTGTATTCCACAACTGTGATTATTATTATTTTTTTAATCTGCACACAAAAAAAAGGCATTTGAGGCCAAAATAACATTACATTAAATCTGTATCTAGCAGCTACATCTTTTTAATATATATTTACTATATATTAAATAGAATAAATAAATAAATAAATACTCTAAAATAGGTGCAGAGGGCTCAATCTGTATCTTAAAAGCCCCACCTACCCACCCCCACTAGCATCCAAATACAGATCAGACTTCTTACACCTGTTCTAGAGTAAAAAGGAGGGGGGAGATGTGGCTGCAAGACACAGGTTTAAAGTAACATCTATTTTGGACCTAAATATATATTTAAATGCACATTTCTAAATGTAATTTTTTTTAAAAAAAACCCAACAACACAACATTCTTTGAACTGAGAACAACATCTGAGAAATGTGAAAGCTGGTAGAAAATGAAGTTCCAATCCACACATTAATCTGGGAGGTGCAGTTCAGGCAAGTTCATCTCAGAATCCACAAAGATCTAATATCTCAAACACCCCTAGTCTCTTGGCTCATCATGGTCCTCTTCCATTTTGGGCAGTGCTATTTTTCTTTTCTCAAACTGTCATCACATTTCAACACACTTCTTGGCCATTCTTTTCTTAAATTAAAACTAGCTAAATGTGACACCCATTCTCATATGTGTCCAGGCAATATGCTGCTGTTAAGAAGTCTTTCATTTTGTTCATTAGAGGAAAAATTAGGTATAAAGATATGGTATTTAAATCTTTGTATCCACTGGGTAAATCAAAGTGCTATTTCTGTTTAATTCATCTGACGTGCCAGTGACAGCTTAGTTAACATTTCTAGTCCCTACTTAATGAGCAAGCGATGTCGTGGTATTTAAAAGAGAAGTTTACGTTTCGTAGTCTTTCAGAACTCTTTTTTAGGCTTGACATTTTTATTTTAATGAGCTATTTGCCACTTCCGCTTCATGCTTTGAAGCCAATGTGGTGTCTTGAGCAATGGAACTTGCATTTTAAACATTCTTTTATACTTCTAGTCAGTACTTCTAAAAAGGAAAATCTGTATTTCCCATCATCTCGAAGTGAGAAAAAAACCAAAAATATCCTGGCATCTATTATAGTGCTACCTAAGTGATCTTGATAATGCTTTCCCATCTGGCGAAGGGCAGCCTTCTTTATTCCAAATAGATATGGATAAGTCAAAGGATGGTGGGAGAAGAAGAAAAATGCAGACATATTGATACAGTCTTCTAGAATAACATGAAAGACCATCACTTAAAAAAAAATCTCTTGAAGATTCTTTTTTGCTAAAAGGGATCTACTAAAAGAAAGAGGAATGTCAATTTAAATTTCAAGAACCACATTTCAGTGATCCTACATATCTTTGTCTGAACTAAGACCCTGATCCTAATCACATTTTAAAGGACTAAAAGCAGAATCTGATACATGCCTACTCAGAACTAAGTCCCATTGAGTTCAATAAGCTTGAAGGGGGCTGCAAATGCAAAAGGTTTAGTGGTGAGAGTGTTGGACTGGGACTTGGGAGATCCGGGTTCTAGTCCCTGCTCAGCCATGAAACTCACTGGGTGACTTTGGGCCAGTCAGTGACTCTCAGCCTAACCTACCTCACAGGGTTGTTGTGAGAATAACACGGAGAGGAGGAGGAGGATTATGTAAGCCACCTTGGGTTCCTTGCAGGAAAAAGGCGGGGTATATATATAATAAATAAATAAATAAATATTTAAGACAGTTATCATATTAAGCATAATTTGCTTTTGGGCTGTTACTGGCAGGCAGCTTGACCTGGGAAAAAGAGAACATTGTGAGAAAAACTTGTTCAATAAGGTTCATAGAGCCTCAGACAGGGTAAAACCACAGAGAGCAATTTGGGAAATTTCTATAGAACTGTAGAGAAAACAAAAGGTCAGCAGATATGAATCAATATGAAGAGGAGGGATTGAAATAGCACAGTAGCCAATAAGGATACAGTAAGAAATCGCATCACATATCATGTTCAACTGTAAAACTCTGAAAGTAAATGGAAGATACGGGATGGGGGGCCCACTCCCAAACAGCACGTAACCTCTGGTAGCAGAAAGCCATGTGGTCATGTATATGCACTATGCTTTGTCTTGTTTTATTTTTCTGTTTTCAACTTTGTCAACAAGGACTATGGTATCATATTTCTATAATTGTCTTAAATATATTTGTTTTTTTATTAATAAATGTTTAAAATATAATCTATAATATAATCTTAGCCCACCCCATGATATTCCCACCTGAACAGCCATGTTTTTAGTGAGCGGCGGAAGCTCAACAGAGAGGGGGCATGGCAGAGGTCACTCGGGAGAGAGTTCCACAGTACGGGGGCCGCCACAGAAAAGGCCCTCTTCCAATCCCCACCAGTATAGCTGCTCTGGTTGAAGGGACAAGGAGAAGGCCATCTGTGGCAGATCTTGTTGAGCGGCCTACTTGGTGTTGCTGGAGACGCTCCTTGTGATAGACTGGACCGGAGCCGTATAGGGTTTTAAAGTACACATGCCTACAGGAATTCAGGGTGGTGTTGTGGAGCTCATTGCAAGTCAATGTCACATGACATCTCTATGTATGCAGGTCCTTAACTCTAGCTATTATAGACACTGAAACCCCAAAGAGGAGGAAAGTATCCAAGATCCCAATGAACCCCTTAAATCCAATTGCTTGTCGGGTGGGGCAGTAGAGATAAAGCAAAGGGAAGTTCACTAAATGGATGAGTAAGTAGCATTTCATGTGCATGTAGAAACCTGGAGACGGAAACTGCTGAATTCTGTTTAACCTTTATTAATTGCATTCTCATCCACTTTAATCATTTATAATTACTTATAATACAAAAGTGTATCAAGTCATTTTCTATGCAACATGCTAATTTATACAGAGACTCACCCTAGACAAAGGTGTTCAGTAACAATTAATATTTCATCAGCATATTTCACTATTCTTTATTACACTCCAAATGCCCCTGTGCACTTGGATATTAAAATTTTACACAGTCTAGCTGCTAAGAAATGCACTAAGCCAATTGGGGACTGCATAGCGGCACTCAAAGAAAATGAAAATGTACTTGGTTTCATTGAGCACAAGACAAACTCTTGCCTTCTATAATGGGATATATCATGTAGGAGAATAAGGGAGAGCATATGAGGCTTGCCTTAGAGTTATCTAGGAGAGCCTACTCTTTTAAAAATTTTACTGTGAGCATATGGGCCCTAATCTGGATTAGGACCACCATGTAAAGGTAGGGACCATCAAACCTCCCCACCTAGCCACTTGCCCCACCCCTATTTTTGCCATACATACACATACAGGGGCTAAAGAAAGGGCCAGGGGAACCTCCACTAGTGCCATTCCCAGAGCATCCTCAAAAGTAAACAGGAAGCAGGGCCGGTGCTGCCATTAGGCCAACTAGGCAGCTGCCTAGGGCGCAGGGCTAAAGGGGGCGCCAGAAACGCCTTGGGGAAAAAATACAGCACTCTCAAGTGGGAAGGGGGGGCGCTAAATATCTGATCTTGCCTAGGGCACCAAACTGCCTTGCACTGGTCCTGACAGGAAGTAAGCATTCTTGGAGGCCCCAATGACATTCAACACCAGAAATGATGAACAGCAGAAGCTTTTACTGGTGACGGCATACCCATTTAACATTTAGTAAGTCATTTTCTAAGTGTTCCTGGTATTTATTTATTTTTGGAGGGGGTGAGGTCTGGTAGTCATGCCACTGCATTTCTTTCTGTATCAGCAGGGGGGCTGGGGGGACACCACACAGGCTTTCAGGGGTACATGCAGCCCACAGGCTGCATGTTTTGCACTCCTCGTATATATCTTTGGTGCAAGAGGTTACCAAAAACAGCAAGGCTACTTGCCTCCCAGAAGCATTGCCCTGCCATTGTGTGAGGGGTCCCCCCCCCCTTAGTTCTCAACTGTACATTTGAACTGTTCACCACTGGAACATACACAGGATCAATCATCATCATCATCATCATCATCAAGAAGAAGAAGCAAACTATTGCTCTTGCCACACCAGCTTTCAAAAATACAATCTCTTCATACAAGATTCATGCTAGTCCTACTGTATGTCATTAGTAAATTTGATAAAACTGGGAGTTATCACATCATCTGAAAAGGCCCTGAGAATACAGACAGAAGAACGCAGAGAAATACTATGAAGTGCATTTAAAAGAGCCCTTTCAGCAGAATAAAAGCTATACTTATGGTCATCATTCCCCTACTTTGCATCGTAGCTGGTAGAGTTCATCTAGCTCTAGCAAAGGTCTCACATTAAGACACAGAGAAAATTGGCTTCCTGAGACCTGAAGTAGGGTTAAGCACCCAAACAATCAAGTACCTATGGAATTATTTCTTACAAAATAAGCACCAATGGCGTTAGCATCTTACCTCTATTATGGAAGCATTCATCTGGAAGAAGTTTTATATAAAAGAAAAGGTCTCCACATAGCTATAGCTGTAGCTGGTTGCTTGGGGAGAGAAATTATCTGCTTGAGAAAAAGAATAAGAAAAATCAATGTAGCCATGAAGAAAAGGTTATTGAGAGAGGCAAGGGGTTGGGAAGGCATAAAGAGTCAGGCCATTTTGTCTCCTAACTTCTGCCCTTTGTGATCTTTTGAACTGCAATCATATTGTGAAGTTTGTACCACCTAGAAAAAAATAAGCATCTCTGATTTTCTCCCCTTTCCATTCCTCTCAGCATTGATTGTTTATTTGAATTCATATATAGAGTTTGAAATTACTGTCATTTGGAGTGCTCTAGCATGAAGTCTCTTTCAAAAAATACAGTAGAAATAGGATTCCTGGCCTGAATCTGACCACACACACACACACACACACACACACACACACACACACATAAGAAAACCCTACCAAATATTGATTTGATTGGTATCTGCAGAGATTATCAGTTATATCCAGATTTAGCCATACCTAGAGTAGAACCATTGATGTCAATGGTACTTGAGTTAGTCCTTGCACTACTTGGGGCTCCATGGCTTGCTTCCACCACTGCTGCCCAGAGTAGGGCAGGTGGAGGCACTCCCCGCCCACTGCTAGCTAGGCACAGCCCAGCCACTGTGCTGCCATCATCTTCCTTCTCCTTAATGACTCTGCCCCCCATTGGTGGCAGGGCCCAGAGCCATTGATGAGAGGGAAGATGATGGCCATAGCACAGCCTCTAGCTGCCTTGCCCAGTATTTATTTTAAAGTGGTTTTTTTAAAAGTTTTATTTATTTTTAGAAAGAGGAAGCAGGTGTCAGCTCCAGGTGTGCGAAAATGCAGGCCCTGTCATTTGCTCAACCGTGCTGAGTGCCAACGTGGGCCTGCTACCGACAGTCTGGTGCAATATAGTCTAGGAAAAGCTGTATAAAGCAATTCTTGCCATGCCCCCACTAGAGGAATCCACTTCAGAGGAGGGGCTGGGGCTCCTAGAGGCAAGCAACATGGAGGAACAGTCCAGGCCATGGCCCTTGGAGAAGATGGCCAGGCTTGCGCCTCCTCCTTGATATTGTTTGTATCTGGGAGCTCCAGCTCCTCCTCTGAAGAGGATTCCTTCAGCAGGGATATGACATCGATATACTGATTTACTCTCCCAGTTGGTGGGCCCATGATGCCCATGTCCAAGCCATATTATATTGTTTGCAAGAGCATAACCTGTATGCAAAACTCAGGAAATGTGCATTTGACATAAAGACAGTGGATTTCCTAGGGCACCAGATATCTGCAGTCAGGATTGGGATGGACCCCTCAAAAGTGAAGCAGTGGTATCCTGGAAGACCCTTCCAACAAGGCATGCTTCACCAACTGTTACCTTCCAGCTTCTCCAAGGGCCCATGCTCTTCTTGGTCTTCTGGCCTGGGCTGCTCCTTGATGTTGTTTGTCTCTGGAAGCTCCAGCCCCTCCTTGGAAGAGGATTCCTCCATCATGGGCATGACAATTCTTCTACATATGTAGATCTCCACTTCTATTACCTCTCATCTCTATGCACACACACCCAAGTTGGGAAAGGATGTTATCATTCAAAATTTGGGGAATTGAAAAATACATAACCTCCAAGATCATTCATGGGTACCTCATGTGACCGCCTGATGACCTCAGTTTGCTTCAGCACTGCCATATTGTTTTCCCATCATGGAGAGCGGAGAGTGCTTGAGCATGGCCAGTAGTTTGTGAATTCCCCACTTCACCAAGACAAAGACAATGATGCCATAGTTGGGAAAGAGCCATTCCCTGAGCAGCTTGGAGCAAAAGTATATGACTTCCCAGTTTGTCAAAAGTTTGCATCCCTGCTCTAAATCAACCTGCAGCAGTTCTTTTAAGTATACACACTATTAACTTTAAGACTAAGATTTTCTCTAGGTGTGCGAAAATGCAATGTGTCTGGATTTTGTTCCAACTTCTGTAATTTCTTTTTTCTATGCGTACAATAGCAGTACAATGACCTACTTTCAGATATAATTACTTTCTGCATGCTGAAAACTGCTGACTTAAGTGAAGAAGATTTGTGCAATGTCAATGGAAGAGCCCCAATTTTTTATTAATATTCAGCTAGCAAATGAAATGGTAATTACCATCTGAAAATATTGGTACAGTGACAACTGCTGCTCTGTGAAGTAACTATTGAAGACTTTGAGTGACCTGGCCATTTGCATAACTATTTTCATGTCCTGGCCATTGATCCAAGTCTCACATTTAAGTTGTGAATAAAAGTGTAATTCCTTTGAGCCTTTATATTAAGTTTCTGGGGCTTGCTGTTCAGTTCCTGCTTTGCAGAGGAGATTAATGTTATGCCTTTCAACTTTGTGGTTGAGTTTGTACTTCAGCATCATACGATTTTGCCCAAGTGGCTCATCTCCATATCTGAGAGCTCCATCCACTGCCTGTCACACAGGTGCTTTTAGTTGCTTCAGTCAGGCTTTTCTTTTCCCTGGACCTAATTATTATTTATTTAAAATATTTTTACCCTGCTCTTCAGCCAGAAAGGCTTCCAAAGAAACTTACGTATGATCAATAAAAAACAAGATAGTCCCTACCTGCAGGCTTCCGATCTAAAAGACATGACACAAATGGGAAAAGAGATGGGGAGGGAAGAGGAAAAAAAAGTAAATTCAGGCACCAGTTCTTACAGTTAAATAGTAGTTCTTATAATGACCAACTGGAATAGGAACAGATCATGGAGAGAAGGAGCAAAATATAGCTGTTCTCTCACCAGAGACAATTGGGCCTACTTCCCGTCTCTCCCTAGAGCAGCTATGTGTCTTACTTTACAGAGAAAGCTGTCAGAGGATAGTCCTCTGTTTGAAGGACTGTCTGGTTCAAGTCTCTTAAGGCACAATTCTATGCATGTTTAGACAGAGAAAAAGCCTACAACTCCCAGCATGCCAAATATTTTGTACCTTCATAGTGTTGAGTATCTTGTGTACATCAAGTGGTAACAATGCCACTTAAATCCATTTCAATTCCAGGTTGTAACACAACAAAATGTGGAAAAGTCAAAGGGGGATAAATACTTCTGCAAGACACTGTAAATAAGACATTGTGATGAAAGAAAACATGTAATGAATATTGAGTGTAAGCATGTTCCTTGATGTAATGTGCATGACAGTTTGGAAAGAATCCTTCTACAGCCCTCTGGTAGCTAACAAAAAGCAAAAACAATTCCACACATATATATTTTATTATAGGAAAGAAGAACAGAGTTAAGCAGAGACCTCTTGTACAGATCAGATGTTGGGAAATGGTGGGTTGTTTTTTTGTTAATGTTCATGAGGAGGCATAATTGTGGAAAAAAATCTAATTTAGCTTTCAGCCATAGTAAGAACACAGCTGAATTATCTTTCTAGGTTTGAGAACAGAAGAATTTTCTCTTTGTCTCTTGGTTTAAAGCAGAGTGAGTGAGATCAGAAACAGATCTAAACCCTTTTGTCTCTTATTTGTTTTGATTCCAACACATATTAATGAAATACTTCTTCGAGCAATGCATAATTAACTATAAAATTTATTGCCACAAGATGTTGTGATGGCTCTTGGCATAGTGGCTTTAAAAAAAAGGAGATAAATTTATGGAGGAGAGGTCTGCTAGAATGATTATTAGCTGTGATAGCTAAAAAAAAGAACTATCATGTTTAGAATTCCTGATTGCCAGGTGCTGGAGTCACACAGAGGATGACACTTACCACTGCATTCTGCATGTGAGTTTCCTATGTCATATCTGGTGCTAATAGAGATGATGAGCCCAATTCAGACATAATGTCAAATGGTTAAGAAAGCCTTTTAGGGATGGGTGACCCGCCTGGCACTCGACTTGCGGCGTGAGAGCCAAGCCGTGTGGGAACACCATCTGAGGCACTCACTGCACTTTCGGGTCCCCAGCTCTGCATCATTTATGTAGAAAATATATTTAAAATGGCCACAATTTGCACAAATTAGGCCGCGATTTGTGCAAATTTGGCCATTTTTAATATATCTTATGCCATTTTCTACAGAAGTTGCTTTCCCCAACTTGGTTTGCACGAACGCGAGTCAAGCCAGGGAAAAGGTAGGTCTAGCAGAGCTCGGGGGCTTGACCCCAGCGAGTTCGCCAGACTTTCACCACCACCCCAATCAAGCTCTGCGCACACTCCTAGCCTTCCTACATTAGGCATGATGTCTGAAACATTAAACCATGGTTTGCAACCAGTTGGCCAACCAGAATCAGAAACCATGGTTTGAGGTGGGTTTGAAAACTATTGATTGCACTAACCATGGTTTGTTATGATGCCTTTGACCAAGTACAGCCAGTGCTGTGCCTCCAGACACTACTACACCATGGTAGTAGTGCAAGAATGAACTTATGAAGCTGTGTGCTGAGAAGACAGAAAATGAAAGCAGAAACCGTGGTTTGGTGTGGTGTCTAAAGAGGGCCAGAGGCTGTTTTTGGGCAGAACACTAAACTATGATTTAGCGTTATCAGGGCTGGCACAACAACTACACAAGCAAGGTGGCCACCGCAGGCACCAGCTACAGGGAGCATGCTTTTGCTGTCTCACAGCAACAGTGTGATATTGCCTCCCTCCATCTCATGCTCAGCCTCTCCCTCTCTCTCTTGCTCATCTGACAGATTCAAATCCCTGCCCTGAAGCAGCACAATGGAGACCAAGCATGGTACCAGCATCTCACAGGGCAAGTGGAGTGCAGCACCCAGCCTGATTGCTCTGCTGCTGATGGCGCTTGTGCTTGGTGCCTCCTGGACTGGGCAGTGTCCCTCCAAGACTGGGTGAGCCACATTTACCCCAAAGGAAGGCAGCTGATGGGTCTCTTATCTCACTAGGCACAGCGGGGTGAGGGGAGGTCATAGCAGCTGCTCCTGCCCCCGCTCTCCTCACCACCTCCTCATTCCTTGCCATTCCCTTTCTCTGTTTTACTCCTTTTGGAGAATTGTGAAAGAGTCAGACAAGTTTAAAGGGGAGGGGACAATGGATGAGGGGAGTGGGTCAGGGAAAGGCCAAATTCCTCATGATCCAGTTCATCCATAGTTGAAGGGTTTCCGCCATTTTGTGGTTTAGTGTTATATCCAAAGCAGTCCAGAGTGCGCTAGGTTAGATGGATATATCCCCCCACCCCAATGTATTAACTTCACATATTTCTATGTTTTTCAAAACCGGGGGAAGCTCTTAGGGCACATAATATTGAATTACCAATTACTTTAATTACTTTCACCAATTATTGACATATATATTTAAAATTACTGGCATAACTTTGGGCAGCATGTTGGGGGAGGATGCTAACTACAGCCCATAGCCCATAGATATCCCACCTCCTAAGGTCAAAGATCTTCCACCTTTGAGCAAAACTTAACTGCAACAGCTCAGGGATGAAGAGCTGGAAAAAGGAGCAGAATCCATTTCACTATCTAGGCCTGGGTGAAAAGAACCGAGCCCCCCTGGGACATTTGGAACCTCGTAAGGGGTAGGTGGGGTATTTTCCCCAGGGTTGATGCAGGCAGTGAGCCAACCACAGTGGCATTGCTATTGAGTGGCAAATAGGGATGAGGGAGAAATCAGTTTGTTAATTTCTCACTGTTGAACCAATGCATGAATCAAAACTCAGTTATCCTTCTAAATTCACATTTCTCCAAATTTTGTAATGGAATTCTCCAATCAAAAAATGCATACAACAATGAGTATATTAAGGGAAAGTGCATACAAAAATTTGTATATTAGTGAAAATAAAATTCAGAACTCATTAAATTAGGAAACTGGCTTGCAAATTAGTCACAGGAAAAAACATTATTTATTTATTTATTTATTATATTTATACCCCGCCTTTCTTCCTGCAAGGAACCCAAGGCGGCTTACATAATCCTCCTCCTCCTCTCCATTTTATCCTCACAACAATCCTGTGAGGTAGGTTAGGCTGAGCGTCAGTGACTGGCCCAAAGTCACTCAGTGGGTTTCATGGCCGATTAGGAGAAATGTGCACAAACGTGCATCTGAATATTCATGCAAACTTTAAAAAATAATTCTCAAAGTTCAGGACAAGCAGTTTAAGATTGAGAAAAAAAATCTCAAAGTTTGGGACAAGTCAAACTTATGATTGGAGAAATGAGAAACCAAAATTGACAGATTCAGCCATCTATAGTGGCATATAAATACTGTTAAATTATAAGCAGTACATTATATAAATCATAAATATATGCAGGGATTTTGAAGGGAGCTGCAACATTGTACTGTTGCAACTATGCCACAGTATTTTATATTTTATATCAAATAAGAAAGAACTTTGGGCTCATCCTTATTTATAAAGTAACTGGCCAGTCTTAAATGTTCAAATCCATAATTTCAATTTAAAGTATGGCAAATGCTGACCTCTCAATGGAGAATGTTTTATTTAAACATCAGAATTTTGGCTAGGAACAGTATAGGTTAAACCATACAGAATACTCAGCACAAGGAAAGAAATCAATAAAGTGCATTCCATATCCCCCTGAAGTCAATGGCAATTCTCCATTGATTTTCATGTTGCTTGGCTGCATCCACTGTGCAGTTTCAGAAATTTTAAACTGTATTCCTCTTTCATCTTTCTAAAAACATGACATCTTTGACAATCTGAAGTTCAGCAGAATGGACTTCGGAATGTTTAGAAGATCTGACCCAAGCCTACCGATTTATTTCCTCGGTTGTCATAGAACTTTAATTTATAAATAATTCCTAAGCAGGATGAATGCAGCACACATCCAAAATGTTACAAGTATAAAGAGAGGATATTCTAAAGTATTATGGATATTTTGGTGAGGGCTGTTTGTGGGCTATATGGAAAGTATCAGAAAATATCCATTATTTGTTTCCTTCATTACAGGCAAAGTGAAGTCTGGGAGCTGAGCTATAAGTGCTGAAGAATCATTGTACAAACAGCCTAGGACTCAGGGGAGGCAACATTTTTCAGCCCGAGGGCCACATTGGCTCTAGGCAAGCATATTGGGGGGGTCACACATCAGCCCCCAAGTGGGTGGAGCCACAACCCAGAGCGGGAGAGGGGCCCCCCACTGCTAGCCTGTGGCCTCCAGCATGCTTGCCAGGACACACATGCACACACACACACACTATACTTTCAAAGTGAGGGAGTTTGACATGAGGAGCATTCATATATACCATCCATCATCTGTATTCTGAACGTGTGACACTTACCCAAGTGGGCTGTATCACGTGATACTCCTGATTAGTCATCCTTCTCTGTGGTGGCCTTTCTCGGTGATGGAACATCCTCCTGATGGAGATTGGTGCCCACTTTGTTTTCTTTTTGGTGCCAAATCAAAGCATTCCTTTCTGCCCAGGCATCTTATTTTGGGGGTTGTTCGCTAGTTGAATAGTTTGTTATGCCTCTTAACTTGACATTTTATCATTGTCATTATATTGTATTTGTCTTTTTATAATGTTATGTACACCATCTTGTGAGAGTTGGACTGACCCGGGTTCAAAAGCTCCCCTAGCCAATGACCCTCAGTCCCAGTCACGCAAGCGGAAGGAGGAGATAACAGCAGTTAATAAAGATTAAAGAGTTTATTTGTAAGACCCAATTACATGGGATTAAGGCAATCAATGCATTTCTACTCACTACATCATTGCAGACTCAAACCCACTACCCCAGTGGTAAGGCTAGATGAAGTGAAGTCCAGGGACATGTCGAGACGAGACAAGCAGCAGAGAGAGATGAAGAGGAATGACGGAAGCAAGAGTAAGCTATCAGCAAGTGTGCCAGCTTATATACCCCAGACCCTGCATCTATGAATAGGATATTACTCACCCAGTTGCACAACCTACTCATCAACATGTTTACCCCAAATCTGTTCAAGGCTGCTGAGTCATGTCACCTCGAGACTATGTCTCCTGACCAAAGACCTTCTGTACTTGAACTCAAGTAACACCCAACAGGTCAGGTGATAATCCCGATGTCAGGTGGTAATCTCGTTCTGCCTATGCAAAACCCAACATCCCCCTGCTTTTGCATTCGTCCAGAACGTGGCTATTTACCTCATACAACAGCAACAGCTTTGTTGACATCTGATGCTGTTCCTTCATCTATGAACTTTGATAAAAAAACTTTTGCAGGAATAACTTTACCTGTCAGAAATTTGAACCACCATCAAATCACTTCTGATGTATCCCTCCTTATGACACAGTTTTATTTGCAAACCCAAAACGTTGTGTATTGCTATCTGCCTGCAGCATAGCAATCCTGCCTTGGTTTCCTGAAAAAACTGTAATAGGTTTTTCACATCAATCTCAGCATCATTTAAACATTTTTACAATTTAAACCATTTAAACAAATGCATTAACTATTCAAGCTTTACAATAGCATAATAGCACAATACATAATACAATGCATTCAGTTCTGCTTCAGTTGAACTCCAACTTTTAGATGATTGTTTCTACAAAATCAATCAAACAAAGTATGTTTATAAAAATAACAAACTTCAGGTGTGTTCTTGTTGTTCTTACTATCACAACCACAACTGGCATTTTCTGTGAATCTGTAAGCCACCTGTGCTCTGACTTGTAACTTTTAGTCTGAAGTGTGATGTTCCCTCCAGATAACACTCAACTCTTTTTCAGAGCTCTCCAAGCATGTCCTGTTGGTCTAACAGTCTGCCCATTACACTGACAGCAATACCTGGCCTTGTTGCTTGTACAGTAAAGCTCAACAGCCCAATGCTTCTGTGTAGCATTCAAACTGCTTTTCCATCAGCATGTGCTTGAAAATCCTCAACTATTTGGAGTCTCTCACTGAGTTAACTATCTCCAAAATTCTCAATCACATCCATGATTTTTCTCTGGTTTGTTGCAGTAAGTCCTGCCCTCTTGGTTCTCCCTCAACTTCTATTTACAAATAAACAGTTGATCCACCACCAAGCAGTTTCAATTCAATGAAATTCCAAACCCTGGATCAATTATATCATATTGCTCTTATCTGTCCAGAAAAAACAATAGATCTTCCAACTAAACAAAGTACATACAGTCTATGTCCTTGTTCCCCTGTTTAACAAACAAACATTGATCTGCCTCTCCGTGCAAATCACAATTCAGCAATGTTTGAGTTCAAAACAGAATTCCAGCCTCCAGCTGATTTCTAGCTTTTCTACAGAAAATCTCACAGACAGTTTTCCAAAGACTTCCTCTCATTTAAAATGTTTATGTTCCAATATTTCAACTTGTGAAATATTCTTACATCTTCTCCACATTCTTAAACATCAGTCTAACTGTTTCCAAAGCAAATTGTTGTTGCACTCACTCATGATTATCCTGCTCCTTTTAACTAAGCAAAAATCACAAGCAACCAATCTTGCTATTTGTCATGTAACCTTTTCCAATCTGGTTAGTTTTCACTTAAAAAATCTATCTGGTAACAATGAGTTCCATGGACTGCTGTTTCTTTCACCAGCTTCCATGTTTTGTTCTTTATCCAAAGAATTCAACTCAGCTTGCATAGCCTGAAGCTATGGTTTAGCTTCCTTAACAGATAATTTTTCACCTCTTTGAAATTTTGAAGTTTCAAATGGCTTTTCCTTGCAAATTCATCCTGATATCTCACAGGTTGTTTGACTCACCTGTCCCTTACCTCATCAGTTATCAGGTTCCTGTTCCAATAAACTTGCACCAATGATGAACAATCATTTGTCTAGTCTCCACTAAACCAAATGTGTATCAAAGTTTGTCAAATTTACCTGACTGTCTTTCAGCAAATGCTTTTCTATTCTGACTCTGACCTGATGCATCTCCTGCATTAACAGAATTAATTTTGAAAAATGATCTCACCTTTTCATTTAGCATTATACTAAACACTTCTAGATAATCTCACTATCCAAGTGTTGTTCATGTAAAACACAATATTCTCATTTTCTAGAAAAATCTCATGTAAGCTCCCTTACAGATTTCTTCTAACTTTGAGGTGTATGTACCTACATATCAGATCCAAGATCCTGAAATGTTTCTCCAGAAGATTCCTCCTTCTACACTACTTTCTATAAGGTGTACAGTTCATCACACAGAACTAAAACTTCTATCATGTACATAATCAAAACATTTAAGAGCTTCTACCCAAACCTCATTAACCAAATTAGTATCACCTCTTCTGAGTGTTTGTTTACTCTTCCACACAATCCATGTGTTCAATATCACATCCTGTTAGAAAGTCATCAAAACATGCACTGAATTGAACTTCCCCATATCTGAAAAGAAATAGGTAACATGGGTAATATGCTTGTTCTCACCCAAGCACAAAACACCTTGACTTTGTTCAATACTCCAGCTTTCTATCTAACATGTACACAACCTGTACCTCGTGTATTGATCAATTAACATCATGAAATAACGTGCTTCTCCTCTAAAAAACCATCAGAGTATCACAAGATCACCAAGAACAAATTGAAATGAAATGAACTGGTTTTTCAGCTTGCCTTCCAGTTTACCTGTTGAAGCTAGCATCCCTTGTTTATGTGCACAAAATTACCTTTCATGTGAAAATTACATTTTCCAATGCTTTCCCCACCAACAGTTTGCATTTTCTTTCACAGGCCTGTGAATCTAAATGATCAAACAATCATGTGATATGCATGCATGTACATGTCATACATATAAGCATTTAACCTTTTTATAGTTGCATCAGTACAACTTTCCATTTCTTTATTACACCATTACAGTATGAAAGAAATAATCCATCTCTTAGCTTTGCCATATAAACATACCTACTAATTATTCAGTATTTCACATTTTGCTACAGAAAAATCCACAATATACTCAAGTCATATATACATTCAGTACATTTCCTGACATTTCAAAGAGCATATATTACACTTTCTTGAGTCCAAGTTATCCAACTTGCAAGAAATACAGTTTCAAAACATGACTGTTAAACCCCTGACCATTTGCATAGTCCTCTTCCTGCTTATTCATGTCCAACACAGAAAGCTTGTTTAAACAATCCACTGTTTTTGCTCACAACAAAATAATGTGCATTTTGTTATGTCCTGGGTTAAAACATTAAGTTTTTCCCTTCAGCAGCACCCCTGCTGATTTCAAGCTCCTTTCTTCTGTGATCCCACATGAAGAAAATGAAGAACAGCTTCTCATTTTAAGCACAGCTTTCTCTGTTCAAAACTGCCGCGCTGTTCCCCTGCTGTGTTAAAACCACGCCTCCGCTGGTTTGATACAGCCTCCGCTGTAGTATCAGGTTTCCTGAGATACGTTTGTCACACGTGACCTTGCTTTGCTGCGACATGACGCTCCAGACGCTTTACCCACGTCAGACGTAATCCACGCATTTGTAATCCAAGCCACTTGTTGATACAATGCAAAAGATAGCTGATCCGCTGCTGTGTGAAGAAAACTGTAAAAGAAATATGATCCTCCTGCCTGTAGCCTTGACTCAAATGAGTTGACACAGACAGAGCCTCCTGAAGATTATTTCTTTGCCCGATACAGCTCCTTGACAATCACTCCAGCAAGCTGTGGAATACGAAATCCTTGTGTCCAGCGTTGTTCACTTTTCAGCCTAGTAGCTGCCCGAACCGGCACCCCCGTTCACAGTCTGTAGCCTTGGATTTTGCCAAGCCTGGCACCTCCGTTTCTGCTGCTTTCAAAACGAAAAATCCTCCGTCTCTCTGTCCTGCATTCCAAGCCGCTGTTATCAGCACCAGCTTTAGCAACAAACCTTCGCCTTTCCGGTTTGTTTACAAACCATTCTTACAAATAGTAAACAAATTTCTTTAACTCTATAACTGCTGAATTTTTCCGAACTGCGTCTCTGTGGCTTATCTGCCCATCAGATAACCATCAGATCCTTATCTCTGGGCCCATAACCGATGTGAGAGTTGGACTGACCCGGGTTCAAAAGCTCCCCTAGCCAATGACCCTCAGTCCCAGTCACGCAAGCGGAAGGAGGAGATAACAGCAGTTAATAAAGATTAAAGAGTTTATTTGTAAGACCCAATTACATGGGATTAAGGCAATCAATGCATTTCTACTCACTACATCATTGCAGACTCAAACCCACTACCCCAGTGGTAAGGCTAGATGAAGTGAAGTCCAGGGACATGTCGAGACGAGACAAGCAGCAGAGAGAGATGAAGAGGAATGACGGAAGCAAGAGTAAGCTATCAGCAAGTGTGCCAGCTTATATACCCCAGACCCTGCATCTATGAATAGGATATTACTCACCCAGTTGCACAACCTACTCATCAACATGTTTACCCCAAATCTGTTCAAGGCTGCTGAGTCATGTCACCTCGAGACTATGTCTCCTGACCAAAGACCTTCTGTACTTGAACTCAAGTAACACCCAACAGGTCAGGTGATAATCCCGATGTCAGGTGGTAATCTCGTTCTGCCTATGCAAAACCCAACACATCTTGGGATCCCTTGTGGGTGAAGGGCAGCTTATAAATTTAATAAATAAATAAACAAAATAAATACATACATACATTTGAAAGGTGTCACACAACAAATGATATACCACATCCCTGATTAGTTGCTCTCCAGACAATATATTGGACCCTTAATATGAACAGACTCTTGTTATTGTATCATTGAGTCATTTTGCAAACAAAAAAGAAACATGTATACGACTTTTTTTCTTAAGAGCTCAAAGAATTTTGCTCATTATTTCACTAAGTTGGCTTTTGTACATGGAATGGGAGGGAGCCACCATCTTATTCTTTGCCTCAGGCAGCAAAATGTTTGGGCTGGCACTGAATATACATTTTTTGTGTGTACTTTCCCCTAATATATGCATTTGCGTGTGCATTTTTTAAATGGAAGAACTCCATTGTAAAAGTTGGAGAGGTGCACATTTCAAAGAATAATTGAATGGAGGGCTTGGGCTTGGGAGGCACTGTATTGCAGTGGTTCCGGTCCTTCCTCTCTGGAAGGTATCAGAGGGTAGTTCTCGGGGAAGAGACTTCGGACCCTCGGCTGCTCACTTGTGGATTGCCGCAGGGTTCCATCCTCTCCCCGATGTTATTCAACATCTACCTCAAGCCGCTGGGAGCTATCATCAGGAGGTTTGGGGTACAGTGTCATCAGTATGCGGATGACACGCAGCTCTACCTCTGTTTTAAGTCCTCACTGAGGTTGGCCGTTGAGACCCTGTCCAAGTGCCTGGAGTCAGTGGCTGGCTGGATGGGAAGGAACATGCTGAAACTGAACCCCGACAAGACCGAGGTACTTCTGGTGGGGGACAAGGGAAGGTTAGGGGATGTTGACCTGGTGCTGAATGGGGTACATCTACCCCTGAAGGACCAGGTCCGCAGCTTGGGGGTCATTCTAGACTCCCAGCTGTCCATGGAGGCTCAGGTGGCAGCTGTGAGCCGGGCGGCGCTGTATCAACTCCATCTGATACGGCAGCTGCGCCCCTACCTTCCTAATCATCTGCTCCCATCAGTGGTTCATGCCTTGGTCTCCTCTCGCCTAGACTACTGTAATGCGCTCTACGTGGGGTTACCCTTGAAGACGGTCCGGAAGCTTCAGCTGGTACAGAACGCGGCGGCTCGCCTGATTAAGGGCAGCCGCCGGCGTGATCACATCACGCCAGTGCTTAATGAGTTGCACTGGCTACCAGATGCTTGCCGAGCCGAATTCAAGGTGTTGGTTTTGACCTTTAAAACCCTACATGGCTCCGGCCCAGCTTATCTCAAGGTGCGCCTCCAGCAACATCAAGTAGGCCGCTCAACAAGGTCTGCCACGGACAGCCTTCTCCTTATCCCATCAGCCAGGGCAGCCAGGCTGGTGGGGACTAGGAAGAGGGCCTTCTCTGTGGCGGCCCCCACATTATGGAACTCCCTCCCTAGTGACCTTCGCCATGCCCCCTCCGTGATGAGCTTCCGCCGTGCATTAAAAACATGGCTGTTCAGGCGGGAATATGGGGTGGGTTAGGTTTTTAATAAGAATTTTTTATATTGTTTTAATCATTATATTTTATTGTGTTTTATTGTATTTTGGTTGTACATCGCCCAGGGTGGCCGGGTGACCAGCCAGATGGGTGATTAATAAATAGAATAATAAATAAAAATAAATAAATAAAAAGTGCAAAACTGGGTAATTTCTCCCCATCTCTACTTTACGTCTTCTAATCTTTAACCTGAGATGGACCTTTAAGATTTAACAGGCCTTAAAAACCAATGTGTCTTATTTTATTCTTGGCAGATAACCAACTGTTCCTGTTCTTTCTAAGATTCTTCTTAAATATCTAAAAACTGTTAGAGTATCTTACCCTGCTTCATCTAATTCTAATGATCCTTAGCCTGCCCTTTAGACTTGCTTATTGAAAATAGGTTGGGGTGGGGGAAGGACTTGTTTAGCCTAAAATGATGTTACTAGGAGAGATATGCTTACAGTGTTTAAATATTTCTAAGGATTTTGAACAGAAGATAGACAGACTTGGGCTGATACTGTTGGGAGTTTACTAAAGCTTTTATTTGTATGAGTGTTTTTAGCTCTGGAGCAATTACAGAATAGTGACTATCGGTTAAATCTAGACTACTCATGGGTGGAATTCCACTCACAAGATCCTCCACTGGAGGAAGGGTGGACACATTTTTTTTCCCACTCATTCCCTTCCTTACCCTTCAGCACCCTTCCCACCAGTTCCAAAGCTGCTCATGAGGGTTGGGGGAACCTAAGAACAGCGTTAGAGGTGGCACTAGAGGCTGCAGGACGGGAGTGAGAATCAGAAAAATCATATCTCTGCCCTTCCTCCAGTGCAAAATCCACTGGATCTTGGTCCCTTCCACAAATGGAAGGGTAAGTCTGGATGCATACTAATTAACTGTGTATCTTTGCTTTTATTTTGGCTAGATGCATGTGTTGTTTTCTGCTAAAGTATAAACTTAGTCACATAGACTAAGTTTATACTTATTCTGGCCAATGACACTACAAAATCAAATGGATATTAATATTCCATCCTTCACCCTATTTCAGAAAATTATTATTTTGCTCTCATATGGGGTGGGGTATAAAGAGCAACATGGCTCATGGTAAAAAAACAAACATTTGGACCTAAGAAGAATGATTCTTCCTAGCCCTACTAAATCCTTTCAATTTCTCCAGGGCAAAACTTGGTGTATCTAAATTGGGAACTCTATCGTCTCACTTTGCCTTTTCAAAAAACAGCTCATTTTCTCATTTAGATTTTCCTGTCACCTTGCCGCTGGTCACAATATCTAGTCTGAAGAGAAACGCAGAGATGACTAACACATCCCTCAGCACTCTTGATGAAGACTTGGTAATAGCAGCAATTTGCATGCAATTTTCACAAAATACCTCAGCATTTATTGAACTTCTAAGTGCAGCCTAAGTATTATAACTTTTTAGCCACCTTGTCTAATTGTAGAGGTTCCTATTAAGAAATAAACGTAATAGTTCTTAAGAGCAGAATGCTATAATAATAAATGCTGGAAGCTATGAAAATAATCCCATAAAATTAGATATAGAACATTGGACTAAGCCTTTCTGTTCCTCTGTCTTTTAATCACAAGGGTGTTTCAGAGGTTATAAATCATCAAGCTCACTGTTTGCACAAAAATGGTTTCACAGAATAAACAATAACTAATTTGGGACTTGCGTCAAAACCCATTTATCTTTTTTTTAAATCTAATGTCTTTTAAAATTAACACCGTATATTTCTCCTACCACTAAGTGCTTAGATTGATATTGTAAATCCCTTGCAGTGCTTGGTAGACTGTGTTTTAGGCCAGTCTTGAACACACTTACAGCTGAATTCTACACTTACACTGTTCTGAGAAGAACTAAATGGAGATTTGAGCACAAGACCTGCAGCAATGGCACAATGTCGAAGCAGGGATGTTGTGATAGGGTCACTCTAACTGTGTTTCCTCCCCCCCTTCCCTTACTCAGTGATACTCTGGGTATAGTTCTTCCACCCACTGCAGTGCTGTGAATTACAGGTCTTCCCTTATATTTTTTTAATACCATAATTCTATATACATTATCCACTGAGTTCAATAGAACTTATTTCCAAGTATGTCCACCTAGGATCACAGCTGTGCAGCTCAGTCATATTCATGTTTACTCAGAAATAAGCCAGTTCAATGATACTTCCTCCCAGGTAAGCATGCATAGGATTGTAACCTTAGTGGCTGTTGTAAATCCGTCCAGTTTCAAGATAAGCCGTAGTCGTTATCACAATCCGAGTGTCGAAGCCAAAATATATCAGTCCAAAACAGAGCAAACATAAACCAGTTAGGGATCAGGCACAGGCGTAGTCAGGGTCGTTCTGAGGATCAAAGGTACAGAGGTCTGAGGTCAGGAATATCAGGAGCGTCTGGCGGTAGCTGTAAAAAACAATTGCTTCCAGCATCTGAGTGTGTTTGGGACCTGCCTTTTGAGCAGGTGCTGATTGGTAAGGCTGCCCAGCTGGGTCAGGCTGCACTTAGCCTGACCCCACCCCAAACACACTCCGACATGGCTGGTCTCTGTCTGACCTACTGGAGGCACAACAGCGGCTTATGCACATACTAACACCTATCATTCTAGGGGTGTGCTTCAGATTCAGACAAATCCTAAATTGGGAATGATGACTTGTTGTGCTGAGGGACTTCAACATACATGCTGAGGCTGCCTTGTCAGGAGTGGCTCAGGAATTCATGGCCACCATGGGTCTGTCCCAATTAGTATGTAGCCCCACTCATTCAGCAGGGCACACTTTGGATCCAATTTTCTGTGTAGGGTGGGATGATGGTGATCTGGGGGTGGAGGAACTTTCTATAGTTCCATTGTTGTGGACAGATCACTACCTGGTGGGGTTTAGACATGCTGGGACTCAGAGTCTCTGCAGGGGCAGAGGGCTGATTAAAAATGTCTGCCCCAGAGGACTGATGAATCTGGATGGTTTTCTTTCTGGTGGCAGTTGGGGGTTTTCCTGTCACCTTGGCAGGCAATTCTGTCAAAGCCCTTGCTGATCTCTGGAATGGAAAAATGGGCCAGGTGGTTGACACAATTGCTTCTGGGTGTCCTCTCCCATGGAGTGGAGCCAAATGAGCTGTTTTCCAGGGCACTGCAAGTGATGAAATGAGTGGGACATCAACTAGAGTAATGTTGGAAGAAAACTCAGAATGAGTCCAATCAAACACAGGCTAGAGGTCATTTGAAAGCCTGCTCTGTGGCAATGATGGTGGTGAAGAAATTGTACTTCTCTATCACCAATGCATTTTCTCAGAGTCGATTAGCAGAGCTTTTTCAGGTGGCCAGAAGCCTGTTATGCTCTGGACCGCAAGAAGAAGAGGTAGACCACTCGATAGCCCTCTGTGACTAATTGGTGTGACACTTTGCAGATAAAATTGATCATACCCATGTTGCCTTGGATGCCATAGTCGATTTGGCTCCTGGCAGTCCAGTTATAATGGATACTTTTCAATTTATATAGGTCAAGGATGTGGACAGGACCCTTCGAGAGGTGAAGCCTACCGCTTGTGTGCTGGACCCTTGCCCTTCCTGGATTGTAAAAGCAGCTGGTGGGGGGACTGGCTGAGTGGGTAAGGATAGTGGTGAATGTCTCTTTACAGTAAGGTGTGAATCAGTCTTGCCTAAAGGAGTGGTAAGAGCTTTGTTAAAAACAAAAACAAGAAAAGCCCACCCTCCCTGAACCCTACTATATTGGATAATTATCCAATATTCCATTCTTGGGCAAGATGCTGGAGTGTGTGGTGGCTTCTCAGCTCCAGGGATTTCTGGATGACATGAATTATCTAGATCTATTTCAATCTGGCATCCAGCCTCGTTATGAGACAGAGACTGCTTTGGTCACCTTGGTGGATGATCTACACCAGGAAATGGACAGGGGGAGTGTGTCCCTGTTAGTTCTGCTGGACCTTCTGGTAGCTTTCAATACCATTGTCCATAGTATCCTTCTGAGTTCTGTCTGAGGTGGGACAGGAAGGCACTGTTGTATAGTGGCACTGTTCCTTGGAGGGGTGATCTCAGTAGGTGGTGCTGTGGGATTCCTGTTCAACACCATGGCCATTGGCCTGTAGTGTCCCTCTGGGTTCCATCTTATCCCCTGTGCTATTTAACATATACATGAAACCACTGGGAGAGATTGTTCAAAGTTTGGGAGCATGCTGTATGCTGATGACACCCAACTCTATCTCTCTCCTTTCCATCTAAATCCAAGGAAGTTGTTCTGGTTCTAAATCAGTGGCTGATGTTGGTAATGGATGGAGGAGGGCAAACAAATTGAAACTTAATCCAGACAAGACAGAAGAGGTTTTGGTACGTCCAAAGGCAGATCAGGTAATAATGATTCAACCTATGCTGGATACGCTCCCCCTGAAGACTCAGGCTCTAAGTTTGGGTGTATTCTTGAATAAGGCCTTGAACCTGGTTTTGGCAGCAGCCAGGAGTGCATTTGTGCAGCTGATGCTACCATACCAACTGTACCTGTTCCTAGAGTTGTCTGATCTGACCTTGGTCATGCATACCTTAGTTAAATCCTGTTTGGACTAATGCAATACATTCTTCATGGGGCTGTCTTCTAAAACTGTTCAGGAACTTCAGCTGTTCCAGAATGCTGAGGCTGTTCCAGGATGATGTTGGCTGGACCCAGTTACAGGGAGCGAGCAACTCCCTTGTTATAGCAGCTTCACTGGCTACCGGTCTGTTTCTGGGCAGAATTCAAAGTACTCATTATGACCTGTAAAGTTCTATATGGCTTAGGACCAGGCTTCCTGAATGACCACCTTCTCCCAAATGAGACTGCCTAGTTCTTAATATCTTCTAGAGAGGTCTTCTTTCAAGACTCCTGCCTTCTGGCCTTTTTGATGGCTCCTCTCAGGCTATGGAACTCCCTCC
Source organism: Shinisaurus crocodilurus (assembly GCA_021292165.1). NCBI lineage: Eukaryota > Metazoa > Chordata > Lepidosauria > Squamata > Shinisauridae > Shinisaurus > Shinisaurus crocodilurus. The sequence continues at coordinate 225,616,291 of CM037878.1, read as the reverse complement.
CAGGCTATGGAACTCCCTCCCAAGGGAGGCTGCGTTCTTCACTCCATCTCTGCTGTCCATTCACAGGCAGGCAAAGACCACCCTATTCAAGAAGGCTGTTGGCCTGTAAGTGGGTCTGTTGGGTTGTGCCATTTTCAATTTAATTTTAATTTTATCTATTTTTATTTTTCTGTAGCTGTCATGTTTGCATTGTATTTTAATGTATTGTTTTATTGTTTAATCAATGTAGTGGCAACTTTAAGCTGCCTTGAGTGCCATTTTTGGTAGAAAGGCAGGGTACGATTCAAATCAACCAATGAATAAAACCAAATCAGGCTGATTCTGACAGATTTGGGAAATGTCTGAATTGAAGTGGGACTCCTCAGAAGTGAACCAAATCCAAATCTGACCGCATCTAAAGAATCAGGATTCAGAGAGACACAGACATTGTGTCTCCCAAAATGGATACATTTCTCCCCAAGCTCTCAGTATAGAAAGATAACCCTAAATAATAGCAGTGTGCACTGAGTGGGAACTTACCTGCTTGCAGGGGGTGCCCCCCCAGCATCCCCCGCCAACTCTCGCCACTCTCAATTCCTGAAAACGAGAAGTGACACAATGGGGAACTTCTGGTTCCCTGGTGCTGCATTTTTAGCATAAAAACCAAGGCAACCCAGCATAAAACGGCTTCAAATAGCAAATCACAGCCATTTTAAGCTGGGTTGCCCTGGTTTTTATGCTAAAAACACAGTGCCAAGGGAACAGGAAATAGACGCGCTGGGGACGTGAAGCTCCTTTCCCTGGCGCATCTTGGATCGAGCAGCGGCAAGGTAAGTCATGAGAGTCTCAGGGGGGAGCGGGCCACTCTCAGCTCCCCCGAGACTCTTGGATACATTGCTACTAAATAACCCTATAACAAGCCATGGGTTATTTTAGTGTTGTCTAACCCCCAAATAACCTCTGCTACCTGCCATGTACATGACACAACAACCCACAGCAAGCCAGGCACCCAGCATGACACGATAGCCTCTGTGGATAGGCTGTTGTGTTATGCAAACCAAGTCAATTTTGGCACCAGACAAACCTCACTGAGGAGAGCATTACACAATCAGGGGCCCACCACTGAAAAGGCCATCCTCCTGGTTGCCATCCTCATTCTCAATATTGGTATAACGAATCCACATGTGTACCTGCACAGGTTCTCTTCAGATCTTTAAATGAAGCTGTATAGGTCAGGGGTGGAGCCTATCATCTCAGTGCCAATCCCCAGAGTACATTTGTTATACCCACTTTCAGTTTCAGCATTTGTAAAAGGCCAGTGGCTAGATGCAGCATAGCCGTGGTACTAAGCAGAAACCCATTATCCATCACTGAAATAAGGAGAATGGATACAGGACTGGACACAATGTATATATTATACTATATGCCTTTTAACCACCATTAACCCAATTACATAAGCTCAAGGTCATGTAACTGATATACATGGAATTAATATTGAAAAAAAGTGCAGCAGGCAAAACTGTTTTAATTGGTTGGATGTGTTGGAATAAGCAACAGCCACTAGGGATGTACAGACTTGGTTAAATCTGTTCTGTCTGCATTTCACTGATTGTCAGGCACGTTTCATTCTGTTGTCCGCTCATTGACAGAATTGGATTTTGTGCAAATTCACACGTGCAAATTTACACTTCTGAAAATGTGTAAATACCCCAAAAATGTGCATTTTCACGCTTTCTTCTATGGGGGGAAATGTGCATTTTCGGTCATTGGTTTTTTTTTAATGTTTCACATTTTTCTACAACTAAATTTGCATAAAATTACAGAACATTAAAAAAAAAAAAAAAGGTCCGCAAATCCATGGAATCCATGTGACTCAGGACAAAAACAGAGTGTGGGGGTCCAGCGCGCTGGAGCAGCCGGAAGCAGGAAGTTGGGCCTGGTGGCTCGATTGGCGGCGGCAGTGGTGCGAGCAGCGTGGAGAATGCTCTGCGCCGCTCAGAACGACGAGATCGGGCCGGCGGAGCAGCGGAGGGGCGAGCCACGGAGAACAGCGAGCCAAGGTAAGGCTCGCAATACTTCCCTACCAAGTGCATTAAATAGTTAATGCATGTAGGGAGTTGGGGTGCTTTTAGTTGCGTGTAGGGAGTTGGGATGCTGGTTTTAGTTTCACTTTTGCCTACCTTAATTTGCCTGTTTTAGTCATAACAAGAAGAAGCCTGTTAATATTAAGTAAAGATTTTGTTTTAAAGCTTGCTGTTGTTTCTATCTCAACTGTGGTCAGACAAAACTCACTCTGCAATGGGATGAACCATGGAACTTGCATACTAAGGATTTGGGCCTACCATTTAATTCTCCTACTAGGAGAATTAGACTTCTTTCAGCAATTTCAATTGGCTATGATTTATCCATGTAAAAACTATAAACAAGTTGTCAAAACAATAAATAATGACAAAGATTATTTGTGTGTGTGTGTGTCTTTGTTTCTTGGATACCAAAAGCATGTCTTTCTGCTCCTTTCTTCCATTTCTTCTGCTAATGAATGAATTCAATAGCAAGATTCCTTAGCTCTTTTGAGAACCAGAGCTCCCTTTCTGAAAGAAAAAGCTATTAAGTACAATGGTGTATTATTAATGTGTTTATGTCATTCCTTCTATATTTATTGTAAGCACATTAATGAAACTGCCATGAATATTAGGGCAGATTTATAGAAGTGGGACACTGTTTACAGCCAGATTATTGTGCAGCAATGGAAATATTTTATTTTACTGAACTATATGCATTTGGTATTTATTTAACTATTTCCCACCATTTCAGGAAATAGGCTCTATTATAAAGATTAATGGCTTTGGGTTTATGGTCCTCTTAACCTCTGTTTCTCTTTTGCTTTTCTTTTTTTTTCCCAAATTGAGAATCAATTTTTAATGCAAGTAACATATACAATCTGTTTCAATTATTATATAGAAATATTATCATTGGAAATATTTAAGCTTCGCACTTTCATACCTATGCCACACTTGCCAAAAAGGCTGGCTACCACTGACAACAGCATGGGAGGAAGAATTAAACACCCACTGTACCTAGAATCATAGAATCATAGAATAGTAGAGTTGGAAGGGGCCTATACCCCCTGCTCAATGCAGGAATCCAAGCATCCCTGACAGATAGCTGTCCAGCTGCATCTTGAATGCCTCCAGTGTGGGGGAGCCCACAACCTAGTTGGTTCCATTGTCTTATTGCTCTAACAGTCAGGAAATTTTTCCTGATGTTCAGACAAAATCTGGCTTCCTGTAACTTGAGCCCATTATTCCGTGTCCTGCAATCTGGGATGATCAAGAAGAGATCCTGGCCCTCCTCTGTGTGACAACCTTTCAAGTACTTGAAGAGTGCTATCAAATGTCCCCTCAGTCTTCTCAAAACATGCCCAGTTCTTTCTTTCTCTCCTTATAGGGCTTTGTTTCCAGTCCCTTGATCATCTTTGTTGCCCTCCTCTGAACCCTTTCCAGTTTGTCTGCATCCTTCTTAAAGTGTGGTGCCCAGAACTGGATGCAGTACTCAAGATGAGGCCTAACCAGTGCTGAGTAGAGGGGAACTAGTATAGCAATTTGGAAGCTATACTTCTATTAATGCAGCCCAAAATAGCAAATGAACAAATTGGTAACCTCCTCTGAACAAATTGGTAACCCATCATAGATAAATTACAGTTTAAAACTGAATAATATGTATGATCTCTTGCAGGGCCGGTGCTACCATTAGGCCAACTAGGCAGCTGCCTAGGGCGCAGGGCTAAAGGGGGCGCCAGAAACGCCTTGAAAAAAAAATACAGCGCTAAAATGCGTATTTTACCAACTTAGGGGCGCTAAATATCTGATCTTGCCTAGGGCACCAAACTGCCTTGCACCGGCCCTGATCTCTTGCATAACATGTAGTTTTGCTTTCAAAGCACAATACTGGGTATGTGCATTCAGAAGTAAGTCCCACTGAGTTCAATGGGTTTACTGTCAGTAATGTGGTTACTGTCGGTAACGCCTGCAGTCTCACATACCTTACAAGTGAAAAAGCAAAACTACTCTGGGAGATCAATCAGTCCCTCAAATGATGTCTTATTTGGCCCCAACTTCAGTGTAGTTGCGTAGAGCAAACCACATTGTGCCACTTCAGATTATAAGTGGCTTCTTATAATCAGTTCACTTGATGTGGGAGGTTGTGGGTAAACTCAAACTTATTCCAAGGAACATCTTAGTAGACTTATTCCCCTTCAAGGCCATATAACACTAATCTCATTTGATGGGAACAGACTCTTGTTGGTATAGCTGGAAGCTTAAACAACTATTGGGAAAGTGTGTTACTCACCATTAACACTCAATGCAAAGGGGTTGTCTTTGAATTACACAATTAAAATATGGCATGCACATTTAAAGCACTATTCAAATAAGTTCCAGTTGTGGTTTGAAAGCCCCCTGTTGAGAAAGCTTAGTTGAAATCATTAGTGTCTTGTCTTTTAATTTAGAGAAAATTATCCTCTTAACTTTATTTCTATCTTTTAGGGAGTTTTGTGTTTTCTGGTCAGTGATTTAAACATAAAATGAGTAAGCTAGGCCTAAAAGAGAGAAGATCCAATAACACACACACACACCTGTTAAATGAATGTTAAGTGCATTGATATGCAATATGTTCAGTTTAGCCCTTTAATGAAGAAAGGAGGAATATTAATAATACATTCCTTTCTGATCAAATAGCATCTGCACATTTTACTGCAATTAGGTTGTCTCTGTGAATCAGATGAACTTCTGCCATGAAAGTAAAATGTAATTAAAAAAATTAATCATTGAGAGCTTAAATTGTAATGGGGGGGAAATGGCATAGTTGATGTCACCTCATGACATACCAAAAGTTCCAGCTTGTATAAAATCAGGCATAAGTTTTGGGTTGTCAACTTTGTGACAGCCTAAATAAAGAAAACAGGTGGAGGGGGTCAACTTTTATCCTGAAAAGCAAAAACAATAAGACATGATGATCAATCTATGTAAATAATCAGTCATCAATTAAGTGCGGAGATATGGGCAGTATCCAATGCAACACTACCACAAATGTACATCATGTCGTACTAGCGTAAACAACCTCTAGCACAATGTCAATAGTACTTGCTGGCATGAGGGGTTACCCATTGTGCCAGCAAGCGTTATTGGCATTGTGCAAGAGGTCTTTTATGCTGGCGCAACATAATTTACATTTATGGTAGTGTTGCATTGGATATTGCCATAAGTCAGCTCCATGTTAGATTGATAGCACAATACCCTTCCCCCAGCCACATGCAGCTGTGGGTGGGGAGAAATTTGCGGGTGGGGGAATAGGAGTGAGACCACCCTGGGGTGATCTCATTCTACCAATGAGAATCGTGTGGGTAGAGCACCGGGGCCAATATTAGGCCTGGTGGTCCAGCGTGACCTGTGACGTCTGGCCTGGATCTCTCCTCAGGATCAGTTATTGGCTGCCATCCAGAGTTGGTCGACATGGAATGCAGTGGCCAAGCTCCTTCCCATGACTTGGTCTGGCCTGGGTGGCCTGCTCCTACATGCTGGTTGCATTGGGGGCATTCGTTAGGCTTGCTGGTGGGCAGGGCAGGGCAGGGCCTTGGCTTGTGAGAGTCTCCAAACCTTGGCCCTAATTTATACCATAGTCTTGTGTCTCAACTCTTTATTCCCCCTTTTACACCCGCAATAGCTACCTGGTCAGCAGTTTAGATGGGGGAGTATGGATCAAAGTAGATGTGTTTAATGTGTCTTTTCATGTAACATGCACATTTTGTTTATAAATGTAAATAGTAGACCTGGAGGAGGGGATAATTATTGAGGTCACAGCAGGTGAAGAGGGGGGGGGGTTAAACTTTTTCTCCCTGCTGTGGTCCTGGCAAAAACAAACACCTCCAAAGCTGCTATTTCTGTCAGAAGGAAAGTAATGGTGTTAATCCTCCCTATGTAAATGGCAACTTCAGAGGATAATTTTTCCTCAGACCTCAGCAGGGTTAAAATCCTTCTCCCCTCCTGCTGCAAACCTGAAAATGATCAGACCTGGTAGCTGCAATCTGCATGAATAAAACAGTGCACTAATGAGGACCAAATTAATGCACAATAGCTAGCTGACCACTGTTTTCAACAGGGAACATATTGAACACCAGTTAGAGCAGATATGTATACTGTATCTAGCTGGCCTTTGTCCTTTTAAATCAGGAGTCATGGCAATTTAGTGTAGTCCCTGGGCATTTAAATGGGAAAAACAGCACAATAATGCTAGGATCCAAACTAACATGACAAACAATTCAGAAAGTCTTACCTTCACAAAAACTGGATATGTGCTTTTGTGGATAACTGTCCCTAACATGTAGGGGATGTGTGAATCAGCAAAATGGGAACACTGACACATCAAGGTCTCAACTCACACCTTGTTTCGACTCATGTCCAGATCAGATTGTGAGCTTTGGGGGAATGGAGGTGTGTGTGTGTGTTTTCCACAAAAATGTGTATGTATTTCGGTGAACATTTTCCCAAATGTATGCATCAATTGTGCACATATTTCAAATGTACACATTTTTCTCCCATTGATTATAGCATGTTCGCATTTTTCAAAAGTATGCGCTATTTCATGCATATTTCTCAGAAGAACACATTTTGGAACAATTTCTTCTTTGGACCCAGAATTACATCACAAGCTCAGAAATGTATGGACTTCAACTGCAGATTATGTTTGTGTCCATGAGGTGTGAACTGGGTAAATGCTGGTCTAAAACTAACTGAAACTAATCTCTCATACATCCCTATGTGATGCCACTTTTTTCCATAAGGAAGAAATCTCAGCAGAAATAGGGAAGGTTCTGCACATTCTTAGTAGAGAGTAGTACAAAACAATTACATGAGCAACACCTGATACAGCCTTGGAACAGGCGGCAAAGAGCAGTGGGCTGAAAACCTTGTAAGGAAGTATAATGCTTGCTACATGTTAGTCATATTTCTATAAAGCCAGCTCCATACTGTGCCTCTCAGCTCTTGCTGATATAAACTAAAGATATCATATAGATTCAAATGTCTGAAATTGCACTTTACGTTTTCTATTCCTGTACAGATGCTTATTATTCACTGGCTCTGGGAAGGATATTGGGTTACCTATCTTCATAAAGCATACAGAACTGTACACTTGCAATGGCTAGAAACTTCTCCAATTAAATTACTCACATGTACACACTTCTAATGCTCTTTACCAATGACCTCAAAAATAAACCATGTCCCTTCCATAAACAAGTAACACCTCTCAGCTCTGTGTTCATAAAACATGATCCTACATGATAGATTTTAATTGATTTTCCCACCTTTCCTCCATGGAGCTGTAGGCAACATACATGGTTCTTCCCCCGCTCCCATTTTATTATTACCACAACCCTGTGAGGTAGGTTAGGCCGAGAAGTAGTGACTGACCCAAGGTTGCTCAATGGGTTTGGCTGAGGGGGATTTGAACTCTGCTCTCTTTGGCCTTAGTCCAACATTTTAATCATTACTCCACACTAGCTCTCTAGCCACAGTTTTACAGGCACTATCTGATTTTAAAGGTTTTAATTCTGTATTATTATTATTATTATTATTATTATTATTATTATTATTATTATTTCCCCCCTTTTTATTGTTCACCACTCAGATATTTTATTGGATGCAGAGTGGTATATAATTCTTGTAAGGGTGCAATCCTATGCATGTTTAGACAGAAAGAAGTCCCAACATATCTCAAGCAGCTATGTTTAAACATGCATAGGATTGCACCCTAAATAAATGGAACTCACTTCTTTCCCCTTCCCTTCATGCACATTGAGGGTTCTAATGCATGTGGGGAGCATAGAGGAAGCTTCCCACTTCATAACTTCACCCACCTATGCATGGACGGGGTAGGAGCTGGGAGACAGGGGTGTGACCAAGGGAGGAAGCCGGTGAGTATCTCTTCCCTCTTTGTGTGAAGGCTAGAAGAGGACTTTCGTCTTTCTGTTTTTCACTGATTAATTTATTTTAATTGTGCAATAGCACAATTTAAAAAAAAAAAGATTTCAGGTGCCTTTGATGGGTGGGGAGCTACACAATTTTTAAATTTACTCTTGGTGTGTGTTTTTAACATTTACTGGAAAATGACAGAAAAGGGAGCAGGAATCTCCCCACTCCACTTGCCTTTAAACATTCCAGTAAATATATCTCCAGAAGAAGAATAGATTCTGATATTTTTAATTCCACTACAGTAAACATATCCAGTAAAGTGGAACCTCACAATCCAGAAGAGTATAAATCAGGAGTGGATCCCATAAGCTTCCCTTGTGTGTACCTGTGGATATCTGGTTTTCCCCTGACCCAAGCAGAAACCAATTGTATGAGCATTAAATAAAAGTTATTTTACACTTCATATCTTCTTTTTTACCCTGGAAGTTTGCACCATCCTTATCTATGTAGTAATTCAATACACAGAGATAATACCACTTTAAATTACTAAGTTCCAATCTATACACTAGAAATTACAGTCCTGTGGTTTCTCCAAGGCAACAAGAGAATCCACTCAAGTAGAAAACAGACCTCACACACCTAAGGAATTACTTTCATACACCAGAAGGCCATAGCTAACTGCCCCCTTAGTTAATACCTAAATGCTCCAGGCTCCATTTTAACAGATTGCTTCTTGAACCAACACTTGACTGCTCGCTGAATTGCTGGTATCTCTGCTTGGCTTGCTGTTTAATTAAAATTAATCTATTGATCCTTTATCTAATTAATTCTCTGCTTGACTAATTAATTGGTTAACTAATTGCCTGACTGATATACTCTTATTGCTTGTTTAATTGCTTACCCAGGTCTCAGCTTACCTTATTATTCAGTTACTTCATTGGTCTATTGATTCTCTTCCTGATCATTTGGTTAATATGTTGTTGAATTGATTGCCTTCCTACCTAATTGGTTAATTTTGTGCTGGTTTGTTCCATTGCTTATCACCAGCCAGCCATTATGCTCATTACACAGGACAAGCTGTGGTCCATGAATTTGACATTTCCCATTAATTACATATCCTTTGTCTTTCCATCTTTGTTTGCCTACTCACCTAATCTACAAATTCTTGAAATCCATGTCCAGATTAGAAACATTTATGAAGCATTCCTATAGGGTATACACTGTCATCCGCATCAGCGCTTTTGAAAATCCCACAGAAATATGTCTTGTACAGAACTAGAGATGCAAAACTACTTACTTGAATAGGATACATAGAAATACAACCAGCTGTGGCCAGTGAGATAGGGTGGAAATGGCTGCTGTACTTAGTGGCTCCTGAGAAGAAGAGGATCCCAGCACTTCGACTAGTGGGCAACTGTTGGAAAACTCATGAATGGCCAACTTCAGCCTAGACCTGGTGCTGCTGGCCATTAACCAACAGCATTCCTGCATGAAGCTATGTGGACCACCCCTTGCTTAGGATGCCTCTAAAAGCCTCACACCTGTTAGAGCCACATGGCTAGCAACACACCTTGGAAGAAGGGTGGGATAGAACAAATAAATAAACAAATGAATAAAGTATATATTACTTCCAGTATCAGTAGCAGTATGCCTATGTACACCAACTGCTGGGGAACATGAGTGGGAGGGTGCTATTGCAGCCTGAGACAGAGCATGAAATCCCCCTGCCCTTCTGCAAGTCATAGTGTATAGTATCCAAGGCTAGCCAGGTTCATTTGGCACCTGAGGCAGAAAATCCCACATGCACCTCTCCAACTGCCTGACAAGAATAAATTAAATAACTACGGTAACCCTTTGCTGCCTTTTCATGACACTCAAGAACAGCACTGAGGCAATTCCTCAGTCTGCCTAATGGTATGGCCAGCCCTGGGGGTGTGGAACTGCTGTTCAAAGTGCAGCAGGGAGAGGGAGTATACTGCTCCCCCAGGCCTAGAACAGGTCTTTGAATTTCAGTCTGTGACCTTTGGTTGGAAGATTCAATTTCCGCACAATCATAGCTTGCCTGTTACCTCTTGCTAAACGGACCTTAGAAGTTGTTGGCTTATGTGACATAGGGAACAATCCTATGCATGTTAAGACAGAAAAAAGGCCTACAACTCCTAGCGTGCCCCAGCCATGCTGGAGATGGTAGACTTCCCCCCCCCCCAAAGATCTAAAGGTTGTGCCTTTAATTTGTAATTGATTGAGTGAATGCATACAGACATCTAACTTTAGTGTGGTCCAGTCCAGCATCAGAGTGGATACATCTGACAGACAAAAGGAAACATTTTTCTGATTCCTGAACCAGTATTTTAGTATACATGCAAACTGAAATGATTATATAAACATTGATATCACCTAAAATCAGAGATTCTTCTGAAAGTTGGATGAAAAGTTCATCTTTTAAGCCGTGGAATGACCTAGAAAAGTACAGAAAGCTACTAGAAAGAATGCTCCATACAAAATTCATGTTTCCTTTGCTCTATTATTAATAGACAATGCAGCAAGAAAATAAAACTCATTACAGTTGAAATGCTATGGAAGTGATGACTCAAAAAAAAGTGAACCTTTTAATAAAGGGTATAACAGGCCTGTGTGCATTTTACCTTAGACAACAAAATAAACAGTGAATTTGTCAATATAAGAAAGAAAGGCCATTATTTAGCCCACATTTTACACTTTTCCCAGTGCAACTCTGCACACTTTTATATGAATGACCTTGAGTACCTTAATTCTGCAAAGTTGCAATAGAGTGGAAAGACCCATGTAAGCCCTCCCCCTAGTTAAGGTGACAGTAATCAACCCTGCCTCAAACCAGGTTTGGTGTTCCTTCAGTCACATGGACTAGGAGAAGGTTTACACAGAGACCAGGTTTCACATGAGCACTACAGCCCACTCTGGCTTATTTAAGATATGGTAGGTTGTGGTGTGTTCCAGCCACCCTTTTGAATATTCAAGCCATGGTGAGCAGTCACCGTGGCTTATTGTGTCATGTGAATCCAGCAAGGCTGGCTTATGTGAGGGTTAAACAACCTTCACATAACCCATGGGCTGTTAAACAACCCATGGGTGGTTTTAGCCTTACATAAGCCACCTTTACCAGGTATGCACAACATGATGACAAGCCATGGTGACCAACTACTGTGGCTTGAATATTCAAAAGGGCTGATGGCATGCACCACAACCCACCATGGCTTAAATAAGCTATGGTGGGCTACAGTGATTGTGTGAACCAGCTCATGGTACATGAAGATAGGCTGCTTGAGCACTAACCTAATTGGGCCACGATGCTTTCCTTTTGGACTATCTCAGGGACTGCACAGCAGTCATAGGCCTCAATCTGTGGGTCTTCCCCGAGCAAGGTCTGTTATGGGGGAATTAGCTCACCTCCCCACAGTTTGATGTGCAAGCCTTGTTTTGTTCCTTCTCAGCATGTGAGGAGATGGGACATTGCATAGCTCAAGAATCATGTTCTTGTGTAAGGTAATATTCACACAATCATGGAGAAGGAGTACAGATAGCATGTGCGCAAGACATAGGATACAGATGCCCATAACTTCCACTGTAGCTGATCCCTTTCCTCCAATCATCCTATACTTTGTAAAGTGCAGGAATTGGTATCTTGGTGATCTGGCCAGTGAATCATATACCTCCAGTTAACACAAAACTAGTCCACATGAAATGGTTGCCATAAATTATTCCTCATGTTCATCAGCAGTTCATGAGATTTCATCTACACCTTAAAGAGAAAAAAAAGCACCAATTTTGAAAATTGCCCTGAACTACAGGGCAATATGAATCTGCCTCAGTGTGGGTACTGTTTTCCTTCCATCAGCCTTCAGTTTTCTCATGTGAGTAGATGAGGGTTGAACCTAATTTTCTAATAGCTTTATCTACTACACATGAAAACCATGGTAATGTATAATGTACATGAATCCTCTTCCTGCCACAAATTTGCTTTTCTATTACCTGTGGCCCAAGAGTTGCACTCATCCAGATTCAACTAGGTCCTACAAGACCTGGGCAAATTTCTTCTCACAGCACTTGTGCCCGAATTTCAACTTGAGTGGCCCAGGAAAGACTCACCTAACTCATTTGGTGCTTGCAGAACCCAATTGGGTTGTGAGCAGCCAAAGAAGGACTTATTTGACTCAGCGGGTGCTTGCAGGATCCAGTTCCTGCAAGCACCGGCTGAGTCGCTTTGTCCATGCAGAGGGAGGCACAGAGTTCCACGCCTCTCCCTGGCAACATCATAGGAAGGGTGGGGTTTTGGGATGGGTCCCACCCCATGATGACATCACTTAGCCCACATTTTGGTCCGTGGGGCAATTCTGCCGCTGGGTCAAAATAGGTTGTCCACACCTGCTTTAAATGCTTGAATGGAAATGCTGTTGAAAACAAGCAATGCATTTTCTTAGTGAAACTGAGTTTGTGCTAACTTAGCAGCTAATTTTCCCCCTAAGAAAAAGAAAAGCTTCTAGGTCAAAGGGATTCAGAAGTGCTGAGAGTGCATCCATATCTGAAACATCAGAGATAAGAAGCTGAAGCACTGGTGCAATCCACCACATGAATCCCCAGGTTATCTCTGTTTTTGCACATCACTTGCAGTTTCCATCCTCATATATAAAGGGTTGGATCCAGATGTAGTGATCCTTAGAGTAGACCCATTGCAATCAATCCTTAGAGTAGACCCATTGCAGAGCCAGTGTGGCGTAGTGGTGAGAGTGTTGGACTGGTACTCGGGAGGTCCAGGTTCTAGTCCCCGCTTGGCCATGAAACTCACTGGGTGACTTTGGGCCGGTCACTGTCTCCCAGCCTAGCCTACCTCACAGGGTTGTTGTGAGGATAAAATGGAGAGGAGGAGGATTATGTAAGCAGCCTTGGGTTCCTTGCAGGAAAAAAGGCGGGGTATAAATATAATAAATATAATAAATATAATATATAAATATAATATATCAATGGGACTCCAGTCACAAATTAACTTAAGTCCCATTGGTTTCAGTGGGTCTACTCTAAGGATGACTAAATCTGGATCAACTAATATTCTTGGAGCTGCTGAGTTAAATATTCAGTATCTGTGTATGGGTAGGATATATCTGCACGAACTGCATTGTTGAATGTAATGCTGCTGAAGTAGTTATTAAGAAGCCAAGAGTGCTTAGCTAATTTTTCTTGAAGCATGCAAATTTCCCCAAAGACAAGGGGCCTTGCTCTCACATTGCCACTGGCCATGGGCACGTGTTGAATCCAGACTTTGTTCCCCGGGGGAACTTTGGAAGAGGGACACAATGCCAGTATGAATGATTAATAGTTCAGATGCCCCCACCCCCTGTTATGGCCAGTTAAAAAGTCTTGCTGCACCATTGATACACCAAATCCAGCCTTCATTTATCCCCCACCTCTGCCCACCATTCTATATTGCTACCTGAAGTAGGTTGCTTCTCCCTGCTCTGGCAAGGCCAGTCCCAAGGTTCTCTTCCTCTATTTCTCTTGCTTTCTCTGAAAAAGTAGAACTAACAAATGTGTTCACTTTTGAAATGAAATGAAGTAGACAATACAGTCAACAAAAAGGAAGAATATCATGCAACAATAAAACAAGATAATGAAGAGAAAATGGAAAAAAGTAAGAAACACACTGATTACAGAAGCTTGAAGGGCTTCCATGTAGACGAATGGAAGCCATGGTGTAAAACACACACCCACACACACACACCTGAATTAAAATGCATCTTATACAACAATATGGTTTTAATTATTTTCTTATTCTTATTCTATCTTCTTTAAGTAACAGTGTTAATTTAAAATTTTATTCTGGTGTCTGTGTGGTTTCTCACTTTGGCTCAGGAACAGTGCTTTCTCTGAGTGATTTATTGCTGGCAATTAAAACTTGGGTTATTGGGTGGTTCAAAAGTGCAATCAATCAATCAAATAAATAGTCTAAACTTGCCAATTGTTATTATTTGCTAGGGCTCATTCCCCCACTAGTATCACTGCAGTATTTCCCAAAAATTCTCAGAACCTGCTTACCCAAAGAGGCACTAAAATTGTTTGGTTGACAAAGAAGAATTTTAAAATAAAGTTTAATGTTTCTGCTTGTTCAGCATGGAATGATTATTGTTGTTGTTAGTTGTTGGGGGCCGCTGTTGTTGTTGCCTTCCATCCATTGCAGCTTTTATATCGAGCTTTATCTGAGCTATCCATGGTGCTGAACTCAATCCCCAAAATAGGTTCACCACCATGGATAGCTCCAATAAAGCTCCCAATCGAAGCTGAAAACCAGCAATGGATAAGGAGCCCCACCAAAATAGGAGTCACCAGCCTCCCCTGCACTGGGGTGATACATAATGATAAATAATGAAGAATGGTCTCATGTAATTGTTTAGATACATAAGCATAGTTAAAAAAGCAAGTGGTCGAATGGATTTTTGTGCATGATATCATGTGTTTAACTCGTATAACTAGCTAGATCAAAATATTGAAAGTGTTACCTGGTATTGACTAATAAGACAGCTAAAGTCCCTCATAAATCATACAACAATGTACAGGTTTATTGTCCTCAAATATACTCTCCTAGTAGTGCAGAGTTCCTAGCTTTCAATCTATGTGCTTTATCAAAACTGCACTTTTATTCTTCCGAGAGGAACTAAAACGAACCAATTGGGCCTTTATTGTTTTTCTTTCCCCCAGTTGTAATCTGTTTGTTTAATAGGTTTTCTTTATTAGAAAGGGAATAAGCAATGAGAAGGGACATTTATTGCAGCATAGTTTAGATGAGGCCATTGATTTGTTTTATTCTTGGATCATTAAGTTTATTATTATTGTTATCCATTTCTGTTTTAACTTTAAGCAGGCAGAGTTCTTTACTTTGAACTTTTACTTTTATTCAATAACTTCCATTCAATATCACTTCATGCCATATAACTAAGATGTATTGTCTGCACTCTTCATCTCAATTACAATGGAGAAGTCCCATTGACATTGTTAGGACCATTTCAAGACATAGTTGGAGAATTGTTGCCCTGCTCAGCATCAATGAAGAAGGATTTTGTTTTTTGTTTTTTTAAGGAGTGGTGAGATCAGCAAATCAAAATCAAAGTAGACAAGAAATGAAAATGCAGTATCCTGCTACAAGTCGCTGAAAACCTATTCAGGATTACCTCAGAATATATTGTGAATGGCTACATTTCAATTACAAGAGCAAAACTCATCTATTATTATGTGCATGACAAAAAAACAAAACAAAAAAAACCAAGTAGAACTAAACAGAGAAATGTAAAATTAAACGGTGCTTTCATGTCCAGATCTGCACTGCAGGTTCCATATCAGACCTTCATAGCTCGTGCAATGTATCACACACCACATAATATTCTGGAAGCATGGCAGGGAGAAACTTGAACATATCACTGACTGTTGTTTACATCTGCATGTAAGAAATCAGTGACTATTTAAGCAGTTGCAGCCCCATTGAGCTTAATTGATGAAAATAGATGTAGCTATTGAATTGTTCACTTATCGTATGAACCTGTTATTACTGCCTGAAAACTTCTCTCCTGGCCATGTTAAGCTTTTAAGGCAAAATAGGCGGCCCCTACACAAAATACTGATGAGGGGAAGCCACCCCACCCCACATGGAGCAAGGGGGGGTCTCCTGTTGGGGGAGGGCTTTCTTCCCACCACTGGTATTCATGGGTAGAACCTCTTTAGATCCCCACATTCAATCTTGGGCAGCAGCCATTAGGGGGAAAAAGAGTTTGCATTCATGAAAACTACTGGTAGCAAGACCTCCCCACTACAGGTGTGGGCTTCCCCCCAACTAGCAGTTTTCATGAGTGCAGCAGGTATCCAAGTCAGTCAAAGACTGGGAGGCTTACAAGCCATCCCAGTCCCTGGTTGCCTTTAACAGCTTTGTAGGAAAGGTTCTTCCAGCAGGGCTTCTCCTGGAAGCACATGTGGAGATTTTAGTGCTGGATAGGTAGGAGGGGTGGTAAATGGGAACTCCTCTGAGGCTCAGATTTTAATCTAAACCAGAGAAGATCTCAGGGGTTTTGCAATGGTCACCTCTACTTTGCTTTAAAAGGCCTGAAGATTTTTTCCAGGCTCAAGCCCAACAAGCTTAACCAAAATCAATACTTAAATTCAAATCCAAAAGTATTACTATATTAAATACAAAAATAAACATTTGTGGTACTGTAGTAGGTGAATTTCATGCTGGGAGTTGCAGCAACAGAGGCATAAAAAGGAGCTGGGGGAAAGTGGAGGGAAGAGGCGGGGGGCTTGCAGAGTGACTGTGCTGGCCTTTAGTTTGAATTGTAAGGGCCCACCTGGCACCAACACTGCCATCTTTTCAGCACCAGGTTAAGACTGTCCCCTGTTCCCAGGCATTTAATGGCATATGATGGGGCATTTATGTCAGCTGTCTTTATCAGGTCTAGTATTTTATTGAAATTGTGTAGCTGTTTGAATGGTTTAAAATTTTGTACATTAAAAATTTTATACTATGTTTTATTATCTTGTAGTTTATGGTTTGAAATTTTTGTGAACCACCCAGAGAGAGCTTTGCTTATTGGGTGGTATAGATGATGATGATGAGTCAAACTACTGTAGCTGATGCTGCTGTTTTCCCTTCCTTTGTGTGAGTACATGCAGTCCCAATCCAGACTAGGACCATGGCACTCTAGGAGAGAAGGTTTAAACTTTCTCTTCTGACCCATTTTTTCCCTGAACCCCGCCCGCCCCCATTGTGGGAAGGGTTAAAAAAAAGGTGGGAAGAAGCCTCTATTGATTTCAATGGAGCCTTTAAAAACAAATTAAAAATGTCCCCTTGGAGGGGAGTGGAATTTCAGGAGAAAATAGGGTGGGGTAGGAAGGTTTGATCCTTCCCCCCTACAGCACCCTGGTCCTACTACAGCACCCTGGTTGGGACTGCATGTACTTACACGAGTAAGGGAAAATAGCAGCCTCAGCTAAACCTGTGCAATTAGTAGAATGTATAATTTGGCCCTTAATGCATGCCTAGGATAAAGAAGCTTTAAATTTTTGTCTCTGGTGCTTTGGGATTCTTTCAATACAACAACATTCTTAAAGGGATTAAATGAAATAGAAATGTTTCTGATTATTTTTAGATGAAAGTTAGAAATGAAGACAAGGGAGTGCTGCGTAGAAAAAGAAATGCTCAAACAGCATAGAAAGATATCAAACACAATGAGTAAATAAAATAACTTTTTAAAAAAAGAAGTCAAAATGACCTCCTCTTCCCTTTGAGATCACATCATAAGGAAATACATAAGCACTGCAAGAAATACATCAAAGTGATCAGAGCCAGTTCTTTAATAAACATATATCAAAGAATATTTGCTGGATCTGGATAAACCATTTTCTAAAATAGTTATACATATTTTCTATCTTTCTACATGCTTTGCCTGGAAAGATGATTAGTTTAGGGTGCAATCCTATGCATGTTTAGACAGAAAAAATGTCCTGAAACGCCCAGAAATGTAATGCGTTTTTCTGTTTAAACTTGCAGAGGATTCCACCCTTAATCATTTAATTCAAACTTAGTTGGGTTACTGCTTGATCAGGATCTTTTAGAAGTACCGGTAATTAAAAAACAACAACCAATGTTAGATGCTAAAACTGGGGAGTGTGACAGCATCTCATTACAGCATCAGGGAACTTTGACATTCCAACTGCATAGCCAAATTGTAAACAATTATGGATGGGTTATTTATTTATTTATTTATTTATTTTATTACATTTATGAATTGCCCATCTGGCCAGACAACCGGCCACTCTGAGCGATGTACAATCTAATAAAATACAAGAGGGGGGGGAACACACATACACAGTATAAAACACAATTAAAAACACTAAAAAACTTAAAAATCCTAACCCATCCCATATTCCCGCCTGAAAAGCCATGTTTTTAATGCATGGCGGAAGCTAATCAAGGAAGGGGCATGGCAGAGGTCACTGGGGAGAGAGTTCCATAAATTGGGGGCTGCCACAGAAAAGGCCCTCCTCCTAGTCCCCACCAGCCTGGTTTCTCTGGCTGATGGGACAGGGAGAAGGCCGTCCGTGGCAGATCTTGTTGAGCGGCCTACTTGATGTTGCTGGAGGCGCTCCTTGAGATAAACTGGACCGGAGCCGTATAGGGTTTTAAAGGTCAACGCCAACACCCTGAATTCGGCTCGGCAAACAACTGGTAGCCGGTGCAACTCTTTGAGCACTGGAGTGATGTGATCACGCCGGCGGCAGCCTTTAACCAGGCAAGCTGCTGCATTTTGTACCAGCTGCAACTTCCGAAACATCTTCCAGGGTAACCCCACGTAGAGCGCATTACAGTAGTCTGTTTTTTTGGATGGGCAGCGCAGGGGCATCCAGGTCTATTGGATCAGAGCGAGGGCAACAGTTCCAGCCAAGGAATGCTCTTGAACGTGTTTGGCCCCACAGAGAATTTTAATAGAAAAGTAAAGGGAAATGTTGAAACTCAGCAGGGGCTTTTACAAGAAATCTTTCTTTCCAAATCTAGTCCAGTCCGCACAGTTGTGTTGATTGGAGGAAATATGTATGATTCAAACATTATGATTCCTGGAGATCAGGAAAGATGATGCTGATACTTTGAGGGTAGATACACAAACTTCTTAGCTACGGATGGGTGAGAATTTCATTTCAGTTTGGCTTTGATCAGAACATATAGACAGACAGCAGACACACACACACACACACCAAAACAATTTTAATAATCAACAGTAAGTAACACCATGACCTGATTAAAAACCTTATCATATGCTGCCAAATGTCTGAGAGTAGAGGAAGGTCTTAACCTGGTGCTGAAAAGATAATGATGCTGATGCCAGGCAGCCCTCGCTGGAGAGTTCATTCCACAATTGGGGAACCGCCACCAAGAAGGCCCTCTCCATTGTTGCCATCTTCCAACCCTCCCTTGGAGGAAGCACCTGGAGGAGTGCCTTAGATGATGAGCATAGTGTATGGGCAGGTTCATGCTGGGAGAGGACACTACATCAGGTTTTTCAGTCTCGAGCCATGTAAGGCTGTATCAGTCAAAAGCAGCACCTTGAATTGGGCTCAGAAATATACAGGCAGGCAGTGTAAGCTGGCCAGAATTGGTCCCTGTTATCAGTCCGGCCGCTGCATTTGCACAAGCTGTAGCTTCTGAACCATCTTCAAAGGCAGCCCCACGTAGAGCACATTGCAGTAATCTAACCAAAGCAGCTCAGCTTGTCTGAGCATGGAAAGTTAAGCAGGGTCAAGCCTGGTTATTACTTGGATGGGAGACCCCTCCTCTTGTTTCCTGCATTGAGCAGGGGGTTGGACTCGATAGCCTTGTAGGCTTTATGATCTATGAAATAAGACTGAAGCTAGGTTATCCCTGTCCAGATATGGGTGTATCTGGGCCTCCAACCAAAGTTGGTAGAAGGCACTCTGCACTACTGAGGAGCCCACCTAAGCCTCAAGTGACAGAGATGGCTCCAGGAGAACCCTCAAGCCATGAACCTGCTCCTTCAGAGGGAGTGCAACTCCATCCAGAACAGGTTGAGCACCCTCCATCTGGTCAGAGGAGCCACCCACTAATGGCACCTCTGTCTTGTCTTAATTGAGCTTCATTTTATTAGCCCTCATCCAGTCGATTATTGCAGCCAGACACCGATCTTGGACATCCACAAAGTTCACAAAATTCTTCATATTTGGAAGAAAAAGAACTTGAGATTTTTTTAAAAAAAAATTACTGTGGGAGAAAGAGAAACAGACAGATTCACACACACATTCCTAATCTTAGAGAAGCTAAATAGGTAGAGAAGCTTGAAGTTTCATTGCCAAGAAACAGAAATTAGGAGCAAAAGAAAGCTAGATGATACAGTCAGGCAGTCCAAATGTAGTTAAAGGTCACACATAGTCCAGATAAACTAATTAATTACTATCCTTCTGCTGTTCAGTTTGATATATATAGATATAGATATAGATATAGATATAGATATAGATATCTGTCATATATATGTGACAGTTTCTGAAGATGGGCAACACCCCCAGCTCTTCACAGACTGAGTCAGAAATCAACTGATCTGTTTCCCCTCAAAAATCAGAAACAAGTTGCTTAGCTTAATGAGCCAATCTGAAGTGCTCAGAAAATGAAAAAGATTCCTCTCCCCCTAAACTGCCTCCCTGCCCTTCATTTACTTATCAGCAAGTGAAGGTATTTCCTCTGCTCTGCTAGGAACAGATTCCTTGAAATGTGTGTATTTCCAGGAGCCAAACTCAGCATGAAAATATGGTTGCACACTCTCCCCTTCCCCACATGCTGAGAAATTCCAGAGGCAATGTTAACAGATTTATGCCGCAGTCCTGTATGCATTTACCTGGGATTAGGCCCCACTGAACTCAGTCAGACTGAGTTCAAAGGAGGAGACATGTGTAGAATGTGTGCTTTATTTATGAATTTACATGCAAAGCCTGTTGCTGAAAGCTGGCAGACTCCTAAAAAGAAGCAGCAGATCTCCATTGTTGCAGTCCACTTATGCACTCGACCTGCAAGACTGAACTCCTCAGGTTTAGCTCACTTTGTCACCTTTATTCAACCCTGACTTGGATGTGGGTGGCGCTTTTGTACCTAGCTTAGGTAGGGCCAAAGGACAGGACTGTCTGCAAAAGGCAGAAATGTCAGGTGCAAGAAATGGGGCAGGGTGGAACATGTGAAGTCCCACTGACTCCCTGAAGTGGCCTTTTTCTGCTTGTTGGCTCAGAATCCACCATTCCACCCAGGACACAGTGTGGGGAAACTGGTTGCCAGTTAACAGGTTCGTGTAGGAATTGTTTAACTTTTCAAGCCTAGATTGGCTGCTGGTTTGAGGGTGTTGGGTTTTTTTGTTTTTTGTTTTCCACCTATGGTACTTGGAGTGAGGCTTGTTAGAGCAGTTAGTTGGTAGATGCAGAGTAGGAGATTGGAAAGTATCATTTTAGGTCAGAACCCAGAGGCATCTTTTTGGTGAAAGGAGAATGCTTCATGCCTGCCTTTAGGACCCTATGGCTCTAAGGAAAGAGGCCATGATGACCTCCACTTGAGATAGGCCTGACTCGTGTACACAAAGCCATAGGGCCTTTGCAGGGCTGATGCTGGCAGATCCTCCTCAGCACTTACCGTAAATATGATGCTTGTGAAGAGTCATGGCTAGAACAGAGGCTAGCAGTTGGCCCTGATGCCAGAGGAGCTCACACAGAAAAGGCTGAGGAAGAAGGAACATTGTTCCTTCCTTCTTGCTGTTAGGGGCCTCCATGGAAGGGAGGGAATTAAATAATGGGTTATTTGAAGGTTGGAATATACTGTTTCCCATCCCCGTTTTGTGAAGTTAATAAAGCCAATGCCCATTTAATCCCAGGAATTGACTCGCCTCTGTTTATTTACTGGGTCTGAGTGCAAAGTCTCTTCTTTCTCTACATTCTCTCTCCAGAACTGCTGTTTCATTCTCATACACACACTTATGGAGCACCTGTCTCAGAATGAGCAATTCCCCTGCAAGTGAATTGCTCATTCAAGCAACCATTCACTGCCACTGAAAAACATTAACATTCTTTTCTTGAGTCCCTGACCACTCATTCCCAGTAATCACATCAGCCAATTTCACAATAATGCATTGTGCAGGCGATTCCAACAAATTACCACGCTATGCCTGGCTGTGGAATATTTTTTTCCAGTGTGCTAAGTGTATAACCACTGCATGTTCAAAGGAAATAAACCAAGGGGGGAATTAAAGATGCAACTTAATAATGTTCCTGCTGCAATAACAATATTATTGTGATGAGGATGAGGTGATGAGGATGATGACAAAGAAGAAACTGGAGTGCATTCATGTTCATTTAAGGACTCCAATGATATCCATACAAAACTCCCAGCATTTAATAATCAATAGCAAACCAGATGATGTGTCCTTACATCATTCAGTGAAGTATTGTGTGATCTCAGAATGGACACCAATGCAAGAGAGTCCAGAATCAAAAGAGAGCTGCTAGTGCAGTGGTCATGTTGAATGGAATGCGGGGCAGCTCACAAACGTATTTAGAAAGCTTTCCCCACATCTCATTTCAGTAATGGATTGCTTTTTGACTATTATAGCACACTGGAGAACAGTCACTTACTATGGACACTTCAACAGAGTCATGATAAATAAATCTCCTGCAGTAAATTCTTTCCCCCCCCTATTGTGCACAGTAAATAATCAGGTATATGTTAGACACAAAAGATGAGAACAGCCTATTTTGTTAAATGACCTTTGAATTGGTGCTGCCCATTAAATGCATGTAGGCTTTTCTTTCTTTCAAATGTTCATTTAAAAGGAATTGAGTGCTCCTGTTACATATAAAAATAGTAATAAATGTTGGCATGGCCACTCAGCAACTGGTGCCCTTCCTCCCTTGTGATAGAACCACTGCAATTTGATTGTTGTGTTACACCGATATTGCCATCAAAGCAAAGTGGCATCAGAAATGATTCCTCTGCCTGACTCTGAGCATTAGGAATGCTCCATTGGACAATACGCAATGAATTAAACAGTGTCCTTGACACATACAGATTCAATGTCTTTGACTTATAGCATATTAATTTGAAACTCCAATTGTATTCTGCAACCTTTTCAGCTCACACTTCTATAGTTATAGGAAAGTGAAATAATTTCTTTTAAATGAAAAACTGGAAAAGATAACACGGGTTATAGGGAAAATAATGTAACCAAATACCAGGTAACTTCTATGAGTTTAGAAGGAACAATAAACTATACACTATTTTGTCCCTTCTGGATAGGGACAGAAATCATTGCTGCAAGGACAACTTGGCACTGCAAGTAGAGGAGGAAATAAAGAGATGAGACACGGACCTGGCTCACACAACACAACAACCCCCCATGGGTGATCAGCCATGGTGGGTTGTCGTGTCATGTGAACCCAGCACAGTTTCTGCAGGGTGACTTGTTTGTGAAAAAATATAGTGGGAATATAGAATATAGGCAATATAGGCTATAGACTAATAAAGAATATAGACTAATGGGAATATAGAATATAAGAAATCTAGTGACTAATAGGAAGCCTGTGCAAGGACCTTTGTAATATAGTGACTAACAGACATGTCTGTTAACACCCCAGCTACTGCATTCTACACTAGCTGTGAACCATCTTCAATGTCAGCCTCACTTGGAGCGAGATGCAATAATCTAATTTGGAAATTACCAGTGCATGGATAACTGGGATCAGGCTTTTCCTGTCCAGGAATGGCCATAGCTGGCAAACTAGCTGGAGCTGAAAAAATGCATTCCTAGCCACTGAAGACACCTCAGTTTCCAGTGTCACAGTAGAATCCAGGAGCACTCCAAAGCCACACACTTGTTCCTTTTGAGGGAGTTCAACCCCATCCAGAACAGGCAACATCCTTGACCTAGGAACCACCTATCCAAAATACCTCCATCATGTTAGCATTCAACTTCTATTTACTGACCCTCATCCAACCCATTACAGTGCAGATAACAGTGCAGCACCTACCAAGCTTCACCTGATACAGATGGTAAGGAGAAATAGAGTTGGGTGTCATCTGCACATGGAGGACACTTCATCCCCCAGCCCAGACTCCTAATAACTGCTCCCAATGGCTTTGTCTAGATCAGGAGTGGGCAACTTCAGAAGGTCCGGGGGCCATTTTCACCTTCCCAAATCCCTCCTTGAGTGTGGGTTGTCATTGAACCTTGGGCTACTATTGAAATGTGGGTTATCGTGTTGTCTGAACCAAGCTGCACTAACAAGCCACAGCTTGTTAACCACGAACAACCCATGAAGAGAACTCATGGTTTGTTGTTGGGTTGTGAACTGCGGGTTGCTCACCATGTTTTGTTATCTCGGCTGGGTTCAAACAACACAATAACCACATTTCAACAACAACCCATGGTTCAATGACAACCCACACTTAGCCCATACTTAATCCTTGAGTGTGGGTTATCATGTTGTCTGAACCCAGTCAGTGTGTTGTAGTGGTTAGAGTGCTGGACTGAGGCTCAGGAGAGCCAGGTTCTACCCCCGTGACCATGAAGCTCAATGGGTGGCTTTGGGCCAGTCACTAACTCTCAGATGAACCTACCTCACAGGGTTGCTGTGAGGGTGAAATGGAGAGGAGGAGGATCATGTGCACTACCTTGGACTCCTTGGAGGAAAGTTGGGATATAAATGTAACAAATAAATAACAAATAATTGTTTAAGAGTGGCCCTATTTTGCTCCCAAACTCACAGGCACAGGGCCACCAAGATCTTTATTCAAAGGAATAACATTAACATTTTTAATATTAAATGGATTGATGTGGAAAAGTCTGCATTTCAGTTTGAGATGGATTAAGTTAAAGTACATATGGATAAATTACATGCATTTAATGAGTCAAGCCCAAAAGGCAGTTCTTTGGAGATATGTTGTAGTTTTGTTGAATTCATCTGAAGATTATTGGCATTCATCTTCAAGACTGCATGAAAGATAAATGAGGTCACTGAGTACAAACATCATGAATGTTTTTGAAAATGGAATAAGGACATTCTGCAGATTGGCTCTATTGCAATATCCACTATGTCATTAGAATAAATATGGAATGACTCAGTTTCTGAGCAGTATGAAAAGCCAACAAGTTCAGCAGTTGCTAACTTTGATTTGTCAAGAGCATCCATCCATCCCCAAGGACTAGTTTACCCATGGCTGAAATAATCAGCTTGCTTATAAGGAAAGAAATCTTGAGATTTATTTCAGTAAACATATTCAGGATCAGGTAGGCTATACTGCACATCTTTATCTGAGTACAGAATATGCTACAAAACCTATTCATTATACGTTTAGCTAATATTTCAAAATGGGGACAGATGGAACTACTGACTTAGGCCACACATGTGATAAATCATATCCATTAATCAAATATTAATTGAATATAGTGGTATGAAATAATATACATATTTCTAAGTCTCAACACACTTCAATATTTTAAGCAATGAGAGGCCCCCCAAAATAAAGAACACATGAATGGGAGGCATTGATACAAAATATGGAGATCCAAGAGATAGAAAAATACTTTTGATGAAAAAGAAAACATTCAATTTCAGAAAATGGAGTTATTAGTGTTGAAAATAAATACACGGAAAGGTGGGCTGAATATCTCCCAGGCTATGAAGGTCCAGCAACGCCCTTTCCATTAATGGAAGAGAAAACAGGTGATAGGTGCCCATGTTTGTTTGTTTGTTTATTCATTTATTTATTTGGCTATTCCCTTCCTGTGGTCTTTTCTGCTGCCACCAGGTGGAAATCTTTATTTCTCTGGCTGCCTCCACCAAACCAGTAATAAACTCTCTTGTCTCAGTTATCTACATTAGGTAAAGTGGGGGTTGGCTGTTAGACATAGGGTGGGTAACCACCAAAAGACTGCGATATTTCTAATAACAAGTTTAAATAATATTGAAGAAAAATATCAATAGGAAAAGGGTTTTTTAAAATCTGAATTGATACACATGCACATAAGACACAAAAAAATCATATGAGCAATAGGGTAATAAAAACAACCAGGGATAAATGCATCCAGCTAACCTAACTAGATTGTATCCCTTTTTTATGCTGGTCCCTTATCCAAGCAATATCTTACTGTAATTGGTCAGCTTGCTCAACCAGTTCTCCAGTTTCGGCCGCAGCTCTGAAGTTTTCTTTCCTCTAGGACTTTGGCCTTCTTTCCTTCCTTCTCTCCTTCTCTTCTTCCTTCTGCCCCTCTGTCTCTCTTGCCCTGGGAATTTATATAGTAAAATGAGTTATTTTTCTTCCTCAGCTCCAACCAATCAGGAGTTTCTTGTTCATTTCTGCCAACTAAGATTCTGTTCCCTGCATTAAAACTTTCTCTCTCACTTCTTCTGACCTTCTGTTCAACTTTATAATTTCCAGCTTCCTGAACTTTACTTCCTGACCACTATATTCTAACTAAACTTTTGATTGCTGAACTATTACCTTTTTGGCTGAAAATGACTAGCACATACAGAGAAAAGATTTAATGCATAATATCCTACAACCAAATTAAATGCCCCAGAAGATGGAAGACAGTTCTGTTCCTTCATACAGGCTTTCTCTAGGGACAGGAGAATCCCTAGAGTCTATTTCTAGTCCATGTCACCCATTCCATCATTAATCTGTTAAAAAAAATCTTCATCAAAATTCACATTTAAATGCTATTTTAATACATATTTTCTCATAAAATACACATTTCTAAATTTTATCTCAGACTACACATGCCTTTAAAAAGTATAAAGACATGCATATATATATATATATACACACACACACACGCACACACACACACGTATATTTTTTGAGGAAAACATACAAAGATTTTCTCCTTCTCTTAGCTATTTCCAGTAGGGTGCAAACATCTGGTTTAGATATCTTATTTTAAAATTCAATCAAATTTTACTTCCAAACGCAGTTCATCTCATTATGCAATAAAACAGTCATGCCTCATTAGATAGGAATATGTGACTTATCATGCATTCTAGCCAAATTTTCAAAGGCATTTAGTGATAGATGTGTTTTTCTTTTATACAAGGAAATGTGAAGGTTTTATGTATGTAAATACACATCTCTCATAGTAAATGGGCCCACTTTCCCTATGCTGCTTTGCACGTGAATCAAACAAACAAAATTAGATCAAAGCAGTACCATCATACAAGATCTGAGATTGTACAGCAACAGGAATATATAATAAAGCCATTGTTATATATTAGACAAATCTTAAAGGTTGTCGCTGTTGGTTGTTTTAATTTATAAATATATATTTTAAGGAAAATTTTCTCTTAAGTTCTTCTCTATGTCATCTATAACCAGTTATGCTGCCAAAACTTGGAATAAGTTGGCTTGTAATTCAAATCAAGGAGGTTCATAATTCCCAAGTACATAGCAAACCCTGACTTTGTTGCAGCAAGCTTTAATATTTTCAGAATTCAAACTGAGGTTGGCTATGGGTTAATTTACATTTTCTGTTCATGCATGTTCTACAGAACTAAGCATCCAAACTCAGCCATCTTTGCACATGCTCAGATGTTGATTGCTATAACCCTTTACTTTCCAAAGGAAGTGAAAAGGTGCAGTGTTACTTATGTTACTTTAACCATTTGGTTTCTCTTTGCTAATGGAACCAATTTTTAAAAATTGACCTGAAGCCATGCAACAATGAATCACCTTTGAAGAAACGGCCTTTTAGAGTTGTATCTACTCTTTGTTCAATGCTTCCTTCTCATTTGTGGAGTGGTTGGGCATTCATTTCTGTTCCAGCTGTCTGACTTGTGGTCAAACAATGTTTTCAAGCATCAAAGGAGGGGGGAACCCTTCTTTTTTTTAGGTAAATAAACATTTAGACTTGGGTGCTGAGTGGCTGTGGGAAGGATATCGGAAAGGCAATTTTTTTCTCTGTGCGTTTGCTGAACTTGCCTATTTAACCTATGATCAAATTTAATCCATGAACTCCTGGGCATGAGTGAGTCATGGGACTGAGTGGTGCTGCTGCATGTTGCGTCTCTTCCTCCAGACGATTCATGGCAAGAGCAGTCTCCTCCTCTTCAAAAGTGTCAGCATCAGCAACATCCTGACTCTTCCTGTAATGCTGAGCAAGACTTTTTGTTGCTGAAGCAGTTGCTCCATCTCCATGTTGGTCTATTAGTCTACTACTGTAAACAAAGCACATTATGTTGCGATGTGCAGAGCTGAAAAGAACATCATATTATTCATGCTATCTTCGCATGATTCACTTTAGTGATACGCATAGGCATAAATTCAAAGATAATTTCCAAACTCATTATAGCAGAGAACTTATAACACTGGATACATAACTCAGCAAGGAAATTATGAATTATGATGAGGTCAGTTCACCCATCACTGTCTATAATCAGAGGTTCTGTCCCTGTGGTAGTCTTCCCAGCTCTCGGTTTAGTGCTTGGCTGCTAAAGCATAGGATGTATCCACTTTAAACTAATCTTTTTCCCTCCTTGAAACTCTATGCCAACAGTATGAGAGCACATGCTTTCAGATTTCATTGCTGGTGCTAGCTAGTCAGCTATGCTGGATGGATTAATACATGTGTACTGCATGGATTAGCCGGCTGGAATTAGCACATCTGGTCCCTTAAAGCAGCTCCAACAGATGATCCAATTCATTGAGAATCCTAGTCCTCATAATTAGAGGGAAAGGTTTGAGATTATGCCCCACTTTAAAAATGAGAAACAAATAAGGAGGCTGCAATCTTAATTATTTCTCATTTTTCATTTCTCTAAGCCTTTTTCAAGGGCTCCAGTTTTTTTTATATATCAGGTCAATTTCTAAACAAGGAAAATGCAATGTAATTACCCGTGCAAATTTTATTGTTAATAAAATGCAATGCAGATGTGTAATTTCGCTATGGGCCTCCAGTTCATGGTGCCTTTCCAGTGTTACAATTTATGCATAACTGGGCATTTGAGGAATACTACCTTTTCTTACATTAAATCCAAATTCCTCCCTCCGCTATTTGGAGGATAAGTATACTGTGGCTCACGCTGGCTCAGCTTGTCTGAGTGTGGAAAGCTAAGCAGGGTCAGGCCTGGTTATTACTTGGATGGGAGACCCCTCCTCTAGTTTCCTGCATTGAGCAGGGGGTTGGACTCGATGGCCTTGTAGGCCCCTTCCAACTCTATGATCAATGAATCTAAGCCTCTTTTAGCTATTCAGTATGCATGGATCTGAGTGTGCGTATGGAAGAGGCAAACACTGCCCCAACTTGTTCATTTAAACTTCTGTAGAGGGACAAGGACTCTCTACACATGATCAGGAACCCTGGAAAGGTACAGAGCCTTCCATCTGAGGCTTTGTTCAGATGTTTGAATAACCCACATAAGTCAAGAACAAAACTTGCTGCCCCCACACATTCTGCATCCATGGATACTGAACAACTGAAAGTCTCTAGGCAAATTCTATCTCAGTTGAAATTAATTTCAAACACCCATTGGCTTTAATCCATGACTCATTTAATTTTGCTGTTGTATGAAGCTTCTTTGAAACAGAAACATCCTTAACAAATTTATCCACTTGCAATTCATGACAGGAATTTGATCTGGAACTAATAGAATTGGGTTCCCAACATGTCAAGTAGGTGTAATTATTTTTTATACTTTTAACACTTGAAAAAAAGAAGACATATAGAAGTAGCAAGTCATGATATCTTGTTGCATGGTTCTTAAAAGAATAGATTTCATAGATTTCATAGATCATAGAGTTGGAAGGAGCCCACAAGGCTATCGAGTCCAACCCCCTGCTCAATGCAGGAAACTAGAGGAGGGGTCTCCCATCCAAGTAATAACCAGGCCTGACCCTGCTTAGCTTTCCACACTCAGACAAGCTGAGCCAGCGTGAGCGACAGCTTCTTCTTCTTCTTCTTCTTCTTCTATGCAATCAAGATTTGCAGGCTGTTTGGCATAGTTTCGGAATGATGATGCTCAGAAATGTCCAGAAAATATTGGAAACAGTTAAGTGTTGCTGAAGCAGCTGCAAAATCTGGTAGAGAAAAAGAAAAATAATAGGATGTTAACCCAAAGAAATGAAATTAAACAAACTTTATTCAGAATAGACAAAGAAGAGTCAATATTAGATAAGAATGGAAATCAACTAACACTACCCTGAGATGGTGAGATATGTAATAACTGTGTTCTATTGACCTTCAATGAGAAAGGAAACTAAATATTGGCACAATTGGATTCAGCAAGGACACAAGCAAATCAAGGTTGAGAATTAACAGGGGGTATGAGAATACACAGATAACACTAAAGCCCAAATTCAGACCTGATTCTTTTCACTATTCTGGTTG
This sequence comes from Shinisaurus crocodilurus, assembly GCA_021292165.1. NCBI lineage: Eukaryota > Metazoa > Chordata > Lepidosauria > Squamata > Shinisauridae > Shinisaurus > Shinisaurus crocodilurus. The sequence continues at coordinate 225,586,416 of CM037878.1, read as the reverse complement.
CTGTTTTGTTGTTCTCTCAGTATAGTTTGGGAGGTTTACACAGTTTTGCAAAGCTGCGGTTAAGCATGACATCATGGGGGTGTATTCATGTTTAGCTGAACATCCATAAGCTCTCTCCACACAGTCAGAGCTCCCAATGACACAGGGCTCCCAGCCATGTGGAGCTCCTACGGGTGTTCAGATAAGCACAAGTAGTCATCCTTTTTGCAGATGTCACGGTGAATGAATGGATGTTTTGTGGGACATGTCCAGCCATGTACATGATGCTGCCGGTGGGGTTAGCAGTGTGGTCCCACTCACCTCTTCACCATTAGCTAAGCTAGCTAGGGCTGATGGGACCCAGTAGGCCAAAACATCTGGAGGGCCACAAGTTGCCCACCCCTGGACTATGGAGAGTTCAGGAATCTTAGAGATGTCAGGGTTCTCCTGAGCCAGGCTCAGAAACCTATGTAGGCTTGTAAAAGATGACCTCAAACAAGAGGCGAGCTTTACAAGCCCCTGGATTCTTCTCCAGCTCAGAAAAAAGTCTGAGCTAAGTAGGAATTCCCAACTTCTCTCCCCTGTCTTCTGCAGCTGCCCGACCCCCAGACTCCTCTCCTGCCCTCATTTCACTTACCGAAATGGTGACAACAGCAACAGCATTGGTGGCACACAGGGAGAAGGGATGACTCCCCACCCACCCCGCTTCTCTGTCTGTAGCTGCTATTAGTTTCACCCCAGACTCTGAAAATGCAATAGATAGGACAAACCAGATTTTCCTTGCTTTATATCCTAAATCAGGGCCATTGCTAAAGCAGGTTATGCAACTGCATCAATTTCATGGCCCAGGCTGCAATCTTAAAGCCGCTTCCCTAGGAGTAAGCCCAGATGAATTCAGTGGGACTTATTTCTGAGCAGGGATGTATAGGATTGCACTGCAAGTGTCCCCTAAATACACAACCAAATCCTTTATTAAGTGTAAGTATGGGAGAATCAGCAAGGCTGGAGTTCGCTGAGGTTCTCTGAGTTCCACCTCAAAGCTCAGCCCACCTCACTCCCGTTTTCAATTGCAATCTGTTTTTCTTTTATTTGAATGGGAAATTTTGCATGTTGGAAGGCATTTTTGGAAAGTGTGCGCCCAAATGTGCACTTTCCCCCTTAGACGGAAGTGTGAAAATGCGTGTTTGCTTGCTTTTGTTTTTTTTAAATGTGCATTTAAAAAAATGCAAACTCAACTTTGGGAACAAGCAAACTTTTCCTGAAAAAAATGTGCTTGCATTTGTGTTCGCATTCAGAGGTGCAAACAGGGCAAATCTGAGAGAAAAATGAGTAAAACAAAATTCCCAGGCATCCCTAGTTAACAAAGACTGCTCCCTGAATATTCTGCCACGTAACATCCAGTGTTTGAAGTGGGGTGCAATGGGGTACCATACTATCCTACCTCTTTTTTTCAGGTAGACCTAAAACTGCCCCTTACACACACACACACACACACACACACACTTCAAACACACACACACACACACATGTGCTGACCTAAGCTAGCTAGCTTAGGCTAGCTGCTGGTTGCTATCTTCTGAGCTTTCCAGCTCCTAAACTGCTTGCTTGCTTGCTGCTGGCTGGCTGGCATTGTCCCCTCTCAACTCAGCTCAGCTGTCCTCCAAGGCACAGCAACAGACACACTGATGCACTCCAACCTTGGTGAGTGAGAGAGAGAGACTGAACTGGTGACTGCACAAGCACTGGGGAGCTGGGGGGAGTTGTTTAACATAGCCAGCAAGCACTGGATTGGCTGGGAATGTTATTCAAAAACAACCCAATAATATGCAAAATTCCCTCCCCAGGTATATCTTGATTCATTTCCCCCAAGCCAAGCCAAACAAAAAGGGGGAATCAGGCAGAGAGCCCCTCCCAGATTTTTAGTGCCCTCCTCTGCAACACCTGGTTTGGAATGAAGTGCGTGCAGTGAAGAACAACAGTGGTGCTGAATCTGAATCTACCGGCAGGAGTGCAAAGGGACACAAATGATTGACACGCTGGTGGTTGGTGGGGGACTGGAAGATGGGGGGGGGAGAGTGGGCTCTGGTTGGGGGCTCTGGAAGGTGCAGGAGGTTAGTGCCCCCTACCCTTGAAAAGAAATTGCCCCCGCAATCTTGCTAATGCATAGTTTATGTGATTATAAAGATGGTGAAAGGACTCCAGGTTAAATTGAGTCTGGCCTAATTTGAAATGACATTGTAGTTCCTTCCTCCTGCCCCATTCCAAGAATTGCTCATAACTTCTGCCTTTCTTCTATTGATCCTCTGTAGTGTAGCCACATAAGCTATAATCTACCTGCCTATTCCATCAGCTAGTATTAGAACAAGGCCAGGCACAAGCCTGTGGCTCACACTGGCTCAGCTTGTCTGAGCGTGGAAAGCTAAGCAGGGTCAGGCCTGGTTATTACTTGGATGGGAGACCCCTCCTCTAGTTTCCTGCATTGAGCAGGGGGTTGGACTCGATAGCCTGCAGGCTCCTTCCAACTCTATGATCTATGAAATCTATGAAAGCTCCATGTCTCTCGCTGCATGAGGAAAGGGACTTGGCCAGTGCTTGGAAGAGTGGGTCCTCCAAGCACCAACTGAGTCAGGTGCCATCTATGTGTACCACTCACCATCTTGACTGTGGTAGCATGTGAAGGCAAGGGATTCAGCCAGTGCTTAGAGGAACTTCTCCAAGTACCGGCCAAGTCCCATTCTCTATGCAAAGAGAGGCATGGAGCTCCACTCCTCTCTCTGCACAGAGAAAATTAAAAAGTGGGTGGGGATGACATCGGAGGAGAGGGAGGGGTGTGGGAGAGGGGCAGGGCCCATGGAGTTGCTCCACCAGCTGGATTGGATGGGAACCTCTGCTGGCTGAATTCAGCCTGTGGGCCAGTGGTCCCCTGCCGCTGTATTAGACAACAGAGCCACATTTTGTTCTCTTTATTCCTTTGATTGTGATTCTCTGTTCTGTGTGTTTGTTAATAAACTTAACCTTATTGGTTAAATGAAGTGGACTGTTCTGATGAGAAGTGAACTGATTCTAACTAACGTTATCTCACTCCCATGATAATACCTTGACCATCTCAGCCAAGTTAGTGAGACATGTATGGGAGTTGGGTGGTTAGGGACTGAAGGCTGTCAGTGTAACTTAGTCACCTAAAGGTGCAATCCTATGCAAGTTTAGACAGAAAAAATTCCTACAACTCCCAGCATGCTCCAGCCAGCATAGCTGGCTGGGGCATGCTGGGAGTTGTAGGAATGTTTCTGCCTAAAAAATGTGCATAGGATTTTGCCCTAACTGCATCTTCCCCCTTAATAAAGAAGAGTCCTGCCATTCTTTAGCCTAGTAGCAGCTCTACTGCTCTTTAACCCAGTAGCACTCACAGTTATAGATCCCTTGTGTATTTTAGGGTAGATTTATTCCACTTGTAGAAACAGACACCCATCTAGTCCAGTTTAACAAGTGACCCCCCCCCATGGGTTACCAAGGTAGGGAGTGGGGTAAGAATTCTCCAAACGACCCCACAGACAACATAATATTCACCTTTTAAAAAATGTAATGTTTCCTTCTGGTAAAGAAGTGCTGTGTGTGTGTGTTTGGAATTGTGGCTTCTGTATTCCTTGGGACCAAGTAAAGTGTGTTATGATTTTCATTCGGTATTGGATGCCCCAAAAACATTTTTAAACTTTAAGCACAAAATTGGAGTATGAGACACTCATCCTGGAGCAGAAACATAACTCAGATTTTGCTGTGTACCTTACAACTAGTTCCAGTGATAAATGGAACCGTTTCTCACAACTACCTAGCACAAATAATGCTTTGGATTGCTTGTTGTGCTCACTTGCAGAGCTTAAAGATCCATTTTTCTTCTAACCCTTAAGGACACAACTGCATTAGTCTTTCCAGCTCTAATCCAATCAGTGACATTTTTTGCTCTTGTGGGTAAATGGCTGAGTAGTGCCACTGTCTATCATGATAAGAAGTAGGGTGTAAAATTTTCAGTGTGACTCAGAGTTTCTATATTTGTCCATAATCTGCTTTACTAAATCTCTGGAACTTGAGAGCAGAGGGGTGGTAGAAATCAATGGGGGATTCTAGAATGCAAAGGTTTAAAGCTTTGTTTAAATGCCTCATTGAAATATTTTGTATCAAAGCTTGACAAAGGCAGTAAGCCAAATATCTGCGCATTTGAAAAGAACAATGATACTGCCTCTATGTTAACTTGAATGAGCACTGTGGTTGGACTATTTGTACAAAGATGACAGGGGGGAGGTGAGGAAAGGATTTGCTTAATTAGTAGAAAGCACATTAACCATGGCATCACACATTATCATTCAAAAGTGGTTCCAAAATAGTCTGTAGTACACTGTACAACTGGGAAATATTTTGGAAAACTCGCCAACTTTCTACTTCTAAGTTTCACTGGTGAGGCATCAACCACTGCTAGGCCAGCACTCTATGGACACAGCTGATGAACTCATGGTCTCCCCCAGCTTTGCAGCTGGCCAGTTGATTTCCTATACAAGAGTTGCTTATCACTGCATGATTGGCCACGTTGGCTGGGAATGGTGCACATCTGGGGGTCAGCAGGTGGGAAAAGCTGGTTTAAACTATAAACTGCCTCAAGTGCTCTGGCAGAAAGGTGCCATATACATGCAATAGATAAATCAACAAAAGTATGTTTGTAAAATTATTTTTTACAAAAAAATGGAACATGGATATCTTACTGCCGTATTTTATTTCTGGGGCTCTTATTTTTACTCCATAAAAATCAAAGAAATGGACATGAGTTGTATTTTATAGTTAACAACACATGCATATTTGTATAACAACACAGCAGCAGCATTTTATAAAGCTGACAAAATGAGTTTTAATCCTTATTTTCTTTGTGTATTATTCTTTTGCCAGAAATCTAATCCTGTTTCATTTGTCTTCAGTGACCCAATAGTTATTGATGGCATGATTAATAGTTTCCCCACCACCACCAATAGAAGTCAATATAACTGATTGGAATGACCAAAAACCTATGGTACAAACCCTTTACAATCAAAAGATGGCACCAAACTCTTAAAAGACAAAGAGTCTATTGCACTGCGTTGGAAAGAGCATTATTATGACCTTTTAAATCGTAAATCTAAGGTGGATAATGAGATTTTTTCGCAAATCCCGCAAAAACAAATTAAAGAGGAACTTGCAATACTCCCCACTTTGGATGAAGTAAAAAAAGCCATTAATCAAATGAAGAACAACAAAGCTAGTGGACCAGATGGGATTCCTGCTGAAATCTTTAAAGAAGGGCCCCCCGAACTTGTACAACATCTTCATAAACTCATCGAAAAAATCTGGATAAGAGAAGAGATCCCAGAAGACTTCAGGGATGCCATAATTATCACCCTCTTTAAGAAGGGTGATAGAACAGACTGTGGAAACTATCGGGGCATTTCTCTCTTAGCAACCGCAGGTAAAATATTTGCTAGGATTCTCGCAAACCGTCTTCTATCTATTTCAGAAGAGATCCTCCCTGAAACTCAATATGGTTTCCGCCCCTCTAGAGGGACAGTAGACATGATTTTTACTGCACGTCAGCTCCAAGAAAAATGCCGGGAGCAAAATCAACCCCTTTATATGGCATTTATTGATTTGGCTAAGGCCTTTGATACTGTAGATCGTACAGCTCTCTGGACTATCCTTATGAAAATTGGATGCCCCAATAAATTTGTGAATATCTTGCGACTTCTCCATGACAACATGACGGCAACAGTTTTGGACAACAACGGCTCTCATGGTGCTCCATTTAAAGTGGGATCAGGTGTTAAACAGGGATGTGTTATCGCCCCAACATTATTTGCCATTTTCATCGCCATGGTTTTACATCTTGTCAAGGGGAAACTTCCCACCGGTGTGGGAATTATATATCGAACAGATGGAAAGCTTTTTAATCTCAGCAGGCTGAAAGCAAAAAGTAAGGTAATTACAACCTCCGTTGTGGAACTTCAGTATGCTGATGATAATGTGGTCTCTGCACATTCAGAGGATGATCTCCAAACTATCCTAAATGCTTTTGCAGAAGCATACGAAAAACTTGGTCTCTCACTTAACATCAAAAAAACCAAAGTGCTTCATCAGCAAGTGCAAGCCAATCCTTTGGTGATGCCATCTATCCAGCTTGGCGGGACAATACTGGAAAATGTCGATCATTTTCTCTATCTTGGCAGCTATCTTTCTGTTACAGCTAACATCGACAGTGAAATCCAGCATCGTCTGAGCTCCGCAAGTGCCGCATTTTCTCGAATGAAACATAGAGTGTTCGAGGATCGGGATATTTGTAAGAAGACCAAAACACTGGTTTATGAAGCCATTGTATTACCAACTTTATTGTATGCCTGCGAAACATGGACTATCTATAAACGTCACTTCCACCTCCTTGAAAGGTTTCATCAACGTTGCCTCCGGAAAATCCTGCAAATTACTTGGGAAGATAGGCGAACAAATGTCAGTGTACTGGAAGAAGCAAAGACTACTAGCATTGAAAAAATGATCCTTCAACGCCAACTTCAGTGGACCGGTCATGTTGTTCGAATGCCTGACTGCCGTCTCCCAAAGCAGTTACTTTACTCCCAACTCAAGGATGGAAAGCGGAATATCGGTGGTCAATATAAGAGGTTTAAAGATGTTCATAAGGCTAATCTAAAAAAATGCAATATAAACATCGAAAACTGGGAAGCTCTGGCCCATGAACGATCTAACTGGAGGTTGGCCTTTCACAAAGGTTCCATGGACTTTGAAGAAGCCCGAGTGCAAGGTGAAAGGGAGAAACGTGCTAAGCGAAAAGCACGTCAAATGAATCCTTTACAGGACCATCTTCTATCTGGTAACCTGTGTCCTCACTGTGGGAAGCTGTGTGGATCTAGAATTGGCCTCCACAGTCACTTACGGACCCATCGCTAGAGTCTACACAATCTTCTTTAGAATTTCCTCCTTTTATCCCGGAAGACAATCTTACTCGGTCACGAGTGATCGCCTGATGATGATTTGGCACTTGACTTTACCACAAACTAGCTCCATCTACTTAAATAAAACATCACTAATAATTCTTTTGGTTCTTAACAAGGGCAGAGTAAAACAGCCTTTCCGGTGTATGTATAAAAGGGTCATTTGACTGCAGTAGTAAATTCTCATGTACTAATCATGAAAGAGAGAGAGATGAAGGGGGGGAAAGCAAACATTTTAATGAAAATCAAATATATAGTAGCAGGTAATATAGTAACATATAGTAATATAAGGTTTTAATGGTGTTACGTGCATCTAGGCCAAATGCAAAAGATCCATGATTAATAGAGGGCAAGGCAATAAATGTCAACTTGAATTGTCCCCAGAATGAACAAACCTTAGCTGATTAACTGTATGAGTTTTGCAGGTTAATCAATCAATTAGAACTGCATAAATTTGCATGCAACTGAAGGCCTGTACTGTAGGGGTCATATGTAAATCAATCAGAAAGGAATTTTAAAAGTCAGGGTGCCATCACCAAGAAGGCCTGTCTCTTGTGCCCTCCAAACTATCTTGCTGGTGGGCGTCCAGGGCTGATCTTAGAGCCTAGACATGTTCATATAGGGCCTATATATTACAGGCAAGGGTAGTCCTTAAAGTAACCTGGCCCCAAACTGTTTAAAGTTTTAAAATTCATTACCAGCACTTTGAATCGGGCTCACCAACCAATGCAACTCATACAATATTTGTATTAGATGTTCTGACCACCAGCTGGTTCCGACCAACATCCAGGTGGCAGTAGACATCAGGTTAAAACCAGATTTAGGCGTCTGCAACTGGGCACATGCCTAATAGTGGACTTTCCTGCCCATTCTCCCCATGGCAACCACTCCAGCCCCCCTGAAAATGCTACACAGAAAGTTGGAGGACCTGGCTGAATGGGCTGACTTATGGTGCAGTGCAGAAGGGACTCCTTGAAAATCAGGCAGAGGTACTTTCCATGGAAGGCAGATCCTAGATCCAACCCATCATCATAGAAGAGCCATTCCTTCCTGTGTATGAGAAAAGAAGGAATACCTCTTCTAAGATGATTCTTGCCATTATTATATTTATATTTATATTTATATTTATTTATAAGCCGCCTTTTTCCCAATACTGGGACACAAGGAGGCTTCACAACATTAAAATTAGTACAATTAAAACATATAAATAGAAAAATACAAAAGTTAAAAATATAATTAAATCAGAAATAGTATTAAAATTATATAAAATATCACAGCTAAAACAACAATAACTATAAGAACAGTGCAAATCCATTGCTTTCTCATAGGTCCAATTTTATTTCCCGAAGGCCTGCTGGAACAAGAAAGGTTTTGCCTGCCTTTGAAAACATACCAAGGAGGGTGCCATTCTAGCCTCCCTGGGAAGGGAGTTCCAGAGTGTTGGGGCAACCACCGAGAAGGCCCTCTGCCGTGTTCCTGCCAGGCATGCCTGGGATGGTGGCGGAACTAAGAGACAGGCCTCCTCAGAAGATCTCAAAGTAGGGGCAGACTCGTAGGGGAGAATATGGTCTTACTGATGGTCTTTCAGATAACCTGGACCCGAGCTGTATAGGGCTTTATAGGTCATAACCAGCACTTAGAAACAGACTGGGAGCCAGTGAAGCTGTTGTAACAGAGGAGTTGTATGCTCCCTGTAGCCAGCCCCAGTCAGCAGTCTGGCAGCAGCTCTTTGAACCAGCTGAAGTTTCCGAACACTCTTTAGAGGCAGCCCCACATAGAGTGCATTAAAGTAATCCAAACGGAATGTAACTAAGGCATGTGTCACTGTGGTCAAATCAGACATCTCCAGGAATGGGCGCAGGCGCAGCTGATGCACTAGCTTTAACTGTGCAAATGCACTCCTGGCCACTGCTGAAACCTGGGCCGATGGCGTAATTCCCGCTCCGAAGACAATCGAACACTGGTTAGAGCTGCATCTTCAGCCTACCGGGTGGCGGTGAAGGCAGCAAAAAAGAATTTCTATGCTGCCTCCATTGCGTCTGCGGAGTGCTGCCCCAGGAGGCTGTTCCAAGTGGTCCGGAGTCTGGTCGGTCCAGTCGCTCCGGACCCATTGGAACAGTCTAAAGCCTCCTGTGAGGCTTTAGCGAAGCACTTCGCAGATAAAATCGATCGGATTAGGAGTGGGATATCGTGCATCGTGGATACAGGGAGTGAGCGGGAGGAGGCCAATGGCAGACCGGTTTTGTGGGATCGGTTTCGGCTTCTTCCTTCTGATGAAGTAGACAAGGTGCTTTCATCTGTGAGGCCGACCACCTGCTTGCTTGATCCTTGCCCGTCCTGGCTCATAATGAGCTGCAGGGAGAGACTGGGTGAGGGGATCAAGGCGGTGGTGAATGCCTCCCTCGAGGAGGCAGTGATGCCATCAGCCCTCAAGGAGGCAGTAATAAGACCGCTTCTAAAGAAGCCCTCCTTGGATCCCCAGGATTTAAACAACTTTCGCCCAGTCTCCAATTTACCATTTCTGGGCAAGGTGATCGAGCGGGTGGTGGGTGCTCAGTTGAAGGCACACTTGGATGAAGCCGATTATTTAGATCCGTGCCAGTCGGGCTTCAGGTCTGGACATGGGACGGAGACGGCCTTGGTCGCCTTGGTGGATGATATGAGGAGGGCTTTGGATAGGGGCGAATGCTCCTTTCTAGTCCTCCTCGATCTCTCGGCGGCTTTTGATACCGTTGACCACGGTATCCTCCTGGACCGCCTGGAGGGGTTGGGCTTGGGAGGCACTGTATTGCAGTGGTTCTGGTCCTTCCTCTCTGGAAGGTACCAGAGGGTAGTTCTCGGGGAGGAGGCTTCGGACCCTCGGCTGCTCACTTGTGGAGTGCCGCAGGGTTCCATCCTCTCCCCGATGTTATTCAACATCTACCTCAAGCCGCTGGGAGCTATCATCAGGAGGTTTGGGGTGCGGTGTCATCAGTATGCGGATGACACGCAGCTCTACCTCTGTTTCAAGTCCTCACTGAGGTTGGCCGTTGAGACCCTGTCCAAGTGCCTGGAGGCAGTGGCTGGCTGGATGGGAAGGAACATGCTGAAGCTGAACCCCGACAAGACCGAGGTACTGCTGGTGGGGGAACAAGGGGAGGTTAGGGGATGTTGACCTGGTGCTGAATGGGGTACATCTACCCCTGAAGGACCAGGTCCGCAGCTTGGGAGTCATTCTAGACTCCCAGCTGTCCATGGAGGCTCAGGTGGCAGCTGTGAGCCGGGCAGCGCTGTATCAACTCCATCTGATACGGCAGCTGCGCCCCTACCTTCCTAATCACCTGCTCCCATCAGTGGTTCATGCCTTGGTCTCCTCTCGCCTAGACTACTGTAATGCACTCTACGTGGGGTTACCCTTGAAGACGGTTCGGAAGCTGCAGCTGGTACAGAACGCGGCGGCTCGCCTGGTTAAAGGCAGCCGCCGGCGGGATCACATCACGCCAGTGCTGAAGGATTTGCACTGGCTACCAGTTGCTTGCCGAGCCGAATTCAAGGTGTTGGTTTTGACCTTTAAAACCCTATACGGCTCTGGTCCAGTCTATCTCAAGGAGCGTCTCCAGCAACACCAAGTGGGCCGCTCAACAAGATCTGCCACGGATGGCCTTCTCCTTGTCCCTTCAGCCAGAGCAGCTAGACTGGTGGGGATGAGGAAGAGGGCCTTTTCTGTGGCAGCCCCCGTACTGTGGAACTCTCTCCCGAGTGACCTCCGCCATGCCCCCTCTCTGATGAGCTTCCGTCGCTCATTAAAAACCTGGTTGTTCAGGCGGGAATATGCGGTGGGTTAAGATTTTAAAATTTTTATATTGTTTTAATGTATTTTATTGCATTTATGTATTTTATTCTGTGTACATCGCCCAGGGTGGCCGGTTGCCGGCCAGATGGGTGATAAATAAATATTAATAATAAATAAATAAATAAATTCAGGCTCAGGGTTGAATCCAGAAGTACACCCAAGCTGCAAACCTGTGTCTGAATCCCTATTCCCTGATCTGCCTTCTGACTGACCAAGAGCACCTCTGTCTTGTCTGAATTAAGCTTCAATTGGTTTGCCCTCATCCAGTCCATTACTGCCGACAGACACTGGTTTAGCACAGCAACCACTTCCTTGGAATTGTATGGAAAGGAGAAATAGAGCTGGGAGTCATCAGCATACTGGTGTCACCGAACCCCAAAACTCCGGACAACCTCTCCCAACGGCTTCATGTATATGTTAAATAGCATGGGGGACAAAACAGAACCCTGAGGAATTCCACAAGCCAATGGCCAGGGAGTTGAACAGAAGTCCCCCAGCACCACCTTCTGGGTCCACCCCTCCAGGAAGGAATGGAGCCACTGTAAAACAGTGCCTCCAAGTGCCATCCCAGCAAGGCGGCCCAGAAGGATACCATGGTCGATGGTATTGAAAGTCACTGAGAGGTCCAGCAGAACCAGCAAGGACACACTCCCCCTGTCTAGTTCCCGGCCTAGGTCATCTACCAGGGTGACCAAAGCTGTTTCTGTCCTGTAACCAGGTCTGAAGCCAGACTGAAATGGATCTAGATAATCCATCTCATCCAGGAATCCCTGAAGTTAAGAGGCCACAACACGCTCCAATACGTTGCCCAAAAATGGAATATTGGAGACTGGCCGGTAATGATCTAATATTGTGGGACTCAGGGAGGGCTTTTTTAACAAGGGTCTCACCACTGCCTCTTTCAGGCAGGCTGGAATCCTGCCTTGACAAAGGGAGGAATTGACCATTCCTGTTACTCACTTGGCCAGTCCCCATCTGGCTGCTTTTATGAGCCAGGAAGGGCAAGGATCTAGAACACATGTGCTGGCTCTCACCACTCCAAGGATCCTGTCCACATCCTCAGACTGTACAAATTGAAAAGTATCCAACAAGACTAGACAAGCAGGAGCCAAAGTTGCATCCAGTGGGTCTGTATCAGCTATAGCATCCAACAGGGCCGGTGCAAGGCAGTTTGGTGCAGTTTGGTGCCCTAGGCAAGATCAGATATTTAGCGCCCCCCCCTTCCCACTTGAGCCCTCCCTCCCTATTTCTGGCACCCCCTTTAGCCCTGCACCCTAGGCAGCTGCCTAGTTGGCCTAATGGTAGCACCGGCCCTGGCGTCCAAGTCGGAGCAGATCCAAGTGACTTTGTCTGCAAAGTGCTGAGCAAATTGTTCACAGCGGGCTGTCGAAAGGTCTGTAGTACAACAACAAGTGCTGCAAGGGAAAGGCGTGGCCTGAGAGCTCATTCTGTTGAGCAGAAGCTCCTGCTGACTGCAACTACCTGGGGCTGATTGCAGCTGATTGATTGCAGGAAGTGGGGCTGATTGCAGGGCGTGGCCTGGGAGCTCATTCTGTTCCTGACTCCCAGCTGAGCAGGAGCACAACAGGAGAGAGGCTCCAGCTGTTTTTGGGACTGTGAAAAGGCAAGCAGGCTCCCAGAGAGCGAGTGAACAGAGCGAGCGAACAGGGAGAGCAAACAGGAGTTTGGCAGCGGAGTTCGGCAGGGGAGGTCAAGGGGGAGGTCCCTAAAAAAAAACAAAAAAAAACCCCCACATATATATATATATATATATATATATTCTAGGAAGACAGAAACAGAGCACTATGGAAGGAAAGGACTCAGCAGTGGTGGTGACCTGCAAGGGGTGTGCAATGTTAGTTTTCCTGCCGGAGATCGACATGGCCTACACGTGCAACAAGTGCAAGCTGGTCACGCTGTTGGAAGAAAAGGTTAGAGGACTGGAGCAGCAAGTGTCAACCCTCAGGAGCATAAGAGAAAGCGAGGAGTTCTTAGACAGAACGGTGGATCTACAGCACCAAAGAACAGTACAGGAGCCAGAAGGGCAACGGCAGGATGAGGCGGAGTCGGAGACTGCAGAGGCAAGGGAAAATAACGCAGGGGGAACTCCCTGGAAAAGGGTGACTGTTAGGAGCAGAAGAACTACAAGACACTCTGCGCCTGTGGAAGCCGTGGAGCTATGGAACCGCTTCCATGTACTTGAGGACGAGAGCAGAGGACAGCCTGCAGAGGATGGATTACCGGGCACCCAACGTGACAGCGAGCAAGAGGCTGAGGGTCAGGTCAAGTGGAGGCAATCAAACCAAGGCCTACAGCAAGAGGAAGAGAAGAGTACTCGTAGTGGGAGACTCCCTCCTGCGGGGGATCGAAGCCAAAGTATGTCGCGAAGACCCATGGACTCGCCAGGTGTGCTGTCTCCCTGGGGCACGGATTAAGGATGTGACAGAGCAGCTGCCGAGGCTCATGCAGCCCACCGACACATACCCCTTTCTTCTCTTCCACGTGGGTACAAATGATACTGCCAAGCGGAGTTACAAAGAAATCACGGCAGACTTTGAAGAGCTGGGAAGGGAACTCAAGAACTTCGGGGCCCAGATAGTTTTCTCATCCATCCTTCCAGTACTTGGAAGAGGCATAGAAAGGGAAAGAAAAATACTCCGAGTGAATGACTGGCTACGAAGGTGGAGCCGACGTGAGGGATTTGGATTCTGGGACCATGGGCTACACTTCCTGGAAGATGGACTGCTGGCAAAGGATGGGTTGCACCTCACAAGGACTGGGAAGAATGTGTTTGGCCACAGAATGAGGAACTTAATCAGGAGGGCTTTAAACTGAATCCAACAGGGGAGGGAGACATAAACTCGGGGGTACCAATGGAAGAAGGCCTCTATGCCACAATGGAGAGAACAGCTCCAGCGGTGCCCATTGATAGTCTACCACAAAATGTAGGGGGAAAGTCGGACTATAAAGCACATAGTCTTCAATGTCTCTATACTAATGCCCAGAGTAAGGGCAATAAACAAGATGAACTTGAACTCTTGATACATGAGGGCAAGTACGACTTGATAGGGATAACTGAAACCTGGTGGGATGACTCCCATGACTGGAATACAGCAATTGAAGGGTATAACTTGTTCAAAAGGAACAGAAGCAACAGAAAGGGAGGTGGAGTTGCACTGTATGTTAAAAATACGTATCTCTGCACAGAGATACAGGAAGAGGAGCTTGGCAGCCCCATTGAGAGCATCTGGGTTAAAATAAAGGGGGCAAAGAATAAAACGAACATAGCGGTTGGAGTCTACTACCGACCACCCAATCAAGGAGAAGACGAGGATGGAACTTTTGAAAAACAAATTGCCATTGTTTCGAGGAGGCACGATGTGGTAGTAATGGGAGACTTCAATTTCCCTGATATCTGTTGGGAGACTTATTCAGCCAAACATGGCCCCTCCAAGAAATTCCTGAGCTGTGCTGCTGATAACTTCCTCCTACAGAAAGTGGAGGAAGGAACTAGAGGATCGGCTATCCTTGACCTGATTCTAACCAACAGAGACGAGTTAGTGGATAAAGTGGCAGTTTCGGGAACTCTGGGGGAAAGTGACCATGTTATACTTGAGTTCTTGATTCTAACAGAAGCAAAAGCTGAGTGTAGCCAAACACGTACCCTGGATTTTAGGAAAGCCAATTTTAACAAACTCAGAACAATGATTAGTAAGATCCCATGGCAAGTGACTCTCACGAGAAAGGGAGCCCAGGAGGGGTGGGAGTTTTTAAAAAAGGAAATTTTAAAGGCACAATTGCAAACAATTCCCACAAGGAAAAAAGGCAGAGGGCAACAGAAGAAGCCAATGTGGCTTCACAATAAACTCAAAGATGACCTGAAAACAAAAAAGGACACGTATAGGAAGTGGAAGGAAGGACAGGCTACAGGGGAAGAGTACAGGCAGGTAGCACAGAACTGCAGGAATAGTGTCAGGAAGGCTAAAGCTGAGAATGAGCTAAGGTTAGCGAGGAATGCTAAAAGCAACAAAAAAGCTTTCTTCAGATACATGCACAGTAAAAGACAGAAGAAAGAACTGGTGGTTCAACTACGCAATGAGGATGGCAAATTGATAACAGAAGACAAAGAAAAGGCAGAAGTGTTCAATTCCTACTTCGGCTCGGTCTTCTCCCAAAAGAGGGTCTATGACCCCCCTGGCAAACCTGAAGTGCAGACTGAAGGGGCAGAATTGCAGCTTGAGATTGATAGGCAAATGGTCAAGGAGCACCTGATTACTCTGAACGAGTTTAAATCTCCAGGGCCTGATGAGCTGCATCCTAGAGTAATAAAGGAACTGGCAGAAGAACTCTCAGAACCACTGTCTATTATCTTTGAGAAATCATGGAGGACAGGTGAAGTGCCAGACGACTGGAGGAGGGCAAATGTTGTTCCCATCTTCAAAAAGGGCAAGAAGGAGGAACCTGGGAACTATAGGCCAGTCAGTCTGACATCAATCCCCGGGAAGATTTTTGAGCAGATTATAAAGAAGTCAGTCTGCAAGCACCTTGAAAACAATGCAGTGATTACTAGAAGCCAGCATGGATTTGTCAAGAACAAATCCTGTCAGACTAATCTGATCTCATTTTTTGATCGGGTAACCTCCCTTGTGGACTGTGGGAATGCTGTGGACATTATATATCTGGACTTCAGCAAAGCTTTCGACAAAGTGCCTCATGATATCCTGATTAGTAAGCTAGCTAAGAGTGGGCTAGATGGAACAACTATCAGGTGGATCCACAATTGGCTACAGAATCGGACTCAAAGAGTGCTTATCAATGGTTCCTTCTCAAACTGGGGAGAGGTAACGAGCGGGGTACCACAGGGCTCGGTCCTGGGCCCGGTGCTCTTCAACATTTTTATTAATGACTTGGATCAGGAGGTACAGGGAATGCTTATCAAATTTGCAGATGACACAAAGTTGGGTGGAACAGCTAATACTCTGGAAGACAGAAACAAAATTCAAAGTGACCTCGATAGGCTGGAGCGCTGGGCCTAAAACAACAGAATGAAATTTAACAGGGATAAATGCCAAGTGCTGCACCTAGGGAGAGGAAACCAAATGCAGAGTTACAGAATGGGGGACACTTGGCTCAACAATACTACAAGTGAGAAGGATCTTGGAATTGTGGTAGATCACAAACTGAATATGAGCCAGCAATGCGACGTGGCTGCAAAGAAGGCAAATGCAATTTTGGGCTGTATTAATAGAAGTATAGCTTCCAAATCGCGGGAAGTGATAATTCCCCTTTACTCGGCACTGGTTAGGCCTCATCTTGAGTACTGCGTCCAGTTCTGGGCACCTCACTTTAACAAGGACATAGACAAACTGGAGAGGGTTCAGAGGAGGGCAACAAGGATGATAAAGGGACTGGAAACAAGGCCCTATGAGGAGAGACTGAAAGAACTGGGCATGTTTAGCCTTCAGAAGAGGAGACTGAGGGGAGATATGATCGCACTCTTCCAGTATTTGAAGGGATGTCACACAGAGGAGGGCAAAGATCTCTTCTCGTTCATCCCAGTTTGCAGAACACGGAATAATGGGCTCAAGTTACAGGAACCTAGATTCCACCTAAACATCAGGAAAAATTTCCTGACTGTCAGAGCAATAAGACAATGGAATCAACTACCTAGGGAGGTGGTGGGCTCTCCCAGTCTGGAGGCATTCAAGGTGCGGCTGGACAGACATCTGTCAGAGATGCTTTGACCTGGATTCCTGCATTGAGCAGGGGGTTGGACTCGATGGCCTTGTAGGCCCCTTCCAACTCTACTTTTCTATGATTCTATGATTCTCTTCTTGTGGTCTAGTGCCATCCACAGTTGTTATAGATATTTGTACAATTTAAAATTAAAACATCCTGTCTTTAATTTTTTTTAATTCGCAACACAATAATAACAACAAAAAACAAGCAAACAAAAACATGCTGCCTGATTAATTGGGGTCATCTTTTTAATCAAGCAAAAAGAATTTGAATCAGTAAATGCCTTTTTTTCTGTCTAAACATGCATAGGATTGTGCCTGAAATGTTGCAGTCCTAATACCAATAAAATTGATATTAACAACAACTTAAAACACACAGACAAGTACAATGAAGTTGGTGAGGGCAGGAATAAAAATACAGCACAAGACCTTTCTTCACTTCCCCCAAAAATGCAGTTCACTTCAAGCTACATTAATATAGATGTCCACTTCTCTGGTGTTCAGTACCAAAACTCTCATGGATTATAAATGGGACAACACAGCAAGATGGATGCAAAACCCATCCAAAGGTCACTTATCTGGTAGTAAGTTTCAATAACTTTAATGAAATTCCTAACAAAGCAAATGGACTTTGGGTCAAAGTATGAGGCTGTAATTTTGGCATTTTATTACAAAACATCCCAGGATATAATACTAAGATTGGTAGATGGATGCAGGTGTACACCTCTCTTTTGTTGGATACATAATATATGTGTAGATTTTTTAAAAAAATCTAACACTTTCAAGGAAAGTTATACTTTATTAGCAGTACTATGGGTTAACACACTTTTTTTCTTTTTAGTACAAATATTGTAACCATTATTCTTTTGTAGGCCAGAATTTTGTTACAGAAGGGTGTGTGTGTGTGTGTGTGTGTGTGTTTAACCGTTCCAGTGTAAGATTGATCTATTTTCCATCCAGGAACACAGATTGACTTTAAAATGAAATATTGTATTAGTAGTAAATGTATGGAATAGTGAAATTTCTGCACTTCTGTTGAACATTTCTTGGCTCATATAATTCATTTTATTGCATTTAGCATAAGAGTGGTATGTTTTGCCAGTTTGCCCTCACTCTGCATAATTTCTGTAGGCTATAAAACTCAAAACTGTTAATCTTATCTCTGCTTACATGCTGAATTACTATACAACAGGCCTTCGTTACTATGAGAAAATCCTAGAAATATTTTATCGAAAGTCTCTTCCATTTGTGTCTCATGAGCTGTGAAATATGGTTTGGATACAAGAGAGAAGATAAATAGTTTTCATTTGTAGCCCACAGAAAATGGTTTGTTCTGCACTGGTAACTGGTAAATCTAAAAAAAATGTCCTGTCATAAATTCTCTGTTCTCTTTAATAATAATAGGCCTTTAAGTGGATGGGCGAGTTCATTTTGTCTCTGTGTGATGCATCAAGTCAAATCCTGTTAAACATTTAATTCTACAGGGCACTTAACATTTAAGAGCAATTTTTCATTTGATATAAAAATGTACTGTGTCCCTTTATCTTGTAGCAAAATTAAAAAATACTTCATCTGAATAAGTATCTGAAATTTGCATCAAAAATGAATGCCCTTTACATGACTTTATCTGATACTTACTTTGATTTGACATAGAAAGCAACATATATATGCATAATACATTCCAACTTCTTAGATATTACAATGGATAAGGACTATTGCAACACAGATGATCCTAATAATTTATGAATGAAATTCATTCTGTAAAGGTCAGCTCAATTAGAGTATTATATTAGAGGTTGAAAAGCAGGGCATAATTTTGAAATTTCTTGTCAGAAATTAGTTCTCTTGTTAAGAACTGCTATGTAGTGCCTGGTTTCAGGATTTCACCTGATTCACAAGTCACATCCACACATTACATTTTGGTTGGATTTCAGGTGAACTTGGTAACAACACTCAGATTCCTTGACCAGGGCCTTTAAGTTTCTTCAATTCAGCTACTGCTACGCTTTTCTTTGAAGCTGTAACTGAGCTAACTAGATATAGATATTTAATGTTATTTTCAGTAAAGCATTCTGCTTCTGGGGAAAAAATTCACCATCTCTATGATACTAGCCATGAAAAACACCAGCTGGCCCAGCATAGATTAGTACAAGCAGTGGAAGTGAACTTTAGGTGTGGGGAAACTGGTGACTGTGTTCAGTGGGTTTTCTGGGAAAACCAGACAATGGCGGCACAAAACATCTCACCACCTGAGATGGGAGGATGCAGTGCCTCACCCACCATCTCTACCATCTCCCCTCTCCATCCTTATTCATTGCACTGAGGGTTTTTTCATCAGACTGAGGCATTGTGGGTGAGGTGACCACAGAGAGAGACAGTCTGTGTGGCTACCTCACCCACAATGCCTTGAGCTGCATTGGAGAGCTATGCCAGCTGCTTTCCTGCTGTGGCATTTGAGGACTTCTCTAAGTGAGACATTGGGCCAGCTGCTCCAAAAAGCCACCCCTCCTGATAGACCACCTGAGGTGGAGGTCTCACCCTGCCTCATGGGAGGGTTGGCCCTGAAACCAGATGAAACCTCTCATGTTTTCTTCATATGATAACTTTCTAAGGATGAAACTATGGTGGCTATGTGTCCTACTATACAGAGGACAGTCCTCCATTCACAGGTGTTTTCTATTTGAAAGGCTTTACAGTCCAAGTCCAGTTTAAAGATAAAGAACCATAAGTAGAGAGAGCAGGGGCCTTGAAATTGCACATCAGCAATTAATACTTCGACAGTAGACTGAGCAGGCACACAGGTCAACTGGTCACAGTCTTCCCCACAATGATGTGATATATTGTATCTTTCCTTAAATTATAATAGTGTCTAAATTTGTGACTATACATATAAAATAGTATATGTAAATCTCTGTCCTCTTTTTTGGTGATGCATTTCCTTTTCAGTGGGGGGTATGCAGAAGTTGCCATCCTAGTTGAAACCCTCTACAAAGCAACTGAAATTCTCTAGTGCTATAACTCTGTATTGTAGAGTTTTGTGTTTTAGTTAAACATTCTGCCCAGGATGCTGTGGCATAACCCCACAATTCAGTTCCCTGGTGTATGTCTGCATTAATATGTTTAGTGAGTATAGAATGTTGAACTGAGTGGGTGTAGTTTGTGATGTCTTGGAAAGGCTGGGGGGGAGTATATAAGGAGTGATTGAGTGATGTCAGATGTGGTTAAGGAGTTGGGAGTTGGAGAGTTGGGTTAGTCAGGTCGTTGTCTTTTCCTTCTTATAGTTATTCATGTCTTGTCTGTCAGGAGTTTTGAGAGAAATCAGTGCTTGTCTGAAGAGTGAAAGTATTTAGAGTTATAGGGACTTAGGTTAATTACAAAGTGTTTGGTGTAGGCAGGTTTAAAGTTATTTTCTGGAACTAAGATTTTGAGAATTAAAATAAACATATTTTTATTTTGTTTGCTACCCAAATCTTACGTGTCAGTTTGGCGTTATTAACCTGCATTACTGTTAAATCTGCATTACTGTATAAAGTATTGTGAACCGCCCAGAGAGCTTCGGCTGTGGGGCGGTATATAAATGAAATAAATGAAAAAAATATGAATGAAATCTACACACACACACACCTTTGTACCCACAGTATCATAGATTTAAAACAGATCCTTAATAACCTGTATTAATCTTTTCCCTTGTTGGTAGGGGAAAGGTTTCATTTGACCCTCCCCTCAGGTTTTTAAGTGTTGGTGCTTAGCCTGAGAAGGGTTTATGCGCCTGGTCCTAGTGTGAAGGGACTGTGTCGTCGCAGATGCATCACATGTTTATCTGGAAATGATGTGATGTGGTACAAGTGAATCAAAAAAGTACACCTACTCAGGTATGATTCTGACAAGCATGAAGCTTCAGAGCCCAAAGGTCTTACCTTGGAGAAGCTGCAGTCCAGAGTCAATGGGAACTGCTACAACTGATATGAAGAATGCCATTTCAGAGTGTTGGCAATGGTAGTTTCCTTCTTCAAATGGGAAATTGCATACTTTGAGGCACAGCCCAGATGCTGATGGAACAGGATAATTGCTTCAATGGCTACAAAATACTGAAAGGGCGCCCATGGTACTTTTGAGGGAAGATGACTCTATCCTCAATATTGGATTCCTTCACTGACTTTCAAAAGGCAAATTAAGCTTTTATCAGCTGGTGCATGAAAGATAAGGTGCCCTTTGGAAGTAAGTCGTCAGTATACAATTATTGTTGTATACTGCATCATCAACAGAGAGCATATTATTTGATTTCAATCAGTTAAATGCTTTCAGTCTTGTTTTCTGGAGGAAAAAATACACTTAAGAGGTGGGGAATCTGTAATAACTGTCAGTATTACTGTGTTCCTGTGTAGCTGAGGACTTTCATGTTGATGCCAGTGAACAGAACTTTGATGTTTACACTGAGCTGTTGGAAAACACAGTGCAACCACATTTCTAATCCTATTAAAATTCAGAGTTCCGACTGAATGTTTTCTTTGCTGTTATTGAATGAACCTAAATCCTGAAACTCCTCGGGAGCATCTGGTAAATTCGTTTCAACAAGGCTATATTCACACACATGGTTTGAGAATTTGCAGAAGATCATTTGATTTAGTTTTATAACACTACAAGAAAAAAACACTGAAATATACTTAACTGGAGAGGAGCATGGATGCTAAACAGTGCTAAAATGATTCACAAGTTAGTATAGTTAATGCAGCCATCATTTTAGGAACTTTTAATGACATCAGTGAAGCGGCAGTAGAAAAGTGCTTTACATTTCTAATTTTACTAAAGGATTTCATGGCATAATGGGAAACAACATTCTTTATGATACTGAGTTCATTCATAGAATAGAATCATAGAATCGTAGAGTTGGAAGGGGCCTATAAGGCCATTGAGTCCAACCCCTTGCTCAATGCAGGAGAACAGATGTGGGCAGCCCAGGCAGTCACCACCCATCCAAGCACTGACCCAGCTCATACCTGCTTAGCTTCAGCATTATGTGTCCTCGACATGGAAATGCATTACCGTATCCCCTGCATAAACTCATAAGGCAGAATCCAATGCTGCCCACATGCCATCAGGACCCACTGCTAGTGCAATGTGGAACTAATAGTTCTTAAAGCTACTGGAAATGAGCAGAAATGCTCATTTCCAAAATGGGGCAGGGCAGTGGACCTGTCCCGGTCTGAAACTTAGCATTTCTACTCATTTCCAGGCTAGGGTTAAGTAGTGCCGACTCCCCATTGTGCTAGTGGTGGATCCTGCTGTGCAATGGAATGAGCAGAAGTGCAATGGCAGTATTGGATGCCACCATAGCAAAGAGGTGTTTGGGTGATCATTGAGATGAAGCTCACTCCACAAGAAACATCTGTTCAGTCAGCCCTGGGCAATAGGAAGCCCTATCTGCCTACATTTATTATGTATTAATCAAACATATAGTTCATCCATCAGCACAGTCTCCAAAGACAGTCAGCAATATAAAATCCAATATAAAAACAAAGCAACAATAGGCAAAGATAAGTACACAAGCATGTAACAATAAAGGAAACAAGGCAAGAATTCTCTCAGCAACCACTGAACAATCTAGATAACAACTAGTCTGGAAAGGCAAACATCTTGTTTTACCAGTCTTCTGAAAGGATGGTCTGCAAAGAATTGGCTAGACAAGTTTCTCTTGATGAAAAATTCCATAACTAGAGCAATGCTACTAAGAAATCACAATATCTTGTACCTATAATACAGTATGCCTCAAACAGTGGGTGCACTTGCAGATGAGATTCCTTGGATAAGCTTCAAGTAATTGGGGGTATGTTGACAGCAACATAACCTTCCTTCAGGCAACCAGTCCCTAAATCCATTACAACTTTTTAAATCAGCCCTTTTGCAAGCGGTGAACTATGGGCACTTTGACCAATCTCAGTCTTGCGTCTGGCTGCTGCATTCTAGACAGTGCCAACCCTACCATTAGGCAGAGTGAGGTGGCTGCCTCAGACAGCAGATGTGGGGAACAAGAGAAGGGTGTTGGGGACATCTTCTTTCACATAAGTACACAGCACAGCACAAGCAATTTCTAAGTCACCGCTTGCGTGTTTCTGTATCATGCCTCAGATGTGCAAAAGCAGCAGTGGAAATTGTGGCTTTATTTATTTCCATTTATATTCCCATCTTTCCTCCAAGGAGCCCAGGGTGGCATACATGGCTCTTCCCTGTTCCCATTTTATTCTCGCAACAACCTAGTCAGGTAGGTTCAGAGACAGTGTTATTGGCCCATGGAGTTTCATGGGAATTTGAACCTTGGTCTCCCAACCTGGGTCTGACACTTTAACCACCACACTATCCTGTCACTGGTTATCCAAGTAAGTGTTTCAGTTACACACACACAGGACCAAACTAAACATCTTTCTAACCATGCATGATGTAGCTATGTGTGATAGTTTTAATGATTCTTGTGTGAGCATGTATGGCCCTATTTCAGATCAGGACCACAGTGCTTGGGGCAGGAGTTTAAAGCTCCTCCAACCATTTTTCTCCAAAATTACACACACACATGCTGTGGAAGGGAAGGAGGTAAAAAGAAAAAAGTCTAAGAGTCAATGGAGTCTTTTTCTCCATTTTTAACCCCTCCTCCTTGCGCCCTTGCCGGGTGTATGTGGAATTTTGGGGGGAAATGGATTGGAGGAAGGTTTAATCCCCTCCCCACAGAGCCCCATGGTCCTGATCTGAATCTGGGCCATGCATGCTTACACAGAGTATGTAAAACAATCGTGCATATATGATGTGTGATTAGGAGAATGTTTAATTTGGCTCACCCCCTTCATGATCCAACTTCTCCTTAGCCCTATGAATGAAGCTATGAGGAGAGAAGATGGAAGATGTAAGGAGGAAAAAAGAGGAAAGGGCAGGAATGCCCAAGGATATTTTAGTGGTGCAAGGTGCTCAGCAGATTCCCAGATTCTTTGAGCACAACTATATGTATATTCAAGA
The DNA here is from genome assembly GCA_021292165.1 of Shinisaurus crocodilurus. Lineage (NCBI taxonomy): Eukaryota > Metazoa > Chordata > Lepidosauria > Squamata > Shinisauridae > Shinisaurus > Shinisaurus crocodilurus. The sequence continues at coordinate 225,562,849 of CM037878.1, read as the reverse complement.
CTTTATTGCACGAAAGCAGTAGGTTTTAAGTTCACTTGGTGCAAATACTGTTGTACACATAATAAATAACCTACTGCAATCTTATCAACACACACTGAACAATCATTATTTTCGCTCTCTCTCTTCTTTTTTTTTTCCAAACTAAAATATCCAGTAATTGTAAATAAGCCTGTCGAAAACTCACTGTTTTTAGAGAGCCGGTGATTTTGCCTGGGTGACAATAGGCAACAATTGAGGAATAATGATTTGGGATCTGAAACATCCCACCATCACCACCACACATGTGTGTGCATGTGCACACACATGCACACACGTGTGCATGCGCACACACGTGCCTCTGAAGAGCAAAGAAGTAGCCCTTCCTTCCCAAGATGAAACATGAAGATGTATTTCCTTGGGACGGCAGATATGGCTTGTTGGAGAGAATCTGCCCTCTTGGGCACATAAGATCAGAGATGGGATGAACCTGTTGGCACAGCTTTGGGGTGCAATTCAGGGTGATTTGGTGGGTGAAAAGAAAATGCCCCTGAAGACTGGTGGTGGTTGAATGTCACAGACATTTTGGCTTATCTTAGTTTATATGAGGTGGCCAAGGGGTGTTTTTTTTTTCTTTTCTCTTTTTACACTTTGAAAAAGCATCATGATTGCTCATTGAGGCCATGAGGCTGTTGCCACAGCCTCCCCGATGCACTTCCCACTGGGGGATGGACCACAATGTCCACAGAAATGATGCTATGTGAGCAGGAAGCACAGCCAGGAGGCTGAGGAGAAAGCCTTGCAGCTATGACAATATAAATAATTACAAGGATCTGGGAGGGTTTTTCCAAAGAGCAAAAAGAGAAGTGGGGGACCTCACCCACATCGTATAAACTAAGGTAAGCCAACACCAACACCTCTGAAAATTCCAGTGCAATTCACCACACTGAAAACAGCTGAAAATCTCTCCCTGCCCCTTTCCTGAGGGACAAATGGCCCCATGAAAAATCAGGGAGTTTTACACACCCTTAAGTGGGAGTGAGAAGAAACAATCGTGTTGAGGGAAGCTTCTACATTGGATTGAACAGAACAGCCTTTTGTGCGAACGCATGCGGAGTACAGAAAAATTAGGCATTTATTCACTGGCTTTCATATCACTGCAAGTACAGGTTTAGCCAACATATTTATGTCTCCCCAGAAGTCTAATGAGAAATGGTTTAAAGACATAATTGAATTGTAAGGGGATATTAGAACAAGCATCACTGCAGATTGCAGAACAGCATATGCAAAATCAGCTAGAAGGGGAAATGTTTTCAGCGGGTGTATAATTTGCAATTTGAAAAATAATGGCTGAAAAAGAAAGATTAGGTAACAGTTTGGTTTGTGGCATACTAAGCCCTGAAATAGCATCCACTAGCAGCAAACGGTATATTTTTCAAAAAGGTGAATGCATGACAAAAATGCTGATATGTTTACCTGAATCTATGTCTCAGTTAAATCATTTGTGTAACTGAAAGAGATACCTTTTAGCTTTTCCTGCAAAGGAACACTGAAGCAGGCATCTCGTGAGTCGTTGCTTTTTTAGGATATATGATTTTTTTAAAAAAAACCCGAGGCTGCAATCCTATCCACACTTACCTGGGTGTAAATTGCATTGAAATCAATAGGACTTACTCCATAAAATTTATAACATTGTATCAAACTGCTTGTAAAATCCACAGGGAATTCAGAGATATCATTTATCAAAGCAAGGTATTTGATCCAAGGGTTGCCACAATTCATCCTACATTAGAACCTTTCAGAATATGAGACCTTACCTTTAAATATCATCATCATATCAATTACTGGATAATGCCCAAAAGACAATTGCTGCCATAATTCCAAAGTGAACAGCAACACTAGCCTGATCAATAACAAAAACAACAGCTTGATCATATCTTTCCAGGGAAATGTCTCTTTATGGAAGCTAATTATTAAGAGGATAGTATGGAATGTGAAAGCCAACAGCTTGAGGAGCTGACCCTCCTGCCTAAGGGCAGGCGGTGACAGAAGGTCTGTGTATGAGTAAAAAAAGACACACCTCCCCCAAAAAACCCACCCACAGGTCTTAACAGAGAAGAGTTAGCTGAAGGTTGAAAGGCATCTTGGGGTGCAGAGGTGTCTCTTTGGGCATATGATGTGGGGCTGTAGATTTGGTGCTTGTAGGAGTGTTCAAATTGCTTTAACTATTGAAAATTATGAGTGGTATGTTTCAGCAGGATCCAGAGGATTCACCTATGCAGAAGGACCCTTGGGGCTGATTAATCAGTACTGCAAGCACTTTATTCACCCATCCACCCCAACCAAGTAGTATATGCAAGTCAAGCCATTATACCAAGTTTGTTTTGTATGTAACTATCAGCTATGCCATATATCTATTTATCCTGAAACATACGAGACAGACAGAGACAGGGCAAGAGAGAAATGTTCTTGGATCCCCTAAAGTGCAGTGCTAATACAGCTCTCCATATGGCTGCCAGAAAGTAAGAAAACAAACAAAACAAAAAATGCATTACCAATAAAATTCCTCGGTAGCTCCCAAGACTCCAAAATCACTGGAATGCTTGAAAGGAGCTTTCTCTTTTGCCACTGTTGCTTGATCTATGTCTCAAGGACATAATAGAAATCTTACTTCCATTTTCATGCTGACATAACAGCAATTTGCTAGAGAGATGATCATATAAACAAGGTGCTCCAGGTCATGCCATCATCCAGCTCATATTTTCTTTCACTCTAAGGTCTACGCAATTATGATGATAGGGAATATTTTTCTAGGGAATACTAAAGTGTGCAGAAATGTTCTGAAGTCAGAAACATTACAGCAAAACAATAGAACTAAATAAATTGGGGAAAATACTTAGCTGAAGCTATCTGAAGCATCTAGGCATGGCTGACCTACTTACAACCAGGATGCCTGGTTGTATTTGCACATCTATGGCATACTTGTGTCTATCAATTGCCTACAAGACTTACTCTGGACAATTCAGAACCCCAGCCACAGAAAGAGCCTTGGTGTCTCTTATCAGGTACAGACAGACAAGACAAGCCTAGCCAACATTGGAGGGAAGTGGCCTTCTCCTCAATACAAGCTGCCCAAAGGTGAGGACTCCCTCCTTTATCCTTAGGGTGGCCAGATACACATCACTCCAAAAAAAGTGGAAATGCATCACCAAAAAGAGGGCAAAAGAGGACATAGATGCATAAAATTTGCATATGCTAATCAATGTGTATAGATGCAAATTTAGAAATCATTGGTGTACCTTAAATAGAAATAGAATCATAGAATCATAGAAAAGTAGGGTTGGAAGGGGCCCACAAGGCCATCGAGTCCAACCCCCTGCTCAATGCAGGAATCCAGGTCAAAGCATCCCTGACAGATGGCTGTCCAGCTGCACCTTGAATGCCTCCAGAGTGGGAGAGCCCACCACCTCCCTAGGTAGTTGGTTCCATTGCTCTGACAGTCAGGAAATTTTTCCTGATGTTTAGGTGGAATCTTTTCCTGGGTTCCTGTAACTTGAGCCCATTATTCCGTGTCCTGCGAACTGGGATGATCGAGAAGAGATCCTGGCCCTCCTCTGTGTGACATCCCTTCAAGTACTGGAAGAGTGCTATCATATCTCCCCTCAGTTTCTAACTGCTGATGGACAACTTCACAACCCTTGATTTCCCTTCTTATGGTGGTTTATCTTTAAACTGGGCTTGGACTGGACAGCCCTTCAAACAGAGCAGGGATGGGCAGAATGTAGATCTCCATGTTTTGGACTCTGATTCCCATAAGCCCCTGCCAGCATGGCCAGTGCTCAGGAATTCTGGGAGCTGAAGTCCAAAACTTGTGGAGATCTACTTTCTGCCAGCCCTGAAATAGGGGATGCCTTCAAACAGAGGACCATAAAGTGGGATATGTGGGCACACTATTTATCCTTGGTACAAAACATCTTGGACTGTGACCTAATATCGGTCTGATTCCTCTGTTGGAAAAATTAGACACTCTGAGGTTGCCACTAGAGATGGGTGAGATTTTCATTCTGTTCCTTTTTTGACCTTACCAAAAATTGTCTTCATAAACAGGGTAGAAAAAAACTTGAGATTTAAAACATTGAATGTGGGAGAAACTGAAACTGACAGATTCATCCTTGCAGGCCCAGGGCTTTGAGTGCTTGGCTCTTAATAGTCTGGGTTGGAATCCCTGCGTATTGTTTGTGGTGTTGAATTAGGGTTGCCACCTCTTTTTTTCTGACATACTCCTCATTTTCAACAGCTTTATGGCAGGCAGGTACGACATGGTCCTCTCTATGCTGGGACTAGCTGTACCTATTGAATTTGGCCAGTGCAGATGGGTGAGAATTTACAAAAAATTGCAAATTTCTTCATATATGGGACAAAAAGAACTCGAGATCTGAAAAAATTGAATACAGGAAAATGTGAAATCCCTAGCCTCTACTCCAGTTATATTTCTTTACCAGAGTATTGACCAATTACTAATGAATTAGTCCACAGTCCTCATAAACACAGTTATTCTGTGTTGACAATAAGGGTTTAGTTGAGAGTGATAGCTGGCCTATTCAATGTAGCTGATATGACTTCATTTGTGTAAAAGATTGGGTTGGATCCAGACACAGTCATACTTTGACTAGACCCATCGGAATATGTAAGTCCCATTTATTTCAATGTGTCTGTCTACTCTCTTAAGTATGACTAAATCTGGATCCAAAGCATTCTGGAGCAACAAGTTATGAAGATGCTGTATGTATGAGTTACCGTAATATATGGACACCTCTGCTCAGTTTCTTTCCAGCTGCTTTGGTTGCATTCTCTCAGCTTGTCCCAGAAAGATTGGCAAAGTAGGCTGGGAGATGAGAGCATATTCACACGTCCCTTGTTTGTTCCGGAGAGAATCAATGCGAAACAGTACTTATTCACTGAAGCTGCAAAATATGCTAAGACTAAATTAAATCCAGAGCTGACCTACAGTCATTTCCCTTTCCTATTTATTGATCAGGTCTACAAGGTGTGTAGGAGCTATGGGAGCAGGCAAGCAGAATGAAGTTAGGACTAGTCCAGTGTTCTCCAACCTTGGGTCCCCAGAATGTTTTTGGCCTACAACTCCCAGCATGCCCCAGCCGGCGTAGCTGGCTGGGGCATGCTGGGAGTTGTAGGCCAAAAACATCTGGGGACCCAAGGTTGGAGAACACTGGACTAGAGGAACCTGAGCTGTCCTCTGACCCCATGGACCATGGCAATGGATATGCGGCCTGTCATGGAGGAAAGGGGGGGGGTCAAGTTAACAGCCCTGCAGTCTGTGAATGCAAACTCTGAGGGCCAAAGTACATGTTACACACAACCACACATAACTCTCACCTAATGGACCCTTATTAGTTTGAAAATCACTTTTATAAGGTGACTTACACTGGTGAAGCAGCTTCCCCTCACTGGCTCTCTATGATTTGGCCATGAGAAGGTCTGATAAGGCACAGGGCTACCCAGATGGTTTATGGGGCCTGGGCAGAAGTGATGTTGGGATTCCTGTCACTGCCCCCATACAAGGATAAATGGATGTGTGTGGCTTTGATGATGAGCAATATGGCTGGGCCAGGGCAGGGGCTAATGGTACACATAGAAACTGACCTAGGGCCCCTTTGCTTTGCAGGGCCCCGGGGTAAATTGCCCCAGTTGTCCCGCCCCCTTCTGGTAAGGCTATGTCCCCATGTCGCTCAGACAGAAACCATTTCCCCATGCTCCCTTTGGGGAACCAGTAAGGCAAGAGAGGAACCTTTGCCTTGTATCTGAAATGCAAAATTCTGTCCCTCATATCTGGAAAGTGTACATCACTCCTTCATTTTTTTACTTCCTAATTTGTATTGCTGTGGTTCTCTCTGCACTTCACTTGTGTAGAGAGAGAATGAACGCTGTGCTGAAGAAAGAACTGGGTTGTTCTTTACAGGGCAAGTGCAACATAGTATTGTGGCATGCACAGAAAAAAAAATGCATTTATTTCTTGTCAGGTTTTTATCTAGTAATCCAGAGTTTAAATTGGGAAATGTCTTTATCTTATTACTTTTACAGAGGCCCTTTAAAACAGGACACAAATATAAAAGATATGGACTCACAATTCCCTTCCCACAACAGTTTAAAAAAAAAAAAAAGTAGATGCAGGCATGCAGCCTTTTGCTTTTGTAATTGCAGGAGTGCAGGCTTGGTTTCTGCTCATCAGATAACTATAAAACACCAATATCTCCATAGTGTGGTGTGGCTTTAAGAGTCCTACAAGGATGCTGACCTTGACAGTGCTTCCTTTTTAGCTAGCTGCACAAGGACTGGAGCATTTACTCCCTGTTTATATCCGTCCTCAACTTTCAAAGGACTTTATTTGTGGGCATAAATTAAGCTTTTCCTGTCAACGGGAAATCTCATCCAGAGGAAGATGCTAAATGTGTTGCACCATTGACCTACAAATGCAGAAAGACAATGGGCAGTTCCTTGCTGTGTGAGGAGGTACAAAATGCCCTATGTTTTTGCTGCACCTTTGCTTAAATGGATTAAGACTGCCATCTATAGCTTTCGATGACAGAAGTGAGAATTGGTCGTTTCAGCATTCCTCAGAGTTGTTTTTATGCCAGTAACCCTCTTACACAGAAGCCCCCCCCCCATTTTCTTTTTGGAGTTTTAAAATATGATAATTAAAAAACAACATTGCAAATCTCTAAAGGATATAGTGAGACTGCAGGATTTGTGAACACTACAGAATAAAAAGTAACAGCAGGGCTGGCATAAGAAGTGGGAGAACCCACCAATGCCGCCTCCTCCTACTCCCCTGTTTTGCGTGATATTTTTTTTTTGCGGCGGTAGTGTGGGCGATCTCACCCATCAATACCTTGCTATGAGGGGTCCTTCCTCAGAGTGAGGCATTGCGGACAAGGTGGCTGTGTGATGGCAGCACAGGTGGTCTCCATGGCCACTTCACCCACAATTCATCATCATCATCATCATCATCATCATCATCATCATCATCATCATCTGAAATGCACCAAAACAAAGAAACTCCATAGAAAGAGGGGGGAAATGAAGGAAAGAAAAAAATAGAATTTTCTTACAGTAATTTAAATGCATCCATTACTGTAAATATGTATGAAATATATATCCATAAGTTTCAAAAAGTATATACTAATACAATTATCAATAAAAATAGTTATGAATAAACATCAGAAAAAGCAGACCAGATATCCATGTATTTAGCCATCCACAAGTGGTCTCCATGGCCACCTCACCCACAATACCTTGATTTGAGGAAGGACCCTTTAGAGCAAGGCATTGGGCCTGGCAGGAACTCCAGAGACCTGTGCCAGCTAGATTCTCCAGAGTGATCACCCAGTGCTTCACTCTGCATGAGGGGTCCTTCTTCAGAATGAAGCATGGGGTGGTCATTCTAGAGAGCCCCACCAGCCACTTTCCTGTGGTGGAAGCAAGCAGCGGTGATGCTTGTAGCTGATGGATGGACAGGTGGTAGCAGCACTCACTGAAGACACCCAGGGAAACATGACCACTCATGATGTTGGCAGGCAGCCCTCAGAGCCACCCCTTCTAATCCATGACCTGAGACAAGCATCTCACCCTTCCTCATGGGAGAGCTGGCTTTGATTTAAGGCCATTCTACATTGTCAGATTCATCCAAGTAATCAGTCATCTCTGCAAGTGCACAACTACATGGAAAAGGGTGAACCTGGACATACGTAAGGTCAGACTACCAGACATTCTTGTGAGGTGGCATACATTCCCCTCCCACCATCCTACTATGAATCAGATTATAGTTGCACACAGCTTGCATGGAAATGGATGCTCTGTTTACAACCCAGTTAATTCTAGACTTTTTTCCATGTGATCATGCTCCTGTGTACAGAATTACATGAAGGAATTTAGCAGTGTGAACTGTCCTTTAGGATGTGTAGCAAGCCAATTGTTTTTTTCTCTCCAAATGCAAATGTGCATCTTTCTAAGCATAAGTTTATGATTCCTCTGATAAATTATGACAAATTTTAATCAGACATCCCCAAAAGGCATACCTGTTTGGTACCTGTTTCTTTAGATAAGAAACCGAGGAAAAAGATTGTCCCTGGTAAATGACAGTTAGAACATATCAGAGAAAATAGTCATACTTTCCTGCACATAGTGCAGGAAGGAGAACCAGAAAGTTTAGTTCTAATGTGTTATATTTTACATGGCAAAACTGTGACATATTTATATTTTGCAATTTTAACTTGTACGCATTCTTTAGGATCATAGAGTTGGAAGGGGCCTGCAAGGCCATCGAGTCCAACCCCCTGCTCAATGCAGGAAACTAGAGGAGGGGTCTCCCATCCAAGTAATAACCAGGCCTGACCCTGCTTAGCTTTCCACGCTCAGACAAGCTGAGCCAGCACCAATGGCAGCATTGCATTTAAATTTCAATATATTTCTATGATTGTTTTATTTTCATTAAATATTGTTATTTTACTACTGTTTGGTTGGAGTCCACAGTTAACATGCATCTGTTCTTAACATCCTGATATCCTACTAATGGTAAAAAAAAAATATGTTATTCACTTTTATTTCTTTATGAAATTAAAAGCTGGCATCATTTTCATGTGGAAAGGGAGGGAGTCGCCATGGTTTCCAAGGGAAACTATCTCAGAAAGAATTTGATATAAATTTAATTTATTAATTTATGTTTTATCACTCTTCTTTTTTCTATTTACTTTAAAAAAAAAAATGGTAACCAAGACTGTGCAATAACAATTTAAGGAATTTTGGAGGCATTTTCATCTAACATTCACATTTTTTGCAAGCAATTTTCCTAACATAATACATATTTGAATGTTATTTCCCCTAATATATGCATCTTTGTACACAGTTTTTGACTGGAGAACTCCATGGCAAAATTCATTTGTAAAAAAACAAACTTCAGATACAGAAGGGCAGTTTGTTTTATTGAATGTAAATGGACCCTTGGGAAAATTAACTCTCAAAACTATTTATGCTCCTAATGAAGGCCAAATAAAATTATATGACCAATTTTCAAAATTCTGGTTGATTTTGCTGAGGGAGAAATTCTAATTACAGGAGATATGAAGAGTTCAAAACACCTTTAAAGATAAATCAGTAGGAAATAGAAAATATTCTAGTAGCTTACCTAAAGTAGTTAAAACAAATATGTATACCTATGCTATAACAGTCATATGTAGATACTTTAATACTCAAGTAAGAGATTACACTTTTTATTCACATCCACATAAGACATATATAAGGATTATACAATGACTTGGGCTACTCCAGCTTTAACTCAAAGAATTCACTGTACATCAATTGAATCAGCATTATATGCTGATCATAATCCTGTCATGGTAATATTCTCTAATAAGAAAAGACAAGGACTATTACAATGGGAATTGAACTTTTATTAACAAACCCACAAATGGTTAAAAATGTTTTGACAAACTTAAGAATTTATTTATAAATAAGAACATAAGAGCCATGCTGGATCAGACCAAGGGTCCATCTAGTCCACCATTCTGTTCACATGGTGGCCAACAAGCTGCCTACGGGATCCCACAAGCAGGATATGAGTGTAACAGCACTCTCCTGCCCATGTTCCCCAGCACCTGGTGTACATGGGCATACTGCCTCTGATACTGGAGGTAGCATATAGCCATTCAGGACTGGTAGCCACTGATAGCCTTCTACTCCATGAATTTGTCCAATCCCCTTTTAGAGCCCTCCAAATTGGTGGCCATCCCTATATCTTGTGGAAGTTAATTCCATAATTTAACTATGTGTTGTGTGAAAAGTATTTCCTTTTATCTGTCCTGAATCTCCCACCAATCAGTTTCATGGGATGGCCCTGTGTTCTAGTATTTCTCGACTTTCTCCACACCATGCATAATTTTGTACACCTCTATGACATGTCTCCCCTTACTTGCCTTTTTTCTAAGCTGAAAAATCCCAGCTGTAACCTTTCCTCATAGGGGAGTTGCTCCAGCCCCTTGATCATTTTAGTTGCCCTTTTCAGAACTTTGGCCACTGGTTGGCCACCATGTGAACAGATGGAATAGATGGGCTCTTCTTATGTTCTTAAAACATATTCTCACATATATTATTCCAGGTGTTGAAGAAACAGAAAGTTGTTTCTACTTATTCAAATGGTCATATAGTTTTTCCTACATCTACGGGCAGCTTCACACATGAATATACTGCGCCAAAGTTCACTCATTCAGGTTTGTATTTATTTATTGTGTATTTGTGCTGCTTTTCGCAATCATCAAAGCACACACATTTCTAGCAATTTCCAGTCATATATACGGTATCTACATATTTTTGTTTGGTTCCAAGTAATAGACTGAAGATGGCAGTTAAAGCAGCCCATGGGAATTACTAGGAATTTAGGCTTCAGATCTATATTTGATTTGTAGCTGTGATGGGAAGCACCATGCATACAAAAACCTGCTCATTTTGGCATGATAAATCCACCTCTGGCATGGTTGAACACAGGGGAATCAATCAGTTTTGGTTATGCAAATCTTGCTGAAACTGGCTTGGATCCTTATTTTTCCCCTCTGAGAATGGAAGGAACTTCTGCTTGCAAACAGAGACTTTCCATGAACACAACTCATGAAATCAAAGCTCATTCTGCTGATGGAATGAAAAGTTAGGATTCAAGTCCATATATTTTCCCTTTCCCCGATCTCAGAACACTCCTGATGATAGAGATAAAGAGCAATGATGGTCATCACATTCATGACCTGTTTATGAGCTTCTGTTTCAGGGGCAGAGAACCTTTTCCTGTCAAGTCTCCATTATCTCTGTCGAAATCTGTCAATTTCAGTCTCTTTCATTTTTTTCATTTTTCTGATCATCAGTTCAGTTCATCTGGACCTTTGAGAATTTCTCCAGTCTTAAGTTCAGTTTGTCCTGAACTTTGAGAATTAAAATAAAAAAAGTTTGCATGAAAATTCATAAGCATTTCATGCACATTACTCCTAATATGTATCTTGTATGCATTTTTGCCTAATATGCACATTTTTTGCAAGCAATTTGCCTAACGTAATGCATATTTGAATGTTATTTTCCATAATATATACATCTTTGTACACATTTTTTGACTGGAGAACTCTACTGCATGATTCAGAGAACTGTGAATTGTGAAGATTAACTGAGTTGTGTTTGTAAAGTGGTTCAAAAGTGTGATATTAGGTAAGCTAGCATTAAAATGAGAACTGAACTAGTTTCCTCCCTATCCCTAGGCAAAGCCTATTGGTGTCCACATTCCAGCGGTGTGCTTGACCAAAGCCCAAAATGGGAGAAGTTACAGATGTGACTCCTGCCTTTATTCAGTATGCAATTGGGGAGTGGGGAGACATTTGCATCCAGGCATTCTCCTTCCCCAGGTTGTGCAAAGTTCCCACCATCAGCCTTGCAGTTGGGGGGTAGAATGGAAAGGAATCCATAATATCAATAATCCAAAGTAGGGCTGGTGAGAGTCTGGAGATCTGTATTTAGAGTCCTTGAGGTTTGCATTTGGCCTGCGGTCTGCAGGTTCCCCATCCCCGTTCTTGATGGGTGACCACTGGATGACCACTGTTGGAAACATGGCTAGACCTTGGTCTAAACAAGATAAACAATATGCTTGCTTCCCTAATTTTCTATTATTCAGAAGCCCTAGTCAGATAAACTCACAAAGGTCAGGAATGGGAACAGCATATGCAGTCCTGCTCTCTCCCCTCTCCAACCACACATTCGTCTGAATAACTGGAAAGGAGAGTGTGCAACAATATTATTTTGAAGCAAGCCTGAAAATCGTTGTTGTCTTGACAGTCTTAGGTCCTCCAAATATTCCTGCTTATATGATCCATCACTTCACTTCTTTCTTCAGTACTGCCCACATGGAATCACTATGGTAAGATATTTTGTTCCACAAAATTCTTGTGTGCCTGTGTGTGGTGAGATCTCTGTTCAGCACATCAAGGGGAAAATACAACATCCCCATGAATAAAATATTGTGCAAGATGGCAGCCTCTCCAAAGCCCTCTTCACTCTTTCTTACAGCATGCAACCTCTTATTTATTTATTTATTTATTATATTTATATCCCACCTTTTTTTCCAGAAAGAAACCCAAGGCGGCTTACATAATCCTCCTCCTCCTCCTCTCCATTTTATCTTCACAACAACCCTGTGAGGTAGGTTAGGCTGAGAGTCAGTGACTGGCCCAAAGTCACCCAGTGAGTTTCATGGCCGAGCGGGGACTAGAACCCGGATCTCCCAAGTCCCAGTCCAACACTCTAACCACTACACTACACTAGCTCTACACATAATAATGTAATTAATAAATTAATTAATAAATACACATGAATAGGGGAGTGGGGATGAGCATGTTAGTTCTACCCAATGGTCTGCTATCATTTTCATCATTCTCCATGGGTAGAAAGTGACTGTCTACAGCAGAGAGGTGCCTCTATCCTTATTATTATTTACAGTATTTGTATACCACTCCACATCAAGCAGATTCCGGAAAGGTGAACAATAAAAAGACAAAAACAGATAAAAGAAACAAAAACAATACATTGAAAACAAATGAAAATTATACTGATGGTTGAAGAGCAGAGAAGGCTTCCTGGAACAAGGAGGTCTTCAGCAGGTGCCGAAAGCAGCACAATGTCGGAGCCTGCCTGACCTCCAAAGGCAGGGAGTTCTACAGAAATGGAGTGACCACACTGAAGGCTCTTCTCCTGGTGGACTCCAATTGGGCCAAAGGTCCATGAGGAACTGCCAGAAGCATGCCATCTGATGACCTCAGCGACTGGGCAGGTTGGTATGGGGGGAGGCACTTTCTCAGGTAACCTGGTCCCAAGTTATCCTTGGAGCCATTCACCATCTACCCATGGAAGGGGATGAGAATGGTGATGTAGCAGGGTGGAGCTAGTGTGCTCATCCCCCCTACTTCTTCCATGCATGTAGAGGTTACACAGTTTAAGAATGACTGAAGAGAACTCAACAGACTCCAAGTTTGCACATATACTGTAGGTTGTTCAGATAGAGACAGATTATCGTTTTGGAAAGAATTGCAGGGCTAGCCCTCCCATGAAGTGAGGTGAAGTGCCCACCCCAGGTGGCAGAGTGGGAGGAGCAGCAAATTACAAGCTACCCCCCACTGCCAGGAGCCCCCCCCCATGGGTGCTGCTGGGCCAGTGCTGCTGGGCAGGCGGGTGCTCCAGAGAGCCCTGCTGGCCACTCTCCCACTGTGAAATTTGCCACAGTGGGATAACAGAGCCAACAGGGCTTTTTGGTGCTGCCTGGCCCAGTGGCAAAACAGCCCCATTTGTTTCACTTTCCCATTGCAAAACATGTCCCAGGGTGAGATCAATCAGCAGGGAGCAGCCACCCACCCTCTGGCTTGCCCTAAGGATCCTCACAGGGTGATTCAGAGTGCAGGTGAGGAGGCAGTCTCTCTGGAGAAACACATTGGCTGTAAAAAATGGCCAGGCCAGACAGGCCCAAATGCCTGGCTCTGAGGGGTCCTTCCTTAGAGCTGAGCATTGTGAAAGGGGATGTCCCTAGAGCTCACCTGTACCATGGGCAATCTCCAGGAACACCCCTGCCACAATGCCTGGTGCTGAGGAAGGACCACTGCAGAGCCAGGCAATTGGGCCTGGCCATGTCTCTGCCACACCGGCCACTTTTCATGCTGACATGGCTCTTCAGATAGCGGCAGGAACAGCAGAAACAACCGTGGTGGCAGCAATTGGGAAGTAGGTGGGGGACGGGAGGTGTGGCAGGGGGAGGCACAGCAGAGGCACACATGTGCTCTCTCACCTCGGGCGGCAGGAGAGCTTGCGCCAGCCCTGAAAACTGACAGTGTTTTCAAACTGGGCATCTTTTCCACTTTTGCATCTAATAAATGCTCAGGGCAGTGGGAGGGGGTGTTAAATTATTTTCTGTTGCAAAATCTGGTTGACAACACATGGCAATTGGACAAGAAGAGCATGTGTGTACCGCATGGAAAAACTTAAAATTGTCTGATTCCAACTTTAAATATAAATGTGGGAGCTGTAAACCCAAACCTCTACTCGGCCATTGACTCTCTTAGCAGTCTTGATCAAATGAGTACCTCCACCTCAGTTTTTCCACTTGTAAAGTGGGGAGACCAGTGAGAAACAGGACAAAAATAGTTTGTATGTGCAACTTCTATTTTAAAAATGACACACAAAAATGGCTAACTGAAGCACTAAACCAGTCATATTTCTTTGAGAAGAAGCATTGCCAGTGGAGGGAGTGAAGAGCAGTTTCTTCTTCATACGCTTTTTCCATATGAATGTTATGGGATGTACAGTATTTTTCCATGTATAAGACTATACTTTTTCCTAAAATCGCTAGACTAAAAATTGCGGGTTGTCTTATATATGGAAGTAAGCCAAGGAGAGAACCGTGTGGTTGCAAAACTGCCCAGTGGGGGGCGTCTTATACATGGGGGCGTCTTATAGACGGAAAAATACGGTATGCAAATTCATTTCAGTTCATCTTTTATCAAGATTTGCCCATTTCATACCTTCCAGTTCCAGACTGAACAATGGACTTGAATGCAATCTGCAATCAAAGTCCATACGTTTCTGAGCTTGCGGTGTGATTCGTGGATTTTTAAAAATGCGTACATTTGAAAAATGTGCATGGAAGCATGTGTACTTTTGAAAAATGCACACAAACATGTTTTAAACACTGGGAAAAGAATGCATACATTTCAAAGATGCTCATATCTGATGTGTACATTTGGAAAAATACACATGAAAATATGCATGGATTTTCCTATGAAAAACAAACAAATAAGGAACACAATCAGATATGGACACAAGGCAGAACAAGCTTTGAGATGGAATTTGGACAACTTTGTTGAGCTCAAGTTCTGGTTGTACACATATCCCTAGTTATGGGTGACATCCAACATTGCACTGGCAGAAGCAAGTTCATGGAAGCTGACTTCACCACTCCTTCCTTCCCCGGACAGCCCGCAGAGGCCTCCATGCTAATCAGAGATGTCCCTAGAGCTCACCTGTACCATGGGCAATCTCCAGCATATCAGAAGGAATGACATATTAGAATGATATGGAGAAGTCAGGATTAAAAAGAAAAGCATCTGCCATCAGTAGAGATGACAGCCCCTCCCCCCAATTGATAATGTAATTCTGAAAAAAAATGTGATAATTAAAATCAACTAAATACAATTTTAATCATCTCATTAGGTAACTCTTGATGCACCTCCTGAACGGGGTGCATTGTGGTAGTGGAGGGTTTGAGGCAGAAGGCAGATCCTCAAAAGTCAGGTGAAGGCACCTACCACAGACAGCGCTCCCACTCACAGTGGGTGCTGTCACCTGATTTTTAGGGTTCCCCCATGCCACAGCCCACCTCATTCAGGAGGGTCCCCCCCAACGCTCTGTGTAACGTTGCAATGTTGTATGACACCCTGTGCTTGAAAGGAAATGTAATATGTTAAACTGCAGCACCACTGATGTGTAGCCCAGTGCATTTCTATCTCTATTTTAGACTGCTCTATATTAGACAAAAATCTGAAAGGTAAATGTCTGTGAGATTACTGACCACAAAATTATAGCATCTTTTGGAGAAATGATTATAGTACTCAAATGCAAACAAAAAACAATTATAGACAGCATATCAGAAGGAATGACATATTAGAATGATATGGAGAAGTCAGGATTAAAAAGAAAAGCATCTGCCATCAGTAGAGATGACAGCCCCTCCCCCCAATTGACAATGTAATTCTGAAAAAAAAATGTGATAATTAAAATCAACTAAATACAATTTTAATCATCTCATTAGGTAACTCTTGATGCAAAACAAAATATTACCAGCTGAATTAACAACGCAGTGCTCTCTGGGTGACTTTCCATAATTTGCAATTAATTTTCTTGATATTAAAAATACATGTGTTTGGTATTAAATGTGTCTTGGAGGTTGCTATAAAAATAGTTTTAGTATAAGAACGCATGTTGCCTTTTAGTGATATGGGGAAAGTAAGGATTAATAATAGATTCTCTAGTGAAAGGGATTAGGACGATCACATTTGCAAGAACTCCACATGCACACATCTTAGATTGGATCCTAAGAATTAGGGCTTTGCTGGCTCTTTCTTCATGCTGTAGGCTGCCAGGAACATATCGGATGTGTCAAGGAAGTCTGTAGCTGGAGGGGAGAAATTGGGGAGCCCTCTTGCACAAACAGCCCTTGGGAGACACGCCACTGAACCTAGCTGACATGGCGGGTAGCATGCCGCAGTGCACAATCTATTTATTCCAGTTTAGTCCTCTTTAAATTAATGGGACCAGTAAAAAGCAAGTAACATATGACCATAACAAACATATTAAAAGATCCTATCCCAGTGGAATCTTCATTGCACTGTAATTTAACACCAGGCTACAAGTATAACAAATTTGTAAACAGCCCGGTCTCCTGTGATGAACAAGAATAGTCTCTAGGCTACCAGGCAGGGAAGATTCTAGAAACTCGGAGGGGTTTTCTTTTCCTTTTTAGGCAGGTGGACTATTAAACATTTTTTTAGGCTACTAGTGCTGGTTTTGTGGATGTATTTGCAAAGCTGCATTATAATATCATTAAAGTTTAACTTCAGCAGAAACTGCCCAGGACAGAAGCTATTTACTACAGTCAGGCGTTCACCAGTTATAAAGAAAGCTCATTTGCTCTTCTTTCAGATAACATCATTCATTATAACTGAAGGTTTTGTAATGTGTAGTTATGGGCAGATTTTGATAATGTATTCAGCTTGCTTATTCATGTCTCTATTTTGCTTGCTTCATAAGAAAATTAAAATTGTACAGATTTGGACAGATAAAATGTAGTTCAAGAGTTGCCCCTAAATGCATGTCTAAAAATATAGGGCAGTATCCAATGCGACACAAGCACTATTGTAAATAATGTTGCACTAGAATAAGGGACTTCTAGCACAGGGAATCCCGTCGCACAAGCTAACACTATTGGCATTGCACTAGAGGTCCTTTATGCTAGTGCAATTTAATGAACATTAGTGCTCATGTCGCATTGGATACTGTCCATATTCTGGACATTGCTATGTAGCTCTGTAAGAGTGTATGCACATGTGTCTGTGTCTGTCTCTGTGTGTGCATGTATCACGACCATATTGATTGACTCCAGATGGCTTTAGGTCACTGTAACTTCAAACAGAAATATTTTAAACAATATTACTTGAGAATATTTTTATCTGATTCATCTCATTCACTATTCACTATCTGATAGTGAAAAGTAAACCATCATCTTAGTATCTTTCCCAGCTTAAAACAAGACGATCACTATGTTAGAAATAGCAATAATCTAGACAGAAAAACAAAATTCACAAAGGTTCTGTACTCACAATCACTGCACTGGAATTCCCAAAAGAATACAGGGGTAATGAAAGGGGTTGAAATGATAACTAATTCATGTCTATCCATCTTGAATATGGATTCCAAATATGCATTGCTTTTTACTGCTAAACCAGAACACCAGAACTTTTTACTGCTAAACCAGAACTTCCCTACAGAAGTAGGGAAGTTCTGAAAGTCATTTTAAAAAGAGACTGCTTCACAGTTTTGTGTTATGTAATGTGTTATGTACATGGTAATGTGCTTTCTTTAAAAAAAAAATCCTCGTGGGAGAATTATAGAATGATGAATGTATTTCATAACAATTTTGCCTGTATGTGAAGAGCAACGTTCCTTCAAAACATTTACCACAGGATCACTGTGCTGAAAATATGCATACATCAGTTATTAGGCTTGTTAAATTTCTGTACCTCTTTCAGTTGTACAAAGTATAGGACCAAAAATTAATTATTTCTCTTCATTTGGCTTTGGGGTGTCTATTAGGAGATCATGCAATTTCTGAAGCTCATCATATAGCTTATTCTCTGTTCAAGCCAACAAGATGTTTGCCTGGAACATTCTGGACTGTTGCACTCATAAGCCTTAAGCCTCATTTCACCATTTATATTTTGACCCAAACTCTGTCTTGTGTTAACCAAGTCACCTTTTTGTCTGTTTTCTACTTCTTTAAGGTAACTAAGTACTCTGCTTCACTATTTTCTTTTTTAAAATTAAAACTAAAGGGGATATGTGACAAGTGTTCTGACCTTGGATATTCATGATATACACATACCCTTCATAGAGAGACTGACAGTTGACTCCACCATTTACACTTTTTCTCTACGTGTGTGTGTGTGTTACACATACACACAGACACACATGTATGCATACACACATATACACACATATACACATATATTCCTTCCAACTGAGGATCAAATTAGATATAACATTAAATGTGTCTTTGCCTTTAATGTGCAGATTTTTTAAAAAAATGAAAATAGCATCAGCTGAGAGGGTGCATGATAATTATCAGGATCACGGCTGGTGTGGAGGGAGAATTTTAACCCTTTCTTTCCCCAAACCTCCTCTGAATGTGGAATTTGCATGGGAAAGAAAACCCTGATTGGCACCATTCCCATTTGCATTATTAAAAACCGTCACATTAAAGGCAAGCATGCATCCAGTGTCATGTCTAGTTTGGCCCCGAATATCTGATGAAGTGGTCTTTAGCCCATGAAATATAGTGCCATCATAAATCTGCTAGTCATGAAAGTGCCACAAGACTTTTTGCTGTTTTCCTTGCAACAGAATACCATGCTACCCTTCCAGAAATTGCCTAACTCCATATTATGAAAGGGACTTCAGGCTTGAGTTATGTGTACTGGGATCTTCTGCAGCCTCAGCTGGGCTGGGTTTAAGGATTATAGTCCCAAAGAGATTTTCCCCATGGAGTTAAGTTTCAGTATTTGTTTGACTACCTGTGTACCTTCCTACTCTGGGCTGCCATGCTTGTGGGCTGTCAAAGAAATGGCAGGCCAACTGAGAAGGGGAGCTTTGGAAGGGAGAAAGGGCAAGGAGGCTACTTTCCTGTCCTCACCTTTGGGATGGGGGAAAAGGAAATGCAATGGAGAGACATTTCCTCCATCTCTAGAGTTGAAGGGGAGGAGATCATTTCAGCCTGGGCTATGGGCTAAGTTGTGGTGTGCTCACCAGCAAGAATTATCCAGCATCATGGGCTGTGTGGATGGAGAGCCCCCCATGGATAGAAGAGGCTCTCCCCTTCAGACAGTTGCCCTCCATGTGTACGAGGTGATGAGAGTGACAATGGGGGGGCGGGGGCTGGAACACTCCCCCTCCTCGCATGTTTAAACGAATAGTGCTTGTGATTATCCCAACTGCGCACAGTGAGATTCCGCTGTAGTTTGACATTAACATGCTGTTGAACACGTGAATGCCTTTCTTAAGTGGCAATAATCTTGGTCAAGGTTTCAAAGAGAAATAACTGCGGAAACACCCTCTCCCTGGTCATTCGGAGACGCCATGTTTCTTACAACTGTATGGCATTAAAAACATATTGTATTATCTTCTCTTCCTTGACACTTTTTTAAAAATATGGGATGTACCAGTCTTGTTAAAAATGAGTTAGTGGGAGAGTGCACTTTCTTATATAATTGAAAATGTCATGATGAATTTTTCAGCTAGATTTGATGCACAATAAACCAGAGCAGCTCCTCTAGAGCTACGGTGTCGCAATCTTTCAGGTCACTGATCTACAAACCAGAGATACTTTAAGTGTCAAGAACTGGAGTTTGAGTAACTTTGTAATTCTATTGAGAACTCTCTCCTAAGCACACTTACTTGGAAGCAACTCCCACTGAGATGATTTAGAGCCCCTGCCCTCACTCGGATCCTTCCTCGCCAAAAATGCAAATTTCGACAGAAAAATCAACACTTCCAAAAACTCCGTTCACTTTGACTACTAACAGCTCTTCACCTCACAGCATGGTATATGTTTGCGGTAACATAAAGAATAAAGGTTGGTACAACTAAATATGACAGTTGAGTTATAGAGAGAGGTTTCTCGAATGCATTTTTCCACAGATAGTCAAAAAATTTAAAAAGGGACAAAAAGCTCTTGGCATCATACCAATATGAGAGGATTTAGCACCCTTACACTGCAATCTTGTATGTATCTAGGCCAAAGTAAGTCCCATTGAATTCAATGGGGCTTAATTAATCCCAGAAAATTGAATATAGGATTGCAGCAATAGAGCCTGATATAGCAAAATTTGGATTCCACTCATTTATTTATTTTTTGGTTAACTGAAGTCACCACTATGCCAGCTGTACATAGCTGTACATAGCTGTACTCTGTACTATCAGAGTTCAATATCACTACACATCATGCACTAAATAAAATGTGCATGGGGAGGTAATACTGCAGGTTTAGAGTCTGCAGCTTTTCCAGGTGGTAGATGACTGGAATGTTCCATGATTTTACATCACATTCACAACATCATTAATAATGATCCAGAAGCCTATTACCACTATGAACTGGAATGGTACAGAGTCTTTGTGAACAATCACATTAGATGAGAAGTCCCAATTCATTTGCACCTGCAGGAGGCAG
Organism: Shinisaurus crocodilurus; assembly: GCA_021292165.1. Taxonomy (NCBI): domain Eukaryota; kingdom Metazoa; phylum Chordata; class Lepidosauria; order Squamata; family Shinisauridae; genus Shinisaurus; species Shinisaurus crocodilurus. The sequence continues at coordinate 225,542,289 of CM037878.1, read as the reverse complement.
AGGTACAATGGAAGCCAAGCATGAGGCTTGACCCATGAGATAGATAGATAGATAGATAGATAGATAGATAGTCTTGTGGTAAGGAGCACAGATTTCCAGGGTAGGAATCACTACCAGAGATTCCTATACTCCAAAATGAGGGCACCTCATTAAAGATACAGAAAGCTAGCAGAGGCCATTTCCTTCAGTTCTGCAGAATTATCCATGATTCCTTTATGATGAACTGTCTTATAAACAGCAGTCATTCTGAAACTAGTAAAAGGGGCATCTAGCAGAGACAATAAATCCAACAATGAATATATTATTCTTGATGTACTTCAACTGATAGACGCAGGAGCTGACCCATAAATCATATCTCTGTCTTACTCTGGATAACACTACAAAAGAATACATTTTTCCTCCCACTCCTCAATACAAAAACTCTTTACATTCACTGCTGTAGATGCACAGCAAAAGACCCAACTAGCTGCCCGCATCAAAATCTTCAGCACAGGAAAGCATTATCATTGATACCCAGAGGCATTTTCAGAAAATAGCTGTCTAGCATGATAGTGGGGTAGAAATATCTTTAGTTCCATAATTAGATTGAGGAGGTGACGGAGAAACCTGCGAGAGGTGTATCCACAGGTTTGAATTAAGAAGGGGGGGGGAGAGAATGACTGGAATGCTGGTGAACTTTTGACATAGCAAAGTATACGCACTTTCAAAGGAAGTTAGTAAGAGAAGCACTGATGCAGAAAGCAATTCACTTGCTGCCATTACAACAGCAGTTATCCCTGCTGAAGAAACAATCTCCACTTTAAACAGCCTGTGTCTTTGGCGTTGGGAAGCACAACAGTAAACAGAGCCAGTGGAGCTATGGCCATAAATGTGGGTCTCCCCAATGCATGTGCATCACTTCCTTAGATAATACCCTAAGACTACAATACTGCAAGCTCCCTACACATTTGGGGGAAGAACCGTACACATAGCAAAAGGTGTTTCAGGTTTAGAGATGAGCAAATCAGCAAAATCCAAACTCATTGAGGTTCTTTGAATTCCACCTCAAAGCTCGTTTTGACTTACATATGTCTGTATTAGATTATGAGTTTGGAGTTTTTTTGTTTTTGCACAAAAATTCATGTGTATTTCCATTTATTTATTTATTATATTAAATGTGCATGTGCATTTTTCCAAATATATGCATCAATCGTGCACATTTTTGAAATGTAAGCATTTTTCTCCCATTGATTAAAGTGTGTTCGTGCTTATTTTTCAAAAGTATGATTTTTTTTATATGCATTTTTCAAATATACACATTGTTCATATACATTTTCCCTAAAAGATTACATCACAAACTTGGAAAAGTACAGACTTTGACCAGAGATTGTGTTTGGGTCCATGTTCTGGTCTTGGAGGTACAAATTGGGTACATTCTGGTTAATGAATTATTCATGCAATCCTACTCAAGTTTCTACTGCAGCCACTTATAGAGCTTAAAAGACAAGCAACTTTTCAATCTGAAATCAGCTTGCCTGTTCTGCCAAGAATTTCCTCCACCTATATGAAGACGCATGGCCCAAGAGATCATCTACCACTGGAGGCCTAGCAGGAAATTTTAAGCATCAAAGCTCATGAGATTTCATTTCATTTATTTCATATATTTTATTTATATACCAAACCACAGCCGAGATTCCTTCTGCAAGGTCAGTCTTGGGCAAATATGAGTATAGCTTCCAAAAATTGTGGCACTAGAAAAATCCTGGATCTATGACTGATACCTAAGATATCATTGACCTGCATGAGCCTGCACATCAATTATGATCTTCTTCAAAGCATTTCTCTGCTCCAAAGTGTATCTTCCTTACTATCACCATCAATTTAGTGTTCCCTGATAGCTCAGATGAATCCAGCTGGCTACATCATGCAGGCCTTCCTAGAGAACACAGAGAGCTGCCAAGTTATTCAAAGAGTTGTTTTACTGGCTTCTGGTTTGTTGCTGGGCTCAATTCAAATTGCTGGTTATTACCTTTAAAGGCTGAAATAGCTTAGGACCAAGGCTCATGATTCTTCAAAGAACACCCTCTCCCACATGAACCTGACCATCCACTACAAATTAGGGATGTAACTGCTCGCCTTGAGCGGGCGTAGCGGACCAAAATCGGCCCTGCTCATGCCAGCCCAAGACTTGCGGGCCTTACCACGTCCCGGCTCCGCTCGCCTCTCCGTGACGAGCCACCCGCACCCGCCACAACCATCGCGTCACTTCTGGCCAGCTGGAAGTGACGCGATGGGACCATCACAGCGGGCGCGGGTGGCTCGAGCGGTGCAGATAATTGCTCCGCAACGCTGAGAATCGAGCGGTGGGGAGGCTGCTATGGCGAGGCAGGGCGCCCCCCCCCAGGTATGTGTACATCACTAACTACAATTATCTGAGTCCTGTCTGTGTCCTGACACCATCTGATGTATAGTTGGCAAAAACACAGGAAATGGCCTTCTCTGTTGCTGCATCCAGCAGCAGTCATCTGCCCTTCACCTAGGGCATTTTGTTTACTGTGAAAGGCTCTTTTATTCCAACATGCCTTTGGTCACTTGATGATCTTGTCATATGTAAACTTCTGTTTTCTGCTTCTTTTTATATTATACTAGCTTTTTTTACCTGACGTTGCACAGGTCGTCATTTTCCTATAGGCACTATTTGTTCGAAATTCCTTAAGGTAGCTGACTGCTGTTTTGAATCGCTCCACAGGAAAGGTCCCCTGGGACTGCACAATGAAATCCCAGTTCCCCTGGGACTACCTGCTCCCCCGGGACTACACAATGAAATCCCTGCTTCCCTCCCTGGACTACACAATGAAATCCCAGCTCCCCCAGGACTACACAGTGAAATACCTGCCCCCCCCCCCGGGACTGCACAATGAAATCCCTGCTTCCCCCCCGGGACTACACAGTGAAATCCCTGCTCCCCCTCTGGGACTGCACAATGAAATCCCTACTCCTCCAGGACTACACAGTGAAATCCCTGCTCCCCCCAGGACTACACAATGAAATCCCAGTTCCCCTGGGACTACCTGCTGCCCTGGGACTGCACAATGAAATCCCTGCTCCCCCAGGACTACACAGCGAAATCCCTGTCATCGTCCCCCTGGGACTGCACAATGAAATCCCTGCTGCCCCCCTGGGACTGCACAATGAAATCCTTGCTGCCCCCCCCCGGGAATACACAATGAAATCCCTGCTCTCCCCCCCCCCAGGACTTCCCAACAATGAAATCCCAGCCCTCCCCCACCCCCATGGAGGCCCCTGCTGCAGTTCATATGAACATTCTGTTTTGACGTAGGAGAGATTTGCATATCTGCTCCTGATTGGGCCCCTGTGGCAGTTCATAAATATCTGACAGAAATATCTGATCTTAAAGAAAAATCAGGTTAATCCTGAGAGTCTACAGGTGATGAAGAGTGACCGTGCCAAGTTTGGGGTAGATCTGTCAAAACGTGATGGAGTCTATGCGACGATGCCCCACACACAACAGTCGTTCAGTCATTTAAAAAGTTTCCCTCCCTTTTCACCCCCTCAGTGAACATTCTAAATGGCCTAGGGGAGATTTGCATACCCACCCTGATTGGCCCCTGCAGGAATTCATATGAACATTTTAAGTGTCATATGGGCTATTTGCATAACTGCTCCTATTGGCTCCTGTAGAAATTATGAGGTGAGACCGATTTGCATAACTGCTCCCCTGTTGTTTTGCCCATAGGAGATATGAGAGTGGGGCAATTTTGCCCCCTTTTTTCACCCCCTTAGGGACGGAATTTCCAAAAATCCTTCCTTAGTGGGCGTCTACACCATAAAAACTATGTTCCTTCAAAATTTCACATTCCTAGATTAAACAGTTTGAGCTGGACATTGATGAGTCAGTCAGTCAGTCAGTCAGGACTTCTTTTATATATATAGATTATATTATTTAATATCCCACCTTTCTGCCAAAAATGGCACTTGAGGTGGATAACAATAATAAAAATACAGAATAAAAACAAAATCTCAATCTAAATATAACATAAAAACCAGATCCATTGAAGCACAATTAAAAACAGAGCAATAAAAGAAATAGACAATACCCAACCAATTAAACCCCCTACAGCAACAGACCACTTCACATGCCAAAGGCCTGCCTGAATAAAAACATATTTGGCTGCTGAGGGAAGGACAATAGCAAGGAAGCAAACCTAGTCTCCCTCAGCAGGGAGTTCCAGAGCCTGGGAATCACCACCGAGAAGGTCCTCTCTTGCACCTTGATCAAAAGTGCCTCCAATGGTGGGAGGGCTGAGAGAAGAGCCTCACCTGAAGATCTTAAAACCAAAGCAGGCTCATATGGAAGAATGCGGTCTTTCAGGTACCCTAGTCCCAAATTCTATAGGGTTTTATAGGTCATAGCCAGCATTTTGAATTGTGCCTGGGAAACAGACTGGTAGCCAGTGCAGCTGTTGTAACAAGCTGTAACTGTCCCCGGTCAACAGTCTGACCACAGCATTCTGGACCAGCTGAAGTTTCCAAACGCTATTCAAAGCTAGCCAGACCTACAGCATGTTACAGTAGTCCAAAGGGGATGTAACTAAGGCATGCATGACCGTGGCCAGATCAGACATCTCTAGGAACAGGCACAATTGGCACACTAGTCTCAGCTGTGCAAATGCACCAAAACTTGGGCATCCAGGTTCAGGGCCAAATCCAGGAGTATACCCAAACTGCAAGCCTGAGTCTTCAGGGGAGTGTAAACCCATACAGGGGGAGATTCTTACTTTGAAGAGTCTTGGGACACTGGACACACCGAAGACCATTCCTAGGCATGCAGTCGAACCTGGGGGGGCCCCTCGCCCCCACCTTGACTCTCTGCGGGCGGGGGCCCATCCTCTCCGGTCCCATCGCGTCACTTCCGGCACTGGAAATGACGCGACGGGACCTTGCGCAGGCGCAGTACGCATCACGGGGTCCAGCGCGCATGCGCAGGGTCCCGTCGCATCATTTCTGGTGCCGGAAGTGACGTGACGGGACCGGAATGGGCTGCCCCGAAGAGAAGGTAAAGCCTTGCGCGGGCGTGAGCGGGGCTGATTTCGTCCGTGCGAGGCTCGATGGCACAAGCCTACATTCAACAATAAAAGCCATCCAGCGGCAGTATTCATTCCTGCAGCTTCCACAGTTCATGAATGGAATAAAGAGGTGAGTCACCTTGCTGCGGGATGTACATCTTCCCATGCAGGACAAATGAGGAAGCAGTGGCTCAGTTTAGATCATCCAGAAGCTGCACAGTCTTAAAAGTAAAAGTTGGTATTTTAGGAGGTTACCAAGCTTCTGTGCTTGGTGGATTACATCCAATAACATTGGTAATCTCATGCAAAAGATATTTATTTACTGATGGAGAATATTGCTTCACTGCATGCAGTCAAATTTATAGCACAAAGTTGTGCTATTGAGGTAGGCCTCAACACCTGGTATCCTTGGGAGGCTGCCTGGGCCCCAGCATCCTGGCAGGGCAAACTGCTGAGCCTTCCCACCTGTGACTATCTGCCATTTAAATGTCTCACAATGCCCCAGAGTGACGCTACAATGGCATTGCTTGAAGTATTGTTCACTGTCACCAGGTAAGACCACCATGGGTCACTGATAGAGGCCCACCAGGGGTTCCTTTGTCCAGGGCCCCGCAAACATAGAGTTGCCCCTGCACAATACCAACTCTTGCTGGTAGAATAGATGTTTGGTTTTTTTAATAGCTGTCAGTTTCACATTGCTTGCGATAGAAAATTAGTTTCAAGACTGATTTTATTATATGTATAAATACTTAACCACAGACACACATACATATAATGAATTGTAGTTATTTACCTACTGTGGGAGAGAGGATACGTCAGCATTTATATTTATTTATTTATTTATTTACTTATATATATATTCCATTGTGTCCTCACTCCCAGAGTATGTAAATTAATATGACTGAGCTCATTCCAGAATCAAATATTAGGCCATGAACTGTTGCTGACATCTAATCACGCATGGAACATGAGAATTTGCTGCAAAGCTGAAAGAAAAAAAATATGGAGTGTTTATGGAAAGCTATTTCCTCTATTCATATTTAAATACCAAATGTTGGAGATTCAAATGTAATCTTAAAATTTGGCACCCAAAATTTGGTGATGTTGCATAATATCCACTGAACTAGTTAAATCAGTCATCAGTACAATGGGATTTTCTTCTGTGTTGATTATATTGAATGTCCCTGTTCATTTTTTGAAACACTATTGTCTGCAGAAAGATAATGGACTATTTTTGGTATTTAGAGCTTAACAACTTAGCTTTGATTTGGATATTCAGGCACCCAAACACATCACAATGAGATATGCCCCTGTGCACTAGGAATGTGCAAAACTCTCATGAGAAATTTCACTAACCTTATCAAAAATGTTTCTGTTCCCATCGAAATACCTACATTTTGCCTGAGGAGGCCACTTAACTTTGGATTTCACTTCAGATGACATTTCAGGAGCAATGCTAGATTGCACTTGGAATGGACAAATCAGTCTATTTCCAGTCCATGTCATTTTTGCATGTGTTCATCTATAAGTCCGTTCTGCCCCATTTCCAAATTAATCTGCAATTTTTTAAAAAAAAGCAAGAAAATTTGCATTTAAATAGTATTTTAAAATGTATATTTTGACACTTCTTTGAGCTGAGAGCTGCATCAGAACACCCAGGAAATATGAAAACAAGTGTACAATTACATTTTGATCCACACATTAGTACGGGAGGTGTGTATCAGGTCAAGTTCATATTGGAATCCACAATTCCTCAAGCTTCCCATAGGGATGTATGAACTTTGTTAAATCCGTTCCATCTTCATTTTGCAGATTTTCAGATACCTTTCATCCCGTCATCCACTAATCGATAGAATTGGATTGTGCACAAATGTGTTTCTATGCATTTGCACAAATTTGCACTTGTGGAAATTCACACTTCCGAAAATGTGCGAATCCTCCCAAAATGAACATTTTCATGCTATAGTCTATGGGGGAAATGCACATTTTGCATCGGTATTTTTTATTTCTATGATAAATTTGCATACAATTACGGAAAGTTTTTAAAAAGCAGTCTGCATGTTCATGGAATCCGCGCGACTCGGGAAAAGCTGGTCCGCTGCAGAATCCACAGGTCAGATTCATAGAAATCCAAACTCATTAGAGTCGGTTGCGGATTTCTCTGACATCCCTACGTACAATGTCCTGATGCCCCTATTTACTAATCTCCACTATCCCTCCCTGTTGTTTTAGATGCCCCCTTCAATATCTTTCTGCAACATTTGTTCAGAGTCTGCACTGTCCCATCTTTGGAATTATACAGGGTGCATTTCAGCAGCACGTGTATTGAGATGCCAGCTGCATGTAAGCAGCTGCCAAACCCTGAGAAATAGGTACAGGGGAGCAGTGAGAAAGGTACGAAACCTCTACCTCTTTGCACATTTCTTTCAACACGTATTGCCTTCCAGTTCATATAACCTCCTGTTGATACCACTGTAAAAGTCCGTTAAGAGTCTAGACACACATACCAACAACAGTCAGATTAAATAGAAACCCAAGAACAGTGTTTGTTTCAAGTAAAATAAACAAGGCATGAAACATTATGTCTACAAACATCTAAACATGTGTTACATATTGAAGAACAGCCAAGTTACAAATTAAAACTCTGAACTGTATGGGAGTTTATGGCACAGCTGAAGAACTCCTTTGATATTGGCAATCTTGACATATGCCCATTACCTGGCCTGGGCTTTCTTCCAGAATGCTGAAATGATGATTGAGCTTCTGGGGAAATGCCTCAGTTATGAAATGAAGGCTGGCAGCAGTGCTAAATATAGAGTACTTGTTCATAACTGGATGGAATGACAGTCTTTTAACAAAAGCTCCTATGGCAGCTAGACACTATCCTGTCACAGCCCATGCTGAACCCATAATCTGGTGCGCCTGCCAACAGTCTTCTTAATCTCCTTGATATTTCTTATCCCCATCTTTTCCCTCGCTACGTCTGCTGTTTCAGGCTGTAGCATATATTGCACTCTTGAAGTATATCTTACCACTTTGCTGTGAATTCTGTCACAATGGAATAAATACCAGGAATAGAAGGTGGAGCCAACTTCCAACATTCAAAAACTGTGGAAATCATGCACATCTTTTCATATTCAGCTACTTCAACAGTGTTTTTGGAGAGAAGGAAGACTGCAAAATCTTCAACATCCACGTTATTGTCACAAAGGGAAAGAAAGCAAAAATCCAAAATACACCATTCAGCCACTAATGCTGAATCCAATATTCCAACAACTCCTTGCTACCTACCTCTCAGAGCACAAGCTTGCAAGCTTGATTTTACTCAAATTCTAATTGGTTTACTTCTAAATTCATTCCATCTCATTTGCACAATGGATTGCAAAATTCTTTTCCCCATCCGCAGGAGAATTTGTATGGATTTTCGTGCACATTTCTTATTGAAAAAATGCACATTTTTTAAGAAAGTGAGCATTTTTATACAAACTGATTTTCCAACAAATAAAGTGTTGTGTGCACAGTTTTTCAAATATACACATTTTTGTGCATTTTTTGAAATTATGCGTTTTTGTGTTCATTTTTGAACTATACCTAGTTTTGTGTGTGTTCTAAAATTATTTGTGAAGTGCATCACAAACGCTGGGATTGTATGGATTTCAATGGCTGTGTCCCTGTTCGTGTTTAGGTTCTGGAAGTCCAAGCTTGGTAAATTTGCATCAAAATGAAGACCCAATGAATTTCTCACCGATCTCTACCATTAGCTTCTGCATACTGTCAGCTTCCCCATACTGTGCCTTCACTGAGAGTGAAACTACATGTTACACTAATTACATAGCGTGTAACTGAGGATTGTGCCATCATGCTATGCCACCACTGCTGAAAATATTATTTGTATGTATGAGGCAGTACATTTCAAACTGTCATGATGTGCGAAGATGATGCTGGTACCTCTCGCCGGATCGTCACCTTGAAGTGGTGAGTGGGCTTGCGTGTTCCGATGAATCCTGTGAGCAATGCCGTCGGGAGCTATGTACTCCCAGTAGGGTCACCCATGGCGGTAAGGTCCGGGGAGAGGAACCAGACAAAGAACGATCCAAAACATAAAGTCCTCAACGGCAGAACAGGTGGAAGATAATTAAACCTAAATTACAACGGCTGTGAAGGTGGATGAAGGCTGCAGCAGAGAATGGTTTTCCAATCGTCAGGGTAACCGTGCCATTGGATCTCTGCCATACTCTGTCAAGTTTGTGTGGTGATTCGTTGTGCACCGATCTCCCCACATAAAACAGCTTCACGCACAGGCATCTTCCAACCCAACCCCCCATCCAACCCAACCCAACCCAACCAACCAACCAACCAACCAAACAAACAAACAAAAAAAGTCCCATGGCGACTGGCGAATGGCAACGGGGGCAGGACTGTGAATCTGGAAGCCCCTAGTCATGGACCAGCACATGGGCGGTGGATGCAGACTCAGTCGCCCTGTTCAAGGAACGAGGTAGTCGAGCAGCTCGGCAGCTGTATCCATGACTGAGCAGCCCTATTTAGGATCCACTCTGCTCACCCCGTATGGGGAGGGGGCTAGAAAAGGTGCCCTAAACATAGTCTACCTCTTTCTCCCCTGACTGGATTACCGCGTCCAGTGGGGTCACCATTTTAGCGGTCGAAAAAGACATTTGAATTTTGGAACATGGAATATACGGACATTGCTGGATAACATAGACAGTGAACGCCCTGAGCGTAGGACTGCTATTATTGCAAGGGAGCTGAGACGGTTTAAAATTGACGTAGCAGCACTTCAAGAAACTCGAAGGGCAGGAGAGGGACAGCTGAAAGAAGAAAAAGGAGGTTATACCTTCTTCTGGAAAGGACTACCTGAGCAGGACCGACGAATACATGGTGTAGGCTTTGCCATCAAAAATGAACTAGTGAACTCTTTGTCAGAAGTTCCTACTGGCATTAACGAACGCCTGATAACTCTTCGATTAAAGCTCGCCAATAACCAACAGGTAACTATTTTGAGCGCTTATGCACCAACATTAGATGCTGATGATGACATCAAGGAAAGTTTTTACAGCCAGTTGGACACTCTCCTGTCAGAGATACCTAAGGAGGATAAAATTATCCTCCTGGGCGATTTTAACGCAAGAGTCGGGCGTGACTTTGATTTATGGCCAGAAACTATTGGAAAAGACGGAGTTGGTAATAGCAACCCGAACGGACTCTTACTTTTGTCTATATGTGCAGAGCATAATCTCACTATCACAAACACGCTCTTTCGACAAAAGAATAAGTTTAAAACATCATGGCAGCACCCACGGTCAAAGCACTGGCATCTTCTGGATTATGTAATTGTCCGTGTTAGAGATCGCCGCGATGTACTTCTTACCAGGGCCATGGTGAGTGCCGACGACTGCTGGACAGACCACCGACTAATCCGGTCCACAATGGTTATCAACATTGCCCCCCAACATAGGCTTCAAGGAAGGAAACCAAGGCGTAAAATGAACATCCAAGTCCTTCAAGATCCTATTAAGCAAACTCGTCTTCAATCACTTCTTAAGGAACATCTACCTACGGAACCTCCTGACAACATTGAGGACCATTGGTCTAAGCTGAAAACCTCCATTACTGCAGCTTGTGAACAAACTATTGGATATGAAACTAAGAAACATCAGGATTGGTTTGATGAAAATGACAATGAGATTAAATATATAATTGACCAAAAAAGGAAAGCCTTCCAAATATGGCAAAATGATATTAACTGCGCTGCCAAGAAAAAAACCTACGCTAGCGCAAAGGCTGAGGTCCAAAGAAGAACAAGAGAACTTAAGAACGCTTGGTGGAAAAAGAAAGCTGAAGAAATTCAACAACTTGCAGAATCTCATGATGCACGGGGCTTTTTTAAGGCCACAAGGGCCATTTATGGACCAAAAACCTATGGTACAAACCCTTTACAATCAAAAGATGGCACCAAACTCTTAAAAGACAAAGAGTCTATTGCACTGCGTTGGAAAGAGCATTATTATGACCTTTTAAATCGTAAATCTAAGGTGGATAATGAGATTTTTTCGCAAATCCCGCAAAAACAAATTAAAGAGGAACTTGCAATACTCCCCACTTTGGATGAAGTAAAAAAAGCCATTAATCAAATGAAGAACAACAAAGCTAGTGGACCAGATGGGATTCCTGCTGAAATCTTTAAAGAAGGGGGCCCCGAACTTGTACAACATCTTCATAAACTCATTGAAAAAATCTGGATATCCCAGAAGACTTCAGGGATGCCATAATTATCACCCTCTTTAAGAAGGGTGATAGAACAGACTGTGGAAACTATCGGGGCATTTCTCTCTTAGCAACCGCAGGTAAAATATTTGCTAGGATTCTCGCAAACCGTCTTCTATCTATTTCAGAAGAGATCCTCCCTGAAACTCAATATGGTTTCCGCCCCTCTAGAGGGACAGTAGACATGATTTTTACTGCACGTCAGCTCCAAGAAAAATGCCGGGAGCAAAATCAACCCCTTTATATGGCATTTATCGATTTGGCTAAGGCCTTTGATACTGTAGATCGTACAGCTCTCTGGACTATCCTTATGAAAATTGGATGCCCCAATAAATTTGTGAATATCTTGCGACTTCTCCATGACAACATGACGGCAACGGTTTTGGACAACAATGGCTCTCATGGTGCTCCATTTAAAGTGGGATCGGGTGTTAAACAGGGATGTGTTATCGCCCCAACATTATTTGCCATTTTCATCGCCATGGTTTTACATCTTGTCAAGGGGAAACTTCCCACCGGTGTGGGAATTATATATCGAACAGATGGAAAGCTTTTTAATCTCAGCAGGCTGAAAGCAAAAAGTAAGGTAATTACAACCTCCATTGTGGAACTTCAGTATGCTGATGATAATGTGGTCTCCGCACATTCAGAGGATGATCTCCAAACTATCCTAGATGTTGTAAATGCTTTTGCAGAAGCATACGAAAAACTTGGTCTCTCACTTAACATCAAAAAAACCAAAGTGCTTCTTCAGCAAGTGCAAGCCAATCCTTTGGTGATGCCATCTATCCAGCTTGGCGGGACAATACTGGAAAATGTCGATCATTTTCTCTATCTTGGCAGCTATCTTTCTGTTACAGCTAACATCGACAGTGAAATCCAGCATCGTCTGAGCTCCGCAAGTGCCGCATTTTCTCGAATGAAACATAGAGTGTTCGAGGATCGGGATATTTGTAAGAAGACCAAAACACTGGTTTATGAAGCCATTGTATTACCAACTTTATTGTATGCCTGCGAAACATGGACTATCTATAAACGTCACTTCCACCTCCTTGAAAGGTTTCATCAACGTTGCCTCCGGAAAATCCTGCAAATTACTTGGGAAGATAGGCGAACAAATGTCAGTGTACTGGAAGAAGCAAAGACTACTAGCATTGAAAAAATGATCCTTCAACGCCAACTTCAGTGGACCGGTCATGTTGTTCGAATGCCTGACTGCCGTCTCCCAAAGCAGTTACTTTACTCCCAACTCAAGGATGGAAAGCGGAATATCGGTGGTCAATATAAGAGGTTTAAAGATGTTCATAAGGCTAATCTAAAAAAATGCAATATAAACATCGAAAACTGGGAAGCTCTGGCCCATGAACGATCTAAATGGAGGTTGGCCTTTCACAAAGGTTCCATGGACTTTGAAGAAGCCCGAGTGCAAGGTGAAAGGGAGAAACGTGCTAAGCGAAAAGCACGTCAAATGAATCCTTTACAGGACCATCTTCTATCTGGTAACCTGTGTCCTCACTGTGGGAAGCTGTGTGGATCTAGAATTGGCCTCCACAGTCACTTACGGACCCATCGCTAGAGTCTACACAATCTTCTTTAGAATTTCCTCATTTTATCCCGGAAGACAATCTTACTCTGTCACGAGTGATCGCCTGATGATGATGATGATGATGCTGGTAGCAATGGCAACATCAGAAATCCTCAGATATCCTGGAAAAGGTGCAAGAGCAGATATTAGCATGGAGTCCAACCTTAGTCTACCTTTTGAACAAATCCAGCTGTTTGGATCTGATATCCAAGTTAGCCCACAATGGACCTATGCGAGTCTCATCCAGAGGCATGTTCACAGGCCTATATTACCTTACCCACTATTAGAATTTTAACCCCACCCTGACACTTTCTTTATTCCTACTATTTGATTAACCCTACTGAGTTTGTCATATACTTCCATAACAACAACTACAAATACAACTTGGTTCAGGACTCTCGTAGCTTGGATAATGGTGTGTTACCTTTATGTTTGTCCTAAACACGTATTTATTTATTTGAAGTATTTTTATACCACTGCTCAGCCAGAAAGGCTCCCAGAGCAGTTTACATATAATCAATTAAACAAGACAGTCCCTGCCCACAGCCTTACAATCTAAAAAGACACAACATACAAGGAAAAAGAAATGGGGAGGGAAGAGGATATTAGGCAATATACCGTACTTGTAGCAGCACAGTTTTCTGGAGGGGAAAAAAGCTGTTTTCACATATCAAAACAAGTCTAAACCTGTAAAGCACCACACAAGGGAATTCATACTTAGATTCATAGATTCATAGATAGAGTTGGAAGGGGCCTACAAGGCCATCGAGTCCAACCCCCTGCTCAATGCAGGAAACTAGAGGAGGAGGGGTCTCCCATCCAAGTAATAACCAGGCCTGACCCTGCTTAGCTTTCCATGCTCAGACAAGCTGAGCCAGCATGAGCCACAGGCTTATTGTATTATATGTTTTCTGGTACAGTCAAATCATAGCATTTTATATTAGCAAGACTTTTGAAAGTATGGTTGGAGGCAGCTGACATTGTAATCCTGATTTTAGTGATATTGGCTTGAGTAAATCATACTAGAGCATACAGCAGAGTGGGTGTCATGTTCAAGCACCAAGCATTGTCGCGGGAGAGGAGAGAAGTTGAGGACTTGATTCAGTCCTTCCCACTGAACATGTAGTTGGAGCAGTCAAAGATGACAGCATACATTTTCTGGCTAGGACAATGTGCATACATAGTTCAGAATCCCTCCATGGGTGCAGTGTACTAGCCCCGTTAATAGTACGTACAGCACTATTTTGTGCTCATAGCAGGGCTTATGTATAGAGATTAAGGCTGCAGTCCTATCCAGTAATACCTTGGATTGCAAGTAACTTGGCTTGAGAGCATTTTGCAAGACAAGCAAATTTTTAATGCTTTTTTTTTTTACTTGATATACAAGCGATGTCTTGCAATACAAGTACTGTAGAATGGCTTAAATTAAAAATCTCTGTACAATTTTTTTGGGGGGGATTTCGTTTTGATATAAGAGTGTTTTGGATTACAAGCACGTTTCTGGAACGAATTATGCTCTCAATCCAAGGCATGACTGTATTCAGGTATCTGGCAGTAAGCCCCACTGACCTAAGGGACTTACTTCTCAGTAGACATGTATAGGATAATTCTGCAAGGCTGCAATCCCATGCTCACTTACCTGGTCTCATTGAATTCAATGTGATTCAGTGGAGGCTGGTGACTTCTGTGTCAGTGGGGCTCCTTATCCATTGCATCTTTTTGTTTGAGCTCTATGGGAGCTATCCATGGTGCTCCATGGCGCTGAATCCATTTTGGGAATGGAGTTCAGCGCCATGGATAGTTCATATAAAGCTAAAAAAAAAAAGATGCAATGAATAAGGAGCCCCACTGACACAGGAGTCACCAGCCTCCCCGGTGTGATTTACTTCTGAGTAGACATGACTAGGATTGTGCTGCAAATGTCCTTATATTGTTGAACTGTGGAATGAAGTGAATGGTTCAGTAATCTTTGTAATATACTCTCTGACAAATTACTTTCTAGAATGGCAGGAGGATATGTGGTTGACAGATTAAAAAAAACATAGATATTGATTTTTATCAAGAAATAATTTTTAGCTCACTGCTTAGAGTTCATATTGAGATCTTAACAACACTTTCCTGCTCCCCATGTCTTACTTCATGGAAGTTCTCTTCCTTGTGGAAAAAAAATACATCAGCACTAATGGAATTTAGCCTACAGTGGCACAAACAACATTACTTGAACTGAATGAGGAATTAATTTTAGTAATGTAGATTTTTTTCTGTGTAAGATTGAAATCCTATTTGATTGCTAGCAATATTGTTTTTTAAATTAAACATTATGGAAACACTTGCAATCAAGCCACAAAATAACCATGCCATATTCTATTCAATATGTTTTCTTGGATGACAGAATTTTATTTTGCCTAATTAACCCTTTGCAATCATCTGATTTAGATTTTGCCTGCCTGCCTGTAATTTCATTTTATTTTTTGTTAAACACAGGCTTTTATAGTGTGTTTATCTTTTTGTGCTTGTCTTTTTCCTGATGTTTATAATGGTAGGTAATGAGTGAAATGTAAAAACTGAAAAAGTGTGAGTTGTAAGAGCTATAAGAGGCAAATTGGAGACAGCAATAAGAGTCAAATTATATATATATATATATATATATATATATATAGTTTTGCCTCTAGAAAGTATAAGAACATGACAAACCCATACCTCCCCAACAAACATGAACAATACATAGAATATTTCATTGAAATCAGTCAGAACTGAGTGCTTAACAATGTATTTGATTCCCACTGATTTTTATGAGACATAGATAAAGATAACATTCTGTATATTATATTCCAAAGGGGTGGTGGGTGCAAGCATGTGAAAGATACCAAAGACTGAGCCATTTTTCAGAACTAACATGCAACTGAAGATAAACAACATAAAAAAGAGCACTATATTGAAAGTTTATACCCATAATAAGTGTGTTAGTCCTTAAGGTGCTACAAGACTCCGTGTTATTTTTGCTACAAATTGGACTAACACGGCTAATCAATTGTGATCTGGTAATCTTGAATGCTGAAGTCCCTCCTCCTTAATAGAACCCAGGAAGTGAGTGGAGGAGAACACACACACACTGACAGTCGGCACTTCATCAGTTAGCTCTAAAGCACTTAGAGCTTTTCTGCATGAGGCATTTATTGTGCGCTTGCAATTCCTCACTCATGGTAGTTTGCGGGTGCTTTACATGACATCGTCATCCTCCAGGGCCTCTCCCATAATTTGCAACCATTTCTGTAACTTTTTTTTTTTTTAAGATCAAGGAAAGTGTGGTATTATTGTGAAATAGCACTACGAAAAGTGCATGTATTTATGCAATTCTGCTATACCGCAGCACCACCTTGTGGTTTTGTAATGGAACATATCAAAAGGCAGAAAAGGACACGCACACACAGGAAGAAAAAAAACACATGTAAAGGAGCCGGTCTTAATCTTGCAAAGAATCCGAAAGAACCAGGGGAAGGATAAAGCATATAAGGGGCATGAGGTATGCATGTCAGCCCTGTCCACAGACCAGATTCCCCCTTCAGTCCTTCCCTGCAATGTGTAAACAGTAGGGGGCAGGACCAGTAGGGCACACGACAGCAGGGAAGGGCCGGTAAGTGTGGTCACACTCACTTTATTGGGAATGAGTTTTGCCTCACATGATTATGATTATCCAGCGGAGGCTGGTGACTCCAATGTCAGTGGGGTGATGTATCCACTCTGGGTTTTAGTCTGAACTTTTAAGGAGCTATCCATGATGCTGAACCCTATCCCCAAAATAGGTTCAAAGAAGGATAAACTGTCACACTGACATTGGAGCTACCAGCCACTGCTGCAATTATCTCACTGGGACAATCAGAGCTGTTTTAAGCTTGTTTTGCAGGAATATCCTTGGACATTGCACAGGATGAAAAAGGAACAGAAGCAGAGTGATATGAGCTACAGAAGAATGATAAAGGAAGCAATAAAGGGATCATTCAGAGGAAAGCACAAGGAGAGAATCAAAAGAGAGTAAGAGGGAAAACAGCTCATTTAAAAGGTCATGTTCCTGAAGCTTTGAAATGAAACTAGGACTTTTGTTTTCAAAAATTCTTTCATGGAATCCTAGTTTGGTTTAGAATTAATCCTACTGTTTTATTGGTGGAATGAATGCAAACAAACAGGAGTGTTTATGAAGAAGAGAGGTTCGTTTGTTGATCACTGTGCATATTTGTCCCTGAAGTTTATGTCAGTTTGTTTATGTCAGTGCTACCAGGTATTCATAAAACATTTGTGCAGTTGGGAAAACAGAAAACAAAAAATGATCTCTAGATTTCACTTTTTTGCAAACATGTTTCATTCAGTTATACTTAATTGTTACTGAGTTAGACCCAGACATGGACCCGTGTCCATGTCCAGACATGGACATCACACAGTAGAAACGACAGTCGCACAGGAGGCAGCACACTAATCACTTTGCCCATCCGCAAGAATTCCTGGGTTAAACAACCCAGGAATTACAGCATGACATGCAAACTGAGTCTTAGTCATACTTAGAGTAGTCCCACAAAAATCAACTAACTTAAGTCCCATTGATTTCAATGGGTCTAAATATAACCAAGTCTGGATCCAACCCACTGTATTCTATTTTGCCTGAACTTTACAAATATGGCATTTTGTTCAGCTCTATTCAAGAGGCTGCTCCGCATGTAGGCTAAATGCATGGAGAGAGTGCAGAACCACACCTGCCAGCCCCAGCCCCAACCCTCACATCCACACATGCAGTGTGATGTTTAAGAAGGGAAGATTACATGTGTACATGTAGAGCTTATCTTTGTGCATTAGGTACAATTGGGGTTCCTGATTATGTAGAGTGTATACACAGGTTCAGCTGTATGTGTGAAGGCTCCCTTTTTAGATGCCATATCAAAAATTGGAGATGGGGCACATGATCTCAGGGGCAATCAATGAGGTCCCCTCCACATATTTACTGCATGAAGGCCTTAGAATATTGGACATGATGCAGCTGATTTTTACAGCTCATTGACTTCATTGGATTAAATTCAAAGGGAAACCCCTTTGAAATCAATGGGTCTTAACTTTGGCCGGATCATCATATTTGCTGGTTTGCTATATGAGCAACATTTCTATAAACAATAAAATAGACAGAAGAATGGACATTAGCATCACTTCTTGTTTTTAAAATCTAGCTGTAAGTGGCACCAGAGCTGGAAACAAAACTGAGCTTCTTAATCATTTTTGCAAAGATGATTCAGATAGGTTGACTTCCAATACTTACTATACTGGATAATTAGATTATTTGCTATCTATGTTTTGTACATTGTAAAGGCAAATATGTATTCTCTATCCTAATGTATTGGATATAGTTTGGAACAGTTGCCAGGGCATGGCAATCATTGTGGGCCTCAGAGCCTATAATAGAAATGGACTTTAGGCTATTCTTCCAGCCATACAGTCCTGTTATTCCATGAATTTTATGTTCCTAGACATTAACAAAGAATGCGAATTAATGGGCATACAATGCTAGCTGAGAATGACATCATCACTGCTGGAAGAAACTGAAATGGGTTTAGACTTTTATCTGATTTCAAAAAGTAGCTTTTCAGATTTGGGCAGCAAGAGAAATAGTTGAACTTTTGAAGCTGCCATGAAAAAATCAGCCACGGGGACTCTATTGTTGTTAGGTGTGGGGGATGTTGTTGTTGCTGCTGCTCTACAACTAGCACTGCCTGTCTATATGCCAAATGGCTTCTCATCTTCTCGACCTTTATATTATTGCCCCAGCCTGAACTGTTCTGATTATGGAATATGGGCTGTATTCTACTTTTTATAATTCTGGTAATGTATATTGTCCCACAGCAAGAATCTATGTTTTGTTTTTTTGTTTTTTAATGTATTACATTTCTATACCACCCATTAGCCAAAACTCTCTGGGTGGTTCACAAAACACAACTTAAAACCATAAAATACATGAACATAGTGGGAGAGTTCACACAACACAGCAACCCACCCTGCGAATAAGCTATGCAGTGTGAGTTGTTCCTGGAACAACCCACAGCGCTCCTGACTGTGGGCTGTTCTCCCCCTCCTTCCACACCCCCGGTCGGTCCTCCAGCCAGTATCCCAGGATCCTCCGTGACAGAACCCATTTTGTCTCCCCTTCCCTGCTCTGATCGCAAGCCCTTTTTCATTTGTGGATTATTTTTTTGTTCCAGAGCCCTGTGCTGCCGCCAGTGGCAGCTGCTCCATCGATGCCCAAGCTGCACTTTGGAGTGACTCATCATCATCATCATCATCAACATAATCATCATCACCAGGCGATCACTCGTGACCGAGTAAGATTGTCTTCCAGGATAAAAATTTACAAAAAGGAAATTTTAAAAGGAGGAAATTCTAAAGAAAAATTGTGTAGACTCTAGCGATGGGTCCGTAAGTGACTGTGGAGGCCAATTCTAGATCCACACAGTTTCCCACAGTGAGGACACAGGTTACCAGATGGAAGATGGTCCTGTAAAGGATTCGTTTGACGTGCTTTTCGCTTAGCACGTTTCTCCCTTTCACCTTGCACTCGGGCTTCTTCAAAGTCCATGGAACCTTTGTGAAAGGCCAACCTCCAGTTAGATCGTTCATGCTCCTGTCTTGAGCCAAGGGACCATCAACTACATCCAGAGTTTCCAAATATGTAAAGGATTCTTTCAGAGGTAGCAAAATCAACCCTTTCCTGTACAATGGGAAATTCCCAGATGGTTACAATATATGACCCCTTCACTAATTACTTGTATGAAGAGGGCATCACACAAGTACTGGGGAATGGGGTTACAGTCCCAGCCAGGCCCTGGTGTCAGGCATGCTGCCTGGCCCCCATCTACAGATATTCACAAGTTAGTGTGGGTGGCTGTCCGTAGGGGAGATGTCAATGGCTTGTGTATAGGCTCCTTCTGTACAGATGACCACCCTAACCTGTGGACATTTGTAGGTGGGATCAATCATCATGCCCAATGCTGAGGGTGGGGGCAGGAGTGCACCCCCCCATGCATGTGACCCCCCCTTCAAGCAAGCTATGAATGAAGGGGGCTATTAGTTGGTGCACGAATGAGACTGGGCCACTAAAATGTATAAATTTCTGCTGAAGTTTGGGACAGAAGAAGAACAAGTTAAGGACTGTATGATTAAATGGGCAAGGAACTTTGGATATAATATAATGATGGAACAATGGGAACATATGTGGACTAAAGGTATAAAATTTACATTGTGCTCTGATCTTAGAGATAATTTTTACAAGATGATGTACCATTGGTACCTAACCCCTATGAAATTGGCTAAGATGTATAAAAATGTGTCAAATGTATGTTGGTAATGTCAAAATCATGAAGGAACATTTTATCATGTTTGGTGGACATGTAAAAAAGTGAAAACATATTGGGAACAAATACACACATGGATACAAAAGATTTTAAAAGTGAATATTCAACTGAAACCAGAAATGGTCTTATTGGGTATAATGGATTTACGACTTGAGAAAGACTATGGAACATTATTACAATATATGATAATAGCAGCAAGAATAATCTACGCTCAAAAATGGAAAGAAGCAGCAATACCAAGTATAGAAGACTGGCTGTTGAAAATTTTGGACTTAACAAAGATGGCGAAATTGACTTGTTTAATTAGGGGGAAAATATCTTCATTTAAGAAAGACTGGACACCTCTGGTGGACTTTTTGGGGAGGAGGAAAGTGACTAAATAATTTCGGGTTTTGATTTTTGAATATTAGTAAAGGTGATAGAAATTCTTTCTGTGAAAATAGAGAAAACTTGGATTGGATAAGGATTGGTAATGTTTGTCAGACAATGAGGCGGAAGCCAAATACGATTTGTTTTTGTTTTGGAAAATTCAATTTAAAAAATTTAAAAAGAAGGGGACTGGGTCACTGGGCCACTATACTGTAGTTCAGCTTTCCCCAAGCTGGAGCCCTCCAGATATGTTGGACTATAATTCCCAGCATTCCTGACCATTGGCCATACTGGCTGGAGCTAATAGGAGTTAAAGTCTAAAACATCTAGAGAGCACCAGGTTGGGGAAGGCTGCTGTAGCTTATTTAACACTAATCTGGCTCATACAACACAAGAGTGGTTAATAAGCCACTGTGGCTTATTAACCCACCTTGCACATGTTGAGTACATGCCACCCAATTTCCTAATATTGATAAATATAATAATAAATATAATAATAAATACTCTCCCTGAATGTGGCTTGTCATTATATGCAAACCCAGTGAGGGAGGGTGGCTATGGTTAACAAACCACCCACTGCCATGCTACAGAGTGTTCTGTGGAAAATTGGAATGCTGCTAGGCTGCTGATGCTTGCAGTGGTGGTAAACTTCTTTTGTTGTTAAATAAAAGACAGTGGCTTGGATCTCATGTAATACTAAGCCATGGTTTATTTAAATCATGGTTTGTTGTCCTACCCAGGGTTCGTCTGACACATGATCAAACAAACCATGGTTTGTTTTCTCAGTTCCTGGGTTGTTTCTTTCCCTCCTCCTTCACTCGCTTCCTCTCTGTATCTCTACTGCCTTCGCAGCACTGCAATACTGGCATATAAAGAGGCTGAGGTTTTTTTACTGCTCTTGCCTAGCAAAACAAGCAATGTACAACCAACAATTCTGGGTTCACATGTAACAACAACCCATGGTTTAAACAACCCACTGTTCACAACCCAACAACAAACCATAGGTTCTCTTAGTGTTTGTGGCTAATGATGTAAATCTAGGTCTATTAACCCTTGGGTAGCAGAGACCTGAGCCTTCTTTAGATCATGATTATCAAAACCTTGGGAGAGGAAGCCACTTTAAGAATCTTCTTTTTTATCACTATCCACTGACTGATAAAGGAATCAGAAAGCAATAATTAAATATAACTAGAAGGAAGAGCAGAAAAGAGCAAATGCAGCCAACATTTCTGGGCATTAATTCAAGCATTAATTCATATATTGAATTCCATTTATATGGCTGCATCCCTCCCTGCTCCCACAAGGTGCCAAATCCAAAACATATCTAAGAAAACTCGTACCTTTCCAGTTGAAAGTTAAAGTCAGTAGTCCATATGGGAACACTAGAGGTAAGGTGAACCAAAGACTGGGCTTTAAAGGCTTGAATAATGGAAGGGGGGGAAATAGCTGCCTTGTATTTAAAAACAAACAAACCTTGAGATGGCCTGTTGACTACAATTAGCAGGATCAGTTGCCTGCATCCATTGTTCAGACCATGAAGCTGTATTTTGCATTTGAATACCAATGTCTTTTATATGAGTGACTTGTGCTATTTCATTACCATTTAGAACCCGTTTATACCCTTTACAGTCTTTGGTAAACACTAGGACCTTGCTATAATTTATAATTAAGCTATTCCTAGTACGGTAAGCCCCAGAAGCAGAAAATAAATGATTTAGGCCTATTCTGGATAATGAAAGCAGCAGCTCATCATCAGAATACAGCAATAAAAGAATTTTTACAGAGGACTGATTAGGGGAGTGGGACTCCACAGCAGAAAGCTCAGGAGCCAAGTTTTTAAGAAATAAATTGAAATTTAAATGGATTAAATAAAGCCCTGTCTGCCACCTCCTCTTATAAGTCCTTTGCCATCTCCTCTTATACTATGCCTCCCGGAGCTCCCTGAGTATTAAGAGCTTTTGCCTACCCACCCCCAAAAGAATTTCATTTTTCTGAAACCCTTTTTGCCCCCCTATACCACAAAATAATTGAAGAAGTATATAGGATGGGTATATCAGCCCAGCACAGTTTATGGGTAATTCTCTTTTCCCCTTAGCTGGCCTAACAGTAGCTTCTGGCTATGCAGATAATAGAAAGCTGCCTTATACAGAGTCAGAGAACTGGCCTATTTACCTCAGTATTGGCTACACTGACTGGCAGTGGCCATCCAGAGTAGAGATGTGTGAGGAGCTCGACGGGGGGTGGGGGTGGAAATCCAGTATACTTGCCGGACTTGAACCCCCTGAGCTCCGCTCGGCCTATCTTCTTCCCCGGCTTGGTTTGCATTCTCGCGAGCCGAGCCAGGGAAGTGACTTTCGGGTTCCTGGTGCTACATTGTTTACGTAGAAAATGGCATAGGATATGTTAAAAACAGCCACAATTTGCACAAGTTACGCAAATCGCGGCCACCTTTAACGTATCTTACACCATTTTCTATGTAAACAACATAGTTCAGGACGATTTCCCCAGCCCTAGCTGCAGATGCCAGGGATTGAATGTTTGCCTGCAAAGCCTACGGTTTACTACTGAGCTACGGCCCATTGGGAGAGCTGATCACTGATGTGACATGTAATTTGGCCCCAACTGGAAGGAAGCCTTGGTAGAGCAACAGTTCATTACAAGGTGAAGCAGAGAGATTCCTCTGTGTGTGTGTGTGGGGGGGGAGTTTTAAATTATTTCTTACAGAACACTAATCATTCTCTCACAAGTCATGACACACTGGTGTGATTCAACACAAGGTTAAGTAATTACTGATTTAAACACAATCGTTCAGCCACGATTGGTTGGGAGTTGTTCGTTGGGAGATCTTTTGGTTGTTTCAGGGATCATACATACTGTATAAGAAGCTCTGTGCTAATCGTTGGATGGTTTCTCCATAAATTGTTACTTTGTTAGCAAATTACTTAACAAAACCAGCTGAGTCTTTGTGTGCACATGAAATGTCAAACATCTTTTGAGAAGCATAGAGGTTGCCTCAATAGCTAGAGTTTGAGTTTCCACACTTTCACAAGTCCCAGAGGTGATTGGGTAGCTTATTATCTCACATCTTTTCCCAGCTTGCTATAATTGCTCCTGTCTGTTTAAAATCATTAACATGCATGAACAGTAAGAACAGAAACTCTTTCTTTCACGTATTTCCCCCCAAATTTACTCATGATGCTTTAAGAGAAATTCAATTGCTGGGGAATTGAAGACATGTCAGTGTTTAGATTAACAATACATAACACATATTTCAGTTTATCCTAAGTGTTTATTATTACTGTTTTCCAAAAGGCAATCAATCTAGCATCCAACATTGAAAACTAATATCCCCAAGAGCCCCACTCAGAACAATGCTATGTCAAAACATGGCATCATTCCAGAAAGGTATTATGGGTGAAAATAATGATGGCTGCCAGCTACCTACCCTGAGGAGCTTTCTCAGGCAGAGAAAGAGCTCAGCTTTTAAAATGTAAAGAAAGGACACTAATAATAAAAGGGAAGTCCCACCACCCTCTTTCTCTCCTCACCAAAATGTATTTCATTGAATGTGACCACAGGCTAAATTCCCTTCCCCCGGCCACGTGCAACTGTGGGTGGGGAGAATTTTGCGTGCGGAGGAAAGGAGAGTGAGACCACTATGGGGTGATCTCACCCTCCAATAGGATACAAGGGTGGAGCGTGCAGGACCGTTATTAGGCCCGCATGCCCACACTCTGGGCTCTTTCTTTTGCAGCTGCAGAGAAAGAAGGATCATCAAGCAGTTACACATTCAGAAGCTCCTAAGGACGAGTGACTGGTTTGATTACAAGGGGGTGTGGGCACCTTTTCCGGCTGCTTTCCCTGGGGGATTATTCAGCCTCTACAGGCCCTGTATTTCCCCTGCAATAGCCCATTAGCTGTGGCCCTGCAGCACGGCTGTGCCTGGGCTCGCTTACCATCGGGGATCCTTTGGCCTCTACAGGCCTGTGTAAAGGGTGCTTACCTTGGCAGCAGCCCTTCTGGTAACATTACCAGCGGCTTCTAGCCGCTCACTGTGCGTTGTGGGCGAGACCAGCTCCCGCCCGAGGCCCGTTGTGTCTCCTGGGGTGGGTTACTTCCCACCCCAGAATACAGATCCTTGGGCAGTCTCATGGGTGTCCTTGCGTGCCAGGACATGGGTTTGGGTGTGGCCATACACCCCCCCTTCCTTTTCTCTGTAAAGGATCGAAGCTTATCATCCACCAGGCCTTTTTTCCAATACGTTTTCGTTGGTTCTGCCTGTTGATTGCATGCCCCCCCATTTATGTTGTTTGGGCCTCATGGCCTGCCTTAACAGGCACAGCCTTTTTACTCTGTGCGTGGGGCTAGTTGGCCCAGGCCTCCTGTCAGGGATCAGGCCTGTCTCCAGCCAGGCTGTGTTTCCTCCTGGCAGGTGCGGCCTGGTGTTATTACTGGGGCCTTGTGTGCTGCTCAGGCCTTGCAGCCCCGCCTTCTCTGAGTGGCATTTCTGCTGTATCAGCCTGATTTGCCCAGGCCTCCTGTTATTTGCCCCCCTGTTGTGAAATAGGGCATCTCACAACAACAACAAAAACCCTAGGTTGGGTTTTTGAGGCCTCCTTCTCTTGCACTGGAGGTAATTTAAATATTAAAAGAAGACTTTTCTTAAGGCCTTGCCTCTTTCTTAATTGTTAAAGTTATATTCCAGACCCTTATTGGTTCTGGTGGTAGATTTGCTTCGCTTGCAGGGGCTTTTGCCTTGTTCTACACCTAAGGGTTGATTTACCCCCCCCCCTTTGTTTTATACCCCACAGGGTTGTTGTGTGGATAATGGTTAGGGAGGACTACGTGAGCTGCCTCAGGTCCCTTGCAGGAAAACAGGCAGGATACAAATACAGTACATACATTAGGCCTTCATTCTGACATATGTGGATTACCATGCTGGTCAGCCTAACAGGGTTGTTGTGTGATAATGTAGGTGAAGCGCTTACTCAAAGTACTGATACAAGCCTGTCCCTGACTCTCAGCCTACCCTACAGGGTTGTTGTGAGGATTACATGTAAGGGGAATTGTGTAAACCACCTCGGGTTCCTTGCAGGAAGGCAGGAAGGATACCAGTACAATACTACATAATGCCTTCCTTTTGTAATAGGGGTTTGTATGCTGGTCTACCTCACAGGGTCAGTGTGTGACAAACTATGTGAAACACTTTGATTGCTTGAGTACCGAAGCAAGTGAATTAAAGAATTATCTGGATTCTAGTTGATTGCCATTGCTCAGTAGGTAGATGCAGTTCCTACATTAGGCCTTCATTCTGACATACAGAGTTTACACCCTGGTCAACCTGACAGGGTTGTTGTGTGTTAATGTAGGGGAAGTGCCTTGTTTACTTTAGGTATGAATACAACCCAGTTCTTGACTCTCGGCCTACCCTGCCTTGCAGGGTTGTTGTGAGGATGATATGTAAGGGGAATTGTGTGTACCGCCTCATGTTCCTTGCAAGAAAGCAGGCGGGATACCAGGACAATACTATATAATACCTTCCTTCGAAGAGGGGGTTTGCAAGCTGGTCTACCTCGCAGGGTCAGTGTGTGATAAAGTATATGAAACATTTTGATTGCTTCAGTACTGAAACAAATGAATTCAAAAATTATCCGGTTTCTAGTTAATTGCCATTGCTCAGTAGGTAGAGCACCTGCTTTGCCGGCGTGCTCTTGTTCAATCCTCAGCATCTCTAGGAGGGTTTTGGAAACAATTCTGTCTACAATTATGGAGAGCCGTTGCCAGCTGGTAATACTGAGCAGAGTGGGCTGATGTGCTGGTGCCCATAATTTTCTGTAAGCTTTTTCATTTTTATTATTTAGGAATTGGTTGCCTCCCAAAGGGGCATGATGGCAGGAAAAAAGATGGGGTGTGCCCCCAAGCAGTTGGTTGTGGCTCTATGGTTAAATACTGGCTTGTATGCCGGGGGTCCCTGGATAAGTTCCCAGCATTTCATGGGGGGGGCTCCTGCCTGGGAACCCGGAGGGCCATTGCCACTCAGTGTCAGTGGTAGTGGGCTGGACGGCCCATTGGTCTGACTCAGTTTATCTGGCCAGAGGTGTGCTGGTGTGTTCATTTCAATGGAACTTATGTCTGCCTTCTTGTTTTTAAATGGCCTTATGTATTAGTTAGAATGCGGTGACATACGCCCACCTGAATCCTGCTATTGCTATTGCTTCACTTATGTTTTTTTTTATAATGGCCGACCCATTATTCACTTTACTTATTTCACTGCTTCCTGCATAGTCAACCAAGTCAATGTTCTGTGCTGGCACGAACAATTTTATCATGCCGAGCCATGCTGGGAGTTCTGTTGGCAGTTTTATTTGCAAGTCGCTTGGCCCTGATCCATACGCCCTGCTAGTTAGTACCTGAGGGCTGAGTGCAGCCCTTCCTTTTACCTGTTCCCTTGGCTGTCTGTGCCTTACGATGTCTCTGTCCATTTCGGGGTTTTGTTTTGTTCCCTACCATGCCACCTAATACCATGTGTTTTCTTTTGGCTGTTTTCCCCTGTGCTCACAAGCTGTGGGTCTTCCAGGTAGTTTGTGTTTGTCTGATCTCGAGACAACATCCGGATCTGCAGTGGTGTTCCTGTTGGTCCGTTTGCTGAACTATTTTCATCATCTATTTCTTCCCGCAGCGAACAGTCGTGAGTCCCAATGCTCTTAAGCCATGTGATTTATCAGGTAGCCGAAGCTTCTTTCATCATTTCATGACAATTTCAGACTGGTAAGTGTGGGTGGTCTTGCCTTGTGTGTTTCGGTTCTGTCCTGGGACGTCCAGAGCTTATAACCATTTTTAGTAGGTTTTAAGGGCTCAACTCTTAACAAGGGAGACTTATAGCTGCCTTTCATTGCAATGGGGCTTATGAATGCATTTTGTGCATTAAGCTGGAGGTGCATTCTTAGAAAATATGTGCAGCAGGTCGTTAATCTAGTCCAGGTTTATTTGCATGATACATTATATTTATTTTGTCTGCCGCATTCTACTCACTATGGAGTTTGGGTTTACTCTTGGGCCTCGCTTATCAGCGCTGTCAGTTTTATCTAATCCTCTGGCCTGTATATGGTGTTGGTAATGTTCTTTATTGCCTACTCGGCTGGCAGCAGGTGGGCTGTCCGGTGTGGTTACGGTATGGCTGGCTGGCAACCCATGCCCTAGGCCTGCCACTGGCCCATACTTTATTTTGGCCATCGAAGCATATAACTCTGAAGGGGTTAATTCCATTCCTGCAGCTCTGTTAGCCCATATAGTTCTGGGATTTGATAATGACTTGTGTTCAGCCTCATTGTTATTTAATTTGATTTTGGTTCCCATGCCTTGCTTGAATTTTGGGTAGCAAGCAGTGTTGTCGATGGAAAGTAACCAGGTGGACTTTACTTCAAGCATCCTCTCTCGGCTACATGCCTCCTACAGATGGGGGATGGGGTCCTGTTTTATGTTACTTAATGCTTCTCATAGAGCGACCCATGTCCCAGTATAATTGGCTTTGCCCTCCAATTTTCTGGCACAGGCTGCCTCGGGGTGCCAGCTATAGGTGGGCGAGGCTCATATTCCTGTTAATGTGGGAAGGGCCCAATTTTGTATTTGCCTTCCTAGGAGACTGCTCAGGGTATCAGCACGTTGGTATTCCTGAGCTGTGGGCGGTAATCCCTTGCCTCTACAGCATCATTTGGGGTCTCTGTTGCCATAAGCACGTTCTAAGCCTCCTTTTAGGTGGCCCTAGGCAGTGCCTTACCCTGCTTTCCTCTAAGGAAGCAGGGATTTTCTTGAGAAGGCTTCAACTGTTTTGGCAGTGCAAGGATTGTTTGCAACTGCATAAGTATAAGCCGACCTATGTGCTTCCGCACACTGTTTGGCCCAGATTGCTGCTTGCGTCTGTCTGTGGCAGTTTTTTGCATGGGCTTTGTAGTCATAGCTGGGCATTGCTTTATGCACGCTCGGTTGTCACAGTGCGGCACATTATAATTTCTATCTGCCGGCCGTGAAATCCAAGCCACATGTTGGGGTCTTTTACAGTCCCTGTCTATGGGGCTCCTCCTGCAGCTCCCTAGCCCAATAGAAGGATCATGTCTGGGGGGCCCTTGCAGGCTCGGGAATTGTGTCGAGCTTTTGTTTTATCTGCTCTCTTTTAGGGAGATGCGGTCTATATTAAAGGAACTCTTACCAGACATTGGTATGGTTCAGGCCTGGGACCTGGAGCCTTTTATGGACACCTTCTTTCCAAGGCTTCCGTTTCCATAATTATTCAGCGGGCTCCCAATTCGTTTTTCCATGAGGCCACTGGAGTGGTGGGCAGCTGCCATGTGTGCCCACAGCAACGGCTTTGGCCAATTTGAAATCTGGGCCCAGTCAGGGAGCGCCGTGTATTCCCTACACCGTAATTGCGATTGTACATGAGAGCAACATCATTTTCTTCAAATAGACTGGACTGGAGTGGCTGCATTGCAGAAGCAAAATATGAACTGAGTGCTGCCCGCATTTTGCGATTATCCTGATCGACAATATTGTGTGTGTCTGTGGCCGTTGCAGACTTGATAGGCAAGGCCAAGATTTTACCTTATGCACACTCTTGAGAGGTGCAGTGTTGATTAAGAAACTCCTGTCAGCCATTCAGTGCTGTATAAGGCGAGTGCCTAGAGCATTCTACAGTCATCAGTATCTTCTAGACGGTTGCTGCTCTGAATTTTTCTCGCAGACAGTGTCCAGGGCGGTGTGTCGCTGGCGCTCTTAAGCATATCGATTGTATGTACACGAATTGCCATGACTGGTGCTGCTGTTTTCATTTCTGTCTTTTCAGATTACCGGAGTGGAAGGAGGTCGGCTTGTGTCCTTGTGTTCTGGCACTGTATGATATTTGGACGGCGTGGAGAACTGATAAGTCAGGTCTCGGATCTCAGCTTGGGATCAGTCTACTGGCTGCACCCAGTGCTTGGGTCAGCGTGCAAAGCAGCAGCAGAACCTCCTATCCACGTTATTCCGGTCTGGCCTGGTTGGCTTGCCCCCACAAGTGCTGGTAGTGCATTTAGGAGAAAGCGATTAGGCGTGCTTACGGGCATGGCCTTGATTTTGCAAGTGTCTGCGGACCTTGCTGTGATTCGTCGGAGATGGCCTGGTGTCCAGATTCTCTGGTCCCACATCTTGCCACGATGCTGTTGGAGGGATACTGTCAATCCCAATGGCCTGAACAAGGCTTGCCGGAAGGCGAATAGAGCAATCTGTAGGAGCCTTGGAGGGAGAGGCGTTGCGATTCCTTATCCCGAGATATCCTTGGCTCGGAGGGAGCTGTACCGACCGGACGGGGTGCATTTGTCCGAGGTCGGCAATTTTATTTTTCTTCAGGATCTGCGAAGGGCCCTCCTAGAGTTAGTTTCCGCCAGGTGGGGGAGAAGAGACTTAGCTTAAGCACGTCTCTCTCTGTGGCTAGTAAGTGCGGGAATAGGCAGTGGGGCTAGGGTTTGGGTGATCATCCAATGGCACTGTTCAGGTGGCTGGCGAGACCTGTATCTCAGCGCTTGCTGAGTTTCGTGGCTCAGTGGGGGGAAATACGGATCGCCAGTGAGGATGGCTTACATCACACGGATCGGTGTTCTGTGGCACCATGAGGTGGGGACTGTGAGAGAGCCTCCCAGCACCCAAGAGGGTGTAAAACTGGGGGGGTGGCGAAGTGCTGCGCCACCCCCCGGGTTTGGATGTATCTGCCCGGGATACCTCACTGGCCAATGGCAAGTTTTAGTTAGTACCCGCACTTTCACCCTTCGCAGATCTTGATTAATAAAATGTGGCCCTTTATTTACACCATATACTTGTGTCTCGCCTCTTCTTTTCCCCTTTTACGCGTGCAATTCCCTTCCCCCGGCCACGTGCAACTGTGGGCGGGGAGAATTTTGCGTGCGGAGGAAAGGAGAGTGAGACCACTATGGGGTGATCTCACCCTCCAATAGGATACAAGGGTGGAGCGTGCAGGACCGTTATTAGGCCCGCATGCCCACACTCTGGGCTCTTTCTTTTGCAGCTCCCTCCCTGTTCTCAGTGTGGGCTTTGCTGGCTGCCATTTCCAGGGGCCGAGTAGGAATTTTGGCTCATTGCCCTGATTGGCCGGGGGCAATGGGCGTGTTTCGCCTACTCTACACTGTGTTGCAGGGTTGGGTGTTTTTTATTTTGGGTTTTCCGTGTGATTTGGTCCAATCCGGTCACATTTGGCTAGTAAGTGCGGGAATAGGCAGTGGGGTTAGGGTTTTTGGTGATCATCCAATGGCACTGTTCAGGTGGCTGGCGAGACCTGTATCTCAGCGCTTGCTGAGTTTCGTGGCTCAGTGGGGGGAAATACAGATCGCCAGTGAGGATGGCTTACATCACACGGATCGGTGTTCTGTGGCACCGTGAGGTGGGGACTGTGAGAAAGCCTCCCAGCACCCAAGAGGGTGTAAAACTGGGGGTGGGGGGTGGCGAAGTGCTGCGCCACCCCCCGGGTTTGGATGTATCTGCCCGGGATACCTCACTGGCCAATGGCGAGTTTTAGTTAGTACCCGCACTTTCACCCTTCGCAGATCTTGATTAATAAAATGTGGCCCTTTATTTACACCATATACTTGTGTCTCGCCTCTTCTTTTCCCCTTTTACGCGCGCAAATGGTTCTCCCAATTTCAGGTGGCCTTTTTGGCCCTAGAAAACCCATCATTTTAGGGCCAAAATGATTCACCTGAATCAATTTGGTCCAGCCCCATCTCAGGTACTGAGATTTCAAGTGGGGGATTCAAAGCAGGGCCTCAGAAGAGGAATGACATTCTCGCAGAGGCTTAGGTATATGGAGGCATGCAATTCTTGAGTCATTTGTTCTCAGATTGTTTATGCTTTTAAAAGTTAAAAACAGCATGCAGAATTCACTTTTTCTCTAGTTTTAACAGCAGCTCTTCAATTCAGTGTGTCAGGGAGAATACATACAAGGAACCAAGCCCTATCTCTAAACCAAACCCTGTACGCTTGGAACCCCAGACTTTTTACATGATAAATCAGGAGAGTGACTTTGTGAAGTTCCGACTTGCAATTTTATCCTCTTATCAACTAACCATGTAGGCTTTTTCCTCTTTAGGAAACCTCTGCCTCAGTCATAGGTATGTCAATAAGATTTCAAAATAATTTTCTAAAGAACATAAGAAGAGCTGTGCTGGATCAGACCAAAGGCTTATCTCATCTAGCATTCTGTTCCCACAGTGGCTAACCAGATGCCCATGGGAAGTTCACGAGAGAACATGAGTGCAACAGCACCCTCCTCCCACCCATGTACCCCAGTGGTATCAGAGGTATCCTGCCTCCAATACTGCCCTCTTGACATCTTCTGTACCACAAATTATTACCACTATTATAGTGTATCAATTTTATTTAGCAGGCAGGCAAACATTGCAAAAAAAAATATTAAGCTGTATTCTGTGTTGTGACTGAAGAGCCAGCAGACAGATAGAATTGCAATATCTCTTAGAAGGGAACGCATCAACAAGAGGTATAACAAGGGATTTATATAGATTGATTCAAAAAGCTGAAGAGCAAGATGACCATCTAAAGACAGTATGGGATACTGAATTTGAGGAGGAGACTTCAAAGGTGAGTCGTTGGAACAATATATAGGACAGACGTATTCTGAAAGTTATGTTGATAAGGATAAAGGAGAATTTCTATAAAGGGGAAGGGGAGTATGCCTTGTCAGGATATGTTATGTTTTTGGAATATGGAATGTAATTGATTAATAGGATGGAAGTATAGCAATTGGTTCCTAGGAGGGTGGGGGGTGCACTTTATGATTTTGTGTATACAGGTTTAGTTGTGTATTTTTGTTATATTGTGTTGTATTTAGTTTACAAACATTAAATAATTTTTTCTTTAAAAAGGAATGCTCCCATAAGCTTAAAAAAAGGGAAAAGAATCGCAATATCTCATTATGAGAAGTACCAACACACAATAAGAGAAGGTAGTGTGAATGTATCCTTGGCAAGTGGTAATCAAAAGTAAAATAGGGCAGCTAGTGGGAAGTGACCCAAATGTCCTTTGCTTCCTCATCTCTTTCCCCATCATCCTTGGTTATATTCAGGTTTCAGGACCTTGCGCCACTGTGCCAGCATCAGCACATGGCATGCTTGAGCAGCTGCCCTTACAGCCCACCGCTACCCACTGCCCTGGTCAAATGAACTTCAGATGGCTTGGCCTGGGAGCTGCCATTTTATTTTCCCACAATGCCTTGGAGTGGCACAACATCAGGGAGATTGTGGGAAATTAAACTGCTGGCTCTTCAGAGCACCACTGATGCCAACTGATGCCACCATCAGGTGAGCCTGTGGTGCCAGGGGGAAGTGCACCTATTTGCCACAAGGCATCTTATTTCAGCAGCTACTGTTCTAAGAGTTTTGACTGCTCAGATCCACCAACTGAGCCTTACATACTGTGCGCCTGGAAACTTTAAAAATGTGTGCTATTAAAAATCAATATGTGTTTAGCCTGGGGTATCCCAAAGGCAACATACAGCTATTGTGCTTTGAAATGTTTTCAGAAGCAAAAACAAAATCATACTTCTCATAACATAAGTATTGTGGTATCCTTGGTAACAACAGGTTTAGGAGGTAGATGAAAGGGAAGTGATTCTCGGTGTTGACTTAAACTAAAAACAGGTGGACTCCTGTCATTTTCTATTAAGCAAGAAGTTGGCATCTTAGTATCCCTGCCCTGCTTCCTGAAGAGGAGTCTCCAAATATAACATTTTAAAAATATGTTGTCACTCTGATGACACCATATGAAATGCCTTTGTGTACATCACTTATGTTAAAAGCAAAGATATTAGCAAGATGGAACAGAATCATAGAGAGCTTATCCTTCTAATAAATCAGAGATGTTGAACCTATTTCAGCCTTAGGCCAAATTGTATTTTGGAGAAGCTCCCAGGGGCCACATGTCAGTAGTGGGTGGGCAGGAGGCAAAAGGTGCCAGGCCACAAACACCAAAAATAGTAGCATTTTTAGCTTAAAGCTCTCACTGCCAGTAACTAAGCCTCAGAAGAAGCATTTCAACCTTTTAGAAGGGGGGAAAAACTTCACAAAAGCTGGGAAACCACCAAATGATTGGTGGTTGAGGGAAAGGGGTGTGGCCAGGAGAAAGGTGTGCAACTGTTTGGAGAACCCCAGAGGTCCAGACTGGGAGCCCAGGAGGGATGGATTTGGCCCTCAGGCGGAGGTTCTGCACCTATTTAGTAAATGAACAATCATTTTGATTAAATCAATAGCCCTATCCATGCATTCCCAATCTGTGTTCCATTGTGATCTCAATGACGGAAGAAAGCACTGTTTCTTGATAGGGTGCTCTACACACTAAATCCAGTTACCATTAATTTAGAAAGAACTATACTGTGGGTTAGAACCCCTACTGTACATAAGCACTGAACAATGGAATTTTCACATTTTTACAATTCTGGATGTGAATGTAATGATAGGTGATGAAAAAGAAAAGAAAAGAAAAAATGGCTAATACTAGCCCTATTCAGGTGTTATAAAATTATTCTGCTCAGAGTAACCACATGAGGAGAGGGAGCACATTAGCCCTACACCCTCCTTATACATTTCCATCAACCTGCAGTCCTGATGGGCGATATTCCAAAAAGGACAGCCTCCTGTATCCACGGAGCTCTCCACAAAGTTTTGGAATGCTGATTTTTGGAATGCCTCCAAAGATACAGAAGTTTCTCTTCAGGGCATCACCTCCACAAGTGCAGGGCAACAGAAATCCACCAGAGGAGCGTGGGGCAGGCATGCTTCCTCTCCTCATGTGCTTACTCATTTTTATAACGCCTGAATAGGGCTACTACACCATTATCTGCAGAAGGTGGTCCAGAGCTCTGAAAACTATTGCTTGCCTCAGTCATTTACTCACTAATTCATTCATTAATTCACTACCACATACATTTAAATGAAAGTGATATATGGGTGTATTTTTAGGGATGTGCATCGGACTTGGACAAAGCCCAAAGCTCAAGCAGATTTTCACATCATTTCTGGTGCTTCCTAAGGCAAAGAAGGCTTCCCTCTGAAGTGACCATAACTGAACCTGGACGAAGCTTTGTTACCTACTCAGCCTTTGGAGATGCAGGCATTCTGTCTCCTCTCCAAACAACATCATTTGGGTTTGTTGCTCTAAACCCTGACTAAGAGTGTGGGAAGGGGGAGTTTGGTGGAGTGACTGATAACTCAGCCTTCTCATCCTAGGCCATGTTGGTTGTCCAATCACTGAGCTTAGGGAGATGGCAAGGACAGGGATATGAGATGCCATGGCCATTTTTCCAACACCACCAAGTTTCAATATGAAAAGAAGTGTTAAACTGGCCTTCAATCAGCATAACTCCTTAGCTGCTGTACCTGAAACTTTGCAGGTTTCTTGTATGGGGACACCTCTATGATGTGTGCCATATTCATCCAAATCACCCCCAAAAAAACATGGGGGAAGGGAAAGTGCATCTCTCCCACTGCCAAAGTATTTGAGGATTTCCCTTCTACATAAATCTCTACATCTATCCTGGGTGTAGAGATTTCTTACCCTGGGTAAGAAAACTGCAGATTTCTTACCCAGGGACACCTCTATGCTGTCTGCCAATGGTCCACAAGGAACAGGGTAGAAATGTGTACTCTCAAGACTGCTCTTGCACAAATTCCATTTGTTTGATCCACTCAGAAGGGGCACCTATCTCTGCAATTTTCATTCAGTTCTGCCGCACACACACTTTTGGCTACTGCTAGCCATCCTGAATGTAAGATGGACTGAAATATAATGATTATTTACAACTCTACATTCCTAAGAGAAACAGAGTACTAAAAATATTGGAGGTAATACAAAAATTAAGTAAGACTCGAGTCAGATACATATTGGTGGGAGTGGGGACATTAGAACCTTGGAGAGAGAGAGAAACATTGGATCTGAACTTGGATGAACTTTTGTGGCTTGTGCCCATCTCTTATCAAAACTAATTAATCCAAATGCTAATTTAATTTGATACGCCAACACAGTGCTCTGGGAAATATAGCAGTAGAGCTGGTTTTTAATCTGCCAATTGTCTGTGTAATCAGGCTATGTTTAATAGAAAGCCTGCTCATTTGCAAGCATAACCTTGTATGAACCAAAATTTGATGACATTCTGCCACCCTTTATCACACAGAATAATGTCTTCTTCCCCATTCATTCCCATGGATTTCAGAGGGGTTGCCCAATGGATGCATCACTAAATAATAAGAGACAAACAGTGTAATCCTATGCATGTTTACTCAGAAGTAAGCCCCATTGAGTTCAATTAGACTAACTCCCTGTAAGTGTATATAGGATTATGGCCTGAATCATAAAATAAGTTGAATTACGGTACTATGATTTAAATTACTATGCTTTTCTCCTTCTGTATACCTGGATTCCTATAGTACCAAAGTTCTCTACTTCTGGCAATGATGGTGGGGAAGGGTTTCAGCCCATGGTGGGTTCCAGCTGGGGCCAATGTGACCCCCAACCAGAGAAAGAAGTTTAAGGAAAAAAAAGACATTTCTCTATTTCATAGCAGCAATGAATCTTTTTATATAAATTGGGGGGGAAACGCACTGAATAAATGCTGACCTGTTCCAGAATCCTTAAATAACAGGACACTTTTGGTATATGTTCACTCTATCTAGAGCAGGGCTCTCCAACCTTGTGTCACCAGATTTTGTGGGCCTACAGCTCCCAGCATACCCAGCCAGCATGGCCAATGGCAAGGGATTCTGGAAGCTGTAGTCCAGCAACATCTGGGGACCCAAGGTTGGAGAGCCCTGATCTAGAGGAACTGGACTACCACCAGTGGCTGTTTTTGTTTTTTTTAAGATTCCTTATTTTATTCAACAATGGGAGGTGGCAGGGCTTGGGGGAGAACCACTTCATTCAAGAATAGTTGCAACAATACTGTCAAATGTAACCTGGAAAAATCTAAAACACAATATTTTGCTCCCTAACATACCGTATGTGAAGACTTAATAGATGCCATATGTCATCAGACCAAGGCCCATCTTGGTGAAGTAATACTGATTAGAAGCAGATATCTGCCATTTCTTACAAAGATGCCTTCTTAATCCTCCTACCTGAAAACCTTTAAAGCCCTAAGGTTGCAACCCTATATACTCACTTACCTTGGAGTAAGTCTCATTGAACTCAATGGGGCTGACTTTTGAGTAGCTGTGTATAGGAATGCACTGCACATGGCTTGGGCCCAAGATATTAAAAGGACTGTCTCTTTAAGATTTTGAGGGCAAGCTCATCTGTATATCTTGCTGGTGGTGGAGGCATGACTGGTTGGGACAGTGCCAGCTCCACGTTTTTGGGGGCCCTTGAGCAAGATACCCTTAATGACCCACTCCCTTAGTGAATCAACATTTTCACCTCCATTGGCACCAGGTGCTGCTGCTTTTCCTCCTCCTTTTCCTCACCACTGCTATCGCCTGCTTGTTTGCCAAGCAGAGAACCAGTGAGCAGGCACCTGGCACCCACTATTCCTCCCTCTCACCATCACCATTGTCTGGACCAGAGCAAGAGGCAGGTGAACAAGCAGGTTGCAATGGTGAAGAGAAGGGGCTCTTGTCAGTGGCCCCCCTGCTAGAAGTATGGGCCTTTGGCAAGTGCCTGACCATGTCAACCCTTGACACTGGCCCTAAACTGGGGCATGTGAGAGGGCCCTCTCTGAGGAATATCCCACCCAGGAAGTCCATTTGGCACCATCTTTCTTAGCTTTCTGTCAGCTGGATAAGACGTTTTTATTCCAGCCGGCATTTGACCTGCCAGGATGATGCTCTTTAGTGGAACAATGTCTCATTTTAAGTTTTTATTTGTTTTACCTATCTCTTGGTTGTTGTTGTCATTTTATGGTATTGATATGTCTTATAAACTGATTTTGTAAGTTGGTTTTCTTTTTGTTGTCAACTCTCCTGAGTACTGTAATCCAACTGAAAGACAGGGTATACATTTACCTATATAAATAAATATACAGGAACAATAACCCAGAGATAGCAGAGAATGGCTCTAGGCATGCTAAGCATGTGCTGTACCAGTGAGCGATGGAATTTCTCACACATGCAGAATTGCATAGGTTAAAATGATTCTTAAAAAGACATGTATTTTCAAAGACTCCCCCCCCCCCAACCCGGCCAAAGAAGACAAGGAGGATGAGCTCTTGCAATTGTTAGTTCAAAGATTCTTGCCCATCTCTATTTTCCACAAAGATTCTTTTCTTTTATTTGCCACTGGCAACTTTTTTCTTGCCAGAGGCTCACTGGCAATGCTTGAGACAATCACCTTTGTTTTAAGCTCCCTTGTCAGCAAAAATGAAATAGCATTGTGGGCAAGAAAAATATATATGCTGGAATTCATATCAAAAGTATAGTGACATATTTGGCACTATGAGCATTTTGTTAATCCCATGCTAATTTTTGAGATGCCCAAAGTAGGGGCAGGCAGAGCAATCAGGGATCAGATAACATGCCCATTTGCAAAGGAATGGGGAAAGCATAATCAATGGGATAAAGAATGTATTTGTATTTAAGATGGCACCTTAGGGCACAATCCTTTGCATATTTAGACAGAAAGAAGTTCTACAACTCCCAGCATTCCCCAGCCAGCCATGCTAGCTAGGGAATGCTAGGAGTTGTAGGACTTTTTCCTGTCTGAACATGTATAGAATTGTGCCCGGGCAGCACAATCCTATGAGGGTGCCCACAATCCTATGAGGGTGCCCGCAACCCTCTGAACCCAGAGGATTGCGGGCATCCTATGCAGGGTGGGAGGAGCACGGCAGATAGGGTTCCGCCATATTCCCCTCACCCTTAGAAACATCCAGGCGGCCGATTTCAGCCATCTAGATGTTTTTCCTCTCCTCATGAGGAGGAGAGGCTGAGGCGCCACCTGGATTCCTTGGAATCCAGCAGAGCCTCACCCCTCCACTCCCTGCCTTCAGGAATGCCCCGCACACAGGGGAAGCAAAGTCAGTCTTCGGTTCCCTGCTGGCATGGAAAGAACCATGCCAGCTACAAGGTGGGGTGGTGGGGATTAACCCACTGTGCTGCAATCTCGGGAAAGATTTCTGAGGTCACAAGGGCTTCCAGCCTCAATCCTATGTCCCCCCAGACAAGGTCGGAGGGACATAAGATTGTGCCCTTAAACAGTTTAAATTACCATATACACACACACTTCAATATGTTAAAAATCAATGAAGAGCAAAGAAGAGAAATAAGAGATTTAGGAGAAACAAAGCAGGCAAAAGAGATTCCATCCAGTTGTAATAAAATCATCGGTAACCCCTGGCCTGTAGGCCATATGTTGTGGCCCTTGGAGGCTTACCATCTGACCTGTGCGAATCCTCCTTGACCCCATTTCTCCTCCTCAGTTTCCATGCTGGCTGTGGAGGGAAGGGATCCTGTTCCCAGCCAGCACAAAAAGGTAACCAATTGCAGGTGCTGGAGGCCCAATCCAGGTTGGGGCCATGCCATGTGGGAGTAGCAGGTTTTTTTTTTATCCTTTGTCCTATGCTGCAGTCCTGATCCAGAACAGGCTTCCACTGCCTGGAATTTGCAATGCCTTAAAAGGATCCAGTGAAACAAATTGATCCACCTTTTAGCCA
Source organism: Shinisaurus crocodilurus (assembly GCA_021292165.1). Lineage (NCBI taxonomy): Eukaryota > Metazoa > Chordata > Lepidosauria > Squamata > Shinisauridae > Shinisaurus > Shinisaurus crocodilurus. The sequence goes on along the minus strand of CM037878.1, from coordinate 225,502,905 downwards.
TGGAAATTGCAGGCATGGGGCCAATCCAGATTGGGACCACAGTGTGGCAAAGGGTTAAGGTCCCTTTATCCCCCCTACACACAGACAGACACACACACACACACACACACACACACACACCAGGGTCCTAATCTGGATCAGACACCCTGAGTCTGCAATTCACATTGGGGGGAGGAGGGAACACCCATTGGAGTGAATGGGAGGTTCTTCCCCGACTCAAATTGCAGTGGGCACTATGTGTGTGTGTGTGTGTGTGTGAGTGTAAATAGATTGGTAGGGTGGTGAATGTACATTTATGTGTAAGAGAATATGAGGTGGACACACCCACATTGGCTTTGGCCATGCCCATGTTTGTCTCTGGCCCTGCCCACAAATGGAATACATCAGGGATCTCCAACCTTGGGTCCCCAGATGTTGCTGGACTACAGCTCCCAGAATCCCTTGCCATTAGCCATGTTGGCTGGGTATTCTGGGAGCTGTAGGCCAGCAACATCTGGGGACCCAAGGTTGGAGAGCCCTGGAATACAGCCTACTTGCATTACCCTGAGGCAATGTAGCCTTTCGGAGGGAAATAGTTTCCCATTGTGTGTGTGCATTACAAGCACAAGCAGGTGAGAGCCATGGGCTAAAGTACTTCCTCCTCCCCTTGGCCTGTGCATGAGGGGAGGACATAAGAAGCTTCGTACTATCAAAACATAGTTCACCATAGCAAACTAAAATTTGATCAAACCATGGTTTGGAAGCCTGGTTTGGGAGCAAACTGTGTTTGCCATCACACCTGCATGAGCCTGAATACTAAGATGTGCTCAGGAAGAGCTTTCCAGGAAGGCACAGGGAGAAGCAAGAGAAGAAGGGTAGAAATGTTTGATAGAATATGAGAGCATGTACCCAGTGAGAAGGAGCCACATGAACACATAACAGATCAAAGATTAAAAGGAGATCAAATTAACAAGATGACTTAAAAGAGAATACAAAAGTTTCAACACTGTATGAGGCAACAATTGCAGCCTGTGAAGAGAATGCATAATCGAATCCTAATTGTCAAGAAGGGAAATAAGTCGGGGGCTTCCGGGTGAACATGGTGCTTTGAACGCCTCACAGAAATCTGTGGGACAGCCGTTACAGCGTTCCTGGCCAGAGAACTTCTCTGGCTGGGGAATCTACTTCTGATGAAAGAAGCTCAGATTTGATGTTACCTCCAAATTATCTTATAGGGTCATAAATTGCTTTCTGTCTGCCCTCTGACAGATAGATTTGCGGCTTGCGACCTGAGGTGGGGGGAAACGGCGCTGTATTCGGAGGCCGGTTCCTACCGATCATTAGAAGCGTACATGCTCACTTCCAAAGAAGGTTTACATCTGGACTGGCTAATCTAAGGAATCTTTCTACAGCATAATAGGATTTATAATTAACTGTGAGCAGACTACGGGACACATCTGGGAGGCAAAAAAGTTAACGAAGAAATCACTTGAAAGGAGGTCTATTAATCTTTTATGTGTAGCATTTTGGAAGTGCCTTGGAAAATATAAACAAGGGAGAATGGTTTCGTTGGAAGCATTTATGAAGCTATGGGAGAAACTGGAAAACAAGTTTGATCATTTTATAAACAGATTGGAAGCAGGAATTGAGAACTGGTACGTAAATTTAAAAGAGGATTTACCACATGAACAAGGGAAATTGGTCATTTTTTCAGGACCGGCACAGGAGAAGAAAGAGGTAAATAATGATTTTGGAAACTTACCAGAGATTCACAGAGGCTTTGAAGTTGTAATTGGTCTGAACTTGTTCGAAAAGAGGATTGTGACGCAGTTTCTCAGGAAAAAAATGGCCGATGCATTGTTTCAAGCCGGAATGAAGGAATTTATGAAGCATCAGTACAGACTGACTCCATTCTTCGTTCAAAAACTGGAACTTAATGATTATCCATTTGACAGAGGAAAGTGATTTACATGGTTTTTACTGGGAAAAGATAAAGGGTTGATGTATACTGAATTACTTGTCTAGTTTGAAATATAATTTTAAAAAAAATAATAATTAAATCTTAATGGCAAAGATAAAGGAATTGCTTATATGACTTATTTGGATTTTAAATATTAATGGTGATGTAAGAGAAATTATGATTATAATTAAGATATAAATATATTCGGTCTGTTTGGAATTATTTACTGAAAATTCTTAGTATGTTTTGTGCAGGCTTTGAAGCATTAAATGGGAAGGGTTTTTTTTTTTCTATTTCCCCCTAAGTAAAAAGATAGCTTACATGCTTCTTCTGTTTTGTTAGCTGTCACTTATCTCTTAATTTTTAAATGGTTTTTACTGGGGAAAGATAAAGGGTTGTTGTATACTAAATTACTTGTATAGTTTGAAATATATATATTTTAATTTATTTTAAATATTAATGGCAAAGGTAAAGGGACTGCTTATATGACTTATTTGGATTTTAAATATCAATGGTGATGTAAGAGAAATTATGATTATAATCAAGATATAAATATATTTGGTTTGTTTGGAAATATTTATTTAAAACTTATAGTATGTTTTGTGTAGGCCTTGAGGCATTAAATGGGAGTCTTTTTTCCTTTTTGTTTTTGTTTTTTAAAGTAAAAAGATGGCTTTTCTGTTTTGTTAGCTGTCACTCATTTTTTAATTTTTAAAATTAAAAGTGAAGGAGTTGCTGTTGGATAGATAGAAAAAAGAAATAAGGAGCAACTGTAATAAGACAAATGTGCTGGCTAGATGTTTTGGTACTAGAGAGTTGGGGGGGAGTATTAAAAACCTTTGTCATGTGGTTATTTACTAAATAGTTTATAGTTACTTTTTATTCTTGGGATTTTCAATATGCTCTATCTTGGAATTGGAAACAATATTAAAAGAATTTATAGGTTGTTTTTTTTGTTTGATTGTTTATCCATAAATGTTGAATTTAAAGTAGATTAAATAGTTGATTTATATTTGCGGTGGGTGCAGACCTCCTGTGTTTGTTCTTTTTTTGTTTTGTTTTTTGCCATAACTGGAAATGATTTTTGGTTAATAGAAAATGTTATAAGAATAACTGTGGTTGCTTATATGCTGTGGAGAAGATTGGAAGTCCATTTTAATTTTGTTTATTGTTTGTTGTATATGTGTTTTTGTGTTTTTTTTAATATGATAAAAATTCTTTTTTTAAAAAAGGAAACAAAGAAGGGAAATAAGTCAAGCAGGGGAAATGCAGACAAATTAAAGACTTTGGGCGCAATCCTATGCATGTTTAGACAGAAAGAAGTCCTACAACTACCAGTAAGCCCCAGCCAGCCACCCTAACTGGGGAACCTTGGGAGTTGTAGGACTTTTTCTGTTTAAACATGCATAGGATTGCACCCTTACAGTATAACCCTACATGGGATTGGAGGGGCACAAAGGAGCAGACTGTCTGCCACTCTCACAGCCCTACCAGCTCGCACCAGCCAAGGCTGGAGGTGTGTGTTTGTGCGGGGGGGGGGGGACATACCATTTTATTGTCATGCATGGTTCTTTATTTTTTTCTAACCCCCCTACTTGGTTCATGCTGGTGTAGAGGGGTGATGAACCCGGGGCTTCTCTGGTGAATAAAGGGGCTTTGAATCCAGCAGATTTCATAGATTTCATAGATTCTAGAGTTGGAAGGGGCCTACAAGGCCATCGAGTCCAACCCCCTGCTCAATGCAGGAAACTTGGGGAGGGGTCTCCCATCCAAGTAATAACCAGGCCTGACCCTGCTTAACTTTCCATGCTCAGAATCCAATGTAGCTTCTGTCCCCTCCCCTGTCCTGCTGTGAGACACCAAGTCTGAGGGCCTGTCACTGGTGGGAACACCACCAACAGTGCAGTAACACCCATAGAGCTTTCTGCAACAGTAACTGGGGGTTTTGAGATGGATGTCTCCCCCCACCCCAGCAGAGCTCCTATCTGCTAGCAGAGAAGCAGCTCTGCCCCATCCTAATCCCCCATGGATGGCTGCCTGAAGGGATAGGATTGTTCTATCCTGCTGCAATCCTCTTCACGCTTACCTGGGAGTAAGTCTCATTGAACACAAATTCTGCATGGATGTGTATGGGATTGCACTGTTAAAAGGTGGGGGGGGGGGAAAGCATCACAAAAGTGAAGAATACTCAAGTGAGAAATGATTGAAGACTGAATAAGCATTTTTTGAAGTAGCAAAAGAAAGAAGTGTATAAAATATTAAAAAGGGGGGAATTACATGGTTTGGCAATAGAATCAATCTGATGGGGGGGGGAGAGTAAAAGATGATGTCAAAATGCTGCAGCAGAACACCAATTGTCCACATTTTATTTTATTTTTTCTTTATTGAATGCCAGTAAAATGTAAAAGTGCCTTATTGGAAGCACAGCAATGCCACCCAGCTCCAAATATAATTACTTCAGTTCAAAACTCTTTTGGACCAAATGATAATTGCCTTCTCTAGCGTTAATGGAACAGATAATCTTTTTATTGTATTTGTCTCTAGAAGACTACTTTTTGTGTGTGAGCTAAATGGAACAATTTTTAGTAAAACATTTCTACAAGCTTTTAAAATGGCAATTTCCACAGAACCTAAGGGATATTAGTGCATTAAAAGGCAGGCAGATTGGACTATGCACATTAATGATAGATGAAATGTTTTAGCATTTACCAATTTATTTTCTGCAACTAGCAAATATATTTAAACAGTAAAAATGTTCCTAATGAGTTCTGTTGAGTGTTTCAGTGCCATCCTAGAATATTAATGCAGAAAGATTCCTGAACTTTCCACGTTTATATCATCTCTCTGTCTTTAAGAATTCTCAACAAAAGTTGAAGCTAATTTACTGTGTGCAATTCACGAATTAGCTTTCTTAAAGGGGTACTATACTCTGAAACATAGCTATATAAACTGAGATTTTATCCTGCAGACCTCACAGTATATGTTGCAATATAATTTAGTGGTGGAAATAAAATTGCTTGGAATCACCTTATTAAATTACAAAAAGTTCCATTTCAAACTGGGACTTATAGCCTGCTACTAAACATATTTACTTGGAAATAACTTAGCCTTGCTGAGTTCAAAGGGAAGATCTTTTCCCCAGATTAAGCTTTTATAGCAGCCCTGCTCATGTAGCATATATGGGACATAAATACATTGATCTGGTCAACATGTAACGACAGCCCGTCAGTTTAAAAACTGATGGGATGTCATGCATGAATGGGAGAGTGCCCCTGCCCTGCCTCTTCCACTTTTACTCAGGAACCTACAAGCGGCTCCTTTGTCAGTTGTGCAGCATGACGTGAGAACCCAGATGGCTGGGTTGTTAGGAGCTAAACCACTCAGCAGTTAACGCATGGTTTGTTGCTAGGTTAACCTCTGGGTTGTTCATCCCCTAAACAAGGCAACAGTCTGAGTTCAGACATCACACTCAGCAATGTACTAATGAGCCAATCGTAGATTGCTGAGTAAAAGTGGAAGAGGCAGGCATGCTGTAGGCAGCAGCTCCAACTCTCTCCCACTGATGCACAACAGCTCACTGTTTAAACTTTTTAAACTTATGGATTGTCATTACATGAGAAGAGGGCCATTGACAGGGACTATGGGATTGTGCCTGTCACTCATCCCTGTTCTCATGTTCATATTTTATTTATTTATTTATTTATTATATTTATGAATCGCCCATCTGGCCAGACATCCGGCCACTCTGAGCGATGTACATGTTGTGATATGTATCACTTTACCAGCTGCAGCACATTGTTTACACATGGAAGGGACAGAATGGCTGTAAACAGGTTTTGTTATATCTTACTAGAATCCTTGATTCTGGACTGTGAGAACAACATGAGCTGGTCACATGGTTTGTATGTTCTGATGACGTGCTAACTTGTTTTCTGTCTGAAGCCATCTTAGAGAGAAGGTGGACTGCTTTCTCTCTTCTTCTGGTTCTTCTTGCCTAGACTTTGTTCCTGCAACAATGTAACGTCTTTGCTGAGGTGGAATTAAGCTCAACTTACTCCACTGGATGTAATGCTTGCTATGCATTTATACTCTGCACATGGACTATAACTAGGAAATGTATACTCTGTAGAACTTTACTTGCTAAGTGAATAAACAGGTAGAAATAGACCTGTGGTGTTAGAGTGTTTCCTGACTCCATGGATTAATCTGCAATGGAGAAGCTGGAAGCAAGTCTGATTACAGGGCAGACTGGGCTGGCCAAAATTGGCAGCGACACAACACGCTGCACGCTGCGTAGGGAGGTGAGATCTGGAAGATCTGTGTGTGGAATTTCAGGCGTCTGTTAGCACACAGATAGGATTATAAATCTCCCAACTCTGCTCACACGCCAACAGTACAGTGCAATAAAATACAAGAGGGGGGGATGACACACACACACACAGTATAAAACACAATTAAAAATAGTACAAAACTTAAAAATCCTAACCCATCCCATATTCCCGCCTGAAAAGCCACATTTTTAATGCACGGCAGAAGCTAATCAAGGAAGGGGCATGGTGGAGGTCACTCGGGAGAGAGTTCCATAAATAGGGGCTGCCACAGAAAAGGCCCTCCTCCTAGTCCCCCACCAGCCTGGTTTCTCTGGCTGATGGGACAGGGAGAAGGCCGTCCATGGCAGATCTTGTTGAGCGGCCTACTTGATGTTGCTGGAGGCGCTCCTTGAGATAAACTGGACCAGAGCCATACAGGGTTTTAAAGGTCAATGCCAACACCTTGAATTCGGCTCGGCAAACAACTGGTAGCCAGTGCAACTCTTTGAGCACTGGAGTGATGTGATCACGCCGGCGGAAGCCTTTAACCAGGCAAGCTGCTGCATTCTGTACCAGCTGCAACTTCCGAACCATCTTCCAAGGTAACCCCACGCAGAGCGCATTACAGTAGTCTAGGTGAGAGGAGACCAAGGCATGAACCACTGATGGGAGCAGATGATTAGGAAGGTAGGGGCACAACTGCCGCATCGGATGGAGCTGATACTGCGCCGCCTGGCTCACAGCTGACACCTGAGCCTCCATGGACAGCTGGGAGTCTAGAATGACTCCCAAGCTGTGGACCTGGTCCTTCAGGGGTAGATGTACCCCATTCAGCACCAGGTCAACATCCCCTAACCTTCCCTTGTCTCCCACCAGAAGTACCTTGGTCTTGTTGGGGTTCAGTTTCAACATGTTCCTTCCTTCCCATCCAGCCACCCACTGCCTCCAGGCACTTGGACAGGGTTTCAACGACCAACCTTGGTGAGGACTTGAAGGAGAGGTAGAGCTGTATGTCATCCACATATTGATGACAGTGCACCCCAAACCTCCTGATGATAGCTCCCAGCAGCTTTAGGTAGATGTTAAATAACATTGGGTAGAGGATGGAACCCTGCGGCACCCCACAAGTGAGTGGCCGAGGGTCCAAAGCCTCCTCCCCAAGAACTACCCTCTGGTACTTTCCAGGGAGGAAGGACCGGAAACACTGCAACAGTGCCTCCCATGCCCAACCCCTCCAGGCGGTCCAGGAGGATACCATGGTCAACGGTATCGAAAGCCGCTGAGAGATCGAGGAGGACTAGAAAAGAGCATTTGCCCCTATCCAAAGCCCTCCTCATATCATCCACCAAGACGACCAAGGCCATTCTTTCCCATGTCCAGGCCTGAAGCCCGACTGGCATGGATCTAAATAATCAGCTTCATCCAAATGTGCCTTCAACTGAGCCCCCACCACTCACTCAATCAGCTTGCCCAGAAATGGCAAATTGAAGACTGGGCGAAAGTTGTTCAAATCTTGGGGATCTAAGGAGGGCTTCTTTACAAGCGGTCTTATTACTGCCTCCTTACGGGCTGATGGCATCACTCCCTCCTCGAGGGAGGCATTCACTACCGCCCTGATCTCCCCACCCAGTTTTTCCCTGCAGCTCATAACAAGCCAGGACAGGCAAGGAAGAAGCTGGAACTGATTCCACAAAACTGGACTGCCACTGACCTCCTCCAGTTCACCCACTGTGTCCACGATGCACAGAATCCCACTCCTAATCCAATCAATTTTATCTGCAAAGTGCTTTGCTAAAGCCTCACAGGAGGCTTTAGACTGTTCCAATGGATCCGGAGCAACTGGACCGACCAGGCTCCGGACCACTTGGAACAGCCTCCTGGGGCAGCACTCCACAGACGTGATGGAGGCAGCATAGAAATTCTTCTTTGCTGCCTTCACCACCACCTGGTAGGCTGAAGATGCAGCTCTGACCTGTATCTGATCGTCTTCAGAGTGGGATTTATGCCATCGGCGCTCTAGCCTTCTCACCTCCCACTTCAGAGCTCGCAACGATGGAGTAAACCAAGTATGTCATGTAAACAGGGATACTGACTGCACCATGGTGAGGATTTGTACCCTGTTGGTAGCAGAAACCAGCTGTGCATAGCATTGATGGTTAGTGCCTGAATCAGATTATCTCTCCCCAGAGCAATTTTTACTAAATTGTTTTTAACAAAAAATAAAACAAAACAAACAAAACAGTGGACTAACTTTAAACAGTATAAATATACAAACAATGCTTGCAACAATAAAAAGATGGATACTCTTCCTGAAGCATGGGGGAGCGGGCAAAACATAGTCAACATTCAATTTATTAATTCGTATATTGTGCAATGTACATGTAATTTGTGGCAGCTTTGTTCACTGCAAAATTGGAATGTTCATGAACATTCCATCACATGCACTGAGTCAATTGGTGTGAAGTGCAATACAATAGAGATACCTGCATGCTCTATATGGATAGATGCTCAATATAGATGCCAGTATCTAGTGGGGCAACCATTTCATAATTTCTGTTATTTTGCACTGTTTGCTTGCAAGGTCCCTTGGCTGAAAAAAGATCAGTTTCATTACTATTTTTGACATAGGTATTGTGTACAAAGCCAGAGCAAAGCCAGAGCAAAGCCCTAACAGCCAATTACCCTGAATGAAGCAATTCACTAGAAGCAATAGCTCTTTCTAAACTTTATCCATTAAAAGAAGAAAGTGTGGCAGAGGTCAGTTTCCAAAACAGTACTCTTTCTTTAGAACAATGCAAAATCTCAGAGGTGCCAAACAAAATGTAACCATAATGGGGTGATGAGGCAGTGAGACTTTTGGGATACAACCTGCCACTTTGAAACTATTTGGCACTGAAACTTTAATCATTTGTTCAAAGGCATATATAGCCTGTATTTAAGGAGCCATTAAAAAAAAAGAAGGACAATAAAAAATGTTCTCTGCAGCTCTATGTTTGCTTGTAAATTTCACTGTGAGCTAACTGAATGTGCCAGGAGTTTTAAAATGGCAATGTAATGATTGATGTCACATTAACTGCATGACTACATAGTGTGGGATCAAAAATGCAGAAGTTGGAGAAGGGTAAAGATCTATAAGGTCACCTACTTCATCTTCCTGCCAATACCACATTATGCCCAAAGCCTCCCCCCCTTGTGCTTTTCCCAGTCTTGTTTTACAGACCTCTCCACTTTGTTTGCCCGACCTGCAGAACTTACCTTGCCAGTACTAGCCAAATTGAAATGAATTGGAGCTGTGCAAAAACCCGTTAGCCCCATTTATTTAGAGGCATAAAGTTGGGAGGGATCTTAAGAAGTCACCAAGTCCACCCCCTGCTCAATGTGGGATCTGCAATGGAAGATACAGCTACAGCATCCCTGAAAGCTGGCTGTCAAGCCTCTGCTGTATCTCTAGTGAAGGAGATACCGCCACCTCCCAAGGCTGACTGCAGAGAATATTTTTTATTGATATGATGAACCCTTTGGTGCCAAAAATTGCATGAAGTAGATTTTGGCTAAAGATTAGGAGAAACTTCCGAATGGTGTCCAGGCTGCCAACACAGTTCCTGCTGGCAACAAACAAACAAAAGACTTTAGGGGAAAAGAACCTGTGCTACTGCCACTCCTAATGGTAAACCCTGCCCCCCAAAAAACTGTTGGATAATTTCTCTAATGCCTGGAGAAAGTGAAATGGTTCCCCACCACCACCAATTTCTCTTCCCATAAATAGGGTAGAGAATTTCAAGAGGCCATTTGTGCACAGCTCTGGTGTTTAGTGCCGGCGTGTGCCGCTCAGTTCTCAGAATTAGATTCTCTGCATATGTGGCTGTATTGTGTTCAGTGAAGCCAATGCAGATATGCATCTTCCGGTGCTATTAGCCTTTGTTTCTTTTAAAATATGCTGTTCAATCGAATCACCATTGATTGAGCAATATCATTTTTATTGTATAAATGCCGGCTGGTAAAATTCCCCTGTGTGATTAACCTTGACTCTCTATATCGGCCATAATGATTTTGCAGTATTTGGCATAAGAAGCATTTGGGCTAGAAATAACAAAAGATAAGGGGCATTTGTTCCTAAGAGCTTATTAGGTGTGATGAAAGTGGCTTTTGTTCATCATGATTTCAAAGGTTTAGCATGCAATTCTAGGCTAAATTTATGCCAGCTGGAGTGCACTGTGAATGACCACTCTTAAAAATGTGATTGCCACTTAATCATATGATTGCCACACATTAAATTACCTTCTAACCTCACTGTTTACCATTCTTACCACTACCACCCTCATCACCATCATACTCCATACATCTGGTTAGCAAGTGGGCTTGCAGCAGCATGAATTTGTTCGTCTTTAAGGTGCCACAAGACTCTCTGCTGTTTCTCCTACACCAGCGCATCTTGAGATACGCACTGACGAGGTCCCAGCCTTGGCATAATATCAGGGATATATCAGTGCTGGCAGAGAGGAGTAGCGCTGGGTGTATGTTGGGGAGGGCTGGAAATATGCCAAATCTCCAGACCTTGCTCCTAGCCCCTACACTGACATAACAATATGGCAACAAAAGTGGTGGTGTAAGTGAACACTCTCCCATTGAACTCAATGGAGAGTCAAAAGACACTACCCCCTCCTCCTCCTCCTCCTCCTCCTCCTCCCACATGCCCATGATCAACCATATTACTCACACTAACTCTGCAGCCAATCACAGCATAACCACAGCTGTATATAAACAGACTAACTCTACTCGAAGTAAGACTAAATCTGTTTCTTCTTCTTCTGAGTGGTACTGGTGCATTGGTCACCCACTATTGTTTCTTCTCCTCCCCACCCTTCCACCCTATTCAGACTGCTGAGCATGTGCAGGTTGTTGCAGGTTCCAGATCCCCCATTCATTTGCCTCTTTTCTTTCCTTCCCATCCAAGTCACTGATGTCCACAAGTGCTTGGCCACATCTGTAACCCACACAGAAAAAATATATAGACACAAATAAACAGTAGGTTCGTCCTGCCTGGCTCGTACTGTTCATTTTTGAGAGCCAGTGTGGCATAGTGGTGAGAGTGTTGGACTGGGACTCGGGAGATCCGGGTTCTAATCCCCACTCAGCCATGAAACTCACTGGGTGACATTGGGCCAGTCACTGACTCTCAGCCTAACCTACCTCACAGGGTTGTTGTGAGGATAAAATGGAGAGGAGGAGGAGGATTATGTAAGCCGCCTTGGGTTCCTTGCAGGAAAAAAAGGCGGGTATAAATATAATAAATAAAATAAAAATAAATAATAGTAACAGAAAGCTGAGGAAAACCACTCATGTGGCAATTCCAGAATTAATTTGAGAGCCAGTGAGGTGTAGTGGTGAGAGTGTTGGACTGGAACTTGGGAGATCTGGCTTCATGTCCCCATTCGGCCATGAAGTTCACTGGGTGACTTTGGGCCAGTCACTGACTATCAGTCTAACTTACTTCACAGGGTTGTTGTGAGGATTAAATGGAGAGACGGAAGATCATTGGGCAGGGCTCCTTGGAAGAAAAGTCAGGATAGAAATGTAACAAATAAATAAATAAATGTCCTTGTTAAACTGGAAGAAATGGAGAACAATACATGGAACAGAATGCAATAGGGGAAATTCACTTATCCCTGCATGAAATCATTATATTAGGCATAAAGAATTTAGATTTTCACATCTGTTTATATATATAAACAGGAGCCAAAGTAGTTCTGAACCAAAGGTATAAAATGAGATAAGTTTATGATAGATAGATAGATAGATAGATAGATTCAAATTTGCATATCACATGCTCTGCTATACAGATGGCACCTGAAGTGGCATGCAATCATATTGGGTTGTATCCAAGGATGGATTTGTGGTAACAGAAAGCACTTCTGCTCACACAAGGAAGAGCACCTGATTTCCTTCCTCTGTGTCATATCCCATACAGTTTCAGAGGATCCACCAATCAGGAGCAGCTTTTCAGGGGGCAGCTTTTCAGGGGGGATGCGGTGAGTAGGCAGGATTCTCAAAAATCAGGTGCCCTGCCTGATAACATTGGTCATATGACTCAATAAAAACAAGAATATAAATACCGATAATAAAACATACATTTTAAAACACAAAAATATTATGCAGAATTTTAGGACTCCATTCCAAACATGTTTCGATGCAAAATCATATTCCCCTATATAGAACCATTAGACCCACTATGATCTACAGGGGAGACCTGGTTGTGCTACATCTAGGGAGGGGAGAACCAGGGTTGTTCAAACTTGCCAAAATTCTCTGAATTTCACTTTGAAGCTCAATTCGGCTCACTCCTATTTTTGTTTGTGATCTGTTTTACAGCTCATTTGAATGGGGGAACTGCATGTTTCGAATGAGAAAAGTGCAAATTTCTGTGTGCATTTTTCAAAAGTGTGTACCTTCCCCCCCATTGACTAAATCATGAACATGTGCATTTGTTTGGAAAATGTGTATTTCAAAGTGTGCATTAAAAAAAAACCACACACAATTTTTGAACACGATCGCAAGTTTGGGAATGTGCGAACATGTTTAGGGAAAAAAAAATGCATCCCTGTTTGCATTCGGAGTTGCGAACTGTGCACATTTGGACGATTTGCAAACTAAAACAAAATGCTCGTACATCCTTAGCTACATCCTTCAGAGCTATATCTGGTGGCAACATGGCAACAGGTCTTCTCTGTGGTGGCACTCACGCTCTAGAATGACCTCCCCCTCTGTAATACGTCAGGCACCAATCATTATGTGCTTTCAATGTTTATTTAAAACGTGCTTGTCTACCTTGGCTTTTCCTAATAATAATAATAATAATAATAATAATAATAATAATAAATTTTATTTCTTACCCGCCTCTCCGTCTAGATCGAGGCGGGGAACAACAAAAATATAAAATACACAATACATACTATTAAAACATCTTTTTTTTTTTAATTTTTTTTTAAATATTTTATTAAATTTTAAAACAATACAAAGAAAATAACATACACACATAACTAATATTGTGCTCCCATCACCATGGGACCAAACAATCCAATAACTCTATAATTGTTCATTATTCCAAAAATACAATATATCTTGACAGGGTAAACTCCCTTTCCCCCTTTTAAACACATATTCCAAAATAAACCCCAAATATCCTTAAAATTATTTTTCTTTAATTGACCCCTTTTGCATTTAATATTACAAGTCAACATATCATTCAAAGCCATATCCCATACTTCCTTATACCATTCAGTAATAGTGAAAACTTGCTGGATTTTCCATTTCCTTGCTATCATTAGTCTACCTGCCGTTAACAAATTTATGATTAATTCTTTAACATTTTGTGAACCGATCACCTTTTCCGTTATTGTTAGCAAAGCTAGTTTAGGGCATACCTCTAAATCAACTCCAACAATTTCTGATATTTCCTCAAAAATCATTTTCCAAAAATCCATTACATTTTTACAACTCCACCACATATGAGCATATGTACCCAATTCCTGACATCCTCGCCAACACATTGGAGAACATTTATTATCTATTCTATTTAATCTCACTGGGGTCAAATACCATCTCCAAATTAGCTTATAAAAATTCTCTTTAATTCTTATAGACATATTTTTCAATATTCGCCTATCCCAAATCTTATTCCACTCATCCTTTGATATTTCCTCTTCAAACTCTGTATCCCAAACTATTTTAAGATTTTCTGCTTGCTCTTCTGATTTCTGCAACATTTTATATAACATCTTTGTAAGACCCCTAGCTGATGCATTTCCTTCTACAAGTTCTCTGGACATAACCACCTGCTCAAATGCAGTGAAATCCCTTTCATGCTCATGTCTCCTCTTCCATTTCTTACCCCATTGTACTAATTGAATTAAATTTAACCAAGAAATTCTTCCTGCCCCAACCCTATCAATTATTTGCTGTCTTGTCTCCATTTTTTCCAGCCAATCCATTAAAGTTATCACCTTTTTCTCTCTAAAAATTCGTTCTAAATGTCTAACATTCTCGGGAAAATCTTCCATAACCACCACTGGAGTAAGCGGGGATATACCTGGTAAAAATATTTCCTTATTTCTACCCCAAATTTCTAACATATTTTTTAAAAAGGGATTTTCTAATCTTTTTGTCATAATATGTCCTTGTTTTGTAAATAAGAATTTATCCACCCTATTACCCAATTCAAATGCTTCTATTTCCCACCACATAAAATCTTTTCTAACAATAATATCCATGATATATCTAAGTTGATTAGCTATATAATACCATTTTAAATTAGGGAGACCAAGTCCCCCTATTTTTTGAGCTTTATACCATCTATTCTTAGTAATCCTTGATTTTTTCCCCCCATTACAATAGCTATTTAACATTACTTGCCACTCTTTAATTTCTTTCTCTGATATCTTATATGGTATCATTCTAAATAAAAAATTAAACTTCGGTAAAATCTTCATTTTAATCAAAGCTATCCTACCAAACCACGATAATCCCAATTTTTTATAATCCTCTATTTGATTTTTAACTTCATCTTTTAGTTTTTTAAAATTACATTCCCCTATTTTATCCAAATCTTTTAATATATCAATACCTAAATATTTAATTATATTTTTTATCTTTATATCCACTCCCCTTTGTTTAAATCCCCTTTCCTCCAGTTTACTATAATTAAATGTCATTATCTCCGATTTATCCCAATTAACTTTTAACCCTGTTACTTCTCTAAATTCATCTAAATGTTTCTCTATCCAATCCCAATTTTCTATAGGCCGTTCTAATGTTAACAAGATATCATCTGCAAAAAGGTTTATCTTACATTTGGTCTCTATTCCTATCCCCAATAATTTCTTCTCCTGTCTTATCGAATTCGCTAACAATTCCATAACTAACACAAATAATACTGGGGAAAGGGGACAACCCTGTCTAGTTCCCCGGCCTAGGCTAATAGTTTCTGTTATTCCATCGTTTACAATTACCGACGTGACATTATGAGTATATAATTGGTTAGTAATACCTATAAATTTTTCTCCAAACCCCATAGTTTTTATTAACATCTTTAATGCAGGCCATTCCACACAATCAAAGGCTTTAAAAATATCCAATGCAAGAACCCCCGCTTTCAAATTATTTTTCTTTATTAAATAAATTATATTCAGAACCCTTCTTGTTAAATCTGCCATTTGTCTTCCTTGAATAAACCCACATTGATCTATCCCTATATACTTATTTAGAAAACTATTCATTCTTCTAGCTAAAATTGCTGTCAATAGTTTAGCATCTTGATTAATTAATGATATTGGTCTATAAGAACCTGGTTCTGCTAAATCCTTCCTTGGTTTCGGGATTAAAATGGTCAAGGACTGTTTCCATGACGGGGGGATCTCTCCCCCCTGTAAAATATCATTAAACAACCGTTTTAACTTCGGAATTAACATTTTTTTAAAGACTTTATAATATTCCGCCCCCAGACCATCCAGTCCTGGCGTTTTCCCCTGTTTTAATTTATTTATAGCACTTTCTATTTCAATTTCTGGGAATGGTTGCTCCATTTTCTCTCTATCTTCATCCTGGATTTTTATTTTTAAATTTTCTCGATATATCTTCTACTCTCAGCTTCCGACCATTTTCCTGCCTTATATAACTCCGTGTAATATTCATGAAAAATTTTCAATTTATCCTTTACTAGATTATATTCTTTACCCCTCTTATCTTTAATCATCCCCACTAAGCTTTTTTCTTTTTTTTTTGTGCTAATCTAGCCAACATTTTAGAGTTTTTATTACTATTCTCAAAATATTCCCTTTTGTGTAAATCAAATTCCTTTGTACCCTGTCCAGTTCTTTATTCTCCAATTCTTTCCTTTTACCCTGTAATTCTGCAAAAATCTTTTTATCCCTCTTCTCTAAATACTTCTTTTCCAAATCCCTAATCTCCCCCTCTAGCTTTTGATAAAAACTTCTTGTTGTTTCCTCAAATTTATTGCCTCTCTCAATCCTATTCCTCTCATTACACTCTTCATTGTATCCCATATTATCGCTTCAGTACATTCTTCTGTTTGATTAAATTCCCAAATTTCCCTCAATTCCTTCTCTATTTTCTCTGTTAAATGTTTATAACGAAAAATATTACAATTCAATCTCCATCTTTTCGCTTCTCTATAATCCTTATGTATCTTCAAATCCATGTTAACCAAAGCATGATCTGTAACTTTTATCACTCCTATCTCTGTGCCCAGGACCCTTGAAAACAGTGTCCTGGACACAAAATAAAATCTATCCTAGAATAATTCTTATTTGCTGATGAGTAAAATGTATATCTTTCCTCATTCCCCTTGACCCCTCTCCAAACATCTAGCAACCCTTCCTTACTAATTAACTTATTCAAGATCGTTAGATTATTTCTCTGATCTTCTCTCGTCGGATTGGATTTGTCTTTTCTTCTATCCAATACCATGTTAAAGTCCCCAGCCATAATAACCCTTTGATTTTGAAAATTACCCATTTCTTTAAACACATGTTGATAAAATTCTCCTTGATTTTGATTGGGAGCATAAACATTAACAATAACATATTCTTCCCCTCCCAAGGTCCCATACATTATAATATATCTACCTGTATCATCCTTTTTCACCTTTAGAACATTAAAACCACAATTCTTTGAAATTATAATTGCTACTCCTCGCGATTTAGATGATCCACATGCTATCTCATATATTCTAGACCACCTCAATTTCAATTCATTGACTCCTTTCCTTGCCTGGTGCGTTTCTTGCAAGAATATAATATCTGCCTTATCCTTTTTAAGAAGTGCTTCTATTCGCCTTCTCTTAGTAACTGAACCTAGCCCCTTAACATTTAAAGTTGAAATTCTTAACTTATAATCCATCTATTAACAACATTTTTTCTTTTTTGGTCCCCAAAAGTGAAAATAATACACAATAACATA
Organism: Shinisaurus crocodilurus; assembly: GCA_021292165.1. NCBI lineage: Eukaryota > Metazoa > Chordata > Lepidosauria > Squamata > Shinisauridae > Shinisaurus > Shinisaurus crocodilurus. The sequence continues at coordinate 225,485,682 of CM037878.1, read as the reverse complement.
CCCCTTAACCCACCCCCACATTCATCTAAACTATCCCCCCTGCTTAGCCAGGGCAACTTGCCCCACCCTAAACCTACCCACCTATCCCAGGGGGGGGGGAAAGGACCCATCACCAGCCCGAACAGCAGCCCCTCATTCCCTCCCGGATAACTTCTTTATAAAACATTTTCTATTTCTTTTTTCTTCTCGTGTTGAAACGACCTCTTATACAATTCCTCCACTGGCTCCTTCTTCTTCCAGTTGACCCATCGATTCTGGACCCTCCGCATCATCATGAAGCCCCAACTCTCCCAGCAGGCCCATGCCTTGATCACATGATGAGATCTTGTATCTCTTACTGTTCCACACAAAAGTAAGAAAAACTGGGTAACCCCAATTGTATTGTAATCCCTTTCTGATCAAGACTGCTGTACACGGTTTAACACTTCGCCTCCACTTTATTGTTTGCTGACAAAGATCATTGTAGATTTGCAAAGTAGCCCCCTTGAAAGCTACTTGACCTTTCTTTCTAATCTCTTTCATGAAGACATCCTTCTTGTATAAATTTGCAAATTTCAGTACAACATCTCTGGATGTCATACCACGCCTTAATGCTCCCACTCTATGCACAATCTCAATGTTCATATCATCCCAAAAAATTGTTTCTCCAGAGACAGCTTCATTCATCCATTCCAAAATACTGCCTCTTAACTTATATCCAGTCTCCCCCATCTCCATGGGGAAGCCTCTGATCCGAATGTTGGAACGACGTTGCCTGTCTTGCATGTTAATCATCTGTATTTCCATCTCATTAAATTTCATTTCATACTTTTCAAAACTTTTTTCATCCTTCACCTGGAGTTTTTCCACCTTATCCACTCTAACTTGCAGCTCTTTAACTTGAACCCCTAAATGATCTATGGACTTTCGCATGTGCTTCATATCCTCTTGATGCAGATTTTGAAATTTCTCAATTGCTTCTATTTGTTTCTGCTGGCCTGCTTCCATAGAGCTTTGAAACTGTAATAGAATTTTCTCCCAATCTGGTGCTGCCCCTTTAAGCTTGGCTGGAGATATTGACTTTGGCTTGGCACCAGCAGGGAATTTGCCAGCTGAATCCGCCATTTTTCCGCCCTTCCCCCTCGCTGTCTCGGAACTTTCACTACCTCGTATCTTATCAGGACCCAGTTGCTCAGTTTGATAAGAACATTCAATATCTTTAGTGTCAAGGATCCTAATTAGCCTTTTCAAACTGTTATCCGAGGGATGCGCCCGATCGCGTTTCCAAAGAGGGGGTAGGGACTTTTTCACCCGTCTGGAGCTCATAAACAATCCAGAGCGAAGCACATCAAAAGAAAGCTATTCTTTTTATTTCTTTATTAGCTCTACATCTGCATACCTTCCAGAAAGCAAACAGCAAAGGAATTTAAACTCACGCTTTGTCTCTCCTGTGTATTTGCAGATGTTTTCAAATCATTCCGGGAGCTCGGCAGAAAAGCTACTGCTCCATAGCCAGCGCAGGCTCCTCCCCACTATTAAAACATCTTAAAACATATTAAAAGCATCATAAACAACATCATTAAAACATCATTAAAACATCATTAAAATATCGTAAAAACATCTTAAAGGCAACCTAAAATTCCGCTGGATAGGCCTGCCGGAAGAGATCAGTCTTTATGGCTTTTTTAAATTCCAAAAGACTGGTGAGCTGACGAATCTCCTCCGGCAGGCCATTCCATAATCTGGGAGCAGCAGAAGAAAAGGTCCTCTGGGTAGTACCCGTCAGCCTAGTTTTGGCTGACTGAAGTAAATTCTTCCCAGAGGACCTGAGTGTGCGGGGTGGATTGTATGGGAGAAGGCGATCCCGTAGGTAGCCTGGACCCAAACCATGTAGGGCTTTAAAGGTAATAACCAACACTTTATACTTCGCCCGGAAACTGATTGGCAGCCAGTGGAGTGCTTTTAAAACTGGTGTGATGTGAGCACCCCTAGGTGTACCAGTAACCAGTCTGGCGGCCATATTTTGCACTAGTTGAAGTTTCCGGACTAGGTACAAAGGTAGCCCTATGTACAGCGCATTGCAGAAGTCGAGCCTCGAAGTTACCAGCGCGTGCACTACTGTCTTTAGGTCCTCCGGTTCTAGGAAGGGGCGCAGCTGGCGTATCAGCCGAAGCTGATAATAGGCACTCCTAGCCGTCACATCTATCTGAGATGTCATTTGGAGCGACGGATCTAGAAGCACCCCCAAGCTGCGAACACAGTCTTTCAGGGGGAGTGTAACCCCATCCAGAACTGGTTGACATACCTCCAAACCCAGATTGTGGCCTTTGACAGCAAGCACCTCCGTCTTGTCTGGATTCAGTTTCAGTTTATTTTTCCTCATCCAGCCCATTACTGCCTCCAGGCATTCATTCAGAGGAGACACACTATCCTTAGTTGACGCTGTTGCTGAAGGCATAGAGAAATATATTTGGGTGTCATCAGCATACTGATAGCACCCCGCCCCATGCCCCCGGATGATCTCTCCCAGCGGTTTCATGTAGATATTAAATAGCATTGGGGAAAGAATAGCTCCTTGTGGCACGCCACATAGCAGCTCCTTTTTGGTGGAGCAGCTATCCCCAAGCATCACCATCTGGAACCTACCCGAGAGGTAGGACCGGAACCACTGAAGCACAGTGCCCCCGATTCCCAGTCCCCTCAGGCGTTCCAGAAGGATACCATGGTCGATGGTATCGAAAGCCGCTGAGAGGTCCAAAAGCACCAACAGGGACACACTCGTTATTTAAAACGTGCTTGTCTACCTTGGCTTTTCCTAACCATTAAGTGTATTTCTAAACGTTTCTGTGTTTTATAATGCTTTATGATTTTATAATTTACTGTAAACCTCTTTGGGAGTTTGTAAATGGGAAGCGGTATATAAATATTTTAAATACATAAAAATAAAATATGCAGAGCTCCTGTATCTGTAGATGATTGTAGATCCTTAATCGTATCAAGGGTGAGGTTGACTCTCCATATGCAGAAGTTAGTTGGACTGCTATTGCCTGCTGTTCACCACCTAGGTCAGAGGAAGTTTCACCCTGTTCCTGCTGCCACATGGGATGGGCCCTGCTGGCTGGGGATGATGGAAGCTGTGGTCCAACACATATGGAGAGCACCAGGTTGGGGAAGGCTGGTCTATGTGAGTATTTCAGATATTTTTAACCTTTCCATTCTCCCTTACCAAAAGCCTATGAGATATAGAAGTCTGAATTCTCTTCTACTAGCTGATTTTTTTTCCAATGTAGCAGTATCTTCTTAGCCTCTTTTGTATTAATGATTTATGTTGAAGGTTGAAGGTAGCTTTGGATTACCTTTAGAAACTATTTTTTTGCCTGTCACAACCTCATACAAGCTTCTGGATGTGCTCTGGATAAAAGCACATAAATACCTGAAGGTCACTACTGTGTGATGATGATGATGATGATGATGATGATGATGATGATGATGATGATAATATAGTGACTTTGAAGCTCAGTAATGAAACTTGCTGCAGTATTTCAGGCTTTGAATGGGCTTGAGCAATCAAAGAAGTAACACTTAAAAATGTATGTAGAATATTGAAAGCCTGAAAAGAAGTACCGTATTTTTCGGACCATAAGACGCACTTTCCCCCCCCAAAAAAGGAGGGGGAAATGTCTGTGCGTCCTATGGAGTGAATATAGTAAAAAAAAAAAAAAAAAAATTTTTTTTTTTTTTTTTTTTTTTTTTTTACTTTCCTCTGCTGGTCCAGAAGAGCAGAGGACTCCTGGGTGGGGCGGGGGAAGCCCCCACCTCTCAGCTGATTTTTTTTTTTTAATTTGTACCATACAGTAACTGCGTCTTATGGTCCGGTGCGTCTTATGGAGCGAAAAATACGGTAGTCATTTTTCGTTCAAATGAAACTTTTGAGATTTAGTGAATCCTTCTGGGTGCCTAATAATTTAGTGTTGACACTTTTAAATTGTATTAGATTTAGTGCATTTTTGATGCAAAACAGAAGAACCAGGATAAAATGTGCAGAAGGAAGCAATTTTGAAAGTGAAATGCTCTATTGTTTCACTCTTCTTACTGATGAAATCGCCTGAGGAGAAATCAAATATGTTAGGCATGTATTTGATGGAACTGCTGTGGCAAAGAAAATTCAAACCAAGTAACCAAATAGGTTTTTAACAGCTATTGTCTGTTGTAGATTTCTAATCCTTCCAGGAGTCCTGTCTTGAGTGTGTGTGTGTGTGTGTGTGTGTGCTATATGATTAATATAAACTTCCTTCCCTGTATCCTTAGCTGACAGATTTGATAGGGATATGGAAACTGTGGCCCCTCAGATATTGTTGGACTCCAACTCCTATCCAGCATGGACAATGATCAAGGGTGATGGGAGATGTAGTCTTACTGAGTTTTACTGAGTTTTACTGAGATGTAGTCTTAGTGAACTTACTGAGTTTTACTTTGGAGTAATAATGTATATGATTGTGCTGATGTCACCATCTTCTCAGCTGTGTTGTAGTTGGAATTAAAAGGATGCTGTTCTGCTAATGCAGGGGTTCAGAACCTCTTTCAGCATGAGGGCCCAGTTTCATTTTGGAGAAGCTCTTGGTGGCCACATTCCAGGGGGGGTGGTGAAGGCAAAAGGGGTAGGGCCAAAATTACCATCATATTTTACTTTGAAGCTCTTGCTGCCAGTAACTAAGGAGAGACATTTCAACCCTTTAGAATGGGGAAATCGCTGCACAAAAGTCAGAAAACTAACAAGCAATTGGTGGTTGGGGAAAGGGGCTGGGGGAGAGGGGCATGGCCTTCAGGTGAGGTTCCCAGAGCACAGCCAGCCTAGTCAAATTTTCTTGGATGAGTTTCAGTAAGTCCAGCTCGAGGATGTCGACAAGGTGCTTGGACAGGTTTGTGCAACCACATCTGCACTGGATCCTTGCCCCTCTTGGCTCATAAAAACCAGCAGGGAGGGAACAGCCGGGCCGGCTGAGCCAGAGAGGTTATCAATGCCTCCTTGCAAGAGGGAGTGGTCCCATGCCATTTGAAAGAAGCGGTGGTGAGGCCACGCCTGAAAAAACCTTTCCTGGACCTGGAAAATCTTAACAACTTTAGGCCAGTGGCAATTGGCAAATGTTCCTTTCCTGGGCAAGGTCCTTGAGTGGGTGGTGGCCAACCAGCTCCAGGCACTCTTGGATGAAACTGATTATCTGGATCCATTTCAGTCAGGGTTCAGGGCTGGTTTTGGCACAGAAACAGCTTTGGTCGCCCTGTATGATGATAACCTATTTTAGGAGAGAGAAAGGGGGGATGTGACCCTGTTGATACTCCTGGATCTTTTGGTGGCTTTCGATACCATCGACCATGGTATCCTTCTGGGGCAGCTGTCTGAGTTGGGAGTGGGGGGGTACTGCATTGCAGTGGTTCTGCTCCTACTTGGATGGCCGGCTCCAGAAGGTGGTGCTTAGGGAATATTGCTCGTCCCCATGGACTATCCAGTATGGAGTTCCACAGGGATCAGTATTATCCCCCATGCTATTCAACATATACATGAAACGATTGAGTGGGGTCATCTGGAGTGGGTTGCCATCAATACGCTGGTGACACACAGCACTATTTCTCCTTTTCATCTTCAGCAGGTGAGGCTGTGAATGTGCTAAACTGGTGCCTGACTGCGACAATGGACTGGATGAGGGCTAACAAACTGAAGCTCAATCCAGACAAGACTGAGATGCTGTTAATGGGTGGTTCCTCTGACCCGATGGAGGGTGTTCAACCTGTTCCGGATGGGGTTGCACTCCTGTTGAAGGAGCAGGTTCATAGCTTGGGGATTCTCCTTGAGCCATCTTTGTCACTTGAGACTCAGGTGGCCTCAGTGGCATGGAGTGCCTTCTACCAGCTTCAGCTGGTGACCCAGCTATGCCCCTATCTGGACAGGGATAGCCTGATTTCAGTAATCTACACCCTGGTGATCTCAAAGCTAGACTACTGCAATACACTCTACATCGGGCTGCCCTTGAAGACTGTTCAGAAGCTGCCGCTTGTGCAAAATACGGCAGCCAGACTAATCACTGGGACCAGAAGGTCCAAACATATAACACCAGTTCTGGCCCACTTGCACTGGTTGCCTGTATGCTTCCGAGCCCGATTCAAGGTGCTAGTCTTAACCTATAAAGTACTACATGGCTTGGGACCACAATACCTGATGGAACACCCCTCCCAACCAAAATGTACCCAGACAATACACTCAACATCTGGGGCCTTCCTCCAACTGCCACCTCTGAAGGAGGCTCAGAAGGAGGCAACAAGGGGGAGGGCCTTTTCTGTGGCAGTCCCCCAATTTTGGAACAAGCTCCCCCCAAAGGCCCACCTGGCACCAACTCTACTATCTTTTCGTTGCCAGGTTAAGACTGCGCTCTATGTTGATGCTTTTAACAACTCTAAATTGTGTATGGTGGGGTATTTTTAACTTTTCTACTGGTCACATTGTATTAATTTGTTTTAGGTATTTGATTAGTTTTTAAATTTTGGTTTAAATTTTTATACTGTGTATCTTTTATTGGGTATATTTTATATTGTATTTTATTGTATTTTTTATTGATTATTGTAAACCGCCCAGAGAGCTTCAGCTATTGGGCGGTATAGAAATAATAATAATAATAATAATAATAATAATAATAATAACAACAACAACAACAACAACAATAACAACAACAACAACAACAACAACCTGTTTTAGCTTTGCTGATTTTTATTCTCTGCTGTCAGTTTGTATCTGGCCTTTTTGGATGTTGTTTCAATGCTGTACTTTATCTTATTATATTTTTATGTGTATATTTTTCATTTGTAAAAAATGAAAGCCCCTCGGAGAACTTTTTGTTATGGGGCAAGCTATAAATAATGTCAAAAAATGAATTTACAATTCTATAGAACTATTCTATCAGTTTTGTTTTAATGGTGCGGTGTTTTTTTAAAAAAATTGTTGCATTTATTTATTTTTCTGTAAATCATCTTGAACACTCATTGGATGAAAGAGTAATTCATAACTATAATAGACAGACAGACAGACAGATTTAGCAGAGAACTAACCACTAGCCACTATCTAGCTACTGTCTTGCCATAGCCCAGGCACCACTGATTGATCCTTCTCAGTTCTCTTTTTAAAAATGTTTTGTTGGAACTTGGAAGAAAGAGGAGATTCTGTAGCAGCTCATTCTATTGGTGAACTACTGTTACAGTGGGGTAATTTTCCACCCAATGATTAACCTAAACCTATATTTCTATCTCTTCATTTTCAATTTTATTTAATAGACTTTCTGGCTTATGTTTTTAAGTAGACATTTGGGAAAGAAACTGTATCATTTTAGTATGTTTAAGAGGTGAGATAATGGATTCTCTTTAAGATAGAGGGAAAGTGATACGTGCTTAATATGTTGTCATTATTGATATGCAGCTGAACCTAAAGTAATTTAATACCAGCCATAGGAGCTATGGGCCATTGGATCAGAGCTTTATTATGACTAGTAGACTGTGTTATTAAATATAGGGGGTTTTATATATAAAAAAAATAGAAACGATTATTAGAATATCACTTGCTATGGGATATCAAATACACTGCAGAGGAGAATAGCAGATTGTACTCACCTGGTCATCTACATTTAAATAATATGTTTGTCTGTTTTTACCAATGTTATTATATAAACTTAATATTTTAACATTGATAAAAGAAGGCAAACAAAAAAGCATGGAAAAGCAGAACATGCAGACAAAAAACTGAAATGTACTCTTTTTTGACCAGTAAAGCAAACACTTCCTAGCCCTTTTTAGAAGATCTCTTCAAGCATACACTAAACACATGGAGAGGGGGATGGATCATGTCTCCTCCTGGCCCTGACATCAGTGTGTTAGGCAGATCTGAAATGGGTAGCTTACACATGTACAGATGACTCTGCATAGGCGCCCATGCAATTAGACGCCCTGATTGCGTAAGGTTTCCAATTGTATGAAGAGCCCATGTTTGTACAGCTGTACATGTGTAGGCTCCCCTTTTCAGATTTTTTTGGTCTAATGTGTGGACATCAGTGGAGCACAATGTCAGGAGCAAGGACAGCAGGTGTGGGCTCCTCCACATATTAAGTTTATGACGTGGTTTGCACGTAGCAGCAAGCCACCATGGGTGAATTTCCCCACGGGGCTTGCCGTTTTGCATTTTGAAAATTCAAGCTGCAGCGGGGGCATGCCATGGCTTGTAGTTACATGCAAACCCAGTGAGGTGGGTTGTTGGGGTGGTTAACAAACCATCCAGAACCCATGGTCTGTTTTAGGGTGGCTTGTTAACCACCCCAACAGCCCACCCTCACTGGGTTTGCATGTAACAACAAGTCACAGAGTGCCCCTGCCATGGCTTGTATTTTCATAGTGATGGCTGGCACTGGGATGAGAAGCCCCACAGGAAAATTCACCCACAATGGCTTCTCATTATGTGCAAACGAGCTCACTGTGAAAGAAGACCTTCTGAAAAGGGCCATTATTAGTAATGTTTCAGTACAAAGGAGGGAAAGGAGAATGTGGGTGCAATGGTGTGGTCCCAAATCCTTATGCACACAGACTCTGATATGGCTGTAACTGATTCAAGTTTTCCACCAATACAGGCACAGTCAAACAGACCGTGCAGGAAAGCTCAGGCACCACATATTAGCTACTGCTGCTGCATGATGTGCGCAGTGGTTCCTGTGTGTATCTGCACTGCAGCAGTATCCAAGATGGTGGTGCTCATGAGACCAGTAGAGAGGTCTAACAAGAACTACTAACCATTATAGCTAAATTGAACTTCCATATATAGAAGAAGTATATCATGGAGTGCCAGATGTTAGGCAGAGGAAATACGTAATCTGCCTGTTTCTGAAAGGTATCTGTCTTTATCTTGGAAATAGATGGACTAGATGGGTCTTTATCTGATCAAACAAAGCAATTCCTATGTTCTTATAACTGTGGTAAAGTATATGTAAACAGTATTTTGATGAGTGGAGAGTTAGTATCTGGAGGATTTGACTTTTCTATAAGGTTCCAAAACATTCTCCTGTTATGTAACATGATTTAAATAGTGTTTGTTGGCCAGAGGTGTGCAGGCTGTCTAAAGAGAGGACTATTTTTCTGTCTTCCATGAGGAAGCATTGTCCTGCATTGCTGATTGACTTACTGGCTCCTAATGTGCCTACAGATATCCCATTGGACACATTTCATCATTGCATATTGAGCCTAAGAAAAGAAAGCTGATTTGTAGATTTCTCTTTGTATCAAGGAAGAAATTAAAAACAGGATCTGTAGCAGAATATGGGGCTTGCTTAAGGAGTTTATTTATTTATTTATTATATTTATACCACGCCTTTTTTCCTGAAAGGAACCTAAGGCAGCTTACATAATCTTCCTCCTCCTCTCCATTTTATCCTCACAACAACCCTGTGAGGTAGGTTAGGCTGAGAGTCATTGACTGGCCCAAAGTCACCCAGTGAGTTTCATGGCCGAGCGGGGACTAGAACCCGGATCTCCTGAGTCCCAGTCAAACACTCTAACCACAGTAATACCTTGGATCTATCTACAGTAATACCTTGGATTGCAAGTAACTTGGTTTGAGAGCATTTTGCAAGACAAGCAAATTTTTAAATATTTATTTAAATTTTTTTTACTTGATATACAAGCGATGTCTTGCAATACAAGTACTGTAGTACGGCTGAAATTAAAAATCTCTGTACAATTTTTTTGGGGGGGATTTCATTTTGATATAAGAGTGTTTTGGATTACAAGCATGTTTCCGGAACAAAACGGAACAAATTCCGGAACAAATTACGCCACACTGGCGTAATATCCTGTGAGTTGGCAGCTTCTTTGCAGGACAGGCTAACAAATCAAGTGGTCTTTGGGGAAAACTTGCATTTAAAATTGTCTTTGGCCAGCTATATAATGAAACCTTCTTGACCCAAAGTGATGGAGAGAGTGGAACTGTTTGAGGCTATGAGGTCAAGTATGCAAATTTTCAACACTACAGGAAGAGTTCATCTGGGGGAGAGGGAGAGTTCATCCCAATCTCACAAAGATCACTTCTGCCTCATGGGTGCCAGCATCTCAAAGGTAAGGATAGAGAGGGCATGTCCTACTTGTTCTGCCAAAGGCAGTGGTTTCTTTTTTAGAATCCAGAGACAATGAGCACACTTATGGGTAAAGGTTAAAAAGCTTTATTAGCAAACTATAGAAAAGAGATTACAGAAGCAAGAGAGATGTAGAGTACAATGCTTATGTCCCTTTTGTTGTTGGGAACCCCTCAAAGAAAGGAGTCCATCCATTGGGCACACAATGGATGGACTCCTCAGCTGGCATACAACACCTTTGCAGCTAGGTCTGTGTTGAGGTTTCACCCTCCTAAGGATTCCCTAATCCTATAGGTTTTCTGTGTTTGCAATAGTTGCACCTGTTCTCATTAAATTGGACAAGATTAATATGTTTTGCACATAACTAATTGGGGAAGAATCTCAATAGATTATGGCATATACATCTTAGACACTCCCATACCAGGTTCCTAGGCCATCTGAGGGTAAACAATACTTCTAAGTTGGCCAAGAGGCCACCTAGAGCCACTCATTTTCCAGGTCATCTGGGCCCATCCAGATGATGAACACAAGTTACCTAAGCCGTTGAAGTCTGGTCAACAGATAACCAAGCACCCTTCCAATTATAAGCCATTGAAGTCAGGCCCACTGATAACCAAGTGTTCTTCCAATTATTAATTGGCATCCTTGCCAGGTTTAAGTCTGTCTGAAAACCGATTTTAATTGGCAATACAGTCATGCCTTGGATTGAGAGCATAATTTGCTCCAGAAACGTGCTTGTAATCCAAAACACTCTTATATCAAAACGAAATCCCCCAAAAAAAATTTGTACAGAGATTTTTAATTTCAGCCGTACTACAGTACTTGTATTGCAAGACGTCGCTTGTATATCAAGTAAAAAAAAATTAAATAAATATTTAAAAATTTGCTTGTCTTGGAAAACGCTCTCAAACCAAGTTACTTGCAATCCAAGGTATTACTGTAGATACAGGAGCAGCATTTACAGGAGTTCTCCAGACCTTGTACAAGGTACATTGGTCTCACCTTCCTTTGTTACCAATAAATATCCCATTGCTTTATTCTACTGGGCACATTGTACAGTTAGTGTGTCGGAACTTTGCTGCCGCCCCACGTAGCAGAGATAGGAGTTGTTGTGTGCAAGCTCAGAGAATAACGAGGAGACGTGAGCTCATCAGTAGAAACTTTTACTGAGGTTCTTCACGCATAGATTCATTACAATTTACAGCTGTACAGTTCAGTGCAAGGCTCCCCATGCACGGCACAAAAAGCATAGAGTCAAAGACTAGTGGGGAGAGAATATTCCAGCATATAACTCCTCCCCTCTCAACACTCTGTTTATGACCTTGGGCACACTGCCCGACTTTAACAAGTTTCACTCCCAAACAGAACTTCTGTTCACAGGTGCTCTGCTATAGTCCTTTCTGCTCAAGGACACATTACATACTCTGACACCCCTCCTTGTCCGCAGACAGAAAGGGTTTTTTATTTTCCTTTATTAAAGATCACCATCCCTAGTTCTGAACATAGTTCTTTGAATCTTGGTCCAGGCAGTGGCTTAGTAAACATATCTGCTACATTTTGCTCTGTTGGACAATATATCAATTCAATGGTCTTTTTCTGCACATAATCACGAACATTGCAGTATTTCACAGCTATATGTTTTGTGAGCCCCTTTAAATACTCAGATTTTGCCATTGCAGAGCAGGCTTGATTATCACAGTACATGTGAACTGGTAATGCTACTTGTAAGCCTAGGTCTTTTAAAACCTGAATGAACCATGTGATTTCACCACATGCTTGTGATAATGCAGTATATTCAGCCTCACAACTTGAGCCAGCCACACTGGACTGCTTCTTTGATTTCCAGCTTATTAGTGAATCACCAACCTTTATTGCTATACCACTTACAGATTTCCGTGTGAGTGTACAGCTTCCCCAGTCAGAATCCACCCATACCTGTGGAACTTCAGCCTTCTTTGAATTCAATTTAAGACATGTGTCTAAAGAACCTTTTAAATACCATAACACTCTTTTTGCGGCATTCCAAGCTGTTACTGTGGGCTGTGCTGCATATCTACCCAAAATTCCAGCGCTTAAGGCCAAATCTGGCCTAGACCATTGTGCAAGATAAAGTAGACTTCCAACCAATGATTGATAACGTTCTTTGTCAGAGAAAAGTTCCTCTGACTCAGAAGAATGCAAAAAATCTGTTGTCATTGGGGTTTGTACACTTTTGCAATCAGCCATTCCATAAGACTCTAACAATTGGAGTATTTTATGCTTTTGGCTCAATAATATGTTACCATTGTCATCTTTGAGCACTTGAACCCCCAGATAATGGGACACTTCACCTAATGACTTCAAGAGAAAACTCTCTCCCAGTTGTCTGGCCAATTCTTGAATTTGTTCAATGTTGCTAGAAAAACAAAGTATATCATCAACAAAAGCAAGTAACATCATATAACTGGAACCTGAACCTCTAGTGTAAAGACACGGATCAGCAATGCCCTGCTGAAAATGCAACTGGATTAATTTGTCATTTAGACACTTGTTCCATGCACGGGCAGATTGTTTTAAACCATACACTGCCCTGTGCAGTTTCCATACTACCCCAGCTTTTTCTTCAAATCCAGGGGCAGGATGCATATAAATTTCCTCTGTAAGATCTGCATTCAGATATGCAGTGGTAATATCAAAATGGTGAATTATGAGACCTTGCTGTGCAGCCAATGAGAGAACAAGTCTCATACTATCACTTTTTGCAGTTGGGGCAAAAACCTCATCATAATTCAAACCTTTAATTTGATAAAAAAAAAACCTTGAGCCACAAGTCTTGCTTTATAATTTTGTTCCCCATTCAGAGAGATTTTCCTTTTAAACACCCAGCGACTTCCCGTCACTTTTACACCAGGTGGTGCTTCACATGGTGTATAAACCTCATTGCACTGAAATGAAGTCATTTCAGCCTACATGGCATCTTGCCATTTCTGTTTTTCTGGACCTGGTAATTCTAGTACTTTTGCATAAGTTTCTGGTTCACTAAATGTGACATTACATACTCGAATCCCAGTCACTACAAATCTCTCTGGTGGTACACCTTTTGTTGCTCGTTGGGATCTGCGAACGGCAGATTCAACATTCTCAGTTTGGCTGTCTTCCCCCCCACTCCCCCCTAGCCCCTCCTCATCTGAGCTAGTGGGGGTGGAATGTGTGTGTGCATGGCTTCTCGAGCTGCCTTCGTTGCTTTCACTTTCCGCCTCTTGCTGAGCTGCTGGCTCAGGCTTATCATGGACAGGCAATAGAACTTCAGGATTGGCATGAACTCTTTCCCATCCCTCCTCAACCAAAGTTTCATCTTGTGAGATAACAACCCTGTTATTTCTACAGAAAAACCTCCATGACTTTGAACCCTCTGTCCCAGAGTAACCCACAAAACGCAGTCGTTGAGCTTTTGGTTCTCCTTTTCTCCTCTGTGCTTTGGGGATATGCACGTATGCAAAACTCCCCCAGACTCTCAAATGTTTTAAGCTAGGAGGTTTACCAAACAACCTTGTGTAAGGGATATCATTTATAGCTGCTGTCCAAGTTCTATTACATAAGTAATTTGCTGCTAAGAATGATTCTCCCCAGAATCTTGAATTAGATTCCAAACCAGCATCTTTTAACAGACAATCCTTAATTTTCTGTAATTCAGCAAGATGCCTCTCCACAGTTCCGTTCTGCCACGGAGAATATGCACAGGATTTTCTGTGCACAATACCTTGGGTATTGAGAAGTTGCTGGAACTGATGATTCATGAACTCAGTTCCCAAATCTGTTTGCAATTGCAACACATTTTGCTTAAACTGTCTCTGGACATAAGTCAGCCAACTTTTGAAAACAGAATAAACTTGATCTTTTTTCTTAAGTAAGTAAACCCAACCAAACCTAGTTCTGTCATCTAGGATCAAAAAAGCATATCTTGCCTCTCCCCAGCTCGGAGGGAAAGGGCCACATAAATCTGCATGCACTAACCCAAACAGTGTATCAGTCTGCCTGTCAGATTTACGGTTTATAGGCTGGATACGGGACTTTGCTGCTTTGCACACACCACAGTTCAAATATTTGTTACATTTGTTTGGTTGTAAGCCTTCACGTTCTTTAGACATCTTTTGAATAGTGTTAAAATTTGGGTGCCCGAGTCGTCTATGAAAAAGGTGCGCACAGCGTGAATGTGGGGGGCATTAACGCTTGCTACAGCAGGGATGTCCCCTCCCTCAGTATTTTGGTTTTGTAATACATACAGACCATTAATTAACTCTCCTGAGGCAATTATTTTCCCTGCCTTTGACACAATGCCTCCTTCTTGTGAAAAACTGACATTATAACCATTTGCAATCAAAGAGGATACACTTAGCAGTGAGTAGTCTAAAGTAGGTACAAATAATACATCCTGCATTACATTGCTAAGACAATTAATTCTACAAGTCCCCTCCCCCAAGATAGGCGATTTATGGCCATCTGCCAACGCTATAGTCTTACTGTTTTTGTCCTTGGAGACAGGAGTAAACTTGACAAATTGTTCATATGAATTACAAATAGTTCTCGAACTTCCACTGTCCAGAATCCAAGAGTCCGTGCCGAGTTTTCTCTCCAACTCAACAGCAGCCGAGAATAGAGTAGCTTTCTCCTCCCTCCTTTCCGGCTGCATTCCTTTCTTCTCCCGGTCAGGCTTGGAAGTTAGTTTCACTTGACAATGTCGTCGAATAAGTCCCGGTCTGCCACAACGATAGCATTTCCTCACGATGACCATAGCTCTTTCTGTTCCGTCTTCTCCAGCCTTCTGAGGTGTTATTTTTCTTTTGGTTGTGTCATTGCCACGTTTTCCCATACGGCCAGATGCAAGGTTGTTTTTAGCTGCTTCTTCCAGCTCTAACAGCCTTTTTGCCTCAGCTTCAATCAGACGTCCTGACAGGTACTCCATTGTAAGCTGATCTTCTGGCATGGCCTCAAGACTGGCCACTAAAATGTCCCAAGATGAATCAAGAGAAGAAATAACAATCTGGACCTGCTGGATTTCTTCTAATTGCTGGCCCCTTTCAGCAAGTTGAGCCAGTAATCCAGTGATCACTTGCAAGTGTTCAGATACTTTTTCTCCCTCTTGTAACTTTTTGTTATACAGTTGTCGTGCCAGTGCTATTTTAGTTCCAGCTGTGGTACGTACATGTATCCGCCTCAGTGTTGTCCAGCATTCTGCAGCTGTCTGAAGCCGTCTAACATACATTAATTGCGAATCTTCAAGCCCCAAAACAATTAAAGAGTGGGCTCTGTCCATCAGTCTCCGTTCCGCAGGACTAGGCGCTGCCGGAGGAGCATTCACTCCCACCTCCCATAAATCCTCTCTTTTCAGCAACATTCTCATTTTAAACTCCCATGAGAGATAGTTGCGGTTGTTAAGTCTCTCAACATACACACCGAGAGGTTGCTGAGGTGCTGCCATGACTTCAATATTGGGAGCAGGTTGTATCAGCTGTTCCTCACCATCTTCCTCCTCTTCCTCAGACTGTATTCCGTCTGTATCGTCCTCCAGCTTTTTCCCGTGAGCCAGCCTTCCGGAGATATGAATGCAGCTAAACCACTGCTCCTCCAACTGTCTCACAAAGCAAATGGACTATCCTTGGTTGCAATGCACACCTCCTCACCAGGAAACACACCGTTGCGCAGCTGAAGAATCTGGGCCCATGACCTGTCGGAACTTTGCTGCCGCCCCACGTAGCAGAGATAGGAGTTGTTGTGTGCAAGCTCAGAGAATAACGAGGAGACGTGAGCTCATCAGTAGAAACTTTTACTGAGGTTCTTCACGCATAGATTCATTACAATTTACAGCTATACAGTTCAGTGCAAGGCTCCCCATGCACGGCACAAAAAGCATAGAGTCAAAGACTAGTGGGGAGAGAATATTCCAGCATATAACTCCTCCCCTCTCAACACTCTGTTTATGACCTTGGGCACACTGCCCGACTTTAACAAGTTTCACTCCCAAACAGAACTTCTGTTCACAGGTGCTCTGCTATAGTCCTTTCTGCTCAAGGACACATTACATACTCTGACATAGTGGGGAAAGTACAGGCGGATGTTTACCTCAGAGGCATGTGCACCAAGCGGTGAGTACTCCTGTCAAAAGATGAGTGACAGACTCTCTTATAGAATGATTGGGATGAACATTTTAAATTAGACTGGTCAATTCTCCATGCATTTTCAGATGCAATGCTCTAGTTGTGTACAAAGTATTCAGTGGGTTATGGAAGGGGCAGTAGTTTTGCCTGGCTATTGAACAGGGAGCCATATCTTAGCTTTTTAAGGTTTGCTTAGTGCCAAATGTTTTGAAGGTGGCAATGGGCAGGCGGGGAATGATGTTGCAAGCAGAAGATATTATTTCCTTAGTGCTTTCTGGTGACTGGGCAACACCAGTAGTATGTAGACCAAAGTGAGATGGCATGATCTGAATTTGTAGAGATAATAAAGTTACAGTTAATTAAATACTAGCCATAGAGCAGTATCCTATACCCAAACCCCCAGACTTGTTCTCCAGGTTGGCTGTGGGAGGAGGCAATAAAGTTGGATCCTTCACAGGTCTATCAACAAGTGGCTTCTAAGCCCTCCTTTTGCAAGTACTTAACCAAATACCCAGGAGTGGGCTATTGTTTATGAAGGAATTCCTTTTCAATTATCACGCCATACCCCACAGCACAGCAAGCTCTTCGTTAGCATCATTGCTTTGATGTAGGGAACTGCACACTCTGCTTTCCCTGTTATGTCCTCAGCATCAGCCACTATTAGCATCCCCATGGCTAATAGACCCATAGCCAGTGAAACCACAGCCCAACAAGGTCCAATTCAGTCCTGCCATTATAAAATCCATCCGTTTCAGGTGGGACAGGTTTAAGTGAGAAATGATGGACTTCCTTGTTGGGGTAAGTGGATTCTATCAATAGTGCTCCAGAAATTAGGATCAGTTAGAAATCATGTGGGAAAGGAAGGTTGGATGGGATACTCAAAGGTATATGTGAAACAGATGTTAGTCTACATTATATTGGCAGCACAGCCATCTGAAGTCAAGGTTGATTTCCTGTTGAGTTAACTGGACCAGAGCAATAATTCCAATAAACACAACCAACGCTACATCAATCTACCAGAAGTAGATGGTGCCTCCATGTTTTATTTGTTCATGCTGAGTCAATACATTGTTAGGGAGGAATGAGGTAACGTAGACACAAACAGTATTGTGGTGAATGGAGAGTTAATATTTGGAGGCGTTGCTTTCTGCCTCTGAAGGCAGAGTGCATTGAAGAACTCTTGTTTTTATAGTTGCTACTAAGAGGGCTGACTGTAGTTAAAGACTCAGTACCTCCGTTGTATTTTTATCCTAAAATAAACAGTTTTATGTTTGTTTCATAAGAAGCCGTGTCTTTTCTTGGTGAATATTATAAATCCAAAAGGGAAAATGCAACTAAATGCAACAAATGAGCAAGAGAGAAACTGATTTACTGATTCAATAAATGAGAGAGTGAAGGAGTTTGCAGGTTTCTGATTGCCCCAAAGAACAAAATTGGTTTCAGAAACATGTTGGACCTGAATTCATTTTTGGCACTTCTCAGAACAGTTTCTCTCCTGCTCATTTATGTATTCTTGGTGGATGCTGCTTAATACCTCTGAATCTCTATTACTACAATGACTTATTGGTTGGCATTGTCATATTGAATGGACAGCATCTGCTCATGAATGGCTCTGTCAAAGATGGCTCCATCCATGTCACCATGTGCACGTAGCTTCCTGTGTAATTTTAGCAATAAATTCTCCATGAGTGGATGTGCTTTGGAGGCATTATTAAAGTGTCCTCACCCAGAACTCCTGCATATCTGAGCATTCCTCTTTACTCCAGTGGGGCATGGCAGCTCTGCAGCTGCTGAAATCCCTTTGTTCACATGGAGTTGACATTCAGGACTAAACCAAACATTCTGCTATGCAAGATTGGCTTACTTACTTCCATATAAGTGCACATGGCCCCAATTTGGATTAGGACCATGGCAATTTGGGAGGGGGGTATTCTGTCAAAGACAGTGATTCTTTTTAGGATCCAGAGACAATAAGCACGCTTATGGGTGAAGGTTAAAAAGCTTTATTAGCAAACTACAGAAAAGATGACGAACACCAGTTACCTAAGCCAATGAAGTCTGGTCAACAGATAACCAAGCACCCTTCCAATTATAAGCCATTGAAGTCAGGCCCACTGATAACCAAGTGTTCTTTCAGTTATTAGTTGGCATCCTTGCCAGGTTTAACTCTGTCTGAAAATAGATTTTAATTGGCAATCTTCTCACAGCAAACTCTAAACATTATGAGCTCACTGGTACTAAACACTGAATAGTGAGAAATGGCAAGAAGCAGCAAATTCAGGCCTGCTGGAGACACAAGGAGCAGGTATATTCATACAATAGAGACCCAGGCACAAATACCACAATGATCATACACCAATGTAGGGGTGGCGATCTGGCAAGACCCTATCCACCTCTGCCTTGGCAGATGCCACTGCTGCTCCCGCCGAGCCGGACAGAAAGTGGGCATGCGCCGCTTGCCAGACTTCTGGGTTCCCAGCCGGCCGCTGTTATTCAAATTACAAAAATTGTGGCTGCTTTGGGCAGATCTTAAGGCATTTTCTACATAAACAGCGGCCCACTGGGAACCCAGAAGTTGCTTCCCTGGCCCAACTTGGGAGAACGCAAGTTGAGCCAGGGAAGATGTAAGTGAGGACAGAGTTCAGGGGGTTGAGCCCAGCTAGTTTGCCAGATTTCCACCCCTGAACAAAATCCTCGCACATCCCTTCACCAATGTCTCCTCGAAATCACAATGGTCTTCTGGCCTTTTCCACTACAGGGGGATCTCAGGTTTCCGTGCTCCCATTTCGTGCCAAAATTCCACCCCCCAATTGGGGTGGGGGGTGAAAAAAGAAAAAAATTCTCCATCGGAATACATGGAGACATTTCTTCTTCTCTTTAACCCCCACCCACCAGTGCATGGAATTTTGACACAAAAAGGGAGGGGCAAACTTAAACCCCCCTTCCTGAATCACCATGTTCCTGATCTGAATCAGGGCCACACGCATTTACACAGAGGTAAGTAAGTACTTATTCGTACCTTGCATGAAAACAACGCCCTTAGAGTAAGATGTAATCCTCAGGGCTACTTGTCATCCTCAGTTCCACTAAACTGAGGAGTAAAACAATGTTGCATCCTGGCCCATTTATTATTTAATTTCTATATACATTCTTTGGTTACTACTTTATCAAATCCCAACTTCCATCCTCCAAAACTTGCAAACCGACCTATTCATGCCCTACTGTATGCGGATGACACAGCTATTCTATCACATTCAGAAGCAGGTCTTAGGAGAGCTCTTCGTGCTTTTTCAGCATTTACATGTAGATAAGTACCGTAAGTCATTTAAAAAATGTCTAGTTTGGCCATCAGTTTTTTCCCCTGTCAAATGTTGGAAACTATAATGGTTTTGGTTTATTACATTTCATGGTAGCTTTTAAAAAAAACAAAAACCCTGAAAACCACTCTTTCTGGGTATTTTGTTAAATATTTGCAAAAGGAGGGATCAATAGCAACTGTTTGATAGAAATGGTTGCTCTTTCAATTTCATAGCACATCAAATAACATTTCTCCTATAATTCTCCTACAGCAGCCAATCTGTTTGTCGTTAGGTCTTCAGAGACCTAGCACAACAGGCATTTCTCCTCTTGATCACATGACATGCATAATTTTCTCAGTGGGTGTTAATTTGGTCTCAAAGGTAGAAGATGAGCGTGGAAAGCTAAGCAGGGTCAGGCCTGGTTATTACTTGGATGGGAGACCCCTCCTCTAGTTTCCTGCATTGAGCAGGGGGTTGGACTCAATAGCCTTGTAGGCTCCTTCCAAATCTATTTATGAAATCTATAAGTAAAATAATATATTAAACTAATAACTTTTTTGTCAGGCATTCAGTGAAATCTGAAGGCTTGCATACTTTTATTTAAACTTACATTGGTTACCCCCTCCACCAAAAATGATATCTTTTTCTTATACCTTTCTTTTTCTTTTTTGCACATGATTTTTGACTCTGTTGAAGCTTTGATATATTGGATTACCTTCATATTCTATTTGTGTGTGTGTGTGTGTGTGTGTGTGTGTGTTTTGTTCTAACAATGAAACAACTTAACCCCAATGTTCATTCTCTCTCTCTCTTTCTCTCTCTCTCTCTCTTTCCCTCTCCTAACTTCTTTCAGTCAAAAACCAGAAACATGAATGCTGATGTTCTCCTTCTAAGGAAATGATTAAGTTCTAAAATGAGAGACTCAAAACAAATGCATCCTATTATGTGGAAGGGCAGCGTAACTGAATAGCATCAAATGGCAACTATTCTTTGTGGAAAACAAACAAAAATTTGACAGAATGCTAATTAATTTTGGAGTGACCATGAGCTGCTAAATGAACACAGGTGGTTGTTTCCTCAAGAGACCTATTTGTAATAGACTTTAAATTAGCAAGAGGGGAGCATCAGCTTTAAATACTTTTGAAATCTCACAAGTGTGAAAGACTTCATACATCA
The DNA here is from genome assembly GCA_021292165.1 of Shinisaurus crocodilurus. Taxonomy (NCBI): domain Eukaryota; kingdom Metazoa; phylum Chordata; class Lepidosauria; order Squamata; family Shinisauridae; genus Shinisaurus; species Shinisaurus crocodilurus. The sequence continues at coordinate 225,464,940 of CM037878.1, read as the reverse complement.
TAACTGAAATAATGGAAGGTGATTAATAATTGTCCTTTGCCTAAATGAGTTGCCAGATGCATTGACTCTCAGGTGTAAAAATAAAATTAATCCAGAAAAACAGAATATCCCAGGTGCAAATTATTCATACATTAACCCATGATGAGCCATGCAATCTCAAATGCTTTAAGATGGGAATCATCTTAACTCAGTGATTTCCTTTAACGAAAATGATCAAGTTAGGTTTGGAACAGACCCAGTATCAGGATGCTGTATCCTCGGGCAGTTGCCAGGACTCCACTGACAGGGCCAGACCTCACATTAGGCAGGGGACTCAGGCAGTGCAGCAGGAGGAGCAGCAAATCGTGCCACTGCCACCTTCTCCAGTATGGCCCACTGCTGCTTCCTCCTACAGTGAGTGCTCCAGAGAGTCCCACCAGCTGCTCTCCCATCATGGCATTTGCTGCAGAAGGAAAGCAGGGCCACTGGGGCTCACTGGAGCAGCCGCTGGCATTGCTAAGCAGACAGCTGCTCCAGAGAGCCCTGCCAGCCCCACTGTCAGCATGAGCCAGTGGGTGCACATGGGGCTTTCGAGAGCCAGCCAGACTGAAATGCCTGCCTGGGCACTTCAGGGGTGGGGGATGCGACACCTCATGGCGGTGGTGGTAAAGGGGTGGGGGGATGCAATGTGGAGTGGCAGTACGGGGGAGGAGGTGAGGCACTGGTAAGGGTGTAGGAGGTGGAGGTGGTGGCAGCAGCATGTGTGCTCTCCTGCCTCATGCCGCAGGAGAATTTGCGCCAGGCTGTCCAGCACCCCACTGCTGACATTTCTCTCCTGATTCCCCATTGAAACATTTATATTCAGGAAACCAGCATTCTGATCAGCCAATGTAGTGTCACTAGGAATAGGAGAAAAATTGATTTCAGTTTGGTTTGGATAAGAACTCACCAACATTTGCAATCTTCTCCACAGCCATAATAACAACAACAACAACAACAACAATAATAATAATAGAACCCTGAGATTTAAAAAACAAATAACAAATGAGAGAAACTGAAACTGACACATTTGTCCATCCAGGCCCAGGTCTTTGAATGCTTTGCTCTAAAAAAAAAACTGGATTTGAATCCCTGTGTATTCAGCCATGTTAGTGCTTAATTAGGGTTGCCACCTCTTTTTCTGGACAGACTCCTCATCTTTCACAGCTATATAGAACATAAGAAGCTGCCTTATACTGGGTCCATCTAACCCAGTATTGTCGATACTGACTGGCAGCAACTCTCCAGGGTTTCAGGCAAGAATTTTTCCAGCCCTACCTGGAGATGCTGGAAATTGAACCTGTGACCTTCTGCATGCAAAGCAGTTGCTCTACCGCTGAGTCATAGTCCCTCCACTACTGTGTCAGGCAGGCATAATATTTATTTATTCCTTCTGTGAGTCGCCTTACAGCTGAAGTGATATACCAATCATAATTGATAACCAGCTATCATGGTCATCTCCATGCTGGGAATTGCTGTACCTATTGGTGCAGATGGCTGAGAATTTTGTTTCAATTCATTTTTGATACGAATTTATCAATATTCGAAAAGTTCATATTCAGGAGAGAAAGAATTTCAATTAAAAAAAAAAAAAAAACCTGACAGATTTGCCCATCCCTAAGTGTCACTCCAGGATATTGTGGGAAATCAAAATGATACCACCTGGTGTCAAGCACCGATTCAGAGCACTGGTGTTGCCTGTCACTGCCATCAATGCCCACCAAGGAAGGAAAGGGCCCACCTGTAGGCGCTTGCCAAGGGCCATCTCTAACCTGGAGCCAGCCCTGGTTTGGAAAGTTGACCTAGGTCAGTGGTTCTTCTTATTGACTAATTTGTTCTGCTACACACATATCCATTGTAGACATAATCTTAGCAATCTGCTAACCACAGTTAGGATGGTAGTGTGCTGGCATGCTCCAAATCCCCCCTTTCCCTTCTTATCAATTAATCCTCTGGTTAGCTTTAATGATTTTGAAGCTTTCTGTCTGTGCTTGAAGTATTGCCTCTGCAAAACATCTTCTGATTCTGCTTTCAGGTTGGGTAAGGCTGCACTAAAACAAAGAGAGAATTAGGTGGCCCTAAGTTGTTCATCATCAGTTTTCCACAACCCCACGGTCACCTCTGCATGTCATATTTTCCATCCTGACCATATGGTTTAGCTGCTTTGGGAGAATAAGAATTCACTTGCACTTTTTGCCTCCTTAGGAAGGACGTCATGTTGAGGCCTGTGAGACTTAGCTCACAGTTCCCCTGCTTTTTGATGCCTTGTATAGCTTTAACTTTTGGAGAGTAAACGGTAGGGTTTTGTGTTTATTGAATTTCATAGGGTTTTTATAATGGAAGAACTGAATGACAGCTATTATTCAGTTGACAACCAACCAAGCCATTTTTAGCCTGGACCTTTCACCATGTCAGCATCTAATATAAAATCAAAGCAAGGGTTATGAGTTCAAACTCATTTTCAGATTTATAAATGGGCCCCAGAAGTTATGCTCTTTCTGTGATTATAATATACCAATGCTGAAATCCTATACCCACTTACTTGGGAGTATGCTCAATTGTCCTCAGTGGGACTTACTTCTGAGTAGACACATAGATGATTGCACTGTAGATGAAAGGAAATCTACAGTGCAATCATACATTATAATCAATGGCACTTTTAAAAAAAAATGCATTTAGTAGTGGAATGTACAACAATGCGCTCCCTGACTTGCTACTTTAATTAGGCAGAGGCAAGAAGAAACTATTCACTAACAGTGCAGTCCTATGCATGTCTATTTTAAAATCCCATTGAATTTCCTGTACTCAGAAGAGTGGGTACAGGATTGTTGCCAAAATCTCTCCAGAACCATACACTTTCCTTATGGCGGGAGGAAGGGCAGGAAGTGTTTTCTCATGGAAACAAGGTACGGTAATATTGGTATAAGGACGCAACATGCAAAGGGAAGGTCTGCAGATTTGCTTGTTAAAGAAGGTAATACATTACACATCAAAAATACAGAATAAATATACCTTTTCAAAATGGCTGCCCTGCTGCTTTGCAGTAAACATCAAGAGGAGTTTCCAAAATTTAAATGTTTAGAACATGACACTTGTATCCCAGAAGAAAAATAAATTTTAGTAAAACAGAGCACTTTTTTCTTTTTTACAAATTCTAGAAGTACCGTAGGTTTAATCCAAAGGTGACAGTACAGACACCATCAGGGTCTGTCATGAAGTAAGATATAATACTGGGGAGAATTTCTTTATGCTGCAGTTTTGAGACAAGTACTGCCAGTATATTCTGTAGTTCTATTCTTGGTATCTTTGCACCTTATGTCCTTTCAATATACATACATATGCAGTGCATATTTTAAAAAATATGTATTATTTTTTTTTTTAAAAAGTGAGCATTAAGTCTGGAATAAAAGCTGCAATATTAGGATAGCCTTTAGCTAATGCTTTATTTTGAGAAAAATGAAGAAAATTTTATATTCCATGCAGAATTTCAGTGGAGGCCTATTGTAATTCCAGATAAAAGTTGCTTACAAAACTAGGTATTTGCTATTTTTTCCTACAGCTATTTTGATTCCTGGGTGGGCTAGGAAGAAAACCTGAAATGGCATATTTGCATTGGGTTTAAAAGCATAGTGAGTTCTTAGGGTGGCCATGTGTCTTGTGGAACAAGTCATGCATCCTCCCTTAACTCCTTAACCTGTTCCATCCAAGGCCTAAACTCTGTTCATATGCTAATCCCAATGGCATGCACCTGTCCTGATCATAAAAGAATGAGGGTGGCCACTTACACATCACCAAAAAAGAAAAGAAAGAAAGACGAAATGTGTTACCAAAAAGAGAACACCAATTTGCACAAAATTTGCAGATGCTAATGTATCTGTGTATAGATGCAAATGTACAAATACTTACTATAATTTACACAGAAATACAGTACATCTCACCATAGTGGGGGAAGACCATGACCTGCTCAGTCTACTGTCCAGATGCTAACTGCTGATAGACAACTCCAAAGCCCCTGTTCTCCCTTCTCAGGGTTCTTTAACATTAAACTTACTGGGCTTGAACTGGACAGTTCTTCAAACAGAGGATGCCTCCAAACAGATGACTGTTCACTGACAGCCCTTCAAATAGAATACTGTCCTCTTGTGGGATTCATTATCAGCTTCTGAGATTGGCCAGATGCACTGGGGGCTCCAGCAGGGCTGTTTGATTTAATTGTGGGGTTCAAGGATGGTGACTGTGGAGTGTCTGCAGAATTGTTCTGCAGTTCTGGCCATGATTTCCCTCCTGTGTTGGCCTGTGGATTCAAATGACAAGGTGGTAATGGAAAAGTACATCTGTTGGGGTCAAGACATGCTTCTCTGTTTATGTAAAAATGTCAAGGAACACTCAAAGTCTCATTTTGGAGACACTAGAGTATTACATACAAAGTAATTTTATTTGAATATTACTTAAGGCTTATTTTTCATTTACTTCCTTGATCTATCATCTGATTAAAAGTTAACTGCTATTTTATGGCTATTGTTCCTGGCTGCCCTGCACTTTTATTAGCCAAGGTTTTTAATTAAATTTCCTATTACTGCAATATACAAACAGAAAATCTATTAATATGTCTCCATCCAGGGCTGATAAAATGCCCATCTGAAGAGAAAAATTTCTATGGAAAAGTATTTGCTGAAGATCTATTGAAAGTTAATACTTTCATTTTCAGCAGGGTTTCATTTATCTCTCCAATAAAAGCAGTAGTAAATGAATTATGCCAGAGCTACATTTACATTTAGTTGGGGTGAAAAGGAGAAAGCTACTGAGCCCAACCCTGATCTTGTGGAAGTCAGTGGGAATTGTGCCATTAATTTCAACAACAGCAAGTACCGCAGAGTTATGAGTTGCAGTATCATAAAGTTCAGAGGCACATCTAACTTCAAAAAATATTAAAAGCGCTATTAAAATGAATAGGTCTAGCATTATGATCAGGTCTAGTTAACATATATGTATCTCTGGATGCAACAAAACCATTAATACTGTTTTCCAGACTCAAAGGCTATGGATCAGGTCTTTTCTCCTACAGTTATAATGAATACAATGCCAAAGGCCCTTATCATAACACTGATAGTGCCCAGTAAATATTAAAAGTTGTCCTTAATGCTTTCTCATTCTGAAGTCCCATAATTTCATACAGGTTCATGAAAAGGGGATCATTTTACTTGTTATATTTTATTACCCATTGAATAACTGCTGCAATCTGTCCCAACCATCCTATTTTGTAGACTCCTCAAAAGAAAAGGACAAGATGCTTTATTGCTGTTACCCAGCAGAGCAATGGCCCCCACCCCACATGCCAGAATGAAGACACTACGTGGATTTAACAATGGGCCACAGCTCCATTATAATCTACAGCAGCCTTCCCCAACCTGGTGCCTTCCAGATGTTTTGGACTATAACTCCCAGCATTCCTGAACATTGGACATGCTGGCTTGGGCTGATGAAGTCCAAAATGTCTGGAGGGCACCAGGCTGGGGAAGGCTGACCTACAGGAATCTGCAATGAGCATTTCATCTTGATATCGTCTTAATTCAATGCCACTAAACCAAATCAGCCAAACTGGAAATCTATCACTCTCCCACATAGCTCTGCAGTGTGCAGTAGGTGAAAAAAAGGGCACTCCCTGCAACCAGTTGTGGGGACTGCACAAACAATTCCTACTCAGCCCCCCAAAAAAGACAGGCTAATTCCACACTGCTGACTTTGGAATGGGTGTGTGCCAAATGGCAGCTTGCTGCAGAGTAGAGGTGGCACCCACTTTTAAAAACAAGCACGGTGCTTCGCCTGACTGGCTGGCTGGCTGACCCACATGCCCTGCCAGTAGCCTAACCACTCACTTTCTTCTCCCAGTATGGGGGTCAGGCAAATGTGTGCCCTGCCCAATGCTGTGAATTGGGAGAGGGCCCTTCTATTCTATTTTCTTAAAGGAAAGTCACCATGGGAGTTGTTGTGCATAAACATGCACTGGCCATGTGTGACTGGCTATGGCTAGGGATGTCCTGAAATCTCGATGGGGGTGGAAGCGGGGGCGAACTTGTCCCCGCTCGATCCCCCCGAGCCCCGCAGCACTCACCTTCTCCCCAGCTTGTCACATCTCCCTGGAGAGGAGCCAGGAAGAGGAACTTCCGGGTCCCCAGTGCTGCGTTTTTAGCGTAAATACCATAGAAAACCACCTTAAAACGCAGTGCTGGGGACCCGGAAGTGATGCGACAGGTCCTAGCGCTGTTCTAGGAACTGACACGATGGGACCCTGGTGCTGCAGTTTTAATGTAAATATAATAGAAAACCACCTTAAACAGCTGCATGGACTCATCCAGTCCATTGTCGCAGCCAGGCACTGGTTCAGCACATCCACAGCCTCACCTGCTGAAAATGAAAAGGAGAAATAGAGCTGCGTGTCATCAGCGTACTGATGGCAACACACTCCAAAACTCCGGATGACCCCACTCAGTGGTTCATGTAGATATTAAATAGCATGGGAGATAAGACCGACCCCTGAGGAGCCCCATACTGGAGAGTCCACGGGGCCGAGCAGTATTCCCCAAGCACCACCTTCTGGAGCCAGTCATCCAAGTAGGAGTGGAACCACTGCAATGCAGTACCCCCCACTCCCAACTCAGACAGCCGCCCCAGAAGGATACCATGGTCGATGGTATCGAAAGCTGCTGAGAGATCAAGGAGTATCAACAGGGTCGCACTCCCTCTCTCTCTCTCCTGACAAAGGTCATTATGCAGGGCAACCAAAGCCATTTCTGTGCCAAAACCAGGCCTGAACCCCGACTCAAATGGATCCAGATAATCAGTTTCATCTGGCCACCACCCGCTCAAGGACCTTGCCCAGGAAAGGAACATTCGCCACCGGCCTAAAGTTGTTAAGATCTTCCCGGTCCAGAGAGGGTTTCTTCAGGAGTGGCCTCACCACCGCCTGTTTCAGGTGGCATGGGACCACTCCCTCTCGCAAAGAGGCATTGATCACCTCTCTAGCCCAATAGTGGTGTGGTGATAGGCACTGGCTATCTGGGAGGTGCACATGGGTGGCGGGGCAGATCCTGAGGAGAGACAGGGTGTCCTCAGTCACTAGGTGAGGTGGCAACACCCCACCTGGGTATAGGGTGAGGAGTGGTCATCCCAGCATCTATATTAAAAATTCTAAATTCTATTAAAAGAACTGGATGGGAACTCAGTCTAAAGTGCTACAAAGGTTTAGGTCAAATATGTTCATACCTCAGTCCAGGATGTATTATGAACAAGCACACTGCTCACTGTCTTTTACTGCATATCAATGTACAATGTCAATGGTATATGTTACTTCTGAAGAAAATACTGTTCAGTTGTCTGTGATGGGCTCTGGTAGGCTATCTGACCAGGTGTCCAATGGGAACAATAGGAAGAGAGAGATTATGATTTCATTGGATCATCATCATTCTACAAATGAGGATTCCTTTCCTCTTTTTTAATACGTTATTTAAAAAGTAATAACTTTTAATAAGTAATACTTATTTAAAAAGTATCAACATTTCTACATGTACAAGAAGAAGTATATATACATCAAAACTACCATGATAGCACATCAAATATACCAACCATTATCATAATTAATAATTTAACACACCAGAGTCACAATCCAGATGTTAATTTTAGTTGATTATATCTATACCAACACTGAACAAACCTTTCAATTACATTCATATTTTCAACACATTTCATTCTACCTTCCATGATTCAAATAAGATAAGTAACTTTCAGGTAGTTTACTAAGGACATTTCAGGACATTTACTAAGCATATTTCAGACATTTACTTTCCATGGTACACAGATGGAGTTTCCACTTTTTCCAAAATTTGAGCAATTAAAATCCTAACATTTTAAAATAAATATATGTTATTGCAATTTTATTGGCCAGTTCTAAAGTCTTCAAATAATCCAAGCTTACAACCAATGCGTCTAATGGAACTACAATCCAAACCATTTCTACTATTTTGTTCATAATTTGATTTATTTTTAAAATGGAATTAAAGGGACATCCACCAAATATCATTACCATCCTGCTATATCCATTCAAGTACTGCCTGAATTTGTACAATATCATAGTGTTTGAGACTTGGAAATGCAATCCCTCCTTTATTTCATAGTATCATAGATTTGGAAGAAACCTTGTAAGTCATCTAGTCTGAAGAACCCTGCTCAATGTAGGAGCTACAATGCAGGATGCAACTACCATGACTGACAGATGGCCACCCAGCCTCTGCTTAAACACCTCTAGTGAAGGAATGCCCACCATCTCTTGAGGCAGTCTATTCCACTGTCAATCAGGATGTTTCTCTTTCTCCTAATGTTTAACTGAATCTCCTTACCTGCAATTTCCACCTACCAGTCCTAGACCTGCACTCTTGAACAACAGAAAGTCTGCTCTATTTTCAGCATGACAGACCTTCAGATATTTGAAGACTGATATCCCTTAATCTTCTCTTAATCTCTTCTTCTCCCTTAATCTCCTCTTCTCCAAACATATCCCACTCTTTAAACTGTTCCTCACAGGACAGGGACAGGCAACGTGGTGCCCATGGGCATAAATACACCCTGGGACACCATTCTTGGCACCTGCTAAGGTGCCCTACCCCTATCCCTTTCCTTTTTTAAGTTAACACATTTCTTGTAGCAGCTGGGATTGCTGTGAAATAGGTTTCTGTTGGTGCTGAAAACTGTAGGTTCAAAGGAGGTTGTTTAGTGTGTTGGGGCTCAGACCCCTACCTCTGCCTTGTACTCAGTCTTTTGGACAGGTTACTTGCCCTTTGCCATGCCTCCCATGACAGCCATTTTGTGGTGGTGTCCAGGACAGTTTCTCAAAATGCCAAATGTGCCTACAGTCCAAAAAGGTTGCTTACAGTACATAGGGCTTGGTTTCTGGACCCTTCACCATTCTGGTCACCTTCCTGAATCTGGACATGTTTTTAGTATGAACTCTTTGATTCTTCCCCTTTGAGGATTCAGTCCAGTCAAGGAACAGAGATGATGAAGAGAACCCACAAACTTGGAAGGAGCATATTATCATTCTCAACCTGTTGGATCATTCCCCAATTTGTAGCAAACAAACAGAAAACTAGAAGAAATATTCCTGTCACTGTGCTTTCCTTTGAATGGTTAGAGTAAGGTAACTGGCATAGTAGCACTTTCCTCCTGTAAGAAGCTGTGTGTTACCTGGTATGACTGTATTAAAAGGTTCCATGATTAAAGTTATCAGAAATACTTTCCAAAAGCTTCTGTAAGAAGTAGTGATGAACTTATTCATGTCCCAGAAAGGATATGTGAGGATAACTTTGATGTCTAAGATCTTTAGGCTAGTTCTTGACTTTGATGGAACAGGGCAAGCAGACAGCCGCTGGTGAAGCTGATCTAAATGAGTACAGCAAGAAGCAAGGTCAACAGGAACCATTCTTGAAGTTGTTCCTGAAGTCTGTAGGAACACGACAGTTTCAATTTCACTGCCAGGTGGAAACTAACAATGTCAAGGGAGACAGTGACATTTCCTTAGCCTGTAGGAAGGTGAACAAACAGTTCAGTGCTCTTTCAAATAACCTTTGGCAGGCAAAGATTAATTACGTCAGTCTTTATTTGTTGGAAAAGCCCATGATCTTTCAAGTAGTTCGTAGGACAGAAATAATTTAATCAAAACTGAATCTGAGAACTGCATGATTCTTTATTTGGAAAATATCACAGATGTAATGAATAAACATTAATTCATACAAACATAGACGCACACACACATAGATGCACACAAACATCTCTCCAGGGGGGGAAGTATTAGCATATTTTACATCACACTATTTCCCCCCCACTCCAATGCCTGTAAAAAGCTGAATGTGCAGATTTACTTCGATAAATAAAGGCCAAAGAGAACTGTCAATTTGACAGTTCTTCTGGTGAAGGTATTTGCATCAAAACTGTCTGAACAAATCAGCAATGGAATGTGCTTTGCAAATGCCATCAGCTTTTTAGGTCATAAAGAATTAGGAGCCGTTTGAGGCACAATCTCTTTCCCCCTCAGACAAAACTCTTTATTGCCATTTAACAGTGTGAATAAAAATGAAAAAAGAGTTGCAATAATTATCTGGTATTCTTTAGACCAGGGCAACATGCAGCCTGTGGTGCCAATTCTGTGGAGAGTGCAACTCCCACTGGGTTCCAGGGAAGAATAATTGGCTCACAGACCAGGGGAAGTTGCCCACCCGCCACCCCTGCTTTAGATAGCATCTACTGCCAAATGCTGAATGAACTATTTGCCAAGGCAAGGGTATCAGACTAAAATTTCATTAGTTTACTATCCCTTAGACAACATGCAGCTCCGCATGTATACAGTCTGCTATTCTTTTCTGCACTGGGAAATATTTCACATAAACAATGCATAATCAGCATTATTCACATAAGAGAACATGGCCGTCGTCTCTGTGTACACAGAGCACTGAAAGGTGCTGTGTCTGGGTCTGCTACAGGCCCATCTTCAATCCACACTACCCTCAAGCAGCTACCAGTGGGCCTAGCAGGGCCCACTGGTGCTGACTGCCCTACACACACACACACACACACACACCAGGTGGCTATGAACTACCATTTCAAATTTCCCACAATGCCCTAGTGTGATGCTACATTATGTGCTCTGGGGTAATGTGGGAAATTTGAAATGGCAGCTTCTAGTGTTACGACAGATAATTCTGGGCGCTAGATTCCCTCTAACCCCACACTCTTATGAAAGGTTTAGGATCTTTGGCTGGGGTAAAACCTCCGCTGCTGGGGGAAAAGTGTGCGCTTTGCCCCTTTTACACTTAAACAAACCTACACACACACACACACACACACACACAGACTCTAGAAACAAAAGGGTGGTTTTATTGAAGAAGAATACAGAGAAGGTACAGCGTCTTACTTGTTGGTCAAGCAAACCTAGTGATGTCAGGCAGCAAAATATCCTTACGCAATGGTTCAAACACACCCTGTATTCTGGAGAGGAGAAAGAGTCCCTTTTGCCCTGACAAGCCTGAATAGGAAAAGGGGGGGGGTGAGATTCCCGCCTAGAAGCAAAGTCCTGGCTACTACCTGGCTGTCTGCTGTGATGATGTTCCAGCTGTAGCCCCGCAGTCCGTGTTCCAAGGTGACCCCCTCAGCTCTCTCTCCCGACACCCCTTGCTAAAACCTCTTGGTTCTTATAGTGTCTTTCCCGCCTTTTTGGAGGAAATGAGAGCAGTGGGGGTGGTCTTTGCCCCACAGATGTCTTCAAACCCTGCTAACGACCTTACTCTTTGTATTTTGATAGCTCCTAATGGGTGTACTTAGGAAAGCACAGGTTTGGGTCTTCCTGCTGATGGGACTGTTTTTGGAGTAAAGCTACTGGTGGTATTCACCCAGTGGGGGGGGGGGTGAGCCATATCTTTTCAGGAGAAATCCTCCTGTGTTTTAGGCGATATGCAATATTCAGGTCTTAATCAATGCAAGCCTGCCACTCATTTGCCTATGCATGCCTCTAGGCTTCACTCACTCTTCCATTCAAGCCTTCAGTCATGACCTTTGCCCTGCTGGGGAGGTGGGCAGGCTGCTTCTTTCTCTCCTGAACCCTTGCTTACCCAACGCTTCTTATGAGGGCTGTGGACTTCCTTTTGGAGGTGTAGCCATAACCAAATGATCAGAACTATATCTCATCTTAACACTAGCTGCCCAACTCTGCCATTAGATAAGCATAGTGTCTTTGCCAAAGCCCACCCGCTGCCCAAAACCTGGAACTGCCACTGCTCCATCTACTTCCTGCCCTAAGACTTGGCTCGTAGATAACAATGTCTGCGTACAGCTACCAACCAGACAGTATGGGCCTTTCCTACTCACCAACCAACCACACCCCTGCATTCCATTCATTCCCAAGACAAAAGTAACACAATCTCGGCCATGATAAATAGTTACTTTGACACCCCAAAAGTATTTTCCTCTTTCACTTAAACACTTGTGATACAACTGTAGAAGATCTCCGGTCTGCATGAATTTAACATTCTCTTTGTAGGGCATGCCACATTGCAGAAGAACAGCTGTGACAATATCACTGGCATGCATTGTGCACAGACAGGTAGGAGATTACTGGATGAAAGTACTAATAATAAATACATTACACACAATACAATCCCCTGACGTGCATATTTCCTCCACCATGTTCCGATATGAGATCTGACATGGCTTCTAAAATCCTTTCTAAAAGGCTAAAAACTACTGCTGATGTATATAACTACTGTTGATAATCCCATAAATATAGGTCTCGGTGAAATATATAATGGCGAGAGAATAGGTATTAAACTATTAGAGATAATCTATTAGAGTGAAAGAAAAATGAATTAATTTCAATATGACAAAATGCATAATTCTCAGTAAAATACACAATTACAAGCAATCGATGAAATTACGACATTTCAGCAGTAGCAGCAGCACCCTTACTTCCAGAAATTGCCTCTGCTGAACTGATGTGGTCTTTCAGTTCTATTAGCAGTCTGTACAGTCACTCATAATGTGGTATGGGGATGTCACTATAGCTTTTCCAACAAACTATCTCCATTCCCTACATAATTTATGAAACTGCTGTAAAGAAGAACTGGAACTGGAACTGGAACAAGCCTTTTTTCAACTGACCTTTACAGGACAATGGATGCAACTGACTCCAGCTGCAACACACACACACACACACACACACACACACACACAACCTTACATGGATCTCTCAAAAGGCCCACCATTTCCTTCAAAGTCCTTCTATAAAAGGGCTTCTGTTACCAATTGTATTGTAAGCCAAGAGTTCATTGTTGACTGGGCCTTCCATGAAAGATGCTTGAAGAACACAGATGGCAGTGTGCAGAACTTTAAACTTTTGCCTTGTACAGCATGGGAGTCTTAACTTTAACAGTGTGAATGTGGCACAGGGTTGAACAGAAACTCAGCCTTCAAGTATTGGGAAATTCCATTCTTTCCCCCCTCCTACTTTTCGTTTTTATTTTATACATACTAATAATGCCATTTTACATTCAAAAGGAAAGCAGTCATCAGTGGACTTCTGAGTGATACACCTGGATCTTTGGGCCAAGGAAAAGATTCCTTTTAATCCGTGAGACACACCTGACACCTTCACCTTTATATGACAGAATTTTCTCTGCATTTTTGAGCAGGCATTACCTGGATTCCTATGCTGCTACATTTCTCCTTTATCTCCCTCCCCCTTAACCTTTTGCTTCTGTTTCTTCTTTTTTTCAGCCTTTCGTTTTCTTTTGCATCCCTTCCCCCTCTGTCAGGCAGGCAATAGTATGGAAGACATTTCGTTTTATTTTATTAAAAGCAATACAAATCTTCATAAGAAAGAAAGAAGAATTATAACTCTAAAATTTAAGAAGTTGCTCCAGGCAGATTAATCAGGAGAGGGAATAATGAGCTTCGAGTCTAACTAAACTTTTAGACAGGGTGAATGGGGAAAGTCTGTAGTTCCATAACATTTTAATGTGTTTTCCCCCAGAGGCTACATTGCCAAATGTACTCAGTAAGGGTCAAACATTTCTTTTGTGGGGGGTGAGAGAAGGGTGTTTTAAAAGCCACCTCAATTGATAGCAGAGAAGCATGGGCTGGGGGAGATGTACTTAACCCTTCCTGACTCATTTTTCTCCAGACACAACCAGCAAGCACTCAATCTAGATTTCTGTCCTTGCAAGTATATATTTTATTGTCATAACTATTGTAGTAATGGGTTCATTTTAAGTCCTTACTACATTGGGTTGGAGATAAAGACTCCACCCTCAGACTGTTCTTGTGTGTGTTTCTTTCATTATCTTACTCAGTGCACTTTGGTTTGTTCTTCAATAAACAGGTTGTGATTTGGGCCTACAAAAGTGAATAGATTAGGAATCACTTTTGATGTTTTAAACGTCTAAAAGTGAGGAACTTAACAGTGGCAATGAGAAAATTTTACTCTGTCATCCTATGGGAAAACTGAGGAATTTAATCCAGAGATAGGGAACTGGGAGCAATATGTGGAAAGATTGGGCCACAATTTTCTGGCAAATGGGATCACTGATGGAGACAAACAAAAAGCAATATTTCTCAGTGTTTGTGGCAGTAAAACCTGTGCCCGGGGATAAAAGTTTCACAGAGTTGCAAAAGATCTTGTCTGAACACTATACTTCAAAGCCAAGTGTAATTGTAGAATGTTTCGAATTCCATAACAGGAGAAGGGAGGAAGGTAAATCTATATCAGAGTATTTTATTTATTTATTTATTTATTACATTTATATAGAGCTGATCTAAAAAAAACCTCACTGAACACTGTTCCTTTGGGATTGTTCTATAGGACATGCTGAAAGACAGATTTGTTTGTGTAGTTGGGGATGTTAACACCCAGAAGAAATGACTGGCAGATGGAAATTTGACCTGGGAAAAAGCTGTAAAAGTAGCAGCACCCATGGAAATGGAAGCAGCAGTGAAAAATATGGTGGATTTACAGCTAGATAAAAAAAAAAAGAAATTCTACAGGAGCCCATAAACCAAATGCAAAGTTCAACAATTGATTATGTTATTGTTTCTTATAATTTGTTAAACCTAGTGCTTAACTGTAGGGTGGGTATACGTACCGAGAGTGACCGCCTACTCCTTTAATAGTACTGTTAAATTTAGAGAATCAGGTTGTCCACACATATCATGAACCTCTGCTCTATCCGGAAGTTGAATTTAGAGCTGCACGTATAAGATGGTCTGCTAAACTAGAGCGTAGCTTATCTTTATTTTTATACTCTGAAAGCTGTCTCAGATTGCGGGATACTCTGATAACTGCACAATCCCGCAAAATGTTTTAGATTGGTACCAAGAAAATATTTGTCTACTTCAAAATTACTTGATTCATAATATCTCGATGAAACAACGTGTCCCTCTCTGCACTTCTAAACCATGGTTTGACCAAGAATGTGTGGATTTGAAGAAATCTTTAATAAATAAATATAGGCTATATAGGAAATTAGATTTGCCAACCATACCTTCTGAATGGTCATTTTTAAAGAAAAGATATAAAAATTTGATTAAGGAGAAAAAGAACCAGGCGCGGAGAGCAGACTGGCAGGATTTAATTGCTGCTTCAAAAGCTCATGATGCAGTCACCTTCTGGAGAATTGTGTCCAGTGGTTGGCAAAGTAAATCAGGAAGAATGAACTTCCATATTCCCGTTAAGACCTGGGAATCACATTTTAGCGATTTATATGCAAATAGACAATCTGGAGCCCTATCACCACAACCTATATTGAGTAGCCTCCCTGATTGGCCTCCTGTTTCCATCTCTGAAATTAGCAGGCTTATTTCTAAGCTTAAATCTGGTAAAGCACCTGGAAATGATAACATTCCATCCGAGCTGCTTAAGACTAACATGGAGTGGTGGGCCCCGGTCCTGGCAGTCTTATTTACTTGTATTGATCAGACAGCATCTATACCAGAAGATTGGGGCCTTGCCACCATTATCCCGATTTATAAAAAGGGGAATAGAGAAGATCCCGCTAATTATAGGCTAATTAGTCTATTGAGTGTTGTCAGCAAGTTGTATGCTAGTCACCTCCTCCTTGAGAAACTTTTAAGCTGGATGGAGGAGGAGAATTTGCTGGAGGATGAGCAGGCAGGCTTTCGACCAGGGCGCTCTACAGCTGATCAGGGACTTGTGTTTCAACAC
The DNA here is from genome assembly GCA_021292165.1 of Shinisaurus crocodilurus. Classification (NCBI taxonomy): domain Eukaryota; kingdom Metazoa; phylum Chordata; class Lepidosauria; order Squamata; family Shinisauridae; genus Shinisaurus; species Shinisaurus crocodilurus. The sequence continues at coordinate 225,449,165 of CM037878.1, read as the reverse complement.
TTGGTTGAAAAATACTCTTCTGTCCCTGGGGGGGGCACTTTATACAGCCTTCATTGATTTTAAGTTTGCCTTTGATTTAATTCCAAGGGACAGGCTTTGGCAAAAACTTGAGGCCACTAACATCGATAGGCATTTGCTTGCTCTTATTCGCAGCCTTTATGATAAAACTTGGCTGCAGGTAAGATGCAACCCCGATGGCCATTTGACTAGACCAGTGATGGCGAACCTTTTTGAGCCCGAGTGCCCAAACTGCAACAAAAAACCCAACTTATTTATTTCAAAGTGCCAACACTGCAATTAAACCTGAATATCGAGGTTTTAGTTTTAGAAAAACAACTCATACAGTTGTCCAAACTAAGTAACATCTTTTGTCTTTAAATAAAAACACAATAACAGAGCTTTCAATGATACAAACAGTTTTTTGTTGGGAAAAAAAATCAACTCAAAAAATTATTATAGTACTACATCGTACACATAGCCTGAAGAGAATTTATACAAACTTTTAAAATAATTAGGCACATGTATTTTTGGATAAAGGATTCTCAACTTGTAATATGATTATATGCCAGACTGAAATTGTATGGGGCAAGCTTCACCCCGGGTCCTTTCCCTGCTTCTACAGGTGTCGGATTAGTCAAAGTAAAAGTCAACCTGTACTAGGATGAGCAAGATAAACAGAAAACTAAACGTGCTTAACACATTTTAAACACTTTATGTCTTGGACTGCAAACACTGCATTAGGTAAAAGTTTGCATTGGGCATGCTTTTGCACAATTAATGTGATTTTTGCTATTGCATGCATGCTGATAATTTGTCAAACCTTGGCTCATACTCCGTTAGTTTGAGAGCAACACATGCAGCACTCAGGTCAACTGTTAGGGCTTTACATCCAAGCCATGCTCTGTGCATCATTCTTCAAAATCTTTTAAATGTGGTGATAATGTAGAAAAGAATTCTGTAACAGGAATTCTAGAATAAAATTATTCTGTTCCACACTGTGAGAACAAAGAACAAGATCATTAGTGTTTTGCAGAAGGGGATGGTCTTTTCGTGATCTGGTGACTAATGGCTCGAGTGCCCACAGAGAGGTCCCTGCGTGCCAGCTGTGGCACCCGTGCCATAGGTTCGCCATCACTGGACTAGACCAATTCCAACTTACATTGGTGTAAAACAGGGCTGTGTTCTTGCCCCTACCTTGTTTAACATCTATATTAACAGTAGGGATGGGGACTCGGACTCGAGGACTCGACTCGTGAGTCGGACTGAGTCCCTCCTCTGACTCGACTCGGACTCGAGTCCCAATATTTTTAATGGGACTCGAGACTCGACTCGGGACTCGAGACCAAGGACTCGTCAACATCCCTGGGCTGTTGACGAGTCTTCTGGCTGTGCCAGAAGGAGCGCGACCACCGGTGAAGAGCGCATGGAAATGAGGCGCGCCGCTGCTCGGCCACTATGGACAGCTACCAGGAGTGCAGCCCCAACGATGTGTTGAGATTTATTTTGATTGATGTGTTGTTGTGGGGGGTTAGGGTTAGGGTCAGACATTTTGGGTTTGGCTGCCTCTGCCTGCCTGTTTGGGGTTCCCAACCTCCTCTGCCTGCCTGGTCTCTTCTTGACCTGTTCAACAGTTGAATTGTCCAAGACAAAGGCCTCTGCCTGCATGCTTTGGGTTCCCTGCCTCCTCTGCCTGCCTGGTTATTTTGGGTTTGTCTGCCTGGTCTGTTCTTGCCAAAATCAGTTGCAGAGTTTTGAAATAAAAAGGCACACTTGTGCCTAGAATTTATTTAAGCCACACATCTGAAGTAGCCTTATTTTGTTGGGGGGAAACCCCATTGATTTTAATAGGGACTCGTGGAGTCAGTTTTGGGAGTGACTCAGGACTCGTGACTCGTGAGTCACCATTTTGGACCAAGGACTCGGACTCGGACTCGGGTCCAAAGACTCGTGACTCGACTCGTGACTCGAGACCAAGGACTCTTCAACATCCCTGATTAACAGCTTGGTCAAAGGGCTTTCTGAGACAAATTCTCACCCTCCCAAGCTGGCACATAGATCTTTGTCTATTCTGTTATATGCAGATGATGCGGTACTCCTCTCTCTGACATGCATTGGCTTGCGTCGGTTACTAAGAGCTTTGGACGTTTATTGCAAATCTGAAAAGCTGGTGGTCAATTACACTAAATCTAAAGTCTTAGTTTTCTCTCGAAAACGTATCAGACATCGCTGGCAGATAAATGCCCACTCAATTGAACAGGTTAAATCTTATAAATATTTGGGAGTTGTCTTTCAGTCATCTGGCTCTTGGAGAACCCAAATCTCTAGTGTCATTGCAAATGCACAGAGGAGTGTTAAATCGCTCATCTCTTTCTTCTACACGAAAGGGGGCCAGCATATTCCATCGGCCCTACAAGTTTTCTCTGCCAAGGTGCTAACACAACTGTTATATGGTGCACAACTGTGTGTTTACAGCAATTTTGCTACTATGGAGACCACCCAAACAAAATTTTTGAGAAGTATTCTCGGTCTTCCGAGCTGTGTGCCTAATGTGCTCTTACGTTTAGAGACAAGCCAAATCTCAATTGAATCTCGGGTTTGGATGCACAAGCTAAATTTTTGGCTAAAAATGACATTTGCCCCCCAAGGTTTAGCCCCCTTGTCCTTAACTGATGCATTTCAGTCAAAATGGAAAAGGGCTGTGGACAAGAAACTGTGCGTTTTGGGTTTTTCACGGAATGCCATTTTGTCTCTTGGCTACATAAAAGCCAAAGAGGTTATATGCCAGCGCATTAGGGACATTGAGCTACAAGATCAAAGAAGAGCAGCTACCCCATATCCAGAATTTAGAGATCAGGGGCTGGTTTTTTTACCCGCCTCCTATTTATCCTTTCTAACCATTCCAAAATACAGAAAAGCATTCACATTGGCTAAGTTTAATGTGTTACCCTCTGCACTTTTGGAGGGTAGATATAACAGCACCCCATACACTGAGCGTTTATGCCTCTGTGAAGCTGGCACGGTAGAGACTGTGGGTCATGTATTGCTGTACTGCTCTTTTTATCGTGAATTTCGGCACATTTTCATTACTCCTATTTTGCAACGATTACCTGGGAGATCTGACCAGTTTTATATAGATTATCTATTAGCGGGTCAGAATCTTCAGGTAACTTCTGAGGTGGCTAGATTTTGCGCAGCTGCAATTGCTTGTCGACGAGGGATGATGGTGACTGTTTGAAAATGTTCTAACTTGTTAAAATCTTGATTTTATGAGTGGGACACATGCCAGTTTTAATCAATTATTTTAACTAATTAATATATTTTAAAATATATATTATTGTATCCACTGTGTATGTCTTGTTGGCCTTCTGAATATTACTGTTTTATTTTATTTGCTGGTCTTATGACCGTAATAAATAAATTGAATTGAGTTCACAACAGAAGTTTAGAGACCTTGAGATGTGTTTTTGTTGTGGAGGAATACATGCAGCTCCAGTTTGTAGTCACAAAATGTTCCAGGGTCATAAATGCAGGAAGATTGGACACGTAGCAAGAAACTGCAAGGGGGGCTATCAGGCTACATAGTCAAGTCAAGCCAAAGAAAATGCAAGAAAGCAAAAAGCTTATCACTTGCAGAAGGAAAGGAGTCAGATGAAGAGGTCCACACTGTATACAGTGCAATGGGAGAAAAAAACGGGAGTCTTATAAAGGAATTGTGCAGTTGAACAATCAACCTGTAGGCATGGAAATAGGTACAGGAGCCTCTGTTACAGTGGCCAATGAAGAGACTTAGCAACAGTGAAAAACAGGCCTGAATCTATTAGCTAAAACAGAGTAAAATTAAAGACATACACTGGGGAAAACATCCCCATAACAGGATCAGTATATATTTCCAATATGTATAAAGGGCACAGAAAACCTTAAAGGACTTAATAGTAAAGGAGGAATGGCCAAACTTGTTTGCTCAAACATGGCTGAAAGAACTCAGAGATTAGATTGTGATGAAATACATAAATCAGATGTAAAGAGAATGCCAGGCCTGCAAGAAATTTTGGATTTTTACCATGCGGTGTTCCAAGAGAGGTTAGGTACATTAAAGGGAATAAAGCTCAGGGTTTTTATCCAGGAGAGCAGGCAGACAAAATATTTTAAAGCTTGAGCAGTTCCATATGCCCTCCAAGAGAAAACTGAAACTGAACTGGAGAGATTGGAACAAGAAGGCATCATCTCCCCTGCACAATTTTCTCAATGGGCAACACCCATAATGCCCGTGGCTAAGCCCGATGGAACCATACACATTTGTGGAGAATATAAGTCACAATCAATCAAGTCTTTAAGTTAGACAACTATGCCATTCCATGGATTGAGAATTTGGGAGGAGGGCAACATTTTAGCAAGTGGACATGTCCCTTTTATTATCAACAAATGAAACTCTAGGAAGACTGTAAGAAATTCACCACCATAAATACCCACAATGGGTTTATATATCAGATTGCCCTATAGAGTTTCATCAGCACTGGCATATTCCAAGGGCCATGGAAAACCTCTTAAAAGAGATTTCAGGAGTCATGGTGATTATTGATGACATCCTCATCACAGGGAAAAGTGATCAAGAACACCTCTCAGTACTGAAGAGAGTACTTCAAAGACTGGAAGAAGCAGGGTTATATATGAAACAAACCGAAAAATGCTTTCTTAGGGGGCCTGAAGTACAGTACTTAGGCTATAAGATTGACAATTATATCCCAAGCTGAAAGAAGACGTGGGGGGGGGGGGGACAGACCCTTCAAAAACACAACATCATTCCAAAGAGAGAGCCCTTGGGGGTGCTGGAATCTGTCTACACCAAAAGTTTCAGTACTCACCAATCTTTGTATTTTCGGCTATTGGGTGGTATAGAAATGTAATAAATGAAATGAAACCTACCTGGATTCCAGGCAGGATCCAAGACAAACAGGACCTTTGTCTTTTAAAGTTGGGATCAGTGAGGGTCAAGTGGTCAGGCAACATGAGGATGACATCCAGCTGTGAAGATGTGAACCAACACACCTGAGATACCAGAGCAAACTGCTTTAGAGAAATGAGATTCTGTTAGAACTAGGAGCCCAATACAGTGAATGAGAATTCTGAACCTAGTAATTTGGGGACCATTCCCCAATACTCCTAATGTGTATTGGATAGCCTGGTGCTTGTGACTAACAAAAGAGTTTCCTGATACAAGAAAGCGTGTAACACAGCATTTTGTTTTAGAGGCAATGAACGCAGGCT